>OU343217.1:143710197-143836509 GCA_910596185.1 Chrysanthemum makinoi | reverse complement strand
AAAGACTTTTTTGTCCAATTGTTTTGTTAAGTGTTAAATTTCAACATACGAATAGAGTGAAATCTGATTGCCAAAAACAATTTTAGAAGTTATAAGCATTGATCTTTCATTGAAAGTTTCAACCTGTTTCCTTTTAAGTAAACTTTCTCAACATTGACCATTTAACCCGCTATAAGCATAATATAACCCAAAATAACACATTGAAAAGTAAATTAGTAGTGACAAGTAATTTACTTAACAACAAAAAACAAACTGGTTGCCAATTACAGCCCTATAAGTCAATTGCTACTTACGTAGTTCCTGGCAACATTTTTGAGAAAATTTTAATGTGTTTTGAACAATAATACCCGACTGAACAATAATATCACGAGGATCAGGTGCAGCAAAAGTAACAGTGGAATCAGATATCCTCCCCATCCATGGAGCTTTTTAGAAATGTCAGATGTAAAGAGCAGATTGTTTCGACCTAACAACAATCCAAAAACCCCTTAATACAGCAACACCCATGCCCAAAAGGCCTTTCAAAAACTGCATCTTCCATTAGCCCAATCACCCTTTATAGTAGAGTTTCACAACAAACCCAAACACCCCTAAAAATAGCAGTAAACGCTTTCTCTACAATGTTGTTTGCAAAACCTGTTTGTTAATACAAATAATGTCTAAAAACATTATTCGTTTCTCTATATTTTGATAATAACAAAACATAAAATATTCTACGTAAAAGTTAATGTAAACAAAGTTTTTATTCGTAAAACTCCATCTCGACACTGAATCACTAAAGGTATGAATAATGAACATCAAACCTTATAAATGATCAAAGAAATATTTTTATTTTAAATATGGCACAAACATTTTTATACAAATTAATTAGACAAAATATTTTCTAATTAATATAAAATATTTTATTCAAAGAAAATAGTTTATAATTCAAAATATGGTTGCCAATTACAGCCCCATAAGTCAAATTGCTACTTACGTTGTTCCTAGAAACATCTTTAAGAAAATTTTAAGGTGTTTTGAACAATAATACCTAACTGAACAATAATATCATGCGGATCAGGTGCAACAAAAGTAACACTGGAATCAAATATCCTCCCAATCCCCGGAGCTTTTTTGAAATGCCGACTGTAAAGAGCAGCTTGTTTCGAGCTAACAACAATCCAAACACCCCTTAATACAGCAACACCCATGCCTAAAAGGCGCTTCAAAAACTGCATCTTCCATTCAATCACCCATTAAAGTAGAGTTTCGCAACAAATCCAAACTCCCCTAAAGATAGCAGTAAACACTTTCTCTACAATGTTGTTGCAAAACCTGTTTGTTAATACAAATAATGTCTAAAAGTGTTATTCGTTTCTATATGTTTTGATAATAACAAAACATAAAATATTCTATGTAAAAGTTAACGTAAACAAAGTTTTAGTCGTAAAACTCCATCTCGACACTAAATCACTAAAGGTATGAATAATGAACATCAAACCTTGTAAATGATCAAAGAAATATTTTTATTTTAAATATGACACAAACATTTTTACACAAATTAATTAGACAATATTTTCTAATTAATATAAGTTGTTTTATTTAAATAAAATAGTTTAAAATTCAAAATATGGTTGCCAATTACAGCCCCATAAGTCAAATTGCTACTTACGTAGTTACTATCAACATCTTTGAGAAAATTTTAAGGTGTTTTGAACAATAATACCTAACTGAACAATAATATCATGAGAATCAGGTGCAACAAAAGTAACAATGGAATCAAATATCCTCCCCATCCATGGAGCTTTATTGAAATGACGAATGTAAAGAGGCGCTTGTTTCGAGCTAACAACCACCCAAACACCCCTTACACCCATGCCCAAAAGGCCTTTCAAAAACTGCATCTTCCATTAGCCCAATCACCCTTTAAAGAGTTTCACAACCAACCCAAACACCCCAAAAATAGCAGTAAACGCTTTCTCTACAATATTGTTTGCAAAACCTGCTTGTTAATACAAATAATGTCTAAAAACGCTATTCGTTTCTCTATATTTTGATAATAACAAAATATAAAAATTCTACGTAAGAGTAAATGTAAACAGTTTTTAGTCGTAAAACTCCATCTCGACACTAAATCACTAAAGGTATGAATAATGAACATCAAAGAAATACTTTTATTTTAAATATGACACAAACATTTTTACACAAATTAGTTAGATAAAATATTTTCTATTTAATATAAAATGTTTTATTCAAAGAAAATAGTTTGAAATTCAAAATCGCCCCAAAATAAACAATCACCTCCACCAGATTTTAACTTCCACATTAAAGGTCAAAAAAGGGAGCGTGGATGGTTCCTTTATTCCGGACGGTACTCTTAAAATAATTAAGGGTACCGTGCATATTTAAAGGTACCGCCTAGCCGTTAGACGCCCAGTTTTTCATGTCCTATAAATAGTGGATCATATTTCACATTTTTACTCACACCTTTGCACTGAATTTTTCTGTTAACATTTCCACACATACTAGAAACATTTCATTGATCATAACCTTGTTCGATTTCATTCTAAAGTCATCCAAACATTGGTGTCATTCCAAGTGTAAAAGAAGAATACTTACATTCATCAAGATTTTAAGTGTTTTAGTATAGTTAGTGCATAAGTAGCATTGGTTACTTTCTTGTTGTATTTTAGCATACATCAAGTCCATCATTCTCATTCTTGTGTAGTTATCGTGTGGATCTTGTATATTGTGTAGTTTGAATCAGGTAGAACTTGTGATTGTGTAGTTTGTGAGAAGATCGGGTAGATCGTGTGTGAGATTGGTTATAGCTACATTAGGACTCGACATTTAGCTTAGTGTGGGAAATTTGTATAAGCGACGTGTACAGTTTTCTCTGCCTGAAGGGAGCTTGTTGACATAGTGAAGTGAACTCTCGAGTTGGGTACTCGAGGAGTGGAGTAGGGTGAAAAGGAGCTTCGTTACCGAACCACTATAAATCACGGTGTCATCATTTTAAGTCTTTATATTTATCTTGCATTCTTTATATCATAGTAATTAGTAGTTATTTGTTATTTTCTTGAGTGTTCATATTGTTGTCAATTGATCTTACATAAACTTAAATCTAAAGTTTTTAAATACATAATCTTAAAACGATAAATCGGTAAAACTATTCACCCCTCATTCTAGTTTTTCACACATTTGTTCGCCCGTATAACTGAACTGCTTTTAAAAAAGGATTAATTCGCTACATGAGACTTATACAAGACCTTTTACGCAGAGCTCGCTTTTACGAAACTTTTTAAAAGCACATAAGTTTTAAGCAGCTATATTTAACTATCTTAATAATGGATACAAGGTGTTAAGTAGGTATCAAATTCAAATATACAGTGGCGCTTGATTTATCGAATCCGGCCAGCTTAAACATCCAATTTAATTTTAAAAATATCTTTTAATATATCAACATGAGTCTATGTATTAGTCTTTCATATTTATGTAAGCCGATAAAGCAACAAAAATACGCTAATCCAATCAACTCCTAAACTAATATTCATTGGTGAAATATTGACTCATATTGTATCGAGTAGTTAAAGTTTAAATCATGTAAAAGTAAGTGAGCAAAAATATAAATTGAAGAGAATTATAATCATAGGAAATGTAAACTAAACTCACGAATTCATGTATAACAATGATATGCACCTTCTTTATTTTGGTAAATCTAAAATAACTACTCAAGGTATTCAAATACATTGAAGTTCTCTCAATGTTTTGTTCAACTCGCCTTCTCTGAATTTTCATTTCTTCTAACTCATAGCAGAAGAAAGATGAAAATGACCGCTGGAGTGACGCTTTAAGAGATAGAATGGTTTGGGATGAACACATTGAAATATAAATGTGGTTGTCCATTCTCCACTCCACATTTTTCTGCTAAATGTTTCAATGAATCGACATCAAATAGATCAAATTCAACTTCAAAGGGGAGCACGAGCCATTCCATTCGACACCTTGATATAGAAACATAAAAAACAATTAGACTTTCATCAGTTAAATGCATGTCAGCTGATTTTTCGCATTATGTTTATGAAAGCCAACAACACTAAAGAACGTAAAACTTTGTACCTTATAGTACATTCATGGATTCAAGAAATTCACAAAAAAATGACAAGGAAAAAATTACCGAGAGGTGGCCTATTAATCCGACCATACTTCGTTACAAAAATCCTCGATCAAGCATCATACATAACCTCTATATCGATTTCTTCTACCCTCCTCACAAAACTTATTATGTCCACTTGACTTTTCTTGTACAACCTAAATGCAAAAGAGAACTATACATTAATAGTTGTACCAACAATATTTATTCCACGACTCAGATGCCGTATTGGGTACAAAGACAGTTGCATTTCATGGCTTGCTTTTTCCATAGAATTAAGTCTATCCGAGACTAAACCATTATAGTTTCTACCATGGCAAAAGTAAGACAAACTGAGGAAAAATAAAATCAACATAATTATGCAACCACCGTGTAACAATTCACATTTTCAAATTACTATTCATCATCGTATTTTTACTATTCATTTTTACTATTCATTCCCTTATTTTATTCTACGAACTCAACCTACCTTCATAATGACAAGAGAGTTTGAAACTCATCAAATCATCTTCACAATGTACGTTGAATTAACTAAGAACCAGTTTTGCAAAACCGCGTCTCAGATTTATGTTTAGATCGAAACGTCATTTAAACATCCCGATTTGTCCAAAAGTATTATAAACGAGAAAAATATGTGTTTTTCATATATTATAATTGATAACATCAAATTAGCCTGGTATTTTATATATCAAATTCCCGTGTTTATGGCCTCATTTGTATTAATATGGTACTTAATTCATTCATATTCATTCATATTTACATTTCAGAATAAATGAGGCGTTGGAGCGGAAAAGTTGTGAGAAAAGGTCAAATATATGTTCTAAAGATGAATTTACGAGGGCCTTTGGATTTTATGTGAAGATTACGTCCGAACTAGCTAATAAGGTTATGGCGTAAATATTGAAGGATACGCGTAACCAATTCTTATGGTTACGCCGTAATTTTTGTGAAGGTTACGTACGAACGCTGCAATTTAGTTACGCCGTAGAAATAATTTTGGAATGGATAATCATGTGACGGAAGGGTTATGGCGTAACTCGGATAATTAGTTACCGTAATTTATTACTAAGCAAAGTTTTAAAGTCCAGGGATTAAAGGCGGTCAAAATAATATTAAGTCGTTTATCACAAGGACCGAAGGTAAAAATAACAAGAACGATCAGGGACTAAAGGTGAAAACTTATATGAAGTTTATTTATTTCAATGACTGAAAAATAAATGAAGAAGAACGATCAGGGGCCAAAAGCGTACTCTAGGCTTAATAAGTTTCATAAATATTAAAGGACCATAAAAAGTACGAAGTTGAGAATTACTACATGTAGTTACGGCGTAACTTAGTTATGACGTAACTATTTATTTTAGTTACGACGTAACTATTCGAGATCCAGATTTCTTTACGCAGTCTTTAGTTACGCAATTTGCACTTAAGGTTACACCGTAACCATGTCGGGGCCTATAAATACAGCCCTAAATCTGCATTTTTAAGTATCTCTCTTCACCCTCCTGGGGTCGATTAGGCACCACCCGGGGCATTTTCCAGCAGTCCGAAGCTAGTTTTGAAGGAAGAATTCACTTGCAATCATCATCATTATTAGCTCTTCATCAAGTAATTTGTATCAAACATTATGTTCACTTCAATTTATGATTTATTCATGTTTGTTGGTATGATTTATTATATATTTGGCTAAGCACCCTGGTGCTGGCCTAGTTATGATTCCTTAATTGTTTTGTTTGCGTGTACTTTACTTCCGTACAATTATTTCTAAGTGTATGCATGCAAAGTTTATTGGTAGCCACCTTTGGTTCGGTAGTTTTGAATGGCGGTAGAGGCCAATTGCCTAGGAGATATGACCAACTGACCCTAGGTGAGCGGACTGAGACGCTGCCCGGGAGCTGTTTAGGATTTTAATTATAAATATTAAAACCTGGTCAGTAAAACCTGCATCAAGTTTTTGGCGCCGCTGCCGGGGAGCTATTTAGGATTTTAATTTAAGTTTTTCTTTTATTTTTGTTTTTAGTTTTTCTTTTTCTCTTCTTTTCTGTTTTTGTTTGTTTTTGAGATTTCAGGATATGGAAGATTCAGATTTTGACATGCTCACTATGGAAGAATATATTGCTTTGACTCAAAGTAACCACAGAACGGGCATCGTATATCCCGAGTTTAATGATGATATCAACTTTGAGATCCGCCTTCCATGAGGGAACTTAGACAAAAGCTTTCACGGAACTAATGATGAAGATGCCCACCGCATGCAAGCGAAGATATTGAGATCGCAGATTTCCACACTCCAGAGTCACTCAAGATGCATTAATGCTTAGAGTGTTCCCAATTACACTCACTAGTGCAGCCAGAAGATGGATGAAGATGCTTCCTGCTGGGTCAATAAATACGTGGAATTTTTTAAAGAAAGCATTCATTAGGAGATATTGTCCTCCTTCAAAGATTTCCAAGATGATGGAAGAAATAAGGAGCTTCAGACAGAAGATGGATGAAACACTAGATGAAGCTTGGGAAAGATATAATGACCTTCTTTATAGATGCCCAACGCATGATATCAGCAACCATCAGATGGTCCTTATTTTCTACAAAGGATTAAACATCTCATTCCGCCAAATGCTCGAATGTCAAGGACCTATTCCTACAATGCCACCTGCACAAGCCCTTAGATCAATTGAAATGATGGCTGACCATTCACGAAATTGGTGTGATGGAGTAACCACTTGGGCCATAAATAGCAAATTTGATGACATTGGCGACACCACCAAGCAGCTTGATAGACTTGGATGTGATATGAATATGGTTAAGGAATACATTCATGCTATACAAGAGCATCTCTCCAACGCAAAGAATATGAGAGCGGTGTCGTATGTGGAATCTGGAGGAGAAGCCGAAATTCTCGGATAATTTAAAATGGATGCACGACTCGAATGACGAATGGATTAGGAAATTCAAGGAGGGCGCGGACTTAAATTTAAAAAATCTTGAAGCTAAGAGGAAAAGTTTGGAAGCTAGGCTTGAAGAATTAAACCAAAAAGTCATGGAAAGTAAAAAGAATGCGGTTGGAACTATCAAGGCAACGGTGGGAAAGATGAAAGAAGTCAACAGCGAGCCGGTTCCTTATATCAGACCTTATGTCCCACGAATCCCATTCCAGGACGTTTGAAGGTTGTGAGAGATGAAGAAACAAGCAATGATCAATTGAAGAAGATGGAAGCATGGAGCTTACAGGATGATGAAGCAATGCCACAAGCTAATGTGGAATC
This sequence comes from Chrysanthemum makinoi, assembly GCA_910596185.1. Taxonomy (NCBI): domain Eukaryota; kingdom Viridiplantae; phylum Streptophyta; class Magnoliopsida; order Asterales; family Asteraceae; genus Chrysanthemum; species Chrysanthemum makinoi. Next base: position 143,829,114 of record OU343217.1, on the reverse strand, counting down.
AACTGCAACGCAAAATGGTAACACTTCTAACTCTTCTTTTGTTACTAACAATCTTGCTAGTTTTCCTATACATGTTGCTGAAATTATGGATGAAATCGTGCAACCCATCACATCACCCGATAATGGTTATGAAGCTTCGGCTACTGAACTAATTCTAGTTGATCTTGCAAAGGAATTAGAAGACAAAATCTTGGACACCTCAGTGATTAACAAGGAGACATATGAGCCGATTAATCAGCCACATCACGAGGTGAACAAATCATCAATGCCATCAACTAAAACATGTAAGGTATAGAGGGAAATGAGGTCTCCTTTCAGGTATGATCATAATTTATCATTTCCCCATCCCATAGCAAATTCACACCCTCATGGTGTTTATTGCTATTTTCACCCACACTTGATTTCAAGTGAGGGGATGAACACCCTTTTACGTAGTAAATAAGGGGGGAGTCAAGCTCGTGACTCGAAAAAAAACAAGCGCTTCTGGGAGGCACCCTATGCCTATCTTTTCTTTTTCATTTTATTAGTATAGTAGGGTTTTGTGTTTTTAACCATTTTTGCAGGAATCGAAGAAGATTGCATCAGTAACTTAAACGGGGACCTGATCTGTCTATCATTTATGGCGTAACTCATCTCAATGATTACGCCGTAACACATCACACGAAGCGATTCTCTCTAAAGCATTGCCAATTACGGCGTAATCCCATGCTATGGTTACGCCGTAGCTACCCTCCAGTACTGACTACCAGGTTTTGCCATAATTACTGCGTAACTCCTTCAAAGATTTACGACGTAATTATCCTCCAGTTCAAATTCTTTCTATAATAACATAATAACCTTGTATTAGTTTTAACTGAACTTTGTGGGTTTGTTCCATGTAAACCCTCATGAGACTTCACTCGTCCACTTGGGACACCAAGTGGTTTAAAAGGCTTGTTGCAAATGCTAAATGCAACCGTGATTCCTACGAAAGTGAGTTAGGTCTTTCATTTTCTTTTATTACTTGTTGTTTTTCTGGTATGATGCATTTGGTTGTCTTAAGTGAATTCAGGTTATTAAAGTTTGCTCATAGATCTCAAAGCGGACACGCTTTACTCGAGTCTTCGATCATGCCGAGCAAATTCAGGGGAGTTTTCTGTTTCAATTCTAACCCTTCTTATCTTTCATTTATATGCTTAGTATGACCCAAGTGGGGGGAAGGCATTAGACATAGACACCCACTTGATTTTACTTGCCTTTATTTTTCTAGTTTTTGATGAAAAGTGTTTCATTAGTAAAATTTTGACATGTTTTTCATTACTTAACTAGATTAATCTAGACTGAACACACCTACCCTATATTTCCATTGTGTGAGGATAAGCCTTTCCGTTTTCCCCTTTACACATAATACCACAAAATGAGCCGGTGGGTCGTAGTAGACTTTAGAACTTGGCCTTGTATATCTTTTCAAGACCATTATCATGAGCATTACACTGAGGTAACTTGGTGTGATCGGTACAGCTAGGATATAAGGCAATTTTAGGATTAAACCCAAATAGCCCATATATGTATTGTGTATATTGAATTTTTACATCGATTAGTCAATCCCCCTGTGAAACCCTTTTTGTTGCACTCACCATTAGTGCAGATACCCCTAGATACACCCTTCAGAGCCATCCCTTTCATTTTGTTCACCCAATATATGTTTTTTCGTTACACCTATCGTCTAGCCTACCCTGTAGTTTCCTTATGTCCATGGTCCGGGCGCTGTTGGTTAATTTTGGTTCCACTAGTGAAAGTCACGGGTTTTGAATAAAGGGTTTTGGAAGAAAATCGGGTTTAGATGATAGTTGATCTCAAGTGGGGGGGATACTTTTTATGTTCGTATCGTTTATATCCATGTATACCTTGTCTTGCATAAAAAAAAAGTGCAAAAAAAGCATGCAAGCAAGTGTTTTGTCTATAATTAGTGTTTTTGCCTTGTTCAACTGGCATAAATTTTTAGAAATCCATTTTGTCTTACGGATAAAATTAGAACCCAAACATTTCTATCTCACCTTTCAAATTTTAATCAATATTCTTACAATGGGGACATTGTACATTTCAAGTGGGGGGATGGGAGATAGAAATGGTCGATTTTGATTGAAATATGTGCTAAATTGACCCAAATTTTAATTTTTTTATATAACACATTCTTTTTTTTCATTGATGATGAAGGCCAAGTTAATGCATCTTATTTGCCTAGATTATGGAGTTTATGAGGCACCACATTATATGTCTTATGCATTAACTCGTGTATTCGTGTATTGAAGACCCCTTGACTCTTGACCCTCGATTTTTGCTATGGGATTGAATGCGACTAGTGGTGGGGCGACTATGGACTTAGGAATCTATTTTTTCGGTCTTTTATTTACACCCATTAAAATTTCCCCATGCCTAATTGAGTTTAGGTGAGGAAGCGAGCAATCATTGGTGTCTTGGCCATGGATTTGGTCATGTATCATTGGTTTTGTCCCCTTCGCCGTAGCTCGTCAAGTTAATGACAAAATAACCCCCTAAGCCTTTATGTTGTGTCAACCCATTGCCTTTTAGAATAGTTGCATCTATAGACTCTAGTGGTGGAGATTAGTATCTTTGCCAAGCCTATGATAGAATACTGCCATGATCGAAGTAGTTGAGTGATCACCCTAAAATAAACACGTGAATTATGAGAGAGAGAGTGTGATTTCAATTCCCTTTTTGTGAGGTGATCGGTTTGGATTTTCTAGCTTAGCTGATTTTTAAACTCATAACTTCCAATTAATTCTGTGAGATATCTTTTTAAGAATTATTTAAAGGGTCTACTTGAGGACAAGTAGAATTCAAGTGGGGGGATATTTGATAACATCAAATTATCCTGGTATTTTATATATCAACTTCCCGTGTTTATGGTCTCATTTGTATTAATATTGTACTTAATTCATTCATATTCATTCATATTTACATTTCAGGATAAATGAGGCGTTGGAGCAGAAAAGGTGTGAGAAAAGGTCAATTATATGGTCTAAAGATGAATTTATTTAGGGCCTTTGGATTTTATGTGAAGATTACGTACCAGAATAGCTAATAAGGTTACTGCGCAGAAATATCACTTTGAAGGATACGGCGTAACCAATTCTTATGGTTACGCCGTAATTATTTAGAAGGTTACTACGTAACGCTGCAATTTATTTACCGTAGAGAGATTTCGGAATGGATAATCATGGACGAAGGGTTACGGCGTAACTCGGATAATTAGTTACGTAATTTAATAATACTTAAGCAAAGTTTTGAAGTCCGAGACTAAAGGCGGTCAAAATAATATTAACTCAATTATCACAAGGACCGAAGGCAAAAATAACAAGAACGATCGGGGACTAAAGGTGACAACTTATATGAAGTTTATTTACTACAAGGACCTAAAATAAAAAGAAGAACGATCAGGCCAAAAGCGCACTCTAGGCTTAATAAGTTTCATAAATATTAAGGACCATAAAAAGTACGAAGTTGATATTACTTGTAGTACTGTAACTAATACGATGTAACTATTTATTTTAGTTACGACGTAACTATTCGAGATCCAGATTTCTTTACGCAGTTCTTAGTTACGGCGTAATTTGCACTTAAGGTTACCATAATCATGTCGGGCCTATAAATACGCCCTAAATATGCATTTTAAAGTATCTCTCTTCACCCCTCTCCTAGGGGTCGATTAGGGCACCACCTGGGGCATTTTCCAAAGCAGTCGAAGCCAGAAGGAAGAATTCACTCGCAATCATCATCATTATTAGCTCTTCATCAAGTAATTTGTATCAAACCTTATGTTCAATTCAATTTATGATTTATTCATTTTTGTTGGTATGACTTATTATATGTTTGGCTAAGCACCCTGGTGCTGGCCTAGTTATGATTCCTTAATTGTTTTGTTTGCTTGTACTTTACTTCGCATAATTATTTCTAAGTGTATGCATGCATAGTTTATTGGTAGCCACCCTTGGTTCTGTAGTAGTTTTGAATGGTGGTAGAGGCCAATTGCCTAGAGATATGACCAACTGACCCTAGGTGAAATGACTGACCGGAGACTTTCGACTGATTGATTATTTGACCAACATCACCTACCGTTTGGATGAACTTAAGAATTGGGGGGTGTAGTGTCTAAGTTCCTAACGCCCGGGCACTCACTATTATAAGTCTAGCATGTAGCGGTACTTAATGACTTGGCTTAGGGGACCGTGAACAGGACTTATGAAGGGACACCCGACTCCTCCTGTGGCATCTTGCCGATAGGTTAGTGCTTAATTGACCAAATGTTGTCCTCTCGACTTTGACCCCACCCGCAAGTAATGAAAGTAAGTAGACGTAGACATTACTAGCTAGGAGGATTAACTAGGGTAGCACCACTCTCCTCTCTTGATCACCTCCTTTGCCTTTACTTGCTTTAGTTTTTTTATTAGTTAATTTATCATTTCAATCTTAAAATCAATTAAAATCGTGACATAGACTTAAGTTAATTTCCGATCCACGTAGCTCTTGGGACGACCTCGGTTTTCCGACACTATACTACACGACCGGGTACACTGCCCGTTAGTGCATTAGGGTAGACCATAGGTATAACGACTAATTATAAATATTAAAACCTGGTCAGTAAAACCTGCATCAATAATGCTTTCACAAGTTTTGAAATTTTACGTTTTTAGATTTACGCCTAACGCGATTTAAACCTTTCTGTTTTAGGTTTAACAAAGATTTAACATCAACGGACACTAGAATAGGCCCAATCTAGACACTATAAGCCTTTTAAGTTCATAATAATCATATTAGAAAAGTGACATTTCACTTTTTCCATTTTCGCGTAAACTTCGTACATTTCACGTTTTACAGTTTTAACAGTGTTTATCACTTAACTAAAATACTTATATAGATTATAATGATACGTTTTAACATTTCTTAGAAGTTTTATATTTTTAAGATACCCGGATTTAAGTTTCACGATTTAAATACTTAAAGATAGCGATTACCGAGACAAAAGTCACTCCGTAAAAGCAATATATTATCAAAACTCATATCTAGTCATCCAAGATAGACCTTGCACGAAATTTTATGCTAAGTCACAAGCCTTGTTGGCTTGTGATAAGCCTTGATGAGTTTAGATTGATACAAGTGTAACATAACCTAGCTAAGTAAACTAAACTTCTTTGGGAAGCCTTGCAAATATCTAGTGAAAGTAACCTCCTCTTTTAGCTATTTAAACCAACTCATCTCTTTCCTTTCTTTTTCATTCCAACACCTAAACAAAAATCCATAACATATCTATCTTTGATCTTGAAGCTTCAAGTTACACTACAAAGTTGAAGGCATAAGTGTTCTCTACCTAGATCTTAAGTTTATTTAGTGATTCCATGGTTGGATTAAAAACTACACAAGGTGTTAGGGGTTGAATTCATAAGGTTTTCACAATATTTATATCAAGGCTTGTAAGAAAACTCATATATTTACCTTTTATTTCTATAAATATTAGTATTTCATGTATTTAACATGTTTTTTACGCTTATTATATGCAATTATGCTTAGAAAATCGAACTAAAACGCTAGTATCATCGTAAGAGCCTAAATTACAAAACAGTTTCTGGACAACAGGCTGTAAACGTATTTATTTTATGAAATCAGTAGACCTTAAACTATAAGTAAAAATATAGGATTTTATAGCTATGTCTTGTGGTCATTTTTCCACTTGGCTCACCCCATAACTCATTAGTATGAATAAATTAGAGCCAAAACAATAACAAGTGTCAAAATGTGAGTAACAGATTTCAATCGGGTAATACTCATAAATGCTGCGTATAACCAACTGTTGATCAAAACATACAAGTTGTAGCTAACATCTTAACTTGAACATATCCAAAAACCGGACATAAACGGAGTCATATAGACCAATTTATGGCCATTTTCGTGAGACTAAAAGTTGCTGCAACCAAAAGCATACTTATTTAGAGAAAAATTGGTAATTTCACTTTAATTAAGTAATTTAGAGACCATGGGACCCACATATCTATAAATTTCATTTAAAAACTTTCCAACTACATAAGAATCGAATCATAACTCTTTACGGATTAGAAATAACGGATAGAATAAGACAATAATTATGACCGTTTTTTTTATCATTTTCACAAACTTATAACCCTTATAACTTACGTAACACACAAAACTTGTCCAAAACCATTATCGGAACATAACCAACTCATTTCATAAAATATATATTCCTATTTAACTCTTATATCATAAATATATGTGTATAAATTATATATTTTACATACTAAGTAACATGTTAGTACGGAATTTCATGTGAGGGTTCATTTGGGTAAACGTATCGACGAGTTGCTAGATTTACGAGTTAAAGTGTCCTAGCTCCTCGAAAGTTTACTACATGATCTCTGAATCATGATAGCCCGAACAATGGTACAATATTATATAAAAATGACATAAAACTCGATTACCGAATAACTTATAAATTAGAAACCGTGACTAGTTTTAAAAGTATCAAAACTAACTCTAAACACTTGTTTTAATTTACAATGATAAGTACCCAAGAATAATTAATGTAATAATTGTATAAAGCATGCTAGTTTAAATACATATGTTATTTTAGAACCTAAGACGCATAATATGTTTATAGGTTATCGTTAGAGCTCTTGACTTCTCGATACAATATATATCATCATATCCTACTGCTGATCACTACGGTGAGTCATAGCCCCTACTTTTATATGTTTTGAATTACTTTTGGGGGTGATACATGGTTAGAAATACTTTACTCGTTTATCAAAATATATGATTTGCATTTACATACAGATACAAGTCTAAAACATTTTTACTTTTATAATGTGCTACATTTTTCTACTTTTCAGACATGATGTGTAGTTTTATTGCGATATATGAGTTAATGTGTTAAACTCGTTTGCATGGTTTGTACATTATTCATAAGCAACTGGTTAACTCCTAGAGGGAGCCATTGGAGAGATATTGATAGTACTATCGGGCTGACGCCCCCAGCCTTGTATCCCTGTATTCTTGACCTTGGGTGAATATAATTCGGTGTAGGGTGTAAGCATATGAAAGCAAGTCATGAGGCTCAGTTGGCTGTTACATTTTACATTAAGTACTTTCATATATCGTATACACCTATGTCCTACTCATAACGCATTCAACATTTAGAGTTATTAAATATGAACTTATATATGGACCTAAGATGTTACAAATCTTGTATGGGTGGGATTTGTAGCAGGTTTAGGTTGACATATACTTGTCATGGGGATTTAATTATATTTACTTTACATATTATTTGCAATAAACTCTATGAACTCACCAACCTTTGTGTTGACACTTTTTAGCATGTTTATCTCAGGTCAGTAAGGCGATAGCTGTTGCATGGAACATAGAGTCGTTCAACATATTTTGAAGACTTATGATTTTATCATTTTCCATTCGAAATTTTTTGTAAACATTTATCTAATAGACTTTGAGACCTCATGTTTGTAATTCTAAATTTATTAATCGATTACAACATCACTGATAGACTGAAGACATAAACTCCCACGATTACAACATCACTGATAGGCTGAAGACATAAACTCAGATATAAGAACACATCCTTAATGAGCTTTGAAATTCTAAAACCGATCAAAAAGGCAATAGAAAGACATCAAAGGGAAAAGACGCTAACATTTGTATATCTGTCTTTTCAAACTGACCTCATACAATAACACATTATCCCTATACCCAAAAAAACTATTGTAGACACATGATAAGATTCTAAACCGAAAAATTAATTTCCTCATGTTAATTAATAGCCTTTACGAAATCAGTAGTTGTGACCCAGTAACAACGAAAGAAAATAGCAAACTATAATACATATAAATCATAACCACTTAGAAGCTATAATAATAATGACATCCATAACATGATAAGTTATAAGTAGATGTGTAATAACAAAAAGAAACTGCAGAAACATAAAAAAATTATTGGCATAACGATAGAAATCTAACAGCCAATTACTTAAAATTCCAAAGCCGACCTATAGTTTATCAAATCTATTTTCTTTTATAATTATTAAATTATGTGATGTTTGTTATCTTTTATTTTACACACATTTTACTTTATGTGAAGTCTTTTATGCTACCCACAGTTTACTAAATTATGTTTCTAATATGTTACTTTATGTAGTTGTCAACAATGTATTCAACCAATTACACTTCTTATCACAACCACCTAATACACCAATCAACATAACTAAGTATTTGCTAGATAAGAACAAAAAATGCTGATGAAGCACTAATGTTACCTGATGATACTTTGGGTGCAAACTTACGACTGTTACTCCCACTGCATGTATCTAGCCTGCCATTGACATAAGCAACATAATTCAAAAACTAAATTAAGCACAAATTTAAGCTAAATTAAGCACAAATTTAAGCTAAATTAAGCACAAACCAATCACGAAAAAGGACAATAACCAAATATAACTCCCTATTAGTCAGAAACACCTAAAATAATCAATAACTAAATATTTGCTAGATAAGAACCAAAGAGAACGATGATTAATCATTGATATAACCTGGTGATAGTTTTGGTACAACTTACGACTGTCACTCCCATATCCAGCCTGCCATTGACGTAAGCAACAATATTCAACAATTAAATTAAGCACAAAATCAAGCTAAATTAAGCACAAACCAATGTCAAAATAAAACAATAACCAAATAAGAAGCCCTATTACTCAGAAACACCTAAAATAATCAATAACTAAGTATTTGCTAGATAACAACAAAATAGAATGATGATTAATCATTGATATTACTAGATTATTGTTTGGGTGCAAACTTATGACTGTCACTCCCATTGCATGCATCAAGTTTTCCATAAACGTAAGCAACATAAATCAACAATTAGATTAAGCAAAATATTAAGATGAATCAAGCACCTCGAAAAAAAAAAACACCCTATTAGTCAGAAACATCTGCAAAAAGCAAACACATTCTTGAGTTTCTTAATCGTTGAAATTGATGAAGTTAGTCCAAAATTCATCCAGCTGCAAAATTTATTCTGAATCTTTAATTGAAAATATACGAGAGCAATTTGATTTGTGAGTTTTTTTTTTTTTTTTTTTTTTTTTTGCTATTGACTCACTTTGATACTTAAAATCTCTGAATGTGAAGAACTAATGTGAAATCCAGATAGAAGAGAACTAAGTTCAATGGAAAGCAGATGTACAACATGTAGTGAACCATTAAATTAACTGCGACATAAATGAGAAAACCAATAAGTTTTTTTAATCCTCATTGTAACCCTCACAACCAAAACCCACTAAGAAAAAAAATATATTTTTAAACCCTCTTAGCCGTCGGCTCGGCTCGGCTTGTGAACAGTGCTGGCTCGAGCCGCGACTTTACAATGCACCCAAGCCATTCTCCTCCCTGGAGCCGAACTCCCACCCGGTGGCTTCGCAACAGTACCGTCTCCAAATTCAACTTCAATGAATGTTATATAGTATAATTTTACTACAGTGACATTTTATATTCTAGATTATGTTGTTGTTCGTCTTATTTAATTCGATTAATTATTTAAAATGGTTAACCGTGATGTTGTTCCCTTTTCACAATCTTTTAAAAACAATAAAACAACTAATTGTGAAAAATGACTGAAAAGATGCAAGTAAAGATAAGTTTCAATAAGATAAACACACTGGGTAATTTTCAACATTTATATTCTTTATTAAAACGAATCAAAAAGAATACATTACCCAAGTACTTGCGGAACAGTACTTGGGATTGAAATGACAAGATTGGTATGACTCCTCACTAAGCTTAGGCTAAGTCTAAGCACAACTATACAGGAACCACTGAGCTATTTCAGGGACATAGTTGATATTGGAGGAGTGAAAGATTGCTTGTGTGTGTGATTTACAATTAATGCACAAGCTTAAATCTTTCACTCCATCTCTTATGCTATTTATAGAAGTATGTTTTTAACTCTATCCTAGAGGACAACCGACAAGTTCAGAAGACAAAATACTAATGTACTTTGTATGCCTTTTACATTGGCTATTTAGAGTAAGTGACAAGGCTACTTTCTTCTAGTCGTGATGACACTGAAGCGTAGTTAGTGATTCAGGGAAAGTTTGACTTTGGTTGATAAGGACTTCGTCTTATGTGTTTCAAACGTATCCTGCCTTGTCCCGCTCATACTTCAGTCTTCTTAGCCTTCAGTCATCATCATCAGTTTGTCTTCAGTGGTAGTACTTGATGAGGAGTTTCAGGATTCAGTGAGTTATTGTCATCACTCACTGAATCCACCATCTTCTTCTTGACTCAGTCTTCACCCCTTAAGTTCCGCCTTTCTGAGTGGAGAGACTTCTTCTTTGTCTCTTACTGAGTATCCCGAAGATAGCTCACCGAGTGACTATGCTTCTCAGAACTTGTTAGTATTTAAAGGACTAAACACTTAGCGTATTTTCTATTCAAATCCTAGAATCAAGGGGTTTGGGTATTCACTGAACCCAACAGTCTCCCCCTATTTGGATATACAAAGTGCCTAAGTGTTTGATCAGTGCAAGTGAGCAAATGGCTTCTTCTTACACTGAATGTACTAATGAACATAATGAGGAACACTGAATATTTTAACAAAACATACATCATTTATTGATCAGATTACAAGGTTCCTATCACTAATACAAAATACAAAATGATAGAGCTGCTAGTGATGTCAATCAAGGTGAATTCCTAGTGCTTCTAGCTTTGGTTTCTTTTTGAGGAGGGTTTCTTTGTCAGGGTGCTCTCTTATCTTGGCATTCAGGTCAGTGCAGAACCTGATGTTTTCAGGAGTTTGGATTTGAGAGGCCACTGGTAGGTAGCTTGCCATTGTAGCCACACCTACCTGATCAATGTCACTCCACCTTCGGAATGCTGGGTTCCCATAGACATCAATAAAGAAAAGTCCTCTTTCAGGATTTTCTATGACCAAGCAGTTCACAAACTTTACCCATTCAGGCAGCTTCCTGTTGCAGTCAAAGCCAGGCACCTTGGCTTCAGGCTCAGATTCAACCCTTTCATAATGCTTGCTGAGGGATTTCATCAGTTCCTTCACCACTGCATTTTGCTTCTTTGCGATGATAGGACCAAGCTCGTCAAGTTCAGTGATCCCAAATTCAGTGAACTTCAAGGGATCATGAACTTCAAAATGCCTTTTATCATCCCCCCTGTAGACATTCATTGCCAGTGGTTTAGATCTGGGGATGATTTTCACATCAGTGATTTTCTCAGGTAGCCTTCTGCTTGTCATGGTCCAGTTGTAGGGATTGATCCTTTCTTGCCTGATTGCAGCAGCCTTCTTGTTCTTTTCATCTATCCTTTTTCTCATAGCAGCCATTTCAAAGATTCCGAGCATCTTTGAACTGTTGGCCTGCTTGTCCCTTTTCAAGCTTTTTAGGATCAATTCCAATCTTTTCAGCTTCTTCAACCACTACTTGAATCAAGGCATCCTTACTTCTTTGCTCTTCCTCAGCCTGTTTCTTGAGTCTTTCTTCTTTTTCAAGATATGCAGTTAGTTGTTCTGGACTGAGCTTGTACTTTTTGCCTTGAATTTCATAGAGGATTTTTTCAGGCTCAGGAGTGATCATGATGGCTTTGCCTTTATCCTGAACTGACGAAGAAGATGATACCAGTGGGGGTGTTGTTGTGATTATTGGTGTTGTTGTTGCTGTAGTCACTGAGATTGTTTTTGCTGATGGTGGGATGGATGAGATTGGGATTGCTGATACTGGTGGAGTTGGCTCCCTCTCAGTATGGGAAGGAGTTTCTTCAGTAGCTCTCTCCCCCTCAACTGTTGCTGCAACGTCAGTGAGAGCAAGAGGTATTTGGGATACTGAGGGAGAATGAGCTGCTTGACGTTTGAAGGCTTGATATATCTCCGAGACCATGGATTTGATGTCAGTTGTATCTTGTTGAATACTTGTGACCTTTTCAGCAAGATTGGCCTGAGATAACTCCAGTGTTGTCATTCCCATTTCGAGATTCCAAGCCATAGAAGAAGATGATTTAGCCAGATCAGTAACCTTTGCATCCAGTGAACCCAGATTGGATTGAAGAGACTGTACTGAAGAGTGAAGACCCTAAACATTTTCAGAGTTGAGCATGTTGATCAGTTCAGTTAGACTGGATGAATTCTTCATGTAGACCTCAGTGGCCTCAAGCACTTTGGAGTTGAGCGCTGGGTCTTCTTTGATAGAGTCCCTGATTTCATCCAGCTTGCTGTGAGTATCTTGAAAGAATTTGAAAAACTTCTGCAGATTGTCATCCAGTCTGTGTAGGTGATCATACTTGAAGTCCCTTTGTTCTTTAGTGTTGGCATTGGTAGCAAGTACTTCAACTTTCAGGTCTGCATAACTTGCAGCTACCTCAGTATACTGATCCTAGAGAGTGTCAGTAACCACAAAGTATAGTCTCCTTGTAGTCCTTTTAATCCACATTACCAGTGGTTGGTGCAAAACCGTCAAGTTATCTCACACAAGCTAGCCACTTGTGAATGGCTAACCGTAAGAAACTCAAAACAGTTCAAACACCAAATGCAATGAAAGATCAGAGGAATATAGGGGATTCCTGGGTCGTTAAGTCCCACGGAGGATGAATTGGTGTTTCACACAGACAGATGTCGAATATTCACTAAGGATAGTGATCAGTAAGGTTTTTGAAATATTTATACCTAAAGAAAAGATTAATAAATTACAGCGACTTAAATGCAAATTAAGAAAATTAAAAAGCTAAAATATATTAAATAAACGCTATCACTATTTTTAAAATGATGAACGTTTAAAACCTAAAACGTACGTTTAAATAAAATTACGTAAACGCACAAAATAAAACGTGAGTTTTAAGAAATAAAAGGCCTACAAATATAAAAATGACATTTTAACAATCCTAATAATAAAATAAAATTATTATAAAAAGAAAATTATTTTTATAACTATTTATTTAATTATTATTAATTAAAACTATTTATTAAGTATTTAAAATGCACTAAAATATAAGAAAATACAAAATTAACCTAGAAAAATGAAATTATAACTTAGAAAAATCTAAAATATGATAAAACTTATTTTAAAACTGAAAATATATTTTTTAGACTTTTTATGTATTTATTATTAATTTAATACTATTTAAAACTAATTAAAATGCTAGAAAATACTATTTAAACCAAGAAAATTATGGAAAATTTTTTTTTTTACTTTTTATATTTATCTTAATCTATGAAAATTGAAAACATATTTTTTTAAACTTTTTCTGATTTATTTGTATTAAAAGCTATTTAAAAAGACTTAAAAACTGTTTTAAATAAGGAAAAATACTAAACAGTGATGGAAAAATCTGAAAAATTCAGGAAAATACTAAAATATTATTCTTAATCTATGAAAAATATAAAAACATATGCTTATGTGTGAGAATATGAGGCTGCAGTGAAACTGCTTATAAATAAGCACTTCAAAATAAGCCAAAAGCCACAAATGGACACCAAATAATCACAGAAGCTAGGTTATGCTATAATTACTTAATACTAACCTATTCCAACCATACTAAACCTCTGAAAATCAGTTTAAGCCAAGAATTAAGCAAAGCATAAACTAGTTTTATTTCAGAAATGGGACAAAATTGTGGCTGATTTAGGAGTGGGGTCCACAGAGCTTAAGCTCAAAAGCTTGACTGAAATAGATAGTCAGCTGGGTGGTGATTGCTATGGAACCAAGAACCACCACTGGGGTCCACTGATGTGGCCTGTGGGACCCACCAAAGTGGTGGTGATACCACTGTTGTGGTGGTGATGGTGATGCAGGACATGTTTTCAGAGAAGGTGCTTGAAAGAAACAAAGAAATAAGCAGTTAATAAGCTAAGTGGGAGAGAGCTACTATTTTTCTAATTTAGTTAAGCAGATAAATTTTAATATCCCAAAAGGATTTAAGCTAAATCTTAATATTAAGTACACAATAAAATTCTAAAGTTTATTCAAAAACTGCATTTAGGAAATTTTGACTTTTCAATTTATGAAGCAGTTTGACTAATTTGAACTTTTGATTGATCTTATGGACTGAATTAGTTGCATTAAGCTGTAGTAAGATGATTTTAAGCTAAAGTATCAAGTTATAAACAACTTTAATGAATTTCACACTAAAAATTCCAACAGTTAACTGTTAAAGGTAGATTAAAGATGTTTTTGACTTTTATACTAATGAGGACTGAATTATATGATTGAACTGAGCTAATAAGACTTAATAGAACATGTATCAAACAAAAACAATGGTAAAAATAACCTCTAACACAGTTTAATTAACAAATCCAAACACCCCTTAATGAAGGCAGTTTTGAATCTATAAACACTTAAACAAGTTTTTAAACCAAGCAAGCTATTAATTAACTAATATTAACTATGTTTAAACATATTTAAGCTGAGATTAACAGGATTATAACACTTATAATTAATATTGCAAATTTTTAAGAAATGCTTACAATTTGTGTTTATGCACAAAAATGAGAACTGAGGATCAATTCCACTTCCTATAGCTTTCCACAAAGCTCTAAACCAATAAGCATTCCATATATCACCATGCTTCTGTCTTGATTTTTCATTTCCATTGCCTTTTTTTATTTTTAATCTATTTTCTTGGTATTTTTGGGAATTTTGGATTGTTGAATAAAACTGGAACTTTAAGGTTTCTAACAGCTTATAAGTCTTGTCAAGAGCTTATGTGAGCTTAAGAAACAATAACAACAACTATTAACCACATTTGCATACTTTGAGAATTTTGACATAAAAATTACATAAACTGAATTAGTGAATAAAAACTAAAGTTGAAACTGTAAATAGGTTTATATTACACTGAAAGATCTAAATGAAATACTTGAAATCCAAATTTAACACTAAAAATAACTAAAACGACATAATCTAAACTAAATTACACTACTTAGTTTTCTTCCTTGCTTCTTTTCCCATTTATAATGATCCTATAGGTTCCTTGTCGACCTCTGAGTTATTCCCACTTATATTGAGCCGTTGGATCATTCCAAATCATCTAATTCGTGCACTTGGCACTTTTGGCGGGAAAAAGTCATAGAGTTGGTTTCTGCATTAATTGAGGTTTGGTGTATGTGGAGGTGGAGGGAACAAGTAGGAGAGTAATGAGGATGAGTGGTGAGGTGGATGTGGAGAAACCATGGCTGGTTTTGGTTTGCAGTGGGGGAAGAGAAGGAGAAACAGTGAGCGCGGTTTTATTTTTAAAACATGGGTCGGGTTTGGGTATTGGGCTTGGGTTGGGTTAAAGGGTTTAGTGGATTGGATTTGGATTGGTTTGTTTAATAACGAGGGTCCGGTTTGGTTTTGTAGAAATATAACACAAGGACCAAAATTGTAATTTGTCCAAACTTGAGGACTGAACCTGCAAATATTCCAAAGCTAATACAAGGGTTAAACTTGCCAAGTTTCATTTACCAAAGGACCAATAATGTTAATTTTAATATCGCCAAGGGTCATTTTTGTAAATTTTGAAACTTGAGGGACCAAACATGTAATTTCTCCAAAGTTTACCATAAGGACCAATTTTGTCATTTATGAATAGTACAAGGTTAATATTTGATAATTTTCACTTTTTAATTTAACCAAGGACCATTATTGACATTTTTCAAACTTGAGGGACCTTTTCTGCCATTTTCCCAAAGATTCATTCAAGGACTATTTTTGACAACTTAGAATATTTCAGGGACCTTGAATGATATTTTTACAAGTTTTTGAATTACCAGGGACTAGTTTTTACAACTTTTGAAACTTGGGGACTAAACGCCAATTATGCAAACTTGATACGTTTTCACCAGATTTTGATGTTTTTGCATTTAAAACACATAAAACACTTATTTGTGATATTTCTATCATTTTGATGCATTTCTGAGTGTTTTCAGATGTTTTTGCAGTTTAAATGGTACAAAAATGATGAGTATTTAGACACTCATCAATCCCCCACACTAAGATATTGCTAGTCCCTAGCAATGATTTATGAAAAGTTAATGGATTTTATCTATTTATCAAAAGCCATTACTTCTGGAGTAGCCAATTGTTTTAGTTCAAGTAAGAACCTTGGTACAATGATAACCAAATGATTTTGAGCAAATCACCAAACCAGAACGGATTTGATTTGTCTTTACGGCCGTTTGCTTCTGGATTAGTCAACTCTTAGATAAAATATCTTTGGTGAGTCGATTACCAATTATGGATTTCCAACTGCCTTTACCACAAGCCATAAACTAGCGGGCTAGCCAACTTTTCACTAATTAAAGATATGGCGAGCTGAACACCATACAATTTTGGGCAAATTGCAAGCCATAAACGGATTTGAGATATCTTTACCAAGAGCCGTTTGCTCCTGGATTAGCCAATCCTTATGTGGGTTAGACATGGTGGACTGATTACCATTTGTTGTGTTTAGTACATAGTACTTCCACTAAAAAATTTTAAAATTTGGCCATTTTGGAGGAAAAAGGGACTAAAAGGGTACATTTATGATCAAATTCAGAATTTCCCCACACTTAGAAATGAATATTGTCCTCAATATTCAAAGTACCGACTGTTATGCCGAAACTTAGAACGTAAAAGATAACATTACTAGCCAAGTGTAGAAACACAACAATTATTCTCTTTTTTTTAATATTTACAATTTTCATTTATTTTTTAGATCTATATACAACATGTGGGTATCTCCCACACTAAGGTGGTACACACGGGTGAAAACCCATGTTTAACTATCTGTTTTGATTACCGAAGTCGCTAGCTTGACTCGACCCTGAATTCATTTGTTCATGGGGAAGTAAGTGGAAGAGACAATCTCCATCGGACTTTCATTCAAGATGTTTGTATAAACATTGAAGTACTTGAAAGTTCCACACCGATGAGATATACATAGAACCGGCTTACAAATGATAAATGAAAATGCCGGGTCAAAGATAATGTCTTCATTCCCGAAGGAGTGAAGAACAGGAGAAGCCACGGAATAGGTGAAGAAGAGAAAGAAAGTCATGATAATAATCTTGACTAACTCATCATCATCAGAAGGAGAATTCATGATAGCATGAATTTCATCTTTTAAGCTCAATTGGTCTAGACATATCCCGAGTGTGTCTAGATCAAAGTAGAAGTTATCATACTCCGGTAGAGATATGATATGAGTGAGTTCACAGGAGAACTCCTCAAAGGCAAATGATTCATATTCGGGATTGATTTGAGTGAGTTCACTGGGAACTCCTCAAAAGTGAATGATTCATAATCGGGGAGAGAATTATGAGAATGAGAAGTGGTAATACCACTAATCTTCTCTCCCATATGATCAAAATGGAACGTTTGCAATTCCGAAATAGAATCATCGAACAAAAGTTCACTATCCTCAAAGGGGATAGGATATGAAGTAGGCTTTTCATTAAAAGCCTCGATACTAGAAATGAGAAGATTAACATTCAATAATGTAAGACGAAGAGCTTCGTCTTGGATTATTTCTTCATCATTCTCTTTTCCTAAGCTGACAAGCTCAGAAGGTAATTCCCCCACATAACTTATGTCTCCACAAGATAAAGAATAGTCCTCATGAATCGAGAATATCTCAAGATGATCATTTTGGAAGACAAAAGGAGGAGGGATATCACACACATGATCAAGAATTCCCTGTAACTCTCTCGGGATTGGGACATGGTTCTCAACACTAGACTTTATGAATTCGTCCGATTCCTTTTCAGGAATAGTGTCAAGATGCTCATCCCCCATGTTTAGAGAGTGAGTGGGAGCTTGGGTGATATAGCGTTGTTTGAGAATGAATCTCAACTACTGGAATATCCACTGATGAACTTGATGAATCTTTATAAAATTGTAGGATACCAAGTGCATCCTCATCATCACCTGTCATCGAGGAATAAAACGAAATTGAGAGCTAGATCCGTGCTTTTCTTTTGCAATTGATTCCTTAATAGATTTTTCAAACGCAATTTGGGAATTTATTTTAGCAACCTGCTCTTCAGCTAGCAATTCTTCCATGGATTTCTCATGTGAATTTTGAATGACGGGACATTGTGGGAGTGGAGATTTGTCAAAACCGGAAGGTTGACATTGATAATCATCATGAGGACCCCACAATATACACAAGAAAAACTGGGAACATTATGAAATGTTGTTTTACTCAACTCCTCAGTTCTTTTCACCGACTCCAGAAGCTCTAGATAAGTGTCTTGTTGGGTTTGCTGAGGAGTTTGAGTCATTTGGCACCGTGGAGGTTGGTCGTGATATGGATAGTCGTAATTGTTACAAGGAAATGGATTCCCTGTTTGACAATCGAGAATTTGAAATGGGGACCTCCATAGTTCTCACAACAGTAAAACTGTTGAGCCTGGATTGGTGAATCATATGGATATTGGTCATAACCAAAGTTCTAAGTATCACCGGAAAACTGTTCATAGACAAACGTATTTCCGGATTGACACTCAAATCCTTGGTGAGGACCTCCACAAAATTCACAGCAGTTATGTTGATTATATGAAGATAAGTCGGGCTGTGGTGTGTGATTGGAAAATTTTGAGGGGTCGTTAAATGAGTTCGGATTAGGATCATATTCAAATGAATTCCTCGAACCACAAAACAAACAACTCCCGTTCCGAATATCATTACCACACTGTACACATACACCGCGAATGCAGGGTGAACCAAAACGAGGCTCACCACAACCGACACAAGGAATAAACGATTCTATTTGAGAGTTATGAGAAGGAATCAGTTCATTCAAAGAATCAACAAAACCAACATGGTGATCCGAATGACTATTAAGATTCAAAGAACATTTTTAAAATCGGAGGTGGGACAAGTGGTTTGCTCTGAGAGCTAGCAATTTCCACCACTTCCGTTATGGTCTCCGGTTCTGGTTCTTGAAAAACGTGAAGATTTGGCAAGTCATTCTTGCTAGTCACCGGTCTAAATTCTGCATGCTTGCTTTTAACCGTAAATCGTGAAAGTTTAGGATCAATTTTAGACGGCTTAGGAGCATTGAGGGTTAGATCTTTGGATAACCGTAGGTTGGACGTATTTAGCACCTCCATTATCGAGGGAAGTACCGGTCCTTTGTCACCCGGTTTCTCGTTCCATTTCCCTACGCAGAATTAATGGATCATTACGAACAACACGAATTCTTGACATTTGTGATAAAGTAGGAAGTTTTTCAACTTCGTTCCAGAATTCGTCGTAGTCGAGAGATTCCATGAGAATAGAAGAAGTTAGAATCAAATGGATAGAGGGTAAAGGAATAAAGAATCAAAAAGGGTAAGAGGGTAAAGATGAATATTTTTGGATTTTTGGATAAACATTTTGTAAAAACAAAGAATGAAAATATTTTTGGTGTTGTTAACACTTTAGGAAAAGTGTTAATGAACTTTTTGATTTTGATTAACTTTACAAAAAACTGTTTACAAAAAGGGTGGTATATGTGCAAGAATGGATCTGGAAATGCTTAAAACACGCTTACAGCCTCCCGGCATGGCCAAAATTTGGTTGATGGCAAACCGTCAAGTTATCTCACACAAGCTAGCCACTTGTGAATGGCTAACCGTAAGAAACTCAAAACAGTTCAAACACCAAATGCAATGAAAGATCAGAGGAATATAGGGGATTCCTGGGTCGTTAAGTCCCACGGAGGATGAATTGGTGTTTCACACAGACAGATGTCGAATAATCACTAAGGATAGTGATCAGTAAGGTTTTTGAAATATTTATACCTAAAGAAAAGATTAATAAATTACAGCGACTTAAATGCAAATTAAGAAAATTAAAAAAAAGATAAAATATATTAAATAAACGCTATCACTATTTTTAAAATGATGAACGTTTAAAACCTAAAATGTACGTTTAAATAAAATTACGTAAACGTACAAAATAAAACGTGAGTTTTAAGGAATAAAAGGCCTACAAATATAAAAATGACATTTTTACAATCCTAATAATAAAATAAAATTATTAGAAAAAGAAAATTATTTTTAAAACTATTTATTTAATTATTATTAATTAAAAACTATTTATTAAGTATTTAAAATGCACTAAAATATAAGAAAATACAAAATTAACCTAGAAAAATGAAATTATAACTTAGAAAAATCTAAAATATGATAAAAATTATTTTAAAACTGAAAATATATTTTTTAGACTTTTTATGTATTTATTATTAATTTAATACTATTTAAAACTAATTAAAATGCTAGAAAATACTATTTAAACCAAGAAAATTATGGAAAAATATTTTTTTGGCTTTTTATATTTATCTTAATCTATGAAAATTGAAAATATATTTTTTAAACTTTTTCTGATTTATTTGTATTAAAAGCTATTTAAAAAGACTTAAAAACTGTTTTAAATAAGGAAAAATACTAAACAGTGATGGAAAAATCTGAAAAATTCAGAAAAATACTAAAATATTATTCTTAATCTATGAAAAATATAAAAACATATGCTTATGTGTGAGAATATGAGGAAGTGAAACTTATAAATAAACTTCAAAATAAGCCAAAAGCCACAAATGGACACCAAATAATCACAGAAGCTAGGTTATGCTATAATTACTTAATACTAACCTATTCCAAACATACTAAACCTCTGAAAAGCAGTTTAAGCCAAGAATTAAGCAAAGCATAAACTAGTTTTATTTCAGAAATGGGACAAAATTGTGGCTGATTTAGGAGTGGGGTCCACAGAGCTTAAGCTCAAAAGCTTGACTGAAATAGATAGTCAGCTGGGTAGTGATTGCTATGGAACCAAGAACCACCACTGGGGTCCACTGATGTGGCCTGTGGGACCCACCAAAGTGGTGGTGATGGCCACTGTTGTGGTGGTGATCAGATGCACAGGACATGTTTTCAGAGAAGGTGCTTGAAAGAAACAAAGAAATAAGCAGTTAATAAGCTAAGTGGGAGAGAGCTACTATTTTTCTAATTTAGTTAAGCAGATAAATTTTAATATCCCAAAAGGATTTAAGCTAAATCTTAATATTAAGTACACAATAAAATTCTAAAGTTTATTCAAAAACTGCATTTAGGAAATTTTGACTTTTCAATTTATGAAGCAGTTTGACTAATTTGAACTTTTGATTGATCTTATGGACTGAATTAGTTGCATTAAGCTGTAGTAAGATGATTTTAAGCTAAAGTATCAAGTTATAAACAACTTTAATGAATTTCACACTAAAAATTCCAAAGTTAACTAATTAAAGGTAGATTAAAGATGTTTTTGACTTTTATACTAATGAGGACTGAATTATATGATTGAACTGAGCTAATAAGACTTAATAGAACATGTATCAAACAAAAACAATGGTAGAAATAACCTCTAACACAGTTTAATTAACAAATCCAAACACCCCTTAATGAAGGCAGTTTTGAATCTATAAACACTTAAACAAGTTTTTAAACCAAGAAAGCTATTAATTAACTAATATTAACTATGTTTAAACTTATTTAAGCTGAGATTAACAGGATTATAACACTTATAATTAATATTGCAAATTTTTAAGAAATGCTTACAATTTGTGTTTATGCACAAAAATGAGAACTGAGGATCAATTCCACTTCCTATAGCTTTCCACAAAGCTCTAAACCAATAAGCATTCCATATATCACCATGCTTCTGTCTTGATTTTTCATTTCCATTGCCTTTTTTTATTTTTAATCTATTTTCTTGGTATTTTTGGGAATTTTGGATTGTTGAATAAAACTGGAACTTTAAGGTTTCTAACAGCTTATAAGTCTTGTCAAGAGCTTATGTGAGCTTAAGAAACAATAACAACAACTATTAACCACATTTGCATACTTTGAGAATTTTGACATAAAAATTACATAAACTGAATTAGTGAATAAAAACTGAAGTTGAAACTGGAAATAGGTTTATATTACACTGAAAGAACTAAATGAAATACTTGAAATCCAAATTTAACACTAAAAATAACTAAAACGACATAATCTAAACTAAATTACACTACTTAGTTTTCTTCCTTGCTTCTTTTCCCATTTATAATGATCCTATAGGTTCCTTGTCGACCTCTGAGTTATTCCCACTTATATTGAGCCGTTGGATCATTCCAAATCATCTAATTCGTGCACTTGGCACTTTTGGCGGGAAAAAGTCATATAGTTGGTTTCTGCATTAATTGAGGTTTGATGTATGTGGAGGTGGAGGGAACAAGTAGGAGAGTAGGTGATGAGCTGGTGGTGAGGTGGAAGGTGGTGTGGAGAAACCATGGCTGGTTTTGGTTTGCAGTGGGGGAAGAGAAGGAGAAACAGTGAGCGCGGTTTTATTTTTAAAACATGGGTCGGGTTTGGGTATTGGGCTTGGGTTGGGTTAAAGGGTTTAGTGGATTGGATTTGGATTGGTTTGTTTAATAACGAGGGTCCGGTTTGGTTTTGTAGAAATATAACACAAGGACCAAAATTGTAATTTGTCCAAACTTGAGGACTGAACCTGCAAATATTCCAAAGCTAATACAAGGGTTAAACTTTCCAAGTTTCATTTACCAAAGGACCAATAATGTTAATTTTAATACGCCCAAGGGTCATTTTGTAAATTTTGAAACTTGAGGGACCAAACATGTAATTTCTCCAAAGTTTACCATAAGGACCAATTTTGTCATTTATGAATAGTACAAGGTTAATATTTGATAATTTTCACTTTTTAAATTAACCAAGGACCATTATTGTCATTTTTCAAACTTGAGGGACCTTTTCTGCCATTTTCCCAAAGATTCATTCAAGGACTATTTTTGAAAACTTAGAATATTTCAGGGACCTTGAATGATATTTTTACAAGTTTTTGAATTACCAGGGACTAGTTTTGACAACTTTTGAAACTTGGGGGACTAAAACTGCCAATTATGCAAACTTGATACGTTTTTCACCAGATTTTGATGTTTTTGCATTTAAAACACATAAAAAACTTATTTGTGATATTTCTATCATTTTGATGCATTTCTGAGTGTTTTCAGATGTTTTTGCAGTTTAAATGGTACAAAAATGATGAGTATTTAGACACTCATCAACCAGCTTCCTTTCAGTGAGTGGAATGGAGTTGTCATACTGCTTCCATTCATCAGAGGTTGAGGAGCCTGAGGAAGCAGAGGAGTTATCATCATGAAATGGTGACTCCTCAGGCTTCTTAGGATCATGCTGAGGTTCTTGTTTATGTTGTTGAACCTCAACGTCCATTTCTTCTCCAGCAGAAAGGATGTCATCTTCACTGTCAGCAAGCTCTTCATCAGAAAAGAGTATTTCATTAACCTCTACAACTGTTAGCAAACCAGTGGTGGTGATGGGTTCCGTATCAGCGGGTGGTTTTTGTGCCCCTGAGTCTTTGTCCTCGCACCCCTCAGACCGATGGGTTTTCCCAATGCCTTCACCAGAGTCAAGATTGGTTGTGATTTCTGTATCGGCTGGTTGTTTCTTTCCCTCCGAGTCTTTGTCCCTCTGTGCTCCTTCAAGCACTGGTGGGTGTTTCCCAGTGCCATCCTTAGAAGCGGTGGCAGTGATATTCCTATCAGTGGGTTGTATGTTCCCCCCTAAGTCTTTGGGATCATTCGTTTTGCCCTCAGACAAAAGTGTGGTTTTGCGAATGTCCTCCTCGAGCTGAGTGGAAGGCGCCCTCCCACCAGCCGGGTTGTTTGTTTCCTCTGGATCTTGGGGAGTAGTTTTGGGACCAAGGGCACCGACGTGATGTATCAGTGTCCTTCGATGTCACCAGGGTGGATGTTGCTTGGTCTCCCTTGGGTGGCATATCAGTCTTGGGCTTTCTTTGCCTTTTAAGCTATTTTCCAGAAGCCTCAGGGCCCTGAGACTTGGGGTTGGTTTTAGTCCCAGCCGAGACTTCCCTCTCTTTGGGAGCAGGGTTTGGAGACACCGAGTCCCTCCGGTTGTTTACAGCAACCATATGGGCCGTCAATTCAATATCAGTAACAAGGTAAAGCGCAATATTTGTATTCCTGAGGGGCTCAGGATTGCAGGTAAAGCGCAATATTTGTATTCCTGAGGATAATTGCAACCCAGTAACACTTGCAAAGCACATGAGACAAACTTAGGGTACAAACGTTATTTCTCCCTAGTTTTGCTCAATAGCTTGGTTACGAGATCACTGAAATGATCTCCTTATGTCGCATGCCAAATCCATCAAGCTATATGCCATCATCAACTGAATAGAGTTAACTTGTTCAATGGATGAGTGGTTCCCACCGAGAACCTGAATCACAAAAGTGAACAGGATCTTCCAAGCCACGGGAAAAGAGTTCTTAGTGACTGGGGTTCTGTCCAAAATTTTTGGATCTAAAACAATTTTGCCTTATTCAGCCTTAACAGTGGCTAGGTCAGGGTGAGCAACGTATTGTCCCAGATTATAGTCTAGCCCTGTTGATGTGCAAAACGTTTTATAGTCCAGGGTGAGTGACTGTTCCTTGCTTAAAATAGTGAACTTGATGAGAAACTCCCTGAGTGGTCGTAGGTCTGTCTCATCAGTTGTGGGTGTCGGGTCATAGGCTACTGCAGTTGCCCAAAAATCCCTGAGGAGGTTTTGGTACAGTATTGAGGGACACTGAACAAAGGCCTGTTTCAGTGGGCAGTTAAGTAAAAATTTCATGATTCCCTTATAGGTTGGGACATCATGTGGGTATTCAAAATTGCCTATAACGTTATTTGTTTTAAACTCAACGTTTTCTAGACTGCCCACCCACTGAGGATCAAAATGAAGAGACTGTGTTCTTGCCATTTCCATTGAAAGTTTTTAGGGTTTTTTTGGATAAAATGTTCTTGACAAGAACAATCAAAGAGGTGAAAGTCCCTTGAGTTTTGTGATGAAAAACCTTTTGTTAATTGTTTACAGAGAATATTTTTCTTAAAAAACTAGTTGAAGATCAAAGAACACACAATGTTTTCTGGGTTGAGAAAAGATTTTGACAGAGTTTTGATGAAGAAAACAGTTTGTGTGTTTCTTAATGTGTTTTGAGAGGGGGTTTTATAGAGTGGTAAGAGGGTAGATTTTGCACATGTGAGGATTTATAAATTTTTTATTGAAAATGTTTTATTTACCTCATTTAATGCGACCACTCCACTACCCACAGTTTTCTCATGGTTTTCAAGGGAACAATTGTAGTGCACAGTAAAAGTGCATCTTGCAGGGTCAACATATCCTAAGGATATTTGTTGTGAGAGGAGGCATTAAATACCAAGTAGGATGAGGTAAGGATGTGAGGGACCCATGACTTGGATGACAGAAGGATAAAGAAAGATATATTCCTATATTAAATTGGTATGTTTACCAACCTAGGACATTAAGTAACTGAAATACTTAGAGCATTTAGTTACTCATTCAATGCTCAATATCCAAAGTCAGGGACCTTGAATGAGTCTTACTCATTCAGTGAGAAGATGAATTGGGCTTTATTCAGGGATCAGGAACCATTTTAGAGAACGTTCTTTGAGATTAGGACTGACTATCAGGATGCTGACTTTCAATGTCAAGCATTCCCAATTCAGCTTTCAGTCTTCTGAAGGTAGGCTCATCCAAGGGTTTGGTGAAAATATGTTAGGAATTAGAAATTCCAGGTATTAAAGAGTTGGTCACCTCAAGTATATGTAATCGTTAGAGAGCTCGTAGTCATAGTTATTTTATGATTAAGTAGTATTTAGTTAAGTAACACCGTGGAGGACGGACGGGTCTTTACCCATTGTATGCCTGATCCACAGCCCGTAGGTGGCGTTTGTTTGTAAGATACTATAAATACCCTCTACCTCCCAAGGTAGAGGGTTGGAGCTTCAATACCATTTTTCTTTGTTTCACATAGCTCCCAACTCTCTTTCTTTCTCTCACTAGAACTTTCTCTCTCTAAACATAGTTAACGCCCTATATGGTTATGGTTTAATGTGTTTGTGAAATCCTATATCTAACAATTGGTATCAAGAGCCATGGTTTGATCACTCATCTTTCATGCTTTTTGTTTTGGTGGATTTCATAAGGTTTTTGGGGTATTAAAGGTTTAGGAGAGTTTGATTCATTTGGACAAAATCTAGTGTTAAAGTTTGAATTTTGCTTGTACTTTTGTGTTTAGGATCATCATATGTGTTTATGTTTTGAATTGGAAGGCTTAAATCATTGTGGTTTGGTTGTTTTTTATTGATAAAGTGGTTATTTTTGAAGTTAGTACGAAGCGAGTTGAGTCTCTGATAACTTGTTCTTCAAAGCGAGTTGCTTTGTTATTGGATGCGAGTTGGTACATGCGACTTGGCTGTTTAGCGAGTTGATTTTTATGCGACTTGGGTTCTAAGCGAGTTGTTTCTTTAAGCGACTTGAGATCTAAAGCGACTTAGCTATTAAGCGAGTTGTAAAGCTAGCGAGTTAATTTAAGCGACTTGGTGTTCAAGCGAGTTGATTGTGTTGCGAGTTGATACTAAAGCGAGTTGGCTATTTAGCGACTTGATTCATTAAGCGTGTTGACAGTGTTGCGAGTTGATGCTAATGCGACTTGGCTATTTAGCGAGTTGATTGCTTAAGCGAGTTGATAATTAAGCGAGTTGTGTGGTTAGCTACTTGTTCATTTAGGCTTGTTACTTCTTCATGATACATTATTACGGTTGTTCTTTTGGTTTAGTAAAATCCCGTGAAAGAATCAATTTCCCGGTTTAATCAAAGAATAGTAAAATCCCGTAGAGCTTGAAACATGTCTACCAACGTTCCTACTATCATCCCCACTGTTGCCGAGGATGTTCAAGCAGCTGGTTCGGATACTGCCCACCCATGCTTGATAGAACTGACTATGACTCTTGGGCTCAACAAATCAGATTGTATTGTCTTGGAAAGGAAAATGGAGTCAACATTCTCAAATCCATTGATGAAGGACCTTATCGAGTTGAGACTACTAGAGACTTAATTGATACAAATTGCTTATGGAACAATGATCTATGGAATAGACGCACAAAGACATATGATGAGCTCGATGAAAAAGAGAAAAAGAGATTCGATGCTGATATCAGGGCTTCTAACATCATATTGCAAGGTCTTCCAAAAGACATCTACAAGCTTATCAATCACAACACTGAAGCAAAGGTTGTATGGGATAATGTCAAGATGCTTCTTTCTGGTTCTGAATTAGCCATGGAAAACAGAGAATCACAACTTTATGATGAATTTGAGCACTTCAAGATGAAACCAGATGAGAGTGTCTATGAGTATTACGTAAGATTCCATAAGCTTGTTAATGACATGAGGAACATCCGAATGACTATGCCAAACATTCAGTTGAACTCAAAGTTTGTGAACAACATGAATCCCGAATGGCACAAGTTTGTCACATCTGTGAAGCTAACCAAAGGACTGAAGAATACAAACTATGAGCAACTCTATGCCTTCCTTCTTCAGAATGAGAGAGATGCCATGTTTGAAAAGAGGATTCTTGAACAATTCAAAACAAATCCAGGAGAAACAAGCTCATCAAATGATTCAACTGCCTTCTACTCAAACATTATGATTACCACTAAAGCTTCACAAGTTATACCCATGGGTGATGGAACTCACAAACTCATTCCCGATCCAATGTTCAAACAAGTTGATGCTGATGCACACGTGGGTAACTTCATTAATCAACTGACTCTCCTGATTAGTCAAAACATGAACTCTCTCCCACACACCAACAATAACCCCAAAGATCTAATCCACACAATCAAGCCACCGTCAGAGATGGGAAGGTTATAGTACAACCAGTTCAAGAAAGGCAGTATGAACAAGGAAGAGGTGGAGTTGGTAGAGGCTATGTGACAAATCAGAACAGGGGAAGGAATGGAAATCAGGAACAAGTCAAGACGATCAAGTGTTACAACTGTGGTGGTCAGGGACACATTGAAAGGAATTGCACATCTCCAAAACGCCTCCCGACGTGAATACTTCAGTGGATAAGATGTTGCTAGTGCAAGCTCAGGACAATGGAGCAACCTTAGATGAAGAGGATCTGTTGTTTCGTCTTGAAGGGAATGCTAAGACATATGATGCGATGTGGATGAGCACTTATTCAGAGATAGGTCACAATCATCGAATGCCTTTCAAGTAGCCGACGTGATGCATACGACTCTATTGTTGATGATGGACCTACTGCACAAACAATTTTCATGGCTAGCATTTCTCCAATGGTCTCTCCTAAGGTCTCTTCTTCACCACAAGCTGGACCATCCAAAGACAAAATAATCTCAGAGGTATTGAAATTATATGATGAAGTTGATGAAGTTGATGTGCAAAAGATACATAATGAAATACAATCAACTGAAATCATTAAGTCAGATATTGAAAATATGGGTAATATCAATGTTGTCCCATATGATCAATATATGAAACAAAGTGAAAGTGAGATTGTATCAAGTGATGTATCTCCCAGATCAATGATGATTATGTCTGAATGAATACACCGCATGTGCCCCGATGATTGTTATCTCTGAACTTAGTGCCTATAAAGAACGAGTTGCCATTTATGAACAACGTGCTAAGTTTGAGTTAACCACTCGTGAGGTGAAATGGATGACCAAATACGTACAATCATTAGAAAAAGTAATTTTAGAGAAGAAGTGTTAAAACAAGAGTTAAATTCCTTACAAGAAAAGCTTTCAAAACCTGCTAAGCAAAAACAAGAACTTCAAGAAAATGTTAAAGTGCTTAAGCAGGAATTTCATGCCAAGGAATCAAAACTTTTGAATGATTTTTCTAATCTAAAACTTTGAAGAACAAGCTTGAAAATAAGTTGTATGTACAAGGGAATACCATTCAGACTGCTCACATGGTCACTAAGCATAGAGTTTTAAGTGATAAGCATAGTGTTCCCATTATAGATAAACCCAACCCTGAGTACAGTAAGTTAGCTAAGGTGGCTCAAAATGTAATTTATGATGGCAATGAGATTCTTAAACCTAGATAGAAACCTAGCTGCATTGAGTGCTCTGAGGAAGATAGAATATTAGATGATGCATCTAGGGTGAAAATGAATAAGAAGCTAGAAGATCCCGAATGCAAAAAGAATAACATCAAGATCAAACCCCATGATTACAAGAAGGAAAAATGGATCTCCTTAAACAAATTTAAGCCTCAAACGTTATTAACACCCTGAACAAGTTTTCGGAAAAAGGATTTAGATAAGCAAAAGTAGAGAATCTTGTTGAAATGAACCCCCTTTAGGAAAATTCCTTCAGCCACTGTGTATCCTCCCAATACACCAATGCATTTAGTTCCTAGGACTATTGCCACTAAAAGCAAGACCTTAATCAGTAAATATGTTATTCTTCAACTATTTGTCGATTTTGAGAAAACTTGTAAGAAAAGGATCACATCCACTGGGATAACTGAAGGGGAAAGGGGTTTTGAGCAAACAAAAGAATGCTATCTAACTGAGGTCATGCCTTTCTTTAAACTACTAAAAGATCATTTTGAGAGTCTTAAAAAGGGGATAAATTCAGATATTATAGGAATGGAAAAGAAATTTGATGCAATGATAGTTGAGGTTAGTGACTATGAGCGAGCATTAAAATATAATGAGATTGAGAGGAAGAACTTGCATACCTTGAATGAGAATCTTATTTCAGAATGTATTGCTCAAGATGTGTTTTACATCGCTACTAATTGTTCCATTATTGCTTCTCAATTTCATGAATTATCTGTTGCTCTAAAAGTCTCCCATGATCGTGTCATTGAGCTTGAAAAGATTAATTAGAAACTTAATGAGAAAATTGATCAGGATGATCACGATAATTTGGTAAAGCATCTTTCTAAGCTAGAAGTTGAACATTTTGATTTACAACTAAAATATCAACATCTAAAAGAAAATGTTAAAACCTCAAATATCAAGACATCCTTGAATGCTCCTGAATTTGATGCAGCTTTTGAAATTAGCAAACGTGATGAACATATTCGAGCTCATTGTAACACGATCAAAAAGTTGAAAGCCCAAATCTCTCAATTAAAGGGTGAAAAGAACAATGTGACCTGGATCCCAAATGCCTCATCCTTTAGATTCTCAGTACTCTCAAACTTTTCATCTTCAAAACTTATTTAATGCATTACAAAAGGAAAACGAGAGTTTTCTAGAAGAAAATGAAAAGTTAAACGACACTTTAAAGAGTTATATGATTCAATGAAAGTCACTCGTGACCAAAACAACTAAAAAATAACGTCTTTACAAAAGGAAATTGAGAATCTGAGAAGTCGTGAAAATGGGAAACCGCCACTTGTTTTTAATAAGAATGTTGTTTCAAAGTCACCCTTAGACTCAAATACACGGATGTTAAATATATTCCTACTCATCTTAGGAATAATGAACCTGCGTTTCATGACTATTGTGCTCACCTTAAGGATAGTCTAGAATGTCTCCTTGAGATTGTTGAAGAGGATTTCATTAATAAACCTCTTGATAGAGAAATTAGGTTTGCTTGCCTCCAGGCCAAACGATCTCAAGAGCTGCTTAAATGTATAATTGCAACATATCCAAAATTTTTAGGTGCAAAAGGCAAAGCTGTGATGCCCTGTTCTATGCCTAGTGCCAAGCATGAAATCCGTTCTATGCCCAATGTTATGAATGTCAACCTTAGGGTGCCTTCAAGTAGTTCAGATTACAGATATGTTAGTGCTAAGAAAGTGAATTTTAGTGTGCCGCAAAATAGCTCAATTCACAGTCTTAAGAAAATAAACACTAATGTGCCTTCTAGTAGTTCAGATCCTTGCACATCAAGTTCGGAATGCAAAATTAGATCAACCAACAAATGTTCCCATTCCCTCTACAGGAGTAATCGGTGACATTAAAGCGAAGCGGTCAAAGTCTCAAGACAATACAAGGAATGATAGCCTTGCAAGCTAAGAATGTGCATTGGAAGAGAGTAGAAGACCAATCTAGGAACTTTAAGTTTGAGTCAAATAAAACGAATCGTGTTGATTCTAGTATTAGGCCATAGGCGCATCAGTAATTAATTCACTCGATACTATTTGCAAACCTTGTAATGATGTCCGCTTGAATTCGCTGTTAATCATGAATGTGGTGTGAATGCTTTGTCTAATGCCGTCAAATGCCCAGTTAAAATTGTTAATGCTAATAATCGTGTAAAGAAGGCTAATAGGCAAAGACGAAAGATTGTTAGAAAACAAAGGAAACCCACAGGAAGAACATTTATAAAGATAGGTTATTATTGGATACCTTTTGGCCATAAGAATAATCATTTTGCCCTCAAACCTGCTAAGACTATGCCCACTAGAAAATGGATGCCTACCGGTAGAACTATTCCCTTAAGAAGTGAACATACTTTGAATAGGTCAAATATAGACACCAAGATCTGATCTATTCCCAATGATTCCATTGCTTCTACTCGATATGGATGTTTCTATTTCGATGTGGGTGTTCCAATCGCATTACTAACCAAGTGGAACCCATTCTTGCATGGGGATCCCAATTATCCGGTTATCCATTTTTGTCTGTGTTCAACTGCAGATCGTTCAAATCGCTTCGGGTACTCGGACTCAGTGTTCCAAGCATATGACTGGAGACCGGTCGTGGCTCATGAACTTCGTGAGCAAATTCATCGACAGCTTAGATTCGAATGATCATTTCGTGCAATTATGGGTTATGGAGATTATATTGTTGGAAAAAGTGTTATCTCTAGGGTATATTATGTGGAAGGTCTTGGTCATAACTGTTCTCTCGCTTGGTCAATTCTGCGATTCTGATCTAGAAGTAGCCTTTAGAAAACATACTTGTTTCGTTAGAGAACTTGATGGTAGGGAACTTTTAAGAGGTTCACGTGGTTCAAATCTATACACCATCTCTATCGAAGATATGATGAAGTCTTCTCCAATTTTCTTGTTGTCAAAGGCTTCTAAATCAAAGTCATGGTTATGGCATCGTCGTCTTAATCACTTAAACTTTGGCACCATCAATGATCTCTCCAGAAAGGACTTAGTTGCAGGTCTTCCTAGACTTAAGTATGAAAAGGATCATCTTTGTTCAAAGATGCCAATTGGGAAAAAGCAAGAAGTATGCCCATAAACCCAAACCTACAAACTCACCGAAGTTCTCCATACAATTCACATGGACTTATGTGGACCAATGAGAGTGCAAACTATTAATGGGAAGAGATATGTGTTAGTAGTGGTTGATGACTACTCCAGATTCACTTGGGTTAAGTTTTGAGGACGAAGGATGAAACTCCGGATGTCATCATTAAACTCATTAAACAACTTCAGATCCGACTCAACAAAATAGTTCGAATCGTCCGTGCGACAATGGAACTGAGTTTGTTAATAAAGAACTCAATGAATTTTATGGAAATGTTGGAATCAGCCCCCAAAGAAGTGTCCTCCGAACTCCTCAACAGAAAAGTGTAGTTGAAAGACGAAATCGAACTCTTGTGGAAGCTGCAAGAACTATGCTGATTTACTCAAAGGTTCCAATGTTTCTATGGGTGAAGCTATTGCTGCTTGTTACACTCAAAATCGATCTCTAATTCACACTTCTCATGGAAAGACTCCATACGAACTTGTCCACAATAGAAAACCTGATCTATCATACCTTCGTGTGTTTGGTGCTTTATGTTATCCAACTAATGATGGTCAAGATTTAGGAAAACCGAGAGCTAAAGCGGACATTGGAGTTTTTGTAGGCTATGCGCCTAACAGAAAAGGTTACCGAATCTACAACAAGAGAACCGGAAATATCATGGAAACAATTCACGCCACGCTTGATGAGTCGATCGGTCATATGGCTCTGGACAATCCAGCCAGACCCATACTTCAAAGCAGTCCCATTGGTTCATCTCTTGTACCAAACTCCTCATCAGCAACTCCATATGTACCTCCTCGAAAATGATTTAAAGAAACTATTTAATCCAATGTTTGATGAACAATTTGAGCCAAGTAACAATGATATGTCAATTCAATCAACAGAGGTCGCTTCTATCCCCGTCAATGAAATTAACCCTTCAACTTCTATGTTATTAAGCCAAGAAGCTGCCGCCACCAATCTGTTCATCTACAAATCTTCAATCATCAAGTGTACATCATGGAAATGCTTCGATTCACAGTGATGAAGTCAATCCCTTTACTACTCCCGAAGATGCTCCATTTGAAAACATATTTGCTCCTGAATCATCATCGAACCATCTTCTTCAGAGACATCGACTCGCTACTTCATCCCTCAACAACAACCACATGAACACCTCATAAAATGGACTCACGATCATCCATTAGACAACATCATTGGAAATCCTTCTCGTCCAATATCAACACGGAAACAACTTGCAACCGATGCCTTGTGGTGCTTCTTCAACTCAGACTCTCTAAGATCGAACCAAAAGATGTTAAATCCACCATGAATGAAGACAGCTGGTTCAATTCCATGAAAAAAGAAATTCATGAGTTTGATTGACTTGATGTATGGGAATTAGTAGCTGCTCCAGATTGTGCTATGATCATTGCTCTAAAATGGATCTTCAAAGTGAAACTTGATGAGCATGGTGATGTGTTAAAGAACAAGGCTCGATTGGTTGCTAAAGGATACCAAGAGGAGGGTATAGACTTTGAAGAATCATTTGCCCAGTGCTCGAATCGAGGCAATCGTAATATTCTTGGCTAATGCCGCAAGCAAGAACATGATAGTCTATCGATGGATGTAAAGACGGCATTTCCGAATCGGAGATCTTAAAGAAGTCGCCTTCACGCCAACCTGAAGGCTTTGTGAATCCAGAGCATCCTACTCACGTTTATCGCTTGAAGAAGGCTCTTTATGGTTTAAAGCAAGCTCCAAGGGCATGGTATGATACGCTATCAAAGTTTCTTCGTTCACCGGCTTCAAAGAAAGGAGCAGTTGATCCAACATTGTTCACCGAAGTCGCAAACACTTAATTCACGTTCAAATTTATGTTGATGATATCATCTTTGCCTCGACTGACCCTAATGAGTGTGACCGTTTTTCAAATGAAATGGGTTCTAAATTTCAAATGTCAATGATGTGACAAATGTCATTTTTCTTGGGATTACAAATTTCACAAAGTCCCGGAGGCTTTTTTATAAATCAATCTAAATATGCAAATGAGATTTTAAAGAAATTTCGATTTGATTCTAGTGACCCTATTGACACTCCCATGATTGAGTGTACAAACGGATGAGGACCACTCAGGATCATGGTAGACCAAACAAAATATCGTAGCATGATCGGATCCCGATGTACCTCACAACCAAAGAGACCTGATATTCTGTTCATGTATGCATGTGTGCTAGATACCGTGCTAAGCCTACCAAAAAGCACCTTGAAATGGTTAAACGGGTCTTTCGGTACCTCCAAGGAACCATCAACATGGGACTTTGGTACCCGAAGGACACCGGTATGTCACTAACAAAGATATGCGATGCAGATCATGCAGGTGTCAAGATACCCGTCGAAGCACGCCCGAGGTGCTCAGTTTTTAGGTGATAAGCTTGTGAGCTGGTCGTCAAAGAAGCAAATGAGTACTTCTATTTCCTCTATCGAGGTCGAATACATAGCCATGTCATCTTGTGTCCTCAAATCCTATGGATGAGATCTCAATTAACCGAATATGGCTTTGTATTCAAAAAATCCTCTCAGATCGTGATAATAAAAGTGCTATTTCTCTCTCTTGCAACAACGTTCAACACTCAAGAGCAAAGCATATCGACATTCGACATCATTTCATCAGTGGAACAAGTGGAAAAGGTGTGGTGGAACTCTATTTTGTGAGGATCAATACCAATTAGCGACATCTTCACCAAAGCTCTTCCAAGAGAACGTTTTGAGTTTATTCTTCCACGACTTGGCTAGAAAAGCCTTCAACCAGAAACTCTCAAACGTCTTCAGGAGGAAGACGAGGAGTAAAGGTCTATCTTCATCTATCTCTATGTATATATTTTTTTTCCAAAAGCAAAATACAAAATTACAAAACCTTCAAAAATCAAATAGAAAATTATAAAACTTTCAAAATCCATAAAAATGTGAAAAATTCAAAAAATCCTCAAAAATATTGTCATTTTGTCTTGTTTTTCTCGATTCGATATCATCTACGGACTTTGTGTTGATATTCAAAGAATGTCACGGGTCTTTAGATGTTCATTGAATGTACATGGTTTTTTAAATGAGGCTAAGAAAAATGTGGTTTATTGTCATTTCGTGCAAGAACTGCGTTAAAAAGAAAGAACAGAGCCATGCTTTATCTTGTTTTTCAAATCTCATGCTCTGATTCTATAAACATTTATCTCAATGAAAACCAATTGTTTGAAAATAACTCGACTCAAGTTTTGAAAATCATCCTGATTTATTTGTCAAAATATCCATTCTCAATCAACAACCTATGTCATTGATTGAAGGGGAGAATGATTTCAATTAATTCAAAAAGTTAGTTGTCATACAATTGGTTTCAAAAGATAATCATGCATGTTTAATCAATGGAGTTTAAAGTCTCAAAATCGATCCTTATCGCTTAAAACGCTTTCATAATCAAGTCACAATTCTCCTTAAAGCTTTCAAAATCAATTTAATCTCACAGAGATCACAAATCTCAAATGTTTTGATAATTGTGATCGGAGGAGAATTTGTGATTTAAATTGGATTTAAACTGATAATTCGATAAATGGTTTCATAAGTGATTAGCATGTTTGCCTCCCCGCAAGTGACAAACGATTTCAAATTTTCCATGCACATGTTGAGGGGGAGCATCTATCTTAAACCACTAATATTTGAAACGTGATCAATTTATCTCAATGTGCAGTCTTTTCCTAATATATACAAAACATTCTCAAACATCTATGCACATATTGAGGGGAGCAAACTTGTGAAAACCTCATCCTTCCTTAAAATGTTTTATCTACTCAAATTGATTAGGAAGTGATGATGATCATTTTAGAAAATGTTAATCAAAAGATTGGACCTTTCATTCTCAATCTAACGATTTCAAAGATCTCTTGCCTCCATGTGCTAAACAAATTATAAATTTTTATGCATATGTTGAGGGGGAGCATTTCTAAAATATCAGAACAATTAAGATAAAAAATGCTTTGATTCTATATCACAAGTATCTTGATTGATTTTCAAATGGTTTTCAATTGGTTCCAATGGCGGATGAACGATACCAAAAAGACCGACCAACTTTACTTTATGTATGGTGATATAAGGATGATAAGGTTAGGTTGTGGTCCCATGATCCGCTGAACCGAGGGATCTACCTGTGGACAATCCACTAGATAATGTAGAAGTCTTTAGGTATGATGAAAAAAGGAGAAAAGTGAGATATGGGAAGAGTGCGGACTGAGACAGAGCTAGTAATCGAACAAACCCAACAAGGTTCTAGTTATGAAGTCTCGGTACGCACTGAAGGGGTTGAAGAATGAAAAAGAATTGAATGAGAAAAGGGTGAAAAGAAATAGCCCTCCATTTATTCAACCTTAGGGCGTAAACCGGTTCAATACATATGCTAAGTTGTTTACTAAGGTAACGGTATTGAAGGCAAGACGTCATGGACCCAAAGGACGACCGCACTAAACTTCCCAAAGCTACTCAAGTTCCTCTTAAAAGGGCTTGTTTCATTCTCACGGGAACCTACATAATCTATCGACTCTCTTAGAGATTGTTGATATTGAAGAAGGAGACCCTCTCCCAAGTCTCCGGCATAGGAAACCAAAAGTGCACTAATTGAGTCTAGAGCCACGAGATCATCAATTAATCTCTTTAGGACACTTATTTCTTGAAGACTCACTACTTCACACAATGTGGAATGTGAGATTATATCTTATGAGTCCTACGACTATCCTTGTATTGCCAAGACTTAATTGTGTCATATGGACCTCATCGGTGGAGCGATTCATAATTGAATCAATCCAGGTCCAAGAAAATGGATTGACGGATGCCTTTGAAAACCGGTTGTTGTGTTTAAAAACTCTTTTCTCTAAGCACATCGACCGTGTACAATTATTTCAAATCAAAAGGTGTTTATGATTGATAAATGATTTTTCACTAAAACTTCATTGTATTGCAAAAACAATTTCTATTGAGCGATACACAATTGTTTTTCAAATCTCTTTTCATCAATCGCTGAATCTCTATTCGGTTCACTCACCCGTGTTGTCTTCTTTGAGACGCCCGTTTGAGAACGGCTAGAGCAGCAAATAAACCCTGTCAAGGAAATTCTTCGAATTATACTCGATCACAGGCAAGACTTGTACCGATTAACGGGAACCGTGGGCCGTACCTCAATTCAACGAAAGTGATCAAAGACACTTCGTGTGCTTTATTGCCAACTGCCTTATGCGTGTACACCGACGCTTGCGTAAAATGATCGTAATGGAGCGGTCAATTTATAGCCGCATGCTCACACAACACATTCATATCTAAAGAAATCATGATTGGTGCATCAATGACTCGGATATTTTCACTCCATGCTTCGCTACTGCCGCCAATATCATGAATCAACTAAAGCTTTCGCTACTTTGATAAGAATAAATCATGATCCAGAATGTGAGCATGTCGGTCCAAAAGTCACAACATCAATTACCAACACCACAAAGGTTGAGTCGAGATTTAATGTGGCCGATGATCTCAAAGCTGGCTCAAAACTCATTTTCACGTGGATCGCTTAAAGACCTCCACTCGATTATCCAAACATGCATTTATGAAGAATCAAAGACTACGAGCTATAGAACAAAGAACATGGACAAGAATCCAAGAACAATCTCAATGTAATATCTCGCTTTGTATTCAATGTAATTTTAATGTGTGTTTGAGGTGACCTCTCTTAGGGGAGATTGTTAGGAATTAGAAATTCCATGTATTAAAGATTCGGTCACCTCAAGTATATGTAATCGTAGAGAGCTCGAGTCATAGTTATTTTATGATTAAGTAGTATTTAGTTAAGTAACACCGTGGAGGACGGATGGTCTTTACCCATCGTATGCCCGATCCACGCTCGTAGGTGGCGCTTGTTTGTAAGATACTATAAATATCCTCTACCTCCCAAGGTAGAGGGTTGGAGCTTCAATACCATTTTTCTTTGTTTCACATAGTTCCCAACTCTCTTCCTTTCTCTCACTAGAACTTTCTCTCTCTAAACATAGTTAACGCCCCATATGGTTATGGTTTAATGTGTTTGTGAAATCCTATATCTAACAAATTATCAGCAAGTTGATACTCAGTAGGGATGAAGTGGAGTTCAATATCTCCTTTCATGATGTGGTCCCTGATGAAATGATATTTGATATCAATGTGTTTGGTTCTATGGTGAAGGACAGGGTTGTTGGAGATTGCAATAACACTGGTGTTATCACAAAAGATGGGTACCATTTTGTAGTGGATGTCATAGTCTACCGAAGTTGACTTTTCATCCATATCACATTGGCACAAAGACTCTAACGGCCACATATTCACCAAGACATAGCCAATCGATCGTTGCTTTTAGCACTCCAACAAACCAGCCTCCAGAAAATTGACAGGACCCCGAGGTACTTTTTGTCCATGTTGCAAACAAGATAATCGTGAGTCGAATATCCTTTGAGGTCAAACCTCAACATTTTGGATAGTAAAGTTCAATGCTTGGAGTTCTCGTGTATCTAAGGATTCTTTGGCTACAAAGTGAGATGGGATTATTTAGAATTGAACTCTAAGATATCTTGCTATTAGACATACTCGAATTGTATGTCGTGTCCGAAGCAGTTAGATACATCGCTGATCCTACAATCCCACAGAAATGAGTTTGGTTGATGATTTGCTGAGGTCATGTCCAAGGTTATTTAGAGGGACCATTGGAGTCTTCAATTGAAGCACAGCTTAGAGATCTCATATTTCTTCAAGAGATTTCGGTATATTCTCTTTGATCGATGGTAATTCCTTTATCAGCTTTATCGATTTGTAGTCCAAGGTAAGTGGGTTCACCCATCATGCTCATTTCAAATTTCTTTGTCATCGGCCAAACTGCTTTGCAAAGAGTATAATTTGTTGAGCTAAAGATGATGTCATCAACATACACTTGGACTAGTATCACATCTTGTTTTGTCCTATAGATAAACAGTAGCAGGTTGTCTATCTTTCCTCCGCAAACTTGTTTTGGATTAGGAAGGCTAAGAGAGTTTTATACCATGCTCTGGGAGCTTGTTTAAGTCCATATAGGGCTTTGTCTTAAGCTTGCATTACAGTCGTGGTATTCACTACTCTCAAAGCCGGAGGTTGTTTAACATACACATCTTCCTTGAGTTCACCATTCAGGAATGCACTTTTACATCCATTTGGTAAACTTTGAAGTTCATGTAGGTTGCGAATGCAAGGAAGATCCTGATGGCTTCCATTCTTGAAACAGGAGCAAATGTCTCATCATAGTCAATGCCTTCTTGTTGACTATAACCTTTGGCTACAAGCTTGGCCTTGTTTTTAATGACAGTGCCATTTTTTCAGTTTTTTTTTTCTGAAAACCCACTTCATTCCTATAACAATGACATCCTGAGGACATTTGATTAAGGTCATGAACTTGTTTTTATCAAACTGTTGAAGTTCTTCTTGCATAGCCTGAACCCAACTTGGATGTTTTAGAGCTTCAGTGACACTTTTGGGTTCTATTTCTGATAGAAAATCATCATATATACATTAATTGCGTATCGCTATTAACTTAGCAGCCATACTTCTTGTGAGGATGCCTTCAGTGGGTTCACCAATGATGTTTACAAGTTCAATGTCCTGAGATCTTGTCCACTTACTTTATGGTCTAGGATCTGAGCTTGATGAGGTCACTAAAAGCTCATAAATGTGTTCAGGTGCTGCAGCCACAGAATCATTTAGATCATCTGTTGAGATGCTTTGTTCAGGTTAGGGATCATGAATAACATGTTCCTGAACATTTGGTTCAGTATTATCTATCCCAGTAGGGATTGGTTGATTATCAATGAATTCACTGATTGTTGGTTGCGGAAGGTTGTGGGGAAAGACATAGTATGAGATGTCAGCATTAACTTGATATGAGGAATTGATTTCAGTGTTGAACTCATTAGGAGGGTATCTTGATGAGTTATCAATTCCTATTTCCTCCACTAAGGTATTGGTAAATCTGATGCTTTTAGAACTTTCATCAAAGGTGACATGAAAGGTTTCCTCAACTTGTTGTCTTTTGGTGTTGAACACTCTGAAGGCTTTAGAGATCTAGGAAATACCCATCATCAGCTTTTGCATCAAACTTGCTTAAGTGATCCTTGTGATTGTGAATTAACACAAGACACCCAAACACATGAAAGTAGCTGATGTCAGGAAGTCTTCCTTTGAAGATCTCATATGGGGTTTTGTTATGTCTTTTGACGGTGATTGACCTGTTTTGTGTGTAACAGGCTGTCTTGACTGCTTCAGTCCAGAAATGCTTTGAGAGTGCTGACCCATTTAACATAGTTCGCGCCCAATGAGAGTTCTGTTTTTCCTTTACCCTATTTTATTCAGGGGTGTATGGGGATGAAAAGTTTTGGGAAATTCCTTT
The DNA here is from genome assembly GCA_910596185.1 of Chrysanthemum makinoi. Taxonomy (NCBI): domain Eukaryota; kingdom Viridiplantae; phylum Streptophyta; class Magnoliopsida; order Asterales; family Asteraceae; genus Chrysanthemum; species Chrysanthemum makinoi. Next base: position 143,788,515 of record OU343217.1, on the reverse strand, counting down.
TCATCACGAAACTCTCAAGCTCTTGGTTTCGAACTCAGCACCATTGTCACGATTTGTTTAATGAATGTCATTCGATTTTCAATCTTCCCCGATGAATGACATTATAGTTTCAGTTGCCCGACTCTTTTTAGAAAGAAAGTATACCCAAGTGTATCTTGAGAACTCATCAACAATGACAAGTGTATACTTCTCATGCTCGATTGATCTTGGGTATTTGGTCCAAAGAGATCCATGTGCGAGGAGTGAAGGCGTTTTTAATAGAAGTTTTGTTTTGTTTTGAATGATGATATATGGTGTTTGCCTTTTTCATAGGCTGAGCATGGTTTGTCTTTTGCAAAAACCAATGATGGTAAACCAAGGAATTTGTTTTGTTTTGCCAAGTTGTTAAGGTTTTCGAAGTTTAAGTGAGAGAGTCTTTTGTGTCATAGCCAGTTGACAGTTTCAGTGGCTTTGGCGAAGAGGCAAGTTCCATTCTGAGAGAGAGAGAGTTGACATGTCTAACACATATACATCATCTCTCCTAGGAGCTATCAAAACAACTTCTTTGTTGGCATTGAAAATAGTGCCTTGTTTATCATTGAACTGTACTATGTACTTAGCATCACATAATTGACTGACACTGATGAGATTGTATTTCAGACCATTGACATAAGTTATTCTCGAGAAAACTATTCCATTGCAGTTCTTGAACCATAACCTTCGAGGACATGATGAGTTATCACCAAATACTACTTTGGGTCCCGGTTCCTTTACATACTTCAGATACTCCTTAACACCAGTCATGCTTCTTGAACATCCACTATCTAGATGCCAAATAGGCTCCCTAGCATGTCTCTACACAAATAGTAAAGCGAAATAGTTTCTCTTTGCTGACCCACATACTGGTGGGCTTGGGTCTCATGGTCTCTGCTTGAACTTAGCAATTGATTCATGGTCGCTGGTTGAGTGAAGTGTGCTACCACAGTGTTTTGCATTTGCTTACCGAGGAAGACCGGTGATGCTTTGGGTTGTTTTGAACTTCTCCTTGCCTGGATGACTCTATCATGCTGAGATGTCTCATGAGTTGGATTTCCACATATATCACAACAAGAGTTCATGAGACAATCCTTAGTAAGATGATCATTATAGCCACAATATGGGCAAGGAGGAAAAGGTTTGGCTTTAGGTCTTTGACCCTGCTTTGAGGATGAAGCATACTGATAACCAGAATTGGTGTGAGTTGCTTCACTAAATGAACTTACATACTGTAAGTGGTCAGAAGTTCTATGATCTTCCTTTTGCGATCATGAAAAAGGATTATGTAGCAATTATCGGTATGGTGGTATAATGGCAATGATCACACTTCTGCTTGGGCTTGGTGTTAGATTTTGACCTTGATGAACTAGAGTAGGCTGACTTAGTTTCCTTGATTGTTGAATCAGGAGCTTTCTCAATAGAGTTCATTTTGTCACCAACTTCCTCACAAGTTTAGTCGGTCTTTGGATTTGGTATGCTTCAAGAGGAACTAAAGATTTTGAAGTCTCAAGGGGAACAGAGTCTTCTTGGGTTGGTTTTGTTGGTCTTTTCAGGATGGTTCTACCAAGTCCAAACCTTTCTTATGTTGACGAGGCTGAATTGCAGGGAGTATGCTCGAGCTAGTGCACCTCGAAGAGGTTTCGGGGTGGAAGCGGTGCTTGAGATTCGGCTTCGCATTCAGAGGTGTGTTCATTCATCTGGGCACATCAGAAAGTCCAAGCATGCTCTTAAGAGCTTGGCTTTCAGGCTCAAGTATTCTTCCAGAATCAAAATTTGGAAGCTTACTCTCAGGGTTTACCCTTTCAACCCAATCACTTGACTTGATCATTGACTCCTTATTGGAGAGCATGCCATCAGACACAAATGGTTTTGGACCTTGGTCTCTATTGTGAGAATCAGGGAGATGATCTTCACCTATGATTCTCTTTTTGCTACTGGGGGCTCCAACAGTATCAAAGACTCTAGGATTCTTAGCAGTCCAACTTTCAATGATATCTTTTTCCTTTTTAAGTTCTACCTGAAGAGCTTGATTTCTTTTAACTAGTTCAGTGTTTTGAATTTGCAATGTGACAGCCTCAAGCTTGGCTTGTTTTAAAAGAAGCAGTTCATCCCTACACTTGTATTTAGAAAAACGATTTAATCGTTGCTCCTATACAAACTTAAGATCAACATTGATATAGTTCATAAAGGACTGCCAATCTGAATCATCATCCATAGAAAGTAAGATATTTACCTTTTTCATTGTGATATTGACCCTTTCTCCATTCCTGGCATGATTCTTTCCAACAGCTAGCTTGTCCTCTTCTCGAGAGCCATCCGCACGGACGTGCACTATTTCATCGTCTGGGAGACTGGCTCTTCATCCCAATCAAAGACTTCAGAACTAGGCCCTTGTTTTTACCATGCACGATTTAACATTGTTTGTTGTTTCGAGGAGTGCCTCAAGCGGTTCTAGCTTAGCTTTGGCTTTCCTATACTTGGCTTCAAAATCAATGACTTTATTTTGATCAGATTTGTTTTGAAAATTTTGATGAGACTGATAGACTTTTGGTTGAAATTTCCTAAAGCCTAAGGACTGGTTTGACCCTGAGGGTTTGTAAGAGGGTTCAGAAATTGTTTTTGAGAAATAGTCTTTAGCAAAATGACCTCTTTTGTGACATTTAAAAAATTCAGTGTCCTCATTGGCTTTAGCATTTGAAAAACTTTTATTTCTTTTTATAAACCTTTTAGAGTTAGCAAGGAGTGCCCTCTCCTGAAACTCAATATTTAAGTCGTTCAGGTACTCCTCGCTTGTTCTCTCATCAGCCTCATCGTCTGAATTTTCCTGAAAATCTTGAACCACACTATTAGAATAAAAAGCAGTTGATACTTGTGTTGAAGTGGTCGTGGTGGACTTCTTGACTTCACGAGACTTTTTAAGTCGATATCGCCTATTCATGAGGTTATCCTCATAGACAAATTTCCCGTAGATTTCGTGAAGCTCAAGATTTTGAATGTGATTAGCATTCCTTAGTCCCTGAGAGAAATTCACCATTTCTCGGAGAAGACTGTTTACAAAACCAATATTGATTTCATGTTTGGACAACTTTACACCATCATTTGACAGTTCATTTAACAAAGTTTTATACCGTGTAAGTTTGAGATGAAAGTTATCGAAGTCTTTAGCCCGAAGGTGTTATACTCAAGTTTCAGGTCCATAATCCTGTTTTCCTTGATATTTGAGGGACCTTCATAGCTGTGGATAAGGTCATTCCAGGTTTGTTTGGCTGTACTACAGCCAATGACATACTCCATGACATCATCAGGAAGACAAGATATGATGATGCTTTTGAGCCTTTGGTCATGGTTGACCACTCTTCTCTCGTCATGAGTCTACTGAGCTTCAGATTTAGGTAAACCTTCAACAGTCTTTGGGATAAATGGACCTTCATTAATACACTTAATGTAGTAAGGTTCCATCCTAGTCAAATAGCAAAGCATTCGATTTTTTCATTTGTTAAATTTGCTAACTTCTAGTCGAGGGGCAACAGCAGCATAGGCTTCACCCTTTTTATCGACAAGTTGGGGCACATCACTTTCAGCCATTAGGATCCTGATTTAAAAAGGTTTTTGGCGGCTAAAAAGGGTTTTATAATCAGCCTGCTCTGATACCACTTGTTGTTCCCTTTTCACAATCGTTTAAAAATAATAAAACTACTAATTGTGAACAATGACTGAAAAGATGCAAGTAAAGATAAGTTTCAATAAGATAAACACACTGGGTAATTTTAAACGTTTATATTCTTTATTAAAACGAATCAAAAAGAATACATTACCCAAGTACTTGCAGAACAGTACTTGGGATTGAAATGACAAGATTAGTATGACTCATCACTAAACTTAGGCTAAGTCTAAGCACAACTACACAGGAACCACTGAGCTATCTCAGGGACATAGTTGTATTTGGAGGAGTGAAAGATTGCTTGTGTGTGTGATTTACAATTAATGCACAAGCTTAAATCTTTCATTCCATCTCTTAGAGAAGAGTTATTTTACATACCAAACTTTTCTTACATAAAGCTATTTATACAAGTATGTTTTAACTATTTTTGTAATTTAAATATCTATCCTAATTACACCATCGAGCATTTAATTATCTTTCTATAGACAACCGAAAAAAATATTGTTTTTTCACGTTTTTTCGTCTTTTTTTTCGCTTTTCTTCTACTGGAATTTGCATTAAATATCATATATGAAACACTAATTTAAAGACAAAATCACGATGTATTTTGTGTTAAATCTATATGATATGTAATATCATATGTGATACAGTTTAAATCATATATGGCTATTTAGATATAACACTAATATCACATGTAAGTGACAAGATATTTTAATGTTTCGCTTAAAAACTTGAAAAACTAAAAATAACGTTGTTTTTTTGTCGAAAGTATATCAAAGATGACATAGAAAGATATTAAATACCGAAGCAAAAGTGGTAGTATTTTTTCGATTCATCGTTATTAATATTTTAAAAAGATTATGAAAGTGGTTTTTAAATTGTTGGGATTAATCCCATCCATAGATCAAATAAAATGAAAGTTTGATGTAAATAATCTTTGGTTGATAAATCCCATCTCTTATGCTATTTATACAAGACTTCGCCTGCAAGACAAAATATGTGTTTCAAATTTAGAGTAAGTGACTTATCTGTCGTGATGACTTGTAGTTAGTGATTCGGGAAAGTTTGACTTTTGTTGATAAGGACTTCGATCATACCGGTCTTGTCCCGATCATACTTCGTCTTCTTAGCCTTCACCATCATCATCGCTTTGTCTTCCGGTGGTAGTAGTTGATGAGGAGTTTGGATTCATGTGAGTTATTGTCATCACTCACTGACTCCACCATCTTCTTCTTGACTCAGTCTTCACCCTTAAGTTTCATACTTGAGTGGAGAGACTTCTTCTTTGTCTATTACTGAGTATCCCGAAGATAGCTCACTGAGTGACTATGCGCTCAGTAACTTGTTAGTGTTTAAAGGACTAAACACTTAGGGTATTTTCGATTCAAATCCTAGAATCAAAGGGTTTGGGTATTCATTGAACCCAACACGTGATCCGAACCGTGAGTAATTACCAATTTCGGATACCACAAGTTCACTTACCCATTTAGTATGGTTCAATTTCGGAGAGTAAGATGAATTACCAGCCAAACGACAAACAATTAAATTTTCTGTTCGAATTGAACCGAGCCATATGAACAAATGAATAGTAAAGAAACGTTTTCATTAGAATAAAAGTTGATTGTAATTATTTCGGTTCATTACTTCTAGAGAAATGATTGGGAGACCTAAAAATTATGGCTAATTTTGTGACTAAACATGTGTGGCAACAATTCATTGGTTGTATTAACCGGACCCACTCTTTTACAATTCAATCAAGTGATGACACATAAGTTAGTCACAAAATTAGTCATGCCTTTTAGGTCTCTTAATCTTTTTCCTTACTTCTATATATTTCCTGGTAAAGTTTGTCATTTTGTGTATTTGTTTACCTTTAATGTAACAATGACAATATATTACAGTATATTTTACTGATTCCAATATATGTTGTGTTTTTGTAAAAAGAATATCATATTCCCTTAAGTGATGTTAAAGTACTTGTTTCACATATTTTTATTTTAAGAAAACACATTAAAAGAAAGGATTTTGTTAACAAGTGACTAGAGATTAAGGTGTAATTAATGAATGCAAACTTTCTTGATAGGTAATGATTTACTTTATTTTTTTATTGAACACTCAATCTTGTGCATTAAATTATTGTATTATAAATGTACACTGTTTTAACCGATTGTACATATAAATATTTTAATGAAAAAATGAAATGTACAAATCATCTCTCTTGATAATTGCTAGCAAAACCCTAAGGGTGCGTTTGGTAGAGAGAAATTCAGATAAAAGAAATGAAGTAGAGAATAGAATCTCAGAGAATAGAAATCAATAGAGAATTTTGTTCAATTCTAATGTTTGGTAACAACAGAGACTTGACCAGAGAAATGAAAAAAAAAATTATTTAAATAACATTTTGTCATATAAGGCTCACATATATTTGTTTGTTGATTTTTTTTAAAAATATTTTTTTATTTTTCTAAATAACAATTTTTAAAAAATATTTAAAAAAAAATATTTAAAAAAATATATCTTTTTTTAAAATTTATTTTTTAAAAATTTATGTACTTTCTTTAAATATTTTTTTTAAATATATTTATTTAAAAAAACTTGTTTTTTTAAAAAAAATGTATTTATTTAAAAAAAAAACTTATTTTTTTAAAATATTTTTAAAAAAAATATTTTAAAAATTTATTTAAAAAAAACTTGTTTTTTTAAAAACTATTTTTTGAAAATGTATTTATTTAAAAAAACCTTATTTTTTTTAAATATATTTTTTTAAATTAAAAAAAAAATAATAATAAAAAATAAAAATAAAAAACTTTTTTTCAAAATAATAATAATCCATTTCTCCAATTTCTCCACCAAAATAAGAGAAATGGAGCTAGCCAAATTACACTACCAAGTCTCTCAATTTCTCTCATTTCTATCAAATTCTCCGCTTTTTCAATTTCTCTCTACCAAACAAGAAAAATGGAACCATTTCCAATTCTCTTGCCCCAATTCTCGCTACCAAACACACCCTAAAAGAAAATGTCTCAAACCAAATATAAAGAATTGTCTATCATATCAATAACTCAACTATAAAGCCCCAATTAATTCTTGAACAATTAATACCAATTTAATTTTAATAAAAGAAAAAGTTAAAACAAAACAAATTTGTATGAAGATTTGTGAAAAAGTTAGAGAATAAAAAGAAAATGCTGAACTTTGTAACACACTATATTTTCAAGATAAAATTAAAGTAAATGATGTTACTTGTCATATTTAGTTTTGCTAAGCTATTACAATAATAATATGTCATTTCTTTTATTTGTTATATCATATTGAATTCTGAGACAAAATACAGAATTGCATTTATAGTTTTTACACTATATATCATGTCAATATTTAATGATTTTGATGCCTTTTTAATAATAATGCTTTCTTTATTACTACTACCTCCGTCTCAAAATTATTGTCCTCTTTTGACTTTTTCGGGATTTCTTTTTCAACTTTGACCTTAAATATGTTTTTTTTTGTTATACAATTTTTGATGAAAATTATATCAATACAAATACATTTAAAACGCAATCCATTCATTTATATATAACACAAACAAAAATATTTAAGATCAAGTAATTAAAAAATCAAAAAAGTCAAATGAGTACAATAATTTTAAAACGAAAGAAGTATTATTTAAGAATAAAAAGAAAGGGTAAAAGTGTAAATAAATAGTCAAAGAGGTTTCACCTTTCATACATTTTATAATTTCTAAAATTTGGCCCACAAAATCCTCCTTGGTTTTCCTTCTCTCTTTGCTGTTACGTGCTTCTTCTCCATCAACACTAACAATGGTAAAAACTTCTGCTAATACGGATTTTTGTGTTTCATTGTTATTTAAATATCCATCCATCAACACTAACAATTGTAAATGATTTTATTTCGATTTTTGTTTTATGTATCATGCTGATATGAGTAAAGACTATTTGTTTACAATCCATATAAGGAATCATTCATATGTGATTTTTGGTATTAATTTAATAATAAATAATCTATATGCAGTAAAAAGCTTTTCTTTTTGAGAAAAAAAGGTTTTAAATTTCAATCTTGTACAAGTTATAGATTGTTGATTATTTTCTGTATGTAAGATCAAGTCTTGAAACAAAGATTTGCTGATGTTTTCTTGGCAAAATAAGAGATTTTTTTGTTCACACATTTTATGAGAAGCTATTTATTTCGTACTATGAATTCTGGTATACAGATTCGTCGTTGTACCAATTGATGTGCTAATTTAGTAATTGAACTTTGTAAAAGAGTCTTATTTTTGTATTTCTTGCAGTCATTATTTTATTTTAATGCGCTTTCTCAAATTATTTACATCCGTAATTGCGCTATTCATAAAAGTAATGAAATTAAACTGAAACATTTTAGCAAGTTTAATGACTAAATTGGCACTAGAAAACAAGTAAGATGAACAAAACGTTAGTCATTGCAGTAAAACTAAGTGAGATGATAAAAATTTCCCTTTAGGAACTTATTAAACAAAGACGGAAGTGCAATCCTATTTAAGGGTGTGCATGGTCCAAAAACCGGACCGGACATGACCGAAAACCGAGTTCGGCATAAACCCTAGACCGAGACCGGATCGATAAGTCTTTCGGTCGGTCCGGTCCAACAAGGCCAAATTCGTCGGTTTTGGTCCGGCCGACGGACCGACCTAGACCAATTAATGACCGACCGAATGTGGTCGGTCCTTCGGTCGGTCCGGTCCGTTCGGGTCATATGCTCACCCTTAATCCTATTTACATGATGTGACAAAAATCTTGGGTGAACAGTCTTGCTGAACCATTACAATATGATTAATAAAAATCGGTTGACGTGACTTGTGAGGGTTTTATCTTTAATTTCACATACATGTTTAATACTTTGATAATATTTGTGTCTTTTGTTACCTTTTGTTCTTGTAATAGACGACATCAAAGAGACTTGCGGAGAAGAAAGTAGCAAAGTTTGAGAAAAATATAACCAAAAGAGGGTTGGGTCCAATGGCTTCAAAAAAGATCAAGACAGAGCTCTATGTGCTCGCTTTCTTCATCGTGGTTGTGGTCGGATCTTGTAAGTACTCATACGCTGCTTTTGTCATATTTGCCCGATACATTGAATCGGTAAAAGCACTTGATATATTATACCTTTAAACACGGGTTATATATGTGACATTGTATAGGTTAACTTTCCGCTAACAATCACTTAGATATGGAATAATGAGAAAAATTGATATATAACAATATATGTTTTAACCAATAATACTCATTTTTTTATTAAAATATAAAAAATAAACTTTCACTCTTTTTTTAAAAATTAAATATCTCACAAACCGTTAATCGTTACGCCAAAAAAATCATACCATCTCGACGAGAATTAAATTATCTTTCTATAGATATGCATTGTTATATACTTTCGACAAACTTTTTTTTTTAATTTCGTCCAGGAAAATCACATGTGATTTGTAAAAATCACATGTGATTTCTTAAAATCATATGTGATTTGATTTTTACGAATCACATGTGATTTTTAAAAATCACGTGTGATTTCATGTGATTTTTACAAATCACATATGATTTTTCGTCTTTTTTAAAAAATCGTCGAAAGTATATAACAATGCATATCTATAGAAAGATAATTTAATTCTCGTCACGATGGTGTATTTTTTATAGCTTGAAGTTTTACCGTTTGCAAGATATGTTGTTTTAAAAAAAGGTGGAAAATAATTTTTTATTAATTTAGATAAAAAAAAAATGGATGGATGTGATTGGTTAATTGGTCTATGACAAATTTGAGTTCTATAAGGATCTCAACTTATGGAATAATATGATTATATAATATTTGTCAAAGTATGTGTTTAGGACAACATGCTTTTTAGGTGTCTTCTCATACATTTTTGTTGCTTATTTTTCTTTTCTTTTTTTTAACTCTCAATGGATATTGATAACTAAACTATGATGAATAAGCGTATACGCAATTCAGTTTGTAGTTACAATGAATAGTGGGTATGAAACTCACTGAATGTGCATGTCCATGAACACTGTTAAAATATTTGTTACACATATTTATACGATGAATTAAGGTATATTCTTGTTCTCTATGCCATCAATACAAAAGAAAAAAACATGTTTTATAATATTGATATTCACTAGATAATATACAAAGGAAACATTATCCAATCAAGTTTGACTTGAAAGTCTTAAGTTAAGTTCAAACTCGATATGATAACTTGACCAAAATTCTTGATTTAGGCTCAAACGGAAGACTCGAAAGCTGGTAATTAATATCACTCAAAGTTAAGCACTTAAGCTTGATAAAGCAAAGTACAATCAGAAACTCAATATATGAGAACTGTGTTGAATAAAGCATGTGAGATTACTTCAAGCTACTTAAGAGTTCAAAACTATTTAAACTACCTCATATGACACAAATACATATGCAGTTTAATTTTTGGATGGTGATATTTTGTTTAAAACTTTAGATGTTAATATTAGTTACTCTAAGACATCAATAATTTTTTTTTTGCTATATTTGGGATAACCGAAACCACATACATTGTTAAATGGTCTAAAATTAGTTTCCGTAGTTGGGTGGCCTTATAGAAAGTGTTAATATTCAGGTGACATCTTATAAATTACCTGCCGTTCAAAAAAAAAATTACCTGCAATACTTTCTATTTTATGAACGAGTCATTAATTTATATTACATCTAAACTTATATACAATCTATGTTTCTAGAAACCACTGCCTAGTGGCCTAGTGGTCACGCAACCTAGATGCACCTGATGTCCTGACAAGCTCATGATCCCTCACCAAGTATTCATCTTGGGGCCGGGTGGCAGGGGAAAGGGATGGAAACGGTCATGGGGATACCCTAGCTAGTTAGGCAGCATACATCTGAGTCAAAAACTCGCCCTCCCTGGTAACATGAATAGGGAAAACCTCGTTGGTTTCTGTGTTTGTGGGAAAATTTTTCTGCTGATTATGTCATCATGCATCTTGTTAATATTTGTGTTTTGTTGCAGTTTTGTTTCAGATAATCAGGCTGGCATTGAAGGGATGAAGAGGTGTGACAGCAATCATATGCTGCCCTATATAACAAACTAAAGATCGATAAAGTTATGTTAGATACCTGAATTTTGCACATCTTGATGACTTTTATAAACTTCTAATAAAAAGTAGGCTGCATGTTGAAATAACTGTTTTTTACATGTCTTGCTCCTTTAATTTAAATGTTGTGTTGTATGATCGTGTTACTGCCATTAAGGTTGTAGAAAGGGTTAAGTTTGATATGTGTTTGAACTTTTTTGGCCCGCTCCTTAAGACTAACTAGCTAGTTGTAGGTATAACGAATACCCGGTCTTCGGATCTCCGTGGACTTTATAGTAGTAGCCACAGGAAAAGTTTAAAACATTCACAAAACAACTTTTAGTTAAAGTGATTTGATCATGCCTGTTTTACAATTCTCTGGCCCTCAACAAAGTCAACTGTAATAGTTTAGCTAGCCATCATTGGAAAATCATCACTAAAGGTGGAAAAGTCGTCATTAAACCAGTTTAGTCACGAAAATCAAGGTCGTCACTTGTCGTCACTATAGCTCCGTCACTAAGTTAATAGTGACGAAACTGGAATTTGACACTAAATTTAGTGACAAGCTAAAGTCGTCACTTATGGGTGTGTGACAACACATTTCGTCACTTAATTTTCGTCACTGAAGTGGCTAAAGTCGTCACTATTTGATGTGATTAGTGACGAAAGAAAGGCGTCATTTTTGGTTGAACCAAACAGAACCTTAACGTTCAATAGTGACGATAATATTTTGGTATTATTATTGCTGCAAAAAGTAAAACTGATAATATTACGAAATCCGGATGATAGACAACAAAAACATTGTTGTATTAGCATAATCTATTTTTCTGTTATGCAAACAAATACAAACCATCTGAAATTTACAATATCACTGAAAACACATAACCACAACCAAAAAAAAGGTCTGTACAGTATAAACAATAACAAAGCACTTGGTGAAGGCTGCTACTTTACTTCTTGACCAATATTTATTAGCATTTCCTTACGACTGACGCACCATCCAGAAATACAATAACACACGTTTAACATGAGAAATACCGAAAAATGTTATGTTATTAATATTACACTTATTCTTACCTCGTTAACTACATTAGTCATACACAATGCATCGTATATGTGCAAAATCCTAACCCCATAAGTGATAAAACAAAGATAACCTGCATCTAAACTTCTTTATAACCTCTCCTCTCTGTCATTTGCCAATGTCTCCAAATGATATTTCTTAAATATTTTATATAACCGGAATACATTGCATAAGAAATAAGCTTTAATTTATTTGAATAAAGTTACAGTAAACAGTGTGAACATATTTTGCTTATTTTTGCTTTACAAAGGTTACCAGGAAAAGACCACTTAAACCTAGTAAGGGGATGCAAAGTAATATCAATATCATATAATCATATAAGTTAGCCCCGAAAAATTTATCACTTTATTTACAGAGCAAAATGAGGGGAGAGGGTTGGTAAAAACCCGCGGAGCTATTTCCTTAAGTAGGACATTGCTTTAACCAAACCATACACAGTTTTTCGATGCTGATTAGCAGCAAGTAAATATGTGTGCGTGTGTGTAGGAGAGGGGGAAAGAGTGAGAACCTGCATCTTCAGTTGCATGAGTCCCAGGCGCTACCCTGATGTCAACCTAAACAAATAAAACAATTCTTATAATAAGGAGTAATATAGAAACATTAACAATACAAGTGTAAAAGAAGACTGTAAGTTATAACGGATGTCATCATGATCAATATGCATACAATTCATCACTAGACTTTGGCACATTTTGATGAGTATCCAACATTTTAGGTTACGCGTCATATGGCAAAATTCAGTATGGTTCATAAGAAATAAATAAAATGATCACCTAGGCAACAGAAAATGCACTTTCCAAACAAAAAACTGGTAATACCTTTCCAAACAATAATTGTGGCCATACTGCAGTGCTCAACTGTTTGGCGTAAATGTAACACTGCAAGAAAATAATCACATTTCCCTTCAACTTACAAATTACGAAACTAACTAAAGCAAAATGTAAGCAGACAAGAAAAAAAACTACATACCGCATAAACTGCGCTTATCATCTACCTCAATGGCATCCTCTGTAATAACTTTCAAATCTTCTAGAGAATAAGGATGCTCAGGATCCTTAATATCTCTAATATGTTGTAAGCACAAGTTAAGGACAATACATAAGGACAGTTGGATTAGCTTGATTTTATGGGCTTATCTTCAGCTTATTAGCTTATGGGCTTATTAAAACTATTATCGGGAAGGCTTGACCGTTAAAAAATACATTTTTTTTCTTCTTAATCTTTGTGTCGTGGTACTTCATTAAAAACTATTGTGTCTCAAACATATATAAGCGAAAGCTAATACTTTTCAGGATAATACCAAGACAACTAAATAACGTATAATACAAGTTTTATCAAAACAATAAATTAGAAAACATTAACTACACAAGTCTACTTTTCATCGCTAATGACAATCTGATGGAACGAAGTATCTATCATTTTCTAGAGGACATGGTTACAGTATCTATCAGCAATTTATTTTTGTTTTGACACAAGCTAGGTCTACAACTTTACACATAGCGGCACTAGTGGGGCTCCTTATTTATGTCATACATGTAACTAGCCATAATTCTAGCTCACAATTCATGTTATGGGGTAGCCACTTGATTATTAGTTACCTCTATTGGATATGATTAGTATTTACTAAATACTAATCATATAAGTTGTTATTAGTTACCTCTATTGGATCTCCGACAAGAAAAGATCATTGTATAAATGTCTTGTGCAGAAAAAGGAATTGCGGACAACCTTCTACTGAGTCCCCGTCAGGCCTGATTGCTTTTTCATTCACAAAGGCTACATCACACAAAAGACTAGGTTAGCCGAAATAGAGTTATTTCTATTTAGTTACCTTTTTTGGAGCAATCACCCCTTTAATGAATTAACTGAATCAGAATATGTCATAAATTCAACAGCATATGAGAAATAGTAAGTAACGTTAGCTTACTTATAGGACAACGTATATTCCCCAAGCATGAGACCGCATTTTTACTGATACAGTAGAATAGCACAAAAATAAAAAGAGTAAGTCACACTGGAACCGAACATGTTCAAATCTTAACTGGAAACACTAACTATTTACAGAAACTTACGTAATGTTATCCCTTGAAAAAGAATCAAACAAATTTATACAAGGAACAACATAAACAAAAATTTAGCGATGGTGCAAGAAACATTTCCGCTTTGGATTTGATACTTTAAAGAAAGAGAGAAGTTATCTTACGTTTGACGTATCTGACAACTATCCCATGAGCTGTCATATATAAATTTGTTGTATGACAGATCACTGCAAGAAAATTCACAACATCAATCATTATATTATACAACCATAAAAGTGAGTAAGTTATTTTACTTCTGCAAGTTTCATAGTAAATAAACATACATTGTATCCCCATCTGTAAGCATCCAACCAGGCAGACTTCCAGATAGCATGTTTCCCGTAAGATAGCTAAGAAATATATATAAAAAAAAAACAAAAAAAACAAATTTGTATATACTATATAGTCACCATTGCAGGTCAAATGACCTAGACTTAATAGCAATGTAAGAAGTATGTGGGAATTGGGATAGCAATAATCAGGATAATATACTTCATACTTACATGAAGTCTGTTCGCTTAATATTTATGTAACTGGCAGGAATGGTTCCATTAAGCTTGTTAAAGCTCAAGTCTCTGTAGCAAAAAATTAATTGATAAAAAGTTTACCGTTTCAAAAGGTAAGGAAATCAAGCATAGTGTAAAGATTGATAACAATAAAATTACTTTATGGTAACTAATTGTATCGTTAAAGTGAATGTACACATTACTTACAAGACTTTCAAGCTACTAGCTGAACGAGATGGTAGAGATGGTAAACCTCCAATTAGGTTGCAATTCCTCAATATCCTGGCAAGATTATGTTTAGCTTGTATTAATAAAAGAAACTGGTGACACACAACCAAAAGAAGCAATTCAACTTACAAATTCTTGAAAGATGCTGTATCAATAAAGGGTGGACAAAGTGTGTCTGGTCCATTTAAGTCGCTGATTCGCCTGCATTTCGTGATTTAGTCAGCGTAAATACTTGAACAAAAATGTAGGGCAAATTAAAGATGACATATGAGGAATTACTTACAAGTCTATCAAAGTTGGCAAAAGAGTAATGTTAGAAGGTATTGGTCCCTCCAATCCACTCGCCTGAATCCTTCTGTTATTCATAAATTTGATTAACTCTAATTGCTATTATATACAATAAATGAAAAATTAAACGTAGAAAAAAGTCTCACAAGCTACTGAGACTATTCCATTTCCCAATGAATTCAGGGATCTTCCCAGAAAGACTGCTATCACCAATCCGACTGCGAAAGAAATGGAAATTCTATAGTCGGTCATATCTGGCCATATAAAGAACATTTTTTGCATAAAATCACAGCTTTTGCTTTTGTCCCATTTTAGTCATTATACTTTATATGTAAACCAACCCACTTGTCCAAGTTTTCTGTAAACCAACCCACTTGTTCATCGATCCATTAGTCCAAACTTGTCTGGTAGCAGACAGCAAGTAAGCAAACATTTTTTTTTTGCCATAATTCGATTATCAAAAAGTAAAGAACAAAAAACTAGAAACTATAGATACTTGACCCTCGTTTTTTCACAATATTTTCCGTTCGTCTGAGCTCGGTCATTAAACAAAGTAGTAAAGTGTTGTTAATGTTACTAGACATTTTATCAAACACTTGGTATGCAATGTTTTAATATCCAATATCCGGTTCCACTAAACGTAACTAATCCGCTAAACCTAAACTTTCTAAAGTCAAACAAGCAATCAAATAACCAAAATTTTAGACCTAAACCTTTTCGATATTAGGTCAAAATCAAATAGGCAATCAAATCAACTAAACTTGAAGTTCATTGACTCAAATACATAATCAAATCAACAATTAAACAAGTAAATTAAACACAAACACAAACGAATTATTCAACGAATATACAAAAATTTCAGACAAGTGATATAATATCTTCGAAATTAAATGAAATTAACGCGTAATAATTAGGGATTAGAAATAACCTCCGAAAAATTAGGGCAAAATAGTGAAAAGTTGATTCGGAAGATGTTAGCCATGGCGGAATAGTGTTAGTGTGTGTTTTTAGTGTGTGAAACTGTGAAGAATTGAGTGTTTTTAGTGTGTGAAACTGTGAAATGGGGGAGGAGGAGAAATGAACGAAAAATGATAGGTATCCGTGTTTTTAAATATTTAGCCATTTTGTCAATTTAAGTCCCTGTGATTTTAAGTGTTGGATAGCAAAATAAGAATATGTATTTGTTCAAGTGAGTGACGAATAGTTTCGTGACTACCGATCCAAAAATTAGTGACGAAAACTTCGTGACTAAGCACCGTAACCAGAAATGAGTTACACGGTGACGATAAGTACTTGACTTAGTGACCGATACTTCGTCACTAACATGTATGTGATGTTTTTGGAAAGAAAAATGAATGACAATACCATTAGAGGAAAATAATTGGTGTAAGGCATTTTTGTCGAACTCACCCCCATGATCACATTGCAAAGACTTAATATCACAATTAAATTGGTTCTTAACAAAGGCATGAAAATGAATAAATTTAGACAACGCATCATACTTATTTCGTATAGGATACACCAATAAATAATGTGAAAAATGATCTAAAAACAAAACATAGTATTTAATACCCGAAATACTCAGAAGTGAAGAAGTCAACAAATCCGAATGAACAATGTCAAAAGGAGACCTAACAACTGTTTCAGAAAGCGAAAAAGGAAGTAGCACGTGCTTGCCAAGCTGACAAGCATTTCAAAGCACGGGAGACTTAGTCTTATTAAATGAAATAAAATTATTAGAAACTAAAGAACGTAACACGTCACTTCTAGGATGACCAAGACATTGGTGCCATGTCTGCTGACTGACCAGAAAAACTTGAGGGGTGGATGGAGATGTGACCATATATAAATCACCCATGCTATCACATCGGAGCAAAATTTGACGGGTCCAGAAATCCTTCACATAAAAACCAAACTTATAAAACTCAATAGTACATTTATTATCACGAACAAACTGACGAAACGAAATTAAATTTTTAACAATATTAGGTGTAATAAGAACATTATTTACGTGAAGGGTATGGTGTGGCGTAGGTAAAGTGCTATGGCCCGTGTTGGTAACGGGAATACATTTCCCGTCACCAACATGGATAGAAGGATAAATGCATGAATTAAAAATAGTACTAAGATTATCGGTAGAAGAATTAAGATGAGAGGACGCACCGGTGTCCATGTTCCAATTGCCATTGGCCGGATCTTGGAGCGTCATGGTATTAAAGGCTTGTAGCAGTAATGTTTCCTGACCGGATAAGTGAGACCGTTGACCCGAACCTAGGACTGCTTTAGTGTAGAGAGCCTGTTGTTGAGGATTAAAAACTGGAGTGGGCTGTTGAACTTGTGAGAAGTGTGGTGGAGCAGTGGGCCTAGAGCCCAATAGTGTAGAACCATGTGATATAAAAGTGGGTGTTGGGTTGTGGCTTGGCTGACCCGTGAAGGGTGATATCTCATATTGGGCTAGGAGACTCTATTGGGCCTAGAGGAGTGCAAGAAGCTGCTGTTGGCCCGCTAGGTTGAGTCCAGTTAATGAAGTGCTTGAAGGCTACAAATTATGAGTATCACTATTATTGTTGTTGCGAGTATTTCCATTCTTATTGTGGTTGCCCATACAACCTGATGCATTCGAGTCATGAATGAACCGACAAGTAGTACCCCAACTACAAAAGCCACGACCAAAGTTATGACACAATTGAGGTTCAAATGGCCGTATGTTGTTGCGAGAGTCCCGATTGGCACGTGGGTCTTGTCCACGAGGGTTACTGGTTTGGGTCAAAAGTACATGAGGAGTTGAAGAGCTGTTGTTGGTGGTAGGGGTATAAATGAGTTGAGCCACTCGTAAAAAGCTCGAGATCGGATCGGTAAAAAGCTCGAACGATCCGAGTCTAAACGAGCCCGAGCCCGAGCTCGAGCCTAAGTTGCAACTCGTTTATTAATAGAGCTCGAGCCCGATCTTTACATACAAAGCTCATTTGGGCTCGCGAGCCTAAACGACATTATGATATTTTAAGTATTAAACATATATACGAGCCGAGATCGAGCTTATTAACGAGCTAAATAAAGATATATTACGAGCCGAGCTCGAGCTCGAGCCAAGCTTTAACATTTCTTTGCCAAATCGTATAAACGAGCCGAGCTCGAGCCTAGCCCGAGCCTAAATAACACACCACGAGCTGAGCTCAAGCTTAAAATTTAAGGCTCGAAACGAGCCGAGCTTGAGCTTAAGCTTTTTAAAACTTAAACGAGCTGAGCTCGAGCTCTGGCAGGCTCGGGCTCGGCTCGGCTCGTTTTCACCCCTAGTTGGTGGGCACAATTTGGGGCTTTGAATTGAGGCGCATCTCCTCTGTAATCACCATAGAACGCATAGTATGGAGGTTAGGGAATGGGTCTTTGTCGGCGATTATAGTAGCAAGATTTGCAAACTTTTCACTTAGCTCATTAATGGCGTAAGTGACAATATCATCATCCGTCATGGATGAACCAAGATCATTAAGGAGAGTAACAATAGATTCGATCTTTCTATAATACGCATCGGCACTAAGATCACCCATTTGAATAACACGTAACTCACCTTTTAAATGACGGTACGTGTACGTTTGTTATCGAGAAAGATTTTCTCAACGAGTTCCCATGTCGCTTTAGCCGTGGGAGGGTTGGCTTTGATTAAACGTCCTTGTAGGGCGGGATAAAGGGTTAAAATTATCCACGACTTCACGATAGAATCGGCAGTGAGCCATTCTTCCGTGGGTGGAGCATATGTAGATGTTTTAGCTTCACCTTCGATGTGTTTTAGGACACCAAAATTGTTGCAATGAATCTTGAAAAAGTAGTACCATGATGAGTAATTTAACTCATCAATGTCTAGTTTGACTAGAACGGCGGTGTTGAGATTGTTGACTGCATAAAGTTTTTTCAACTAAGGTGAGGGTAGGAGGTGGTGGTGGATTACCGTTTGTCATTATAACGGTGGTGACAGTAGGGTTTTATGTGTTTAGGGTTTATAGGAGGATCGGCACCTTACTGATACCATGTAAAGTTGTATATTGTGTGTTTACAAATGACTATGAGGTTACAATATCGACTATATACAACACACGAATGGGCCTAACATAAACACAAGGCACCAAAGTAAATATAATAAGTGGGCCAAATATAAATCTCCTAACAGTGAGAAGTGAAAAAACAAGTGGGCTCTTAAATTTGATTAAAAGAAAACATTCATCAATTTAACTTGTATATGATTGGTCCAAATGACCTATCATATTGAAACAACTTTAGAGGAAACAATACAAGAGAAAACTCTAAGTTGAAATAGGATAGCGTAGAGTAGGAACTAGTCGTAGATTGCAAGTCTTGTAACATGTCATTCCAAGGGTCTCGTTCATGTCCAAATCTTGGGGTTTCTCCCCGTCAGGTAGCTCCCAATCGAAATGGTAAAGCAAAGTAACAAGTGATAGCTCTGTATTTGCCATTCCCAACGAAATCCCTGGACAAACTCTGCGACCAGCGCCGAAAGGGATGTACTCGAAGTCATGACCTCTATAATCTTTGGTTTCGTCCTGGAATCTCTCAGGATTGAATTCATTGGGATCCTTCCAGCTAACAGGATCCCGTGTAATGGCATAATAATTGATAAGAACTCGAGTGTTTGAAGGGATTTCGTAGCCATTGATTGTGCATCTCTCCATAGACTCGCGTGGGAGTAAGAGTGGAACTGGAGGGTGAAACCTTAGAGTCTCCTTCACAACCATTTTCATGTATTTTAGTTTTGGAAGATCACTCTCTTCTATTGTTGGTTTGTCTTTTTTACCTATGACTTGCCTCACCTCTGACTGCGCTTTTTTCATCACACTCGGATTTCTTAACATCTCTGTCATCGCCCACTCTACTATGTTTGATGAATTCTCGCTTGCTCCTGTGATCACGTCCTATAAAGAAGATGATTAAATTTGATCAGAGAATAATTTTAGAAAGTCGCATAAACCATCACCTGTAGTTGTAATCTGTGACTCAAACCTCTTAGCTACATGTAATTGTCTTTAAAACAAGCCATAACGATGATGTCTGTAAGACAGATACATTATAAAAACATAAATGAAATTTAGCAACTCGCGATGACAATAATAAAACGTTTTTTGTTAGGTACTTATGATCCTACCTTATACATGCTTATCTCTTTCTGATAAGCGATAAATGATTATATAATAAATATATCTAACTCTTACCAGTAGGACAGACTTTATGTTGTCGGTTGTCAGTGGCTCATCGAGGCCTCCGTCATCCTTAAGCCGGAGGAGAACATCTACAAGACACTCATTTATTGGCTTCTTCTTTTCACGCCAATCGATATGTTGCTGTATTTTCGTGTCCATAATACTACTAAGCTCAACAAGACACTCTTCCATCTTTCTATTCATTCCAGTGAATTTAGCAACAAAACCAAGTGAAGGGAAGAAATCCCCTATCTGAAATCCAGCACCCAAAATCGTCGCATCCCTAATCGCCAACCGGAACCTCAGTTCATCATCAAGCTTATCACCAAATGTAATTCTAGTAATGATGTTGTGATATAAAGCGAAAAGCCTTTCAGGCAAGTTTATTGGTTCAGAACTTTTACTAATTCCTTGCGCAAGCAATTTCACTTCTTCTTCACGTATAAACCGTGTTGACTCTATGCTCTTTGTTGTTGAGAGTTCAAGAATGCATATCTTTTTTAGTTGTCTCCAATAAGATCCGTAAGGAGCAAAAGCTACATCACTGTAGTTGTATGCTAGTATTTTCGGAGCAATGAGTTTGGGACGGTTACAGAAGATACCGTCATGAGTCTTCATGATCTCTCTAGCTGCATCAGCTGAGGAGATAACAACAGTGGATATAAACCCAAGCTTGAGGTGCATGATAGAACCATATTTTGTGGCTAAGTCATGGAGGGCTCGGTGTGGTCCTCCCGGATGGAGAAGGTGGTTCATGTTACCGATAAATGGAAGCTTTGGGGGACCAGGAGGGAGTAGAAGGTTTCTGCGTCGATATTTTTTGATGAGAAAGAAGATGAAAACCAAGAAGAGAGGAATTAGATGAAACATGTTTGGCTTGAAGTATTAGCATTTTAGCTGGATGTTTAGTCACTATATATATTGCATTTTGATTCTTTCGCTCATGAAATTCGATAACAAACTATAGAATGATTATCAAAAAACTAACAAGCTGAATATGGACAAACCTCATAAAAGTTAATTAGTATGACAGTTGATTCTAATATGATTGCCGAATATGGTTGATCTACATAGTATTAATAATGGTGTTAAAGTTATAAGAAAGGGTCTTTGTCCGGATAGCTATCATATTCCAAAAACAATATTTTCGACAGCATTGTACTTGTCTGCCTATCTGCTTTGGAAGGACTAATCACTAAACACTAAACGGCAATGATGGTGACTTTAATTTGAGCGAATCTACATTTTGTAGACCCCTTCGATCTTGTTTTAAACAGAATTAAACGATGAATTCGATGTACGTCAGCAAAAGGACAGATGTTTACAAGCTTTATTTACCAACAAGAGAAGAAATAGCAACGACATTATCGCTGCTATACTGTTTGGTTCGGAGGCGATATCATAGTCCAAGGATTTACGTCAAGTAGGTTATAGGGAAAGATGGTCTGTTTTGGTGGCCTAATTCGAACATCTGTAGTTTGTTTGATTATAAAACAACAAAAACCCAAAGTCATTTTTATTGTTTAACATGTAGTAAAAATCTGCAACAAAAAGAAAACATGTAGTAAAAATTAGAGGGACTGATAATAATCAGATTCAATGAACAAGTGGGATTACGTCAGTAAGACACTCAAAAACCCATTCGTTCATGGCTTGAGCCAATTACAACTCTTTTGGACCCATCAATTTATTTTCCGTCACTACTACAATTTAGGCCTTTAAGACCTCCTCATATAGACCCTTTCCTAGAAAGCACAGGTCTAAAAAGTTTTAAGACCTGTGAAAATGAAATACACCGGTACATATGTAAAAAAAGAATAAAGACTCGTGTATATTTTCATTGCACCGGTCTAAAAACAATTTATTGTCACGGGTCCGCATATGAGTTGGGCGGGGATTCAATTTTTTCATTTTTCCCATTCCCGGTTTCAACAAATTCCCCACTTTGTTCACCCAACACAAAGTCACAAGTCACAACCAGCCACCAGCCCATCGTCACTGCTGTACCACCAGCCACCCATCTCCAAGTTTTAATTGACTGGGTTTGATTTCGGATCTAACAGGCAAAGCCTTTAATCAATTGTGAAACAAGGGTTTTTAAGCAACCCGGAATTAGGGCTCGATATTGGTAAAATTGCTACTGTTTTACATGTTAATATCTGCTTATTTCATGGTTAATTTCATTCTTTTCATGTTATGTTATCTATACTACATAAAATGAAAAAACAGTCAAAGTGGAAAAGTGAAAAAGTGAAAAAGTTTAATGGTCAAATGAGAGAGAAATATATTTGTGTAATTAATACTCTTATTAAAACACCCCATTACTTAAAAGTACAATAATTTATTCACATTGTACAACCAATTAAAAGCATATCTACCAAATTAAAAACAACCAATTAAAACACCCCTTATTAAAAAGTACAATGAAATTTTCACAATGTACACTTTAAACAAGCTACAACATAATTCTAAATATAAAATAATTAAACAAACTAATTAATGTTATTTTTAAAACACCTTAAAATGAAAAGTACATGTTATTATACACATTATACAAATTAATAAAACACACAAAGCTTCATACAAGCTAACAAGTTGATGGTACATATAGTTTTAAAAATCGGACTGGACCAACGGGTTCAACCGGAAACCGGTGTCGCCATCGGTTCGGCTAACCAATAACAGGCATCCTGTTTAATTTGAAACCAAAAAGTAAAAAGTAAAAATTTGAAACTATTAACACATATTGAAAACCGGGTTGACACAGTACGCTTCAAATTCAGTGGGTTGACCCTGTTTAATTTGACCCGTTTTGACCCAACATGTCATATTGACTCGGTTTAAATTGACCCGTTTTTCGACGGGAACGGTTCAACCGGTTGAACCACCCGGGTCGAACCGGGCTTCAAAACGTTATGTTTAATCCCCAAATCTTCAAACTTTTTTTATTTTTCGTTTAAAACCCATAAACTTTTTTAATACAAAGCGATCGTCACTATATAAATATATTATCTATAAGTTTTTCTTCAAAAACAATTATAATGTTTTACAATTATGAGAAAATATGTGCCCGTTAGTGCACATTTAACTTTTCAATATGCTAAATACGCTCATTTCAAAAAAAAGATGGGGCTAAATGTGCCCAAATCTTTTACAAAATAGCCAAAATTAGCCAATTTTTATTTTATTATGGGCTAATCATATTCACGCTAATTTTAGTCACCATTAATCCCATCTTTGTTATTTTTACGCAACAAGTAACGTGTGTTGTTAGTTTTTATCCTATAACTGATGTAATGTTTACTTTCATTTTCATTAAATGATTTTATATGCTGTTTGATAGATGTTAAGAATTTTGTCTAGACTTTAATTATCGTATAGTACAACCATTTGCAATTGCATTTTCATCGGTTCACGTTCTATTTTAAACGCTACACAAAACACTTACCACAATATCACAAATCATTAATTATCTGACGCTAGAAACAGCTGCCGCTAGGCGCGGGTACTCGTCTAGTGTTATATTATGCTTTACCATTACATAGTAAAGTTTAGACTAAAATACACCGTTGGTCCCTAAACTTGTACCAAAGCATCACAGTGGGACAAAACTGGGCCTTTTCATCGCCACAGGTCCAAAACATGGCCTTTAAATGCCAAATTAGTCCTAATTTTTATTTTGTAGTCGAGGGTATTTTAGTCCATACACATTTATACTTTGATAACACATTTATATTTTAGCCCTTCATATTTCATCCTTGTCATCATCTCCCCAAATCATTCATCTCCCCAAATCATCATCTCCCCAACATTCATCATGGTCATCATCGCCCCTGCTGGTTCATTGTTGCAATACAGTTCATCACCAAGCACTTTATTTCACAACAATGATGATTATATCACCAAGCATCAAGGTTACGGTATAACCCTGATGTTAATGGAAGCAACAATGATATGAGTTAGAAATGGTTAGTTGTTTGGCACGTGAGGTGCACGTGCATAG
Source organism: Chrysanthemum makinoi (assembly GCA_910596185.1). Lineage (NCBI taxonomy): Eukaryota > Viridiplantae > Streptophyta > Magnoliopsida > Asterales > Asteraceae > Chrysanthemum > Chrysanthemum makinoi. The sequence continues at coordinate 143,764,348 of OU343217.1, read as the reverse complement.
CCTTAGAGCTAGACACGTGAGGTGCACGTGTGTTGCTCCAACAGCTTTTCCCTCCATTCCAACTCATATCAAATTATCAACCCCTTTAAATACCACTTCAATTGTATCATTTCATTTTTAGTCTGTTTTTGTAAACTCTCTCTCTTTCAATTCAATCCACAAACTTGTAACTGATTTCGATCAACTGATCAATCATCAATGGAGTTATAAGGTTCAAATCATATTCTAGTTGTTGTGATTTCATCTTATTCTCAAGTTCTTATATCATTTCTTAGTTGAAATCTATAAGTTCATATCAAACAAGGTTTTGCTGGATCAGAATTTGATTGAAGCAATGCCTACTTCTCCAATATTTGTTGGCAACAAGGCAAAACGATTGTTGGAAAGAGCTGTCTGGAACGATACTGCTTTTCTTGCTGTAAGTTTACTTTTTCATATGTTTGATAAACTGTTCATCCCATGGACATGGGATTTTGTTTTTTCATACATCATGAAAATTGGAACTTTAGCTAAATTATTTATTTTTATCGTCCAAAATTAACTAGAAAATACATCTTTTTATCTTTATCTAGTTCATTTTTTTGATAAACTTCTATTATGTTTAGTTTGTATATTACACAGAGGATAAAAAATTACAGTATATAACTTCCGTCTAATAATGTATTAAAATGCGGAGTATAAAATAGAACCAAATTTATGCAATTTTTTTTACATAATATGAAAAGTTCAAGTTAAAATTCATCGTGATAATAGAATATATTGACCCGTTACAAAACGATGTTAATAAATGTCAATCTATATTTTTGTTTTTAGTTAATCCAGTATTTCTGTTACTAATCACAAATGCGGACTCCATAGTTACTATGAAGATCATATAATCCACAATTGCGCATGGATAGTAAGTTATCAGGCTTCAAGGGTCTTGCGGGGAGGCGTGTTTTGTCCGGGGTTTACAAGAAGAATACGAAGTAAAAAAAATCTTTGAAAATCATGTTACTACGTATTATTTATTAAAGATGTCTATCTGGGGAAGGTTTTTAGTATATGTCAATTTTGATGATAAATACTATTTCCATTTTTTATCCTATATGGGTCAAATTTATTTCTTTAACTGAAAGTCATATGCTGGATCAAAAGTGACTGCATACCAGCATATCCCATGTTTTTATAACAAAAAAGGTGTGATTGGTTTAAGGAGAAGATCGCTAGTAATAAAGGACTCGGATTTTAGGTAGAACGAATCTTCGTGATCATGCTCATAAAATAGTAAGATGGTTCACACCGCCTTTTGTTCTTGATAAAATATTCGTGGTGTGATATGTTCCTTTGAATATCAATGATCAATGATCCCCACTCTTTAGGACGGAAGCTAACACGTATAGCTTTATTAGTGGTTCGTTTAAATTAAAGAAAAAAGCGATACCACGAGCTTTCCAATATTGAACACGATTTTATGTTGATAAAAGAGAGTGACCTTTTTAGTATTTTATCGGGTTAAAGCTATATTTGGCATATGATTATTTATACCTATCTTCTAATGTGTCGTTCCTATACAGCCACTACGAACATGTATGATGACTGCTTTTAGAACATATCTTTTGATTAAATTGTAATGGAAATCATAGATGTATATCTTAAGTTATTTTTGTATTCCTGCCAATGTTGACTTGGAATAGAGAAATACCTTACCTTAAGGCTATCAAGCCAACTTGTCCCCAGATAACTTTATCATTTATCTACAGAAAGAAGTTTCCATTGGACTACCTTTTGTCTTGAAGGTATATAATAGTATATAACTTTATGAGTATTTTATAAGCATTTAACAAAATAATACACAAATGTCTTTACAAAGACTTGAACTCGCAACTTACGGATCATAGATATCCACTGATACCTTTGGGCCAAAAGTCACTTTGGTTTTATACCTTTTTTAATTTTCTAAGATACAGTTCTGTTAATTTGTATCAGCCTTTAATAATTGATACTCTTGTTCAGGGATTAAATCTAGAACCAAAGAAGAGGCAATTATCTGTTGCAACTGGATCGTTAAACCTTGCGGAATTTGCTTCTAATGCTGAGCAAAACAAGACTGATATAAATATTCCTCTTTCAGTGCCTAGTGGCGTCACGGAATCTGGACCTGTACTTTGTGTAGTGCCTCTGATCACTGATTTAAGCTTATATGTCATTTGATCATTGATTTAAACTTATATGTTTCTTAGCTTGTATTAATATGTCTTTTAAATATGCAGGTATATATCTCTCAGCCTGCAGGAGCTGAGGAATGCAAATGAGAATACAGAACAAGCACAGAGATCCGTTATACCTCTTCCACTGTCACCTGGTAATGGGGAAGTCTGGACTATTCTTTGCTGGTTGGGGTAGATGAACAAAACTACGAACTTGTTCTTGGTTTTATAAGAAAAAGAAGACATAAATACTTGATAATTAAACTACAACTTAGTCCTAGATTACATAAATATCTAAGCCTGTCTGATTACACATGCTACTCAAGATCAATGGTTTCTTTGCTCACCAAGTGGCACTTTGGTTAGTAGCTATTTAAGTTAGTAACCTTTGACCCTTAAAGACAACATTTTTAATGACCATGCTAGTATCTCAGAAGTTCTGCAAAACATGGATATTTCTTGGTGATTACAGATGTGCAGCAAACTGAAATGCTATTAGATTTCGGCCAAACTTGGGTTATTTATCTTACTTGAGGAGAGGATATAAATGCATTTAATGGGGACTGTTGGTCTTTATGTAACAAAAATAATTCTGGTAGTGGAGTGGTGGTGGTGGCTTTCCAATGGTGACTTTCAGAAATGTTATTACTGTTCAAGTAAATGTATTAAAGATGAAGGGCTAAAATATAAATGTGTTATCAAAGTATAAATATGTATGGACTAAAATACCCTTGACTACAAAACAAAAATCAGACTTTAACTTTGTCAAAGGACTAATTTGGCATTTAAAAGCCATGTTTTGGACCTGTGGCGATGAAAAGGCCCAGTTTTGTCCCACTGTAATGCTTTGGTACAAGTTTAGGGACCAACGGTGATTTGGGGAAATTGGGTATAAAGTCGTTTATCTTGAACAAATGGCTGATTTGTTTAATTACAGTGCTTTTACTAGAAACGCGTTTGTTATGAACACAAGATTGAGAGAATAAATGTGTTATTAAAATCATTAATCAATAGGTTTATATATAGATACAATTAGATAAAGACTAAACTAAATGATGCATATCTTCTAATTAGATATGAACTCTAACTCATGATAGGAGATATGAACATCCACATATAATTATCCATAACACTCCCTCTTAGTTGTTCAAATTGTTAATACACTATAGGAACGCTGCCTTATTAAAAACCTTGCCAGGAAAACCTAGTAGGACAAAACGATGACTAAGGACAAAAAGAGTGCAGCGCGTATCTTAGTAAATAGAACCACGAAATTATCACTTGAACGAGAAGTGTCTTGTTGCCTTTGATGTAACATTTCTTGAATATAGCAAGGTATGCTACATTATCTACATGCAATAGTTGATGTCTCCTTTCTAGAATTTATGTATGGTTTGATGAAGTCGCGGCGATTGTTTGCTCTATCGAACGCCAGGAAATATTGCCGCCACTAGTAAAAATATATCCAATTTGAGATCGATCATGCTAAGTAAAACATATATCCTGCATCTGCAAAACTAACTAAACTTGTTTTGACGGGTTAGTAAAATATAAACCCATTCTCTTGTACTTTGAATATATCAAAATATTTGCTCTATTCCATTCCAGTGAATTGATCTATAAGTATTCTCGAGAAATCATGACACATGTTTCATGCATTCAATATTCCTTAAGAAATCTCAACATAAAATGAGCTCTTGTATTATTATGTTAGACGCATACTTTATTCTCATATTGCAAGACATCATATTTCATTAGTCACTTGTGTCTTTAAATAATTTGGCCATTCATTTTACAACTGCACTTCTTGCAGTTATCAAATATCCTCACCTTATCTCATCATGAGCATTATTGTATACAGTAGTATTATCGACGTCGTTTCAGTTCTTTTCGATTCCACACTCTACTAGACATTATATTATATTATTTATTGAGATCTCATAGCTCTCCACATACCCGGGTTTTTTCAATCATATTTGTGTCTAATGTCTCTTTATGAGACTATTATGGGGTCTTTATTACCTCGATTCAACCATCTTAATATTCTTGCTCCATTTTATTACTTCAATCGAGAACTTTTATTTGGAATCGATTAGTCTATCACGCTGCAGACGTGCCATAGACTCACTATCAATCATTGATTTTACTGCTGGGACACAAATTATATTTGGAGCACTAGCAGCGTATATATGATCTAGTCAATTTATTTAGGTCACTAAACTTGTCAGGCAACTACTATATCTGGAATGTAAATTGTCCCTTGAACTTTAAGTTCATTTTCATTAGTGTGAGGATCAACATTTTTATATTATAATTCATTCCATATTTCTCGCTGCTCATTCTCCCCCTAAATGGATTATCAACTTCAACATCTCTTGTGTGTGTTGTGGTGGATTTACAATACATGTTCCGCACATTTATAGAAAACTATATATGTGAAACATATGGTTTGTGACCGAAACTATTCTAATAGGGAGAATTCATTATTAATTGTTGGCAAGATGCGAATTTATATTTTATCATTTAAAATTACATGCCCTATAAACTAACAGTTTTGTTCTCAGAATTATTGGCTTTGCAATCAACTGAAGACGTTTTATGAACGTTTCAACAAAAGCAATTCGCGTACGAACATGGGCTACTTTTAAGTTCGACACTTATTCCAATAATTGCCCCAACATATAGAAGTATTCACCACCATTTTCAAATATACAATTTGGAAAACCATGCTCGCATTTTAAAAGACGAGTCATTCATCACGCTAACCTTAAGTTGTGTCTTTAATGATCATTTTGACGATGCATCAATTTTATAAATCAAAATGATCCGTATGGCACATGTATAGGCCTACATACATGCCCTTTATATTTTTCCAAAATTTTAAGTAATCAAGTCATAATATGTATTTAGTGGTCATAAGTAAATAATTTACTTCCATTGAGAACAATAAAAAAATTTATCTTGGAAGAAATGTATCATTCTTGTATACATTCCGCATCATCGTTAAACCGGGATGGTCCAACCAGTCATGCCAATTAATATAAGTTTAAACATATTCACATTAAAGGTACATGTATAAAAAGGAAAAATACTTCAATTCGTATAGGAAAGGAAGAAAAATGACATGCACAGAAGGATGGCATGGCATAGCAACAATCATTAGACTAACATGACATTATACATTCACATTAAAGAAACATTCACAGATAGTGTTATATACATTCACATACATATCATAATATGATTACTAAGATCTAAAATCTGGTCCTGGTGTTTGCTCATTCGCACATATATGCATGTATTTGATGGGACTTAATGGTGCTCGTATTAGTTGAATTATCATTGTCATCAAGAAAAACAATGCATACTAACAGTAAAATATAGTGTAACTAAATATAATAAACCTAATAAAATATCTCATAGCCAAGAATAATAGGAATCCAAAAATAATAAAACAATCCTAAGAAAAAAAAACACCTAAAGAAAGTCCTAACAAAACACTTAAAATTATTCATAGCTTGACTCTACCAATTATTCATCTGTAAGAAAATCATCAGCCTCCAAATAAGTTTCATCGTTGTGGTCTTTAGGACCATCGGGGATATCATTTTTATCGTCATAAACAAAGTTTGACTCTACCCCATTTCCCTTGTACTTGATAGAATTTTGATAAAGTTCAACTAGATGCCTAGGTGTACGACATTGCTTTGCCCAATGGCCAAAACTTCCACAACGATCATTATATGTTGCCACATTTGCTTCCGGGAACGGAGCAACACCAGTCGGATGACTCTCGTGGTTTTACATTAAAAGTTCATTGTTTTGTTCGGCAACAAGCAAACATGCAATCAAATCACAATATTTTGTGAAATCTTTGGCTCGATATTGTTGTTGCAATAGTATATTAGAAGCATGAAATGTGGAGAAAGTCTTTTCCAACATTTCAGCATCACTGATTGGGTCCCCACATAATAGCAACGTGGAAGTAATGCGATGCATGGCTGAGTTATACTCGCTCACTGTTTTGAAATCTTGTAGTCTTAAGTGAGACCACTCATAACGCGCCCTAGGCAAAATCACATTTTTCTGGTGGTCATATATGTCCTTTAATTTGTTCCAAAGGACTAGTGGATCTTTGACAGTAAGGTATTTTGTTTTCAAGCCCACATGGAGATGATGGCGTATGAACATCAATTACTTAGATTTTTGCATATCGGTTGTTACCTTTCCTGCTTGGATTGTATCCCCAAGCCCATGTGCATCCAAGTATGTCTTAGCTTCCAATCCCCAAGACAAATAATTTTTTCACTGATGTCTAAAGCCATAATTTGTAGGTCTGCAAGCTTTGGCTCCATGATAAACAATATGCTCAAAGTACATGCATGTTAAATATATATAATTCAAACTCCAAATAATGTGTCAATAATATAATTCAAAAGAACAAAATCCAAAGTAAAGAAGAAAAGGCAACAAAAAAAAAAAAAAAAAAAAAAAAAAAAAAAAAAAAAAAAAAAATGCACAGCAGAAGATAAAATCAATGAAGAAATCAAGATAGTAAACAAAATACACACCATAATACAGTTCAGATCAATACCACAAATCGTTACTAAACATATATAAAACTTGTAGATATTTAACCATCTATGTTTACATATTGACAATTGAAAAACAAATTAAACTCAAAGTCAATTAAACTAAATATATAGCCATGCATAGAACATAGGGAAAATAACCTATTAAAGCATCATACTTGTCACAAATGTCAGTTCTACGTAGCGAACAAAAAAAATAGCCCTTTTGGCCACTTATCTTGTCTATTTTGTCTCTATGATACATTTAGTAACTTGTAGAACAGGTATCCGGTTTTTTTAACCTCATATGATCCTAGTTGGAAGTACACCTCACACTTTCTTCTTCCCCCACACGTTGGTGAACATCACCCTTTCTGCAGGCCCAAAATTTGACACAAGGTGTTGAAGCAAATCCAAGATAAATAGAATCTATTTATCCAAAAACTAAATATTGATTATCTCACCTATTTACCCACCACCACCACCGGACAAGATAAATAGAGTTGCAATTCCACCACTGGACAATCATCTCACCTATTTACCCACCACCACCGGACCACCACCACCACCACCACCACCAAATCCACCTTCAAAAGACAACCTCCCTTCATTACCACCAAAAACCATTAATCGGTTGAACCTCATTCTCACCACCATGTAAGTTACACGCAACTTTGACTTTAATATAAACAAATCTTGTTTACCAACCAATGCGTTGACCAAAATTTCTTGCTAAAAAAATATCCACAAAACTACAGATGGGTATTTCTAATTAAGCTACAACTAGTTCGAACCACTTCTTCCAGACAGTCAAGACGTGAAAGAATCAAGTGTAGAATTGCATCTGGTAAGTTACTTATCCAATCCATATCCGGATCTTCTTCTATTAGTTTAATAATAATAATAATAATAATCTTAAACAAAAGTCAGTCACGCCCGACACCCCTTATTATCTAATCTAAAAATAAATTTATCATCACAGAAAAAAAATAGTAAGAAGGAAGAAAGGGGGATATTCACCGACATATATCATATCAAAAACTATGAATAGATGAGCGACGGTTAGCCGGAGATGATTTGTTGTCGGAGATGGGTAACCAAACCAAGGTCTGTGTCGGCTATTTGATCGATTGAGAAGTGGTGGTGGGTGGTTGTGGTGGTAGGCACGGAAGAATGTTTTAAGATACAATCTTTTAGATAAGTTCATGGTTTTAATCATAGCAGAGGAAAAGAAAATGGGAGGGTGAAAGAGGTCTTTGGTCAGAGGTGAGAAAAAATTAATAAAAATGGTTGTGGGTGATGTGGAGTTTTAACCGGCTAGGTGTACTTTTACCTGCTGTTGTGGGTATTAATGTATCATAGAGACAAAATAGACAAGATAAATGGCCAAAAGGGCTATTTTTTTTGTTCGCTACGTGGAACTGACATTTGTGACAAGTATGATGCTTTAATAGGTTAATTGCCCTAGAACATACTAGCCTTTCATTCAAACGATTTGTTTTCATTAAGATTCTATCATACACAAAACTTAAAATCACATATGCATGCTAAATATAAAGTATAGCTAAAGACGTACAAATTATATGTGTAACGGGTTGAAGACATACATATCAATATTAATAGTACAGTGAAGCCATACATCAAACAATACTAATCATATTTATTAGACAAATAATATTAATCAAACAATATTAATAAGTCAAGTGCTTTAATGTATACAAACATATACAACAATACTATTGAAAACAAATTAGTAACTACATTTAGTTAGGTGACGAAGAAACACAATAAACAAATTTATAAACAACTTAAAAGCATGTTCATGTGTCATGTGTTAGTCTACATTAGTGGCATGTCTTTCGTCTTGATTTAAATGGATGATACTCCGTATTACGTAAGCTTTATACAAGAAGTAATGTTGCTTTTAATTGTAGATGATAAAATCATGAGTAACGTACAATAAACAAATATAATCGATACTGTCCGGAACAACACCACATGAACAATTATTGATCCAGTGACGAAAACGTGAACTGTAACACACCAAATCTCGGTACAGCGGAAGACTTAATCAAGTTTTCGGGGCGTTACATTGGATTGGTATCTCACACAAGTATAGCAAACAAGATAGTCATATTATCATTCAAAAACCAATCCCAAATTTAATTATCCAAAACATTAATCCCAAAATGTAAATATAAGGCCCAAACATGATTTATAAAAATAGGTCCCCATAAATTTATCAGAGTTTGATTATGATCCTTCAACCATGTCTTCTTGCCAAGCTTCCACAAAACACGTACTCTAAACATCACTTAAATACCTGTGAAAAGCATGCTAAAAGTGTTGGGGTGTAGGCTTAGCTCCCAGCAACAGGGTTAAGATAATCAACTTCAGCAGAAATGCTCAACTGTTCAGCAGAAACAAACAGATGGTCAGCAGTAACAAATACCACTTGGTGGTTACCGGATATCACTTGGAATCGTGTGATCACTTTCCAAAGTAAACTATTCGACCCTAATGCAGGTTACACGAATATCTAGTTGGGATAAGACCAAATGCAGTTAGAGAATTAGGCACAATTCTATAACCCTTTCGCTTATAAGTGTTTTCGTTTTCTGTGTATCTTTCATGCATAATCAGATCTCCTATATATAGGAAAATACTCTCAGCTAGTCAATGAAATTATGAGTATTAATCGGCCCATTAATAGCCTCATAATTATCCCCATTATAGCCGTTAGTGGTTACATGACCAATTAAACGTGGTCATAATGCAGTTTAAACTGCCACTTGAATAGGTCAAAACCGTTACAAGCTGTACTATCATCGGTACTTTCATAGTGCTATCAGTGGTTACACTGCTTCAGTGGAAACACCACTGCTTCGGTGTAAACACTACTTCAGTGAAACACCACTTCCGTGGAAATGCCGCCGGTGGAAACACGATCTTGTGGAAGTATCTGCCGTGGAAACACGATAATCAGTGGTAACCACAACAGTAATTTCACCAAGCACTACTAACACAAACCACTATTAGAGTCAGGGTGTTCATGGACCTTATGGGTGTACACTCCGTACCTCCTAACCCATTACAAGGTGTGAACTATTCCCACAAGTGTACTAAATTTTCCAACAATCCTCCCCAAATTTAGTTCACTTCCTTTGCATGAAAACAAACATCAAGCAAAACATGTGCATAAATGAAAATGTCCTGAGGATTGAATTTTCATCTTAGTAAATTACACGTTTCAAATATTCGAGAATCGGGTTGTTCTAAGAATTGAACCCTTCAACCCATTTGAATACCTGAAGATAAAATACACCCAAGTTTTCAAACACTTATCAGCTCCTGACACTATACAAGCCATGTGTCCATATCCAAATTCATAAATGTTGTAAAAGCTAAAGTCCAAAGCTTCCTGAAGCGGCAAAACTTCAAAATTTACATAGGTGGTTCCTCTTTATTCATGCTCCTGCCAAGCACTTTTTCAAAGAAAAATAACCATTAAGAATTAAAGACTTCATCCTCCTTTCAGCAGGTTCTGAGCACAACCTTGGGATGTAAATAAAACATGTGCTCCAGTCCACTGAATGTTCACATTTCCACATTGAACTCAGCTCCTAAGTTTCCTCAGGAGGGAGTTAGGTGTCCTAGCATTCAGTGACTAAGTTGGACTTAAACCCATCCCTTTAGCAGACTTTATAACCAAGTCTCTAGCCAGACCCTTCGTCAAGTGATCAGCTAAGTTCTGTTGAGATCTCACAAACTCTATAGATACCACCCCATTCATGATAAGCTCACGAATCATGCTATGTCTTACACCTAAGTGTCTAGACTTACCATTGTACATCTAGCTATAAGCCTTAGCCAATGTAGCTGCACTATCACACCGTATAGAAATAAGTGCTATAGGTTTAGGCCACAATGAAATCTCAAGGAGCAAGTTTTTCAACCATTCAGCTTCTTTACCAGCAGCTGCTAAAGCCACAAATTCAGATTCCGTTGTTGAACTGGTGATGCAAGTTTGTTTCTTGGATGCCCAAGAAATTGCACCTCCACCAAGTAGGAATACCCACCCACTGGTAGACGAATTGTCTTCGGTGTTACTGATCCAACTTGCATCAGTGTATCCTTCCAACACGATGGTTAACCAAGTATATGAGAGAATATAATCCATAGTTCTCTTAAAATACTTCAGTACCCTTTGAACTGCTTGCCAGTGATGAGCACTAGGATTACTAGTATACCGGCTCAATTTTCCCACTGCAAAACCAATATCAGGTCTTGTACAAGTCATGGCATACATCAGCCAGCCAATTACCCTAGAATACTCAAGTTGAGATACAGCCTTGCCATGATTAGGCATCGGCTTCTCACAAGTATCCATAGGTGTACTCACTGGAGTACAATCAAAGTAATTGAATTTCCTCGAACTTTCTCAATATAATGAAACTGAGAGATAGAAATTCTATTACTTTCATGTTTAATCCTTATACCAAGGATAACATCAGCCTCCCCATGTCTTTCATGGAGAATCTTGATGACAAAATTCCTTTGTCAGGTCGATTTTGGTCAGTGCCAAAGATCAACATGTCATCAACATATAGACAAATGATTACTCCTTTACCAGATTCATCAAATTTGCTATATACACATTTGTCATCCTGGTTAAGAACATAACCACTAGACAAAACCACTTCATCAAATTTTTGATGCCATTGCTTAGGTGCCTGCTTAAGTCCATAAAGAGACTTAATCGGTTTACACACCTTGTTTTCATTGCCAGGCATGATGAAGCCCTGAGGTTGGTTCATATAAACCTCCTCATCCAATTCACCATTCAAGAAAGCTGTCTTCACATCCATCTGATGAATAATCAGATTGTGAATAGATGCCATAGCAATCAGCAGTCTTATGGTACTGATACGAGCCACAGGGGCATAAGTATCAAAATAGTCTATCCCTAACTTTTGTTTAAAGCCTTGAATAACTAATCTAGCCTTGAAATTTTCAATAGTTCCATCTACCTTCATTTTCTTTTTGAAAATCCATTTGCAACCTAGAGGTTTGCAACCAGCAGGTAGATCAACCAACACCCAAGTGTTGTTCCCCATGATGGAATCCATCTCATCATTGATTGCTTCTTTCCAGAAAGCAATATCCTGGGACTTCATTGCTTCTTCAAATGTCTTGGGATCATCCTCAATAATGAAGCAATAGGAGTATTGGTCAGAGACCTCATCCCTTGTTCCTTCAACTAAGTATAGTTGAAACTCAGGTCCAAATGACTTTGGAGTCCTGACCCTTTTGCTCTTCCGAGCATAGGTTCAGGTTGTTGAACCACAACCTCATCAGGACCACTCGATGGTTCATCATCATGGACTTCTGATACACCAGTGTCATGAGTTCCATTAGGAATCCTCTGACTTGGTCTAGGGACTGATGAGAATCTATTCTCATCAAAGTTTGCATCCCTTGATTCAATTATGGAGTTAACTGAAACATATTCATTAGGTTCAATAACATAGAACCTATAAGCCTTGGAATGCTCAGCATATCCAACAAAGATGCAGTTAATGCCTCTTTCACCCAAAGTTTTCAACTTTGGATCAGGGAGTCTTACATTAGCCCTACAACCCCAAACCATGAGATAGTTCAGGTTGGGTTTCCTTTTAGTCCAGAATTCATAAGGGATAACCTTGTTCCTTTTGTTGGGACCCTATTTAATAAATAGCAAGTTGTTAACATAGCTTCACCCCAGAACCCTTGACTCAGTCCTAAAAAGGACAACATGGAATTAACCATCTCCTTTAGCACCCTGTTTTTCCTTTCAGAAATACCATTTTGCTGAGGAGTATAAGGGGCAGTCGTTTCATGGATTATACCAACAGACTGAAAATACAGAGTATCCATGTACTCACCTCCCCTATCAGTCCTTAATCTTTTGATCAAAGACCCAAGTTGTAATTCAACTTCAGTTTTAAACACTTTGAATTTATCTAATGCTTCATCCTTTGTATGTAACAAATAAACATAACAAAACCTAGAAGCATCATCAATAAACGTCACAAAGTACTTCTTATTTCCCAAAGAAGGAGTGGCATGCAAATCACACAGGTCACTGTGAATAAGCTCCAAGACCTTAGTCTCACGACTAACACCCCGAAAGGGTTTCTTGGTTATCTTGGTCAACATGCAAGTTTTACACTTTTCAGTGTCCATGTCAAAAGCTGGGATCAACCCATCCTTAGACATATCTTGCATTCTTTTATAGTGTACATGGCCAAGTCTTGCATGCCATAGGATAGAGTCGGTCTGGTTATATGTGGTCACAAAAGCTGAAATAACACTGTCAGTGGTAATATTAAGCCTGAACATTTGATTACATAAATAACCAAAACCAATAAAAACACAATTCTTAGAAAGCACAAATTTATCAGACTCAATAACTTGTTTATATCCATGATTATTCAATATACTACTTGAAACCAAGTTCTTCCTTATATCAGGAACATGAATAACATTAAACAAAGTTACAATCTTTCGAGAACTAAAATTAAGATCTACACAACCACGACCATGCACCAAGCCTGTTGACTCATTTCCCATGTGAAGAATAGAACCATCATTCAGTGACTCATAAGTCTTGAACCAGCTTCTATCTTTGCACACATGAACTGTTGCACGAGAGTCAACCCACCACGCAACATCATCATCCTGCACATAATGAGATTCAGATACATATGTAACATAATAAATCTGAAAAGACTTATTAACCATATTCTGACCTTTCAGTGAACCATTAGTGCATGATCCATTGGTTTTACCACCAACCTTAACACCCTTGCAGTCCCTTTTGATGTGACCAGTTTTGCCACATTTCCAACAAGTAGGTGTTGCCTTCTTGTTAGGATCTGCCCTTGTGTTGTCATGATATTTGCGTTTGCCTTTGTTGTCATTGTACCTGGTGGAGTTATTATGCTCCACCATATTGACAACAGATGCACCAGTAGCATTGCTACTCTTTGGCTTGTCATTATCCTGCATCTTGAGATATTCCTCAATGCGCAGATGACTGCCCAACTCAACCAGAGTTAACTCCTCTTTCTTATGTTTCAAGGTATGCTTGAAATCTTTCCAAGAAGGAGGTAGTTTGTCAATGACACATGAGACTTTAATGGCCTCATCCATGTTCATATTGTGTTGTGTAAACCTTCCAAGTATTCCAAGAAGTTCATTGTATTGTTCCATAACTGGTCTTGAATCAGTCATTTTGTAATTTGTGAAATTACTACCAAGAAACTTCTTACTTGATGCATCCTCAGCCATATATTTGGCATCCAAGGAATCCCACAGTTCTTTGGAAGATTCAAAGTTCGGATAAATATCAAACAGAGAATCAGACATACCATTGAGAATAAGACCTCTGCATATGTAGTCATCATTCTCCCATTTGCTCCTCCTCCTAATCTGCTCAACCGTAGCATCATCCCCATCATCGGGAATTGGAGTAGTCAGCACATAAACCACACTCATTCTTGACAGCAAGAAGTGCATATTCTTCTGCCACCTCCTAAAGTCCACCCTTTCAAACTTATCAAGCTTGGCAAAGTTTGAAGCCATGTGTTTCATTGCAGCAGCAGCCATTGATTATCACAAATAGTTTACTTTGATTGTTGGGGTGTAGGCTTAGCTCCCAGCAACAGGGTTAAGATAATCAACTTCAGCAGAAATGCTCAACTGGTCAGCAGAAACAAACAGATGGTCAGCAGTAACAAATACCACTTGGTGGTTACTGGATATCACTTGGAATCGTGTGATCACTTTCCAAAGTAAACTATTCGACCCTAATGCAGGTTACACGAATATCTAGTTGGGATAAGACCAAATGCAGTTAGAGAATTAGGCACAATTCTATAACCCTTTCGCTTATAAGTGTTTTCGTTTTCTGTGTATCTTTCATGCATAATCAGATCTCCTATATATAGGAAAATACTCTCAGCTAGTCAATGGAATTATGAGTATTAATCGGCCCATTAATAGCCTCATAATTATCCCCATTATAGCCGTTAGTGGTTACATGACCAATTAAACGTGGTCATAATGCAGTTTAAACTGCCACTTGAATAGGTCAAAGTCGTTACAAGCTGTACTATCATCAGTACTTTCATAGTGCTATCGGTGGTTACACTGCTTGATTGGAAACACCACTACTTCAATGTAAACACTACTTGGTGAAACACCACTCGTGGAAACGCCACTTCGGTGGAAACACGATCTTGTGGAAGTCTTGCTTTAGTGGAAACATTGATAATCAGTGGTAACCACAACAGTACTTTCACCAAGCACTACTAACACAAACCACTATTAGAGTCAGGGTGTTCATGGACCTTATGGGTGTACACTCCGTACCTCCTAACCCATTACAAGGTGTGAACTATTCCCACAAGTGTACTAAATTTTCCAACAAAAAGGTCAGCTAACGCTGGTGAGTTCATGGGTTTAAATTCAAGTATAAAGTAGTGGACCTGTAGGAGTTTATTTGCTATGCGAGACCTAAGATAGATACACATCAATCACATACCAATATCACAATCACAATATCATATCCGACATCATAGTGGGCCCCTAGAACGATTGCTAACCCTAGACTAGGTCGAGGTAGAAGTCTATACTTAGCTAGCAAGTGCTATAGCAATTAGGATTGCTACCCTAGACTAAGGCAACAACTACCACATATCTATCTAAACAGTCAAGCACATAAGCAAATCAAAATAGTTTAAAAGGTCCAAAAATAGTAGCATGATTCTCACCCCAAATTAGTTAAAAACATATATAAAAGTGGGGCTATGAAACTCACCTCAAGCAAGCAACGCACAAATAAACACTAGCAGAAGATAACAGCTAATCACGGCTCAGCGACTATCGACTCGGCACAACCTATTAATGTAAACCAATTTTAATATATATTTCCCAAAATCAACGTTATCTACCCCAATGTATTCCTTTTCTTTATCTCCAAAATGTCTTATTTCACCGTTTAGTCCTAGCGTTTGGTATCATCGTGTGCTTGTATCGACTCAACATGATATCATTAATGCACTCAAACAACCACAATGTGACTCAATGCAACACAATGAGACGTCCAAGCGATAAGCTCCATAGTCCAATAAGTTTCGGAATAAATAGTAGACCTTATCGAATTCGTCAACTCGATAAACTCAATCATTTATTCGTGTCGCTTATTATCCCATAAACCGGTTGCATCCTAATGATTCATAAGGATAATTCACCCATTAATAACGTTATCCTACGTACCTAGCGGGATCTTATTAGATTCGTCAACCTAATAAGTCCGCTACCCACGTGGATCGATGCTATTAATGTTAGGTTATCCGTAACCCATGCACACAACGTAAACAAATTAAATACTTGAAACTAGTATTAAATGCTCATAAATGGCACATTTTGATAAATGTGCACTCGAAACATTAAATACTAATTTATTAGAAAACCTTTCTATTTTAAGTTGTTAATTTCCATTTAAAACAGTAAATAACAACACAAGTCTTGTTATCGATAGTTTTGGTATAAAAGCCTTTTTATTATTTATGTTTCATAGTTTATTAACATTTTCATATATATATAAATATATATATATATATATATATATATATATATATATATATATATATATATATATATATTTCGTCAATTTCAATATTAGTTTCATATCGTTATTCGTTTCGAGTCCACAAGCACGAGTCCTGACTTCTCGGCTTTTAATCAATCAATAGTCCAAAATATACTAAAGTCCACGTTACGGCGTTGTCGGGGTCAACTATGACTAAAAAGTCAAAGTAACACCGACGTTGCTCAAAGTTGACAATTTATATTATAAGTCCAAGTAAATAATGAATATAGCGCAACTCAATCTCAAATCAACCCAAATCAATCTCGCCAACCAATCAATCCACCAATTATACCCGAAACCAATGTTATGACCCTAATGGTCCTGACACGGTCACGGTTAAGACCACGTGAACTAAACAATCTCTAGAAGCTTTTTGGCTCCACGCGTCTCATCCAAACACCCACAATCAACAACCAACAATAAACCACAATAACCCGACCCGGACCCTTGGTCCATATGGGTCACGTACGCCACACCCACAACCCATACGTGGGTTTGGTGGCTCGTACGCCTCAACACCACAACCAAACACTCCCCGAATGGCTTCTACTACAACCAAACACAAATAATCATCCTCCAATCATCATGCAAACATCAAACCCAACAACTAATCTAAACCCATTTCATGAAACTAAGCCTAAAATGCAAAAACCCAACAATATGATACACCACATGATACCAAATCACTAGCTACATGTTTTATTAAGTGTATATTAGTTTTAATCCCATGTTTCACCCAAAAACCCTAAATTTTGAACCATGTACGAGCCCTAGGAGACCCATACGTGGCTTTCCATGACCTAAACAAGCTTGACCCACGTTCCATTTACCTTTTCCAACCTCGATCTACAAGATTTAATGAAAACCCTAGAATCACGAATCATTTTTGTAAGATTTGGAGGTGTTAATGTAGGCTTCTATAAGAGATATATATATGGATGGAAAGAGGAAAGATAGATCTACAAGATGGTGGTGGAGGTGAGATACCACTCGCCGGAAAAGTGGCCGGAGAGAGGGGCGACGGTTATGGTGGTGGTGGCTAGGGTTAGGGTTTGTTTGTAGAGAGAGAAATATTAGAGAGAGAAAGTTGGTGTGTGTGTATTTTAGAGAGAGAAATGAAAGGGATAAATGAGGTAGGGAGTGGGTATATATACATGGGCATGAGGGACCTCAAAATAATTATTTTGGGTGGAGGGGGCGCCGGCCAAGGAGAAGTGGGAGGGCCGAAGCCGTAATTTTTGGTAAACTATCCCGTTTACTTATTCCCGAACTCATATATTGTCCTAAGAGTGTCCCACGACGTTCCTTCGACTTTCTATTATGTTTATTTATGTTTTTCCACGAGCTTTTACTATTTATTTGTCAAGTTTTGAGTTACGGTTTAAAAGTTACATTATTTATTGTTTTAGGCTTTTATTGTGCCGAATCGAATAGTGGCTATCAAAAAGGGTTAAAACTCACACGGTAACTCATACAATAATAAAATAAATCATAAAAACCAATAAACTATATCAAATCAAGTCATGGTCGATAAAAATAGTTATAAAGGAAAAAGCTCGGTTTAGTTTAATGTAATGCGGTTAGCTAAAATAGCTCCCTAATTGCCAGTTGTCACAGCCTCTCAGCCTCAGAAGAAACCCGTCCCGGGTTTCATTCCGAGTTACATGGTGTCATGAAGAGTTTAGGGTACTTCTTACGGAATACGTCCTCACGTTCCCAAGTGAACTTCGGTCCATGTCGGGAGTTCCAACGAACTTTGATAATCGGAATACGGCTATGCTTCAGCCGTTTAATCTCACAATCCATGATCTCTATCGGTTCCTCAATGAAATTCAACTTCTCATCAATACGGATATCTCTTAACGGTACAACTATGTTTTCCTTCGAAAGACATTTCTTAAGATTACTAACATGAAAGACATTGTGTACACTGCTCAATTCCAATGGTAGCTCAAGACGGTAAGCTACTGGTCCGATTCTTTCCAGTATTGGAAAGGGACCAATATATCGGGGATTAAGTTTTCCACGCTTTCCAAAACGAATCACTCCTTTCCAAGGAGAAACCTTTAACATAACACGATCTCCAACCTGAAACTCTAAGGGTTTATGTCTCCTATCGGCATAACTCTTTTGTCTACCACGAGCGGTTTGCAAAAGGTTACGAATCTGAACTATCTTCTCAGTGGTTTCTATAACAAGTTAGGGACCGGTAAGTTGACTCTCGCCAACTTTAGCCCAACAAACAGGAGAACGACATTTTCGGCCATACAACGCCTCAAATGGAGCGGCCTTAATGCTAGCATGATAACTATTGTTGTAGGAGAATTCGGCCAAAGGGAGATGTCTCTCCTAGCCTTTTCCGAAATCAATGACACAGGCTCTAAGCATATCCTCTTAGGTCGGAATGGTTCTTTCGCTCTAAACAGCGGTTTGAGGATGATAAGCAGTGCTCATATCCAGGTTTGTTCCTAATGCTGACTGTAAGGATCTCCAAAAGTGGGATGTAAAACGCCTATCTCGATCGGAAATGATAGATACCGGTACTCCATGACGCGATACTATCTCCTTGATGTACAGCAGAGCGAGCTTGTCGAGACTATCGACCTCGCTAATGGCTAAGAAGTGAGCAGACTTAGTCAAACGATCTACGATTACCCAGATAGCGTCATTGCCGCTAGCTATTCTCGATAATTTGGTGATAAAATCCATGGTGATTCGCTCCCATTTCCATTCTGGAAGTTCGGGATGAACTAAGAGTCCTGAGGGTTTCTGGTTGTGGAAAACTAGAAGGGGGGGGGGGGGTTGAATAGTTTTACCAATTAAAACTATGTTTTAAAATATTTAGATCGACTTATGTCAATCTATTTGGATATGTATGTTGGACATTGATAGATAGATATATAAGTGTGTAATGAAAGATAAAGAGTAAGAAGCACATAACCACGACATGAGTATTTATAGTGGTTCGGCTACAAGGACACCTTCCTTGCCCTACTCCACTCCCCGAGTCACCTACTCGAGAGTTCGTAATCACTACACAACACCAACTCCTTATGGCGGAGAATCCTTCACAACGTCGCCTACTCTTTTTCCGATACTAGGCTAACCACCGGGTTCTTTCAGAAAGGAGAACCACACCTACCACAACGTCGCCTACCCTTTATCCGGTACTAGGCTAAGTACCGAGTTCCATTACGATGGAGGAACTACTACCCAACACTACACGATACCCAACCCCAAAGGAGACCCACTCCTTATTACAACACCATCATGGATATCAATATCTTTGGAAACAAACTATCACTATTTGTATAACGATGCACCTCATCGATTATTCGACCTTGGCATCCTTCACTAATGCCACTTGATTGGACTTCTAGGCATCTTTCACTGATGCTCTTGAAACGAACGCTTGGCACCTTTCACTAATGCCTTCGTCTTGACTCCTTTTGCATTCTTCGCTAATACTTTTGACTCGGACGTTAAGCACCTTTCACTAATGCTTTTGTCTTGACTCTTTCGGCATCCTTCACTAATGCCTTGGACACAACACTTCTATGGAGGAAGAAAGAAGTATCAACAAAAGAACCTCAGTAGTCTTGATGATGACGAAGCATGGCAACTCATGGACTTGAGCTTGCTCGACTTCAAGAAGTGGTGATCTCGCCTTTAAGAGGAACCTAGAGAATCACACAAAAACAAAAGACAAACTACATAGAAAAGATCCTTAGGATCTGTGGTTAGAAGGTTACAATACTTGGGGAAAGTATGTGTGGGAGTGGCAACCCAAAAGGAAGAAATGGCTCACTATTTATAGAAGAAAATCATCTACTGTTCCACGGATCCCACAGATCCCTCACTTGAGGGATCCGTCCAGTGTATTACTGGGGATCCGTGGGACGCTCCCTTTTGCCCATGGGTTTTGGTTCATGGGTCATGGGCTATGGATCATGGGTATCCAAGTAGATACAATGTATCTACAAGATGCAATGCATCTAGTCCATGGTTCATGGATTAAAACCATGGGTCATGGATAGTATCCATATATGACAAAAGCATGATGTCATGCAATGGGTTATGGGTCAAGCTCCATGGGTATGGGTCATGGAATTTGGGTTGTACCCAAATACATTCAATCTATTTGGTCAATGGGTCAAATACTTAAGTTTCTACCCAATTGTATTACTCATTATAATACATACTAGTTATGTATATATTCACCAATATGTAAAGACTAGTTGTTATACATATGTATTACTAAATCATAAAATCACTTATACTTGTTTTAGAGTTTTATGTGAAAACGTAAGTGTGTTAGAAAGCTATTGGCTCAAACCATTTACGTATTTTATTTGTTTCGTTAAAATGATTTTACGTTTGTTATCGACAAAACATTAGAAGATCGTAAAATATAAATAAACGTTTTTACGTCTTATTTGTTTTAACAATCTCCCCCTTTTAGTTGATGACAAAACATAAAATTATTTTAAGGAAAAACTAAAATTCGTAAAAGTTTGAATTGGAGTTTTTACTCTCTTCTCCCCCTTTTTGTCGAAAAGAAACTAACACAATGTTTTAAGAAAAACATGTAAAGGAAAAGAAAATATAGAGAGCAAGTGACGGGAAGAGTTCTCGTCTTAATTCCCCCTTGACGAGTCCATCCCTTTGTGAGGGCGTCAAGTAAATAAAAACTACTAAGCTAATGCATTGCAACTATGTTTGCAAATGGTTTCGTCTTAGTGACGATAATGCTCCCCTTGATGATTGCAACTTTGCAACGGGACGTCATGAAATGTAATCAAAATGAGGATTATATTGCAAATGGTTTTTCAATGTATTGTTTGACACAAAGCTCCCCTAGCTTAGGGTGTCAAAGTCTTCATGTGTATTTTGAAAATCTACAAAACAAAGGTTAGAAAACAAGTATATAGTGCATAATTTCCTGCAAATAAGACTCAAGTTAATAGAAAATTGGTCTTCTGTTGCACGGATCCCACGGTTCCCTCCTTGGAAGGATCCGTCTAGGCAAATCTCAGGGATCCGTCTATCTGATGACAGAATTCAGCAATGGTGATGTACCAAATAATGTTAACATCAAAGTGAGATATGTATTCAAGCAACAAACATATACTCAAAGCAATATGGCATATAAACTATCATTCAATAAAACATAAGAGATAATCAACAAATCTCTAAAATTAAGAGAATGATTTAGCCATGTAATACATATTCTACTAATACTAATAAGAGACCAAAACTTAAGAAACAACAATGTGCTTGAGTCTAAGGATGAGTAGACTTGTTGATTTGGTCCAATCTTTCAAGAACATGATTGAACATGAAATGCAACTCATTTCGTACTTCTTGAACAAGTCCTTGGGTGATTAGACAATTAGAGCAATTATTGTCATGATTAGGAACCGGAGGAGATTGTATGTTTTGAGGAGGCTCTACAAATGATGGTGGGGTTACATTGAGTAATGTAGGATGAGGCTCTACTAAGAATGAGAGTGGTGGTAATGGAAATTCCTCCATATAATCAAGTCCTTGGTGGTTCCTTGTTTCCAGTGATGGACTAGTTGGTGTTGTAGGTGGTTTCCTATTTAACGAGAAGGTTGGTGAATGGGAAGTTCTCGGTGGTGAATGCTCTAACGAATAGAGATTTAGGTGAGAGAGAGGCTCGGTGAAAGGGTGTAGTCTATGCTCTATGAATGAAGGCTTAGACGGTTTGCTAGAACTAGGTACGTTTGGTTTAGAACTTGATGAACCCTTTTCTAGCCCAAAAGGTCTAATGCTAATTCTTGCGGTTCTCTTGGCAATTGTTGATTGGGTTTGTTGAGGTGAGATTCTAACATTATGATCTCTTACGGGAGATGATTCGGTGGATGAAATCTCATGAATCATATGACCATTCCTTTTGGATGAACCTTTGGTTGAGGAGTTGTTGCTAAGTGCTTTAGTCATAGTGATGGTGAGGATGCAATATGAACTTCTAAATACTGATTTTTGAGAATTAGGTAGGAGTGATGACTTAACCTCAAGAGTGTTTGGTTTATAAATGATGAATTTGAATTAAGGAATTAAATTCATGACCACTAAGGGAATTAGGCATGCACCAAGGTCAACTAAGGTGTTGTTCAGCTCTAGGAAATCGTTAAATGGTAACTAAAGATGTTTAGTTTATCAAAGATGGCTTAATTTTGAAAGAGAAGCTGATTAAAGGCTTTCTGTAGACACGGATCCCACGGATCCCTCTCACTAGGGATCCGTCTGGTTATAAACCAGGGATCCGTCTGTCAGACAGAGATGTGATGAAATGATTATGCTTTTTGTAAGGTCTAGTTCCTATGAATCTTGAGGTTTTGACTTTCCTTAGATGTCTTGAGTGGTGGGTGTCTTAAATGCTCAACCATAAGGAGTGAGGATACTTAATGATGGTTTTGGGTAGGAAAGTGGACTTTTGAAAGTCTAACTAAGTGCTTGAAGAGGATACCATTTGATTTAAAATGGGAAAATGATGGCAATTAGTCCTAAAAATCAAATGATGGCTCAAGAGAAATTTGAGAAAATCCTAAAAAATAAAGAAAAATGAAAAACTAGTTTCAAGCCTATTTTGAGGTAAGAGTGACTAAAATCAATTTGCTAAAATTGATAGAAATATCAAACTAAGTGTTTTGAGACGTGAGAAATAATGTGTGAGTGTTGGAGCGGAAATATGGTGGATATTGGTGAGTTTGATAAATCAAAGGCATTTTTAATTTGATCCTAAGTTACCTACTGGTGAATGTGAGACCTACTGTGCTTGAGGAAGCCTTAAGTGGTATTAAAGAATCATATTTAGCCATCATGATGTGATTAAGAGGATAACTTGGATGTATAGTGATTTGTATCTGATATATGTCTTCCCGGATCCCACGGTTCCCTCTTGTGAGGGATCCTGCTACTGCAGATCAGAAGGCTTTTAGCAAATGTGCAATTCTTGCACTCTTAGCAAATGCTTCTCCTAGTTATTTCTACAATGGTTAAATGCAAGAACACAACAAGAGTAACGCATACCAAGTGTGGGGGAACTAAAAGGTAGCTAAAGATGAGTGACGAAGACTACTTGAATGAATTCAAGATATCGTAAAATCTCATCCTACTCGTTCCTAAGTTAAATTGTTCAATGCCAAGTTATGGCAATTCCTACATACTACATCCTACTCTACATAATTATTGTTAAGGTGTTACAAACCATTGTTTCAAATTGTTTTCACAAATTAAGGTCCTATGACCTTACCTTACTTCCCCATCTCCTTCCATATCACTCCCCGTCTTCATCCTCCCCTCCACTCTTCATCCCACCATCTCTACTTCTTTTTCTTCAAGAAGTTGGCGAAGCACTTGAAGATCCCTTTGGTTTGTTGCCATTCTTGTGATGGGCTAGGAATGTCTGGCAATCGATTGATGTAGTCCAAAGGGTCGAGATCGGTGTTGCCGAGAGGGTTGCTACTTCCTTCTCCTTCTCTTTGTCTCTCCCGTTCATCCGATGAATCCGTTGGTGGGTGAGGTCTTTTCCCATCCACCATAAACCGTGTAGTTTTTCCTTCGGATAAAGGCAACATAACTTTGTTGCAAAAGCTATGATCATAGGAGTACGGAGAAGGATCTAAAGCAAATATGAAGTTTGCAAGACGGGATAGGAGCATTGCATATGAGAGCACCATTTTGTCCATGCTTTTCACACTCGCCATTCTCTTAATCATGTAATATGCAAGGTTGAAGTGAGTCTCGATCACAAGACAATAGATCATGAAGCTCAAGTACGCATTGGGGTGGTCCTTGTTGCCTCCCAAGCAAAGCACATTATCCCTTACCACGACTTCCCATTTCCTATACAATGCGTACATCTCGGAAAGCTCCATTTGAAATGGATCCTTATAAATCACTTTGCAATTTCTAGTGACCCTTGATGGGGATGCCCTTTGCATGAACACGGTATCCCTTACCGTGGTTGCTTCCGGGATTCTCGTGTGGTAGACTTCATGATGATCAACCATATCGTGTAGCTCCGCCAAAGACCATTCATTGGAAAACATGCAAACTCCTTGATATGGAACACCTACTATTCTTCCAGATTCTACAAGCGAAAGGGTGTACTCATGCTCATTTATGATGAAGACAATTGAGATGGTCCCGTTCTCATTCCTAACTATTCTCATTGTTTTGTAGAATTCGAGTACGAACACCGGGCAAATTTGCTCGTTTATGTCCAAAAGGCAATCAAAGCCAATTGTTCCAAAAACTTGTCAGATGTCGGTGTTAGCAAGGAATGATGGTTCTACCACACGACCTTCATGAAAAAGTTTATTTTCGAGCAACTTGAAAGCTTTCCTATCCTCCGGGCTAAGTCCATACTTTCGATGGTACATAGGGATGTAGTGGGCGGTATCATGATAATCTTGTCGTCGGTTACTAGGCATGATTGTTCATATACAACAAAACCACAATGTGGTGTTAATTGTGAATAGTAGCCTAAAGGGTTTGATCACAATTTTGCGCAAATCATCTTTATTGAATTCAAGAAATGAGTTTAATTTGTATTAACAATGTTAATTCTTTGATTTAGATTATCTTAGAAAACAATGTGGTAACAAATTATGACAAACCATTTGAACCCAACTTCTAAAGATGAAAATTGTAATCCTAGAAATCAATGAATTAAATTAACAATGTAGTGAAGATTATACTTACACAAGAGATTGTTTTGCTTGAAGGAAATGATCAATTTGCTCCTGTGAACAGTAATTGTGTTTTAGTTCGTGAGTCTTTGAAGGGAAAGTGATAGTGGAACTTCCATAGTGTTCATTTCTAACTTATGATGTCTTCTGTTGCACGGATCCCACGGATCCCTCTCATTAGGGATCCGGCTAGTTCAAACTCAGGGATCCGGCACGACATCAAAAGTTCAGCTTAAGCATTCCTTGAAAACTTTGGTTTGGGAGTTCTAAAATACCTAGAGTTTGATGTTTAAGCTCTATAACTTGAGGTTTGAGGTTTTGATGGTTTAATACAAATCATATTTGACGAGGTTCCCTTTTTATGAGTAAGTCATAATTCTTTGGGAGGTTTTCAAAGATTATGACAAAATCGCATTTTATCATAATATAAGAAATTTCACATGGAAACTCATTGACATAGATGAAATGTCAATAGTCCTTTTGTGAGGAATAATGATCAAGGCTCTCGAATAGCCGAGATATCATTAATACGGGTTTGTAGTATAGTCTATGCAAATCAAAGAATAATACTATTCTTGATGATGATTTCAATATAGATAACTACTATAGTAATTACTAAGAAAGTGTAAACATACTACTAAGACTTTAATAAAATAAAAGAAATTTATTAAGATCATACCTTTGCTAAATATTCTTTTAAGAAAAGAAATATTTAGAGAAATTCTTTGTGATCTTATTAGGGTCCCCAAATCCATGTGTGAGGAATATTATGCTAAATATTCTTTTTATGAAAAGAAATATTTAGAGAATTTCTCCATGATCTTCTTGGTATGCCCAAATCCAAGTATGGAGAATTCTTAACAAGGAAATTATTAGCACGTTCTATCATTGTCCAATCATTAAACACTATGATGATTTTTTTTAAAACATGACTTAAAAAATCATTCTTTGTAGTTTTCAAACATACACGGATCGTATCATGTTTTTAAAGTACAACATACTCTAAGAAACTTGGTAACGAAGCTTTGATGCCAATTGTGGAAAACTAGAAGGGGAGGTTGAATAGTTTTACCAATTAAAACTATGTTTTAAAATATTTAGATCGACTTATGTCAATCTATTTGGATGTGTATGTTGGACATTGATAGATAGATATATAAATGTGTAATGAAAGATAAAGAGTAAGAAGCACATAACCACGACACGGGTATTTATACTGGTTCGGCTACAAGGACACCTTCCTTTCCCTACTCCGCTCCCCGAGTCACCTACTCGAGAGTTCGTAATCACTACACGACACCAACTCCTTATGGCGGAGAAGCCTTCACAACGTCGCCTACTCTTTTTCCGGTACTAGGCTAACCACTGGGTTCTTTCACAAAGGAGAACCACACCTACCACAACGTCACCTACCCTTTATCCGGTACTAGGCTAAGTACCGAGTTCCATTACGATGGAGGAACTACTACCCAACACTACACGACACCTAACCCCAAAGGAGACCCACTCCGTATTATAACACCATCAAGGATATCAATATCCTTGGAAACAAACTATCACTATTTGTATAATGATGCACCTCATCGATTATACAACCTTGGAATCCTTCACTAATGCCATTTGATTGGACTTCTAGGCATCTTTCACTAATGCCCTTGACACGAACGCTTGGCACCTTTCACTAATGCCTTCGTCTTGACTCCTTTTGCATTCTTCACTAATACTTTTGACTCGGACGTTAAGCACCTTTCACTAATGCTTTTGTCTTGACTCTTTCGGCATCCTTCACTAATGCCTTGGACACAACACTTTTATGGAGGAAGAAAGAAGTATCAACAAGAGAACCTCAGTAGTCTTGATGATGACGAAGCATGACAACTCATGGACTTGAGCTTGCTCGACTTCAAGAAGTGGTGATCTCGCCTTTAAGAGGAACCTAGAGAATCACACAAAAACAAAAGGCAAACTACATAGAAAAGATCCTTAGGATATGTGGTTAGAAGGTTACAATACTTGGGGAAAGTATGTGTGGGAGTGGCAACCCAAAAGGAAGAAATGGCTCATTATTTATAGAAGAAAAACATCTACTGTTCCACGGATCCCTCACTTGATGGATCCGTCCAGTGTATTACTAGGGATCCGTGAGACGCTCCCTTTTGCCCATGAGTTTTTGGTCATGGGTTATGGATAATGGGTATCCAAGTAGATACAATGTATCTACATGATGCAATGCATCTAGTCCATGGTTCATGGATTAAAACCATGGGTCATGGATAGTATCCATATATGACAAAAGCATGATGTCATGCAATGGGTTATGGGTCAAGCTCCATGGGTATGGGTCATGGACTTTGGGTTGTACCCAACTACATTATATGTATTTTGTCAATGGGTCAAATACTTAAGTTTCTACCCAATTGTATTACCCATTATAATACATACCAGATATGTATATATTCACCCAATATGTAAACACTAGTTGTTATACATATGTATTACTAAATCATAAAATCACTTATACTTGTTTTAGTGTTTTATCTGAAAACGTAAGTGTGTTAGAAAGCTATTGGCTCAAACCATTTACGTATTTTATTTGTTTCGTTAAAATGATTTTACGTTTGTTATTGACAAAACATTAGAAGATCGTAAAATATAAATAAACGTTTTTACGGCTTATTTGTATTAACACTGGTGTTCGGCCTTTACCTTAGAACAAGTCAAGCACCAACTGACATACTGAGCTATGTCGGCTTTCATGGTAGGGTACCAGAGGGGAGTTTCTTCAAGTCCTGATACATCTTATCGGCTCTGGGATGAATAAAGTATTTTGATTTATGCGACTCGTGCATAATCAACTCACGGATTCTACCATGAGATGGTATCCAACTTCTGTCTTTGAAGCATAAGGTTCCGTCAGAACGCTTCAAGAAGCCGTTTTTACTTTCTACCATTCCATGCAGATTCTCATAAAGTCACAGCGAAATGAGAACAATGAGTTAGTGAGGATCCTGCAGAACACAATTATACAGATATCCAAAACGAACAGATAACAAGGAGAACGAAACAAAGCAAAGCATCGTTGACATATAAACAAGCACATACGAACCAGACATGCGAGAACTGAAACATAAGCAAACATAGCAGGCGTCGCATCCACACAACATATATGTCAATACAATCAAATCAGGAAATCAGAAGACATACAAGTCAAACAGATATCTACAGGCAAGCGGAAGCAATTAATTAATAAGTGAGCATGGCAATTCACACAGGTCAAAACCCTTAGTTGGAAACATAACCAGTATCATAACAGCGGAAGTACTAACAGCAGTCAACACATGGCAGTTACACGTAATAAGTAGGAATACAGTATAAAGATATAATTAAATGAATTAAAGACATAGCAGGGCAACTAAACAAATAAACAAGCCAGACGTCATAAGTTGAACCATTTACCCAAATCAACCCGAAGCATAGACAGAATGTAAACATGGTAGGTCAGCAATAAGCAGATAAGGATACAACGTATAGTCATAGTCCACGAGATCAACTGAACGTAGTACACATGATAAACAGACAAAACTAACGATTACACATTAGCATGATCACCCGACAATACAGAGGTCACATAACAGTGAGATCACCTATCATCGATAGAATGTAACTCAGATAACCGCATATTAATCACATCATAGCAGGATAATCAGGAGTCACATAAAACATGAATAGCATAATCAAATTCAATAAACATATAATAACCCGATACGTGAATGGAACCATAGTCTGAAGTAACGGAACCAGAGTGTGACAGATCAATGAAATGGAGTATATATAACATGGTAGGTAGAGTGAGTCACATAAGGTACTTGGATAAAGGTAATCAATACAGAATATGATGCGTTGGGAAATATAGAAGGTACAATATGGGTATATCAATAGTGTAGGTCTGAGAAATCCATCCCGAGCCAACAAAACAAACCATATCAATAGTGGCAATAGCAACCAAGTAACCAATAGTAACCATTGTATTCGGAGGGGTGACCTCGGAATACCAAACCAATATGAGGGGAGACCTCAGTAACCAATGGAGTAGCTAGCTCCCAAAATGTGAGGGGGTGTATTGCACACACGCACCACATCACCAAAACAATATATCAATATCAATACAATACAAATCTAGGATGCATCTATACGCCCCCTGCAAAACAAATAGTGGCCATACAATATATATCGAGCTCATAATCAGATAACAGAAAGGGACGGTGTGGAACATCACTCAACCACACTAGAGTCATGCCATTGGTGCATCAATGACACGGACATGTTACCTTCATGGCTAGGGAAACATATTTGGCTCGGGTATCAAACTGAAGGGTCAAAGCATAATCATATCATAAGGGTTCATAACAAAGGTTCATATCAAAGTCCATATCATAAGTCCATATCAGAGGTACATATCACAAGTTCATATCAAAGGCTCATAATCTGAAGGTTCATAATCAAAGGTTCAAAATCAAACAGTTCACATAGGAGATCCAATCAAAGGGAACATAGCAAAGTTATAGGGAAACCTTAATAAAAAGGCTCAGAGCAAAGGATAACAGTTCAAAACCAATATCGAAAGATGTAAAAGAATCATGAGAAACCCCTACTTCAAAAGGATAGAATATCTGTACCTCAAACCGTAAAGCAAATCACCAGAAACAAAGATACTCCTTCCTCCGCGGATCTACACGAATAATGGTCGCTTAATATTTAAAAAGCTATTTCATAATTTTAGTTCTCATAGTTATTCATATTTAATAACTTTTCATATTTAATAGGTACCTTTAATACTTTAGGGTTATAATTGATTATTAGTCAAAGTTAGGTTTTCCAAATGATAACAAATTAACTTCAAAGGTTTAATATGACAATTATCATAGTATAGGGTTTGCATGCGCCCATGACCAAAGTCTAAGGTTTAAAACGTAAAATAAACTTAATATTTAATATATTTCAATTTTTGTTTAGAATTCCCAAATTTTAAGCTTAACGTTATACATGTTCGATCAATATTGAAGCTCGCTCGCGGTTCAAACAATCAACATTCATGACTTAGTGAAAATATATTATGATTAACCCCCGGCTTGACTATCCCGACACGCTTTCAAAACACAAAACGACTCGACCGTTTTTCCCGCGATCACCCCCAAACAGACCCACTCGCAAGACCATGCATTCATGTACTATGATCAAATTATAATTCATTTATTGGATTTCATGCACACACGCTAGGCCTACACGCATACTAGTTACTAATATTGACTCTCCCATCCTTATATCCATATCAGTGTACTTGCTCATGAAAATCACTAATCTAATATTCATGCCTTTAACACCATCCTAGCGAGACCCTTTTTATTCAACAAGTATATACATGATTTTATGTGACTAACATGGTTGTTCCACGTGACATATTTTTAGGATGATACAAAAGTTGACAACATGTACAAGTCGTGTGGTTTAACATCAGATTCAGGGCAAGCTATTTGCACTCTTTATTCGACACATGATTCACTCATTAACATGCAACCCCTACCAAACCACCCCTATTCGGGACGAAACGACACCACACATTGACCCATTTATACCGAGACTTGATAACCTATAATATTCAGATTATGACCTGTTTTAAAAGACCGTACAAGACTATTTCAGGCCACAAATGCATCATGCTCGACGATAACATTAATGCGACATAAGCAGGTTTTAACAAGACCCCTTCAAGCTTTAATCTATTCGAACCATATATAATTCCCATTCCTATTTTAGTGTCGATAAAATAACTCAAGGTGTAGCGTACCAATATTTCCCATTCTTAGTTTGATAGCAATAAGATGATACATTACCTAGTAGTGGGAACGAAAGAAAACAGTAACCACGAACACAAACCAAGGCTTCTCTTGGCCCAGCAATCCACGACAGAAAATGGAGACACACGACAAACCATTAACACCCTCGACCAAGCTCCTTTTTGAACCAAACACGATCACGACTCCTTTGAATCAATATCATACGATCACAAACTCTCTTGGCACACTTTTCTTCCTTTGAAATTTCGAATGGAATGAGGAAGGAATTGTTTTGCCGTCACTTTGGTGATAGGGAGGAGTAGGGTTTATTGTTGTTTTATTTTTGGAGTAATGAATGATAGTTAATAGGAGATAATATGGGAAAATAAAAAGTGGGGATAGGGCGTTAATTATGGAATGAAATAAGGGAGGGCGTTTAATGTGGAAGAAAAAAATCAAATAATTCACTTGCCACTAATACAATGCTACATTTAATTTAAATGTATTTATCTAGTCCATTAGACTTAATATTGTGTTACATTCATTTTGTTATAAGTGTAAGTTTTTATTTATAATCAATGTTTTGAATAAATCATTTACAAATTACATATTTAACGTACATAACGAGCTCACTTTATTTGACGGATTTCATAATTATTGGTTAGAGGGCATTATGGTCATTTAACGCGTTCATGAATTTTAGGGTTTTACAACTCTTCCCCTCTAAAAGAAAAATTTTCGTCCTCGAAAATTGAAGTCGCAGAGGTACACGGAGACGTACAAGTTTAAGGTAGACTTAGCAATCCATAGTTTCACACAGATCATAACGATTTCAGTTCCAAAGCGCACAAAACTTATACGTAACAGATGTCGGTGAGGATCTCGCAAAGAGGTACAGGATTCCAAACGAACATGAGGAGTGCCAAATAGAGGATACAAGTCATATTCCATTCACGTACCCACCCCAGGCATTTCCCAAGATGTCGTATGGTTTCAATAAGTTCAAATCATATGATCTCAGTATTATCACGTTGATCAGGCGTCATAATACTTGCATCACATGACAAGTCCTTATTGTCATCATATTCAACCTCGGGTCATGACAAACCACATAATCAATATCACACAAAACATATCACATACCGATATCAAGTAACATACCAAAGCAGACCAGATTCACATACATACAGCATAAACCACATCAAAACAACTTACCGTATCACAAAAGAAGGAAGGCCACCAACATGCTCAAAACGGCCCCTCGTGACTCATTACTGACGATCCAAATAATAAGCTGAGATAATACCAAAATGCTAAATCGTAAAACTTCACGATTCAAACCGAGTTCTGGACGAATCAAGAAAAGTAATGCCGATCAAAATCACACAGCAAACTATCAAACTGCCTCAAAACGCGTGACAACAAATCGGAGTAACACAAGTCGCGCCAAATCATATGAAGTAGATGAACCTTCTCAGCCACTGGTTGAATCTTGTCTTCGTGTGTTGCGTCCTTAGTTGATCCGTCCAGCTTCCTCCAGCACATCCACGATGTCTCAGGCGGCGTCGGGTGTGGCTTCGCCACGAACCTCTCGAACATGGACTATTAAACGCAGGTCAGCACTATCATCTTCGGCTCTAAGAAATCCCCATCTAACGATCGGCACGGATGTGCGAATACAAAATAGACAAAATCAAATGCGAAAGAGAAGAGACCAAATTAGTGAAGACAAAAGAATATCAAGTCAAATCGAGCGACAATCAAAAGGAATCGGAATAGATCATAACAGACGGAAGCCTAATGTCTACCCAGGTCCTCACAGGTCAATCCTAAGGTCAACAAGACGAAACCTTGGGCTCTGATACCATAATTGTAACACCCCAACCCGACAAGGGTAGAAGTATCACATTCGGTGTCATATCGAACTACAGATAAAATCCTTACAAACGAAAACCTTAAAAATGAAGTATCAAATCATATAAACAATCGACTGCCAAGGAAGATTACAAAATCCAAAATGTCTAAAATAAAATGAAATCTCAAAACAATAGCCTGACAAGATAAATCCAATAATAAGGTAACTAGGGTTGGTCCACTCAAATAATCCAACTCTCAGCCCATCAAAGCCCATCTTCAAACCTAACACCTGCTGCAGGAAAAGAAATGCGGCTGAGCTTAAAAAGCCCAATGTGAGCGGATATAACAAAGCGAAAGCTAAATAGAATCGAAATGCAAAATGAACAAAGGAAGCGGATAATAAAGTCACGTGAAAAAAATGAGAACAATGAGTTAGTGAGGATCACAGAACACAATTATACGGATATCCAAAAGCGAGCGGATAACAGGAGAACGAAACAAAGCAAAGCATCGTTGACATATAAACAAGCACATCTGAACCGACATGCGCGAACTGAAACATAAGCAAACATAGCAGGCGTCGCATCCACACAACATATATGTCAATACAATCAAATCAGGAAATCAGAAGACATACAAGTCAAACAGGATATCTACAGCAAGCGGAAGCAATTAATTAATAAGTGAGCATGGCAATTCACACAGGTCAAAACCCTTAGTTGGAAACATAACCGTATCATACTTGGCGGAAGTACTAACGGCGATCAACACATGGCGGTTACGTAATAAGTAGGAATATAGTATAAAGATATAATTAAATGAATTAAAGACATAGCAGGGCAACTAAACAAATAAACAAGCAGGGGCGTCATAAGTTGAACCATTTACCCAAATCAACCCGAAGCATAGACGAATGTAAACATGGCAGTCGGCAATAGCGGATAAGGATACAACGTATAGTCATAGTCCACGAGATCAACTGAACGTAGTACACATGATAAACAGACAAAACTAACGATTACACATTAGCATGATCACCCGACAATACAGAGGTCACATAACAGTGAGATCACCTATCATCAGATAGAAACAGGTAACTCAGATAACCGCATATTAATCACATCATAGCAGGATAATCAGGA
This sequence comes from Chrysanthemum makinoi, assembly GCA_910596185.1. Classification (NCBI taxonomy): domain Eukaryota; kingdom Viridiplantae; phylum Streptophyta; class Magnoliopsida; order Asterales; family Asteraceae; genus Chrysanthemum; species Chrysanthemum makinoi. Next base: position 143,730,338 of record OU343217.1, on the reverse strand, counting down.
GTCACATAAAACATGAATAGCATAATCAAATTCAATAAACATATAATAACCCAGTACGTGAATGGAACCATAGTCTGAAGTAACGGAACCAGAGTGTGACAGATCAATGAAATGGAGTATATATAACATGGTAGGTAGAGTGAGTCACATAAGGTGCTTTGGATAAAGGTAATCAATACAGAATATGATGCGTTGGGAAATATAGAAGGTACAATATGGGTATATCAATAGTGTAAGGTGCAGTCGAAATCCATCGAGCCAACAAAACAACCCATATCAATAGTGGCAATAGCAGCCAAGTAACCAATAGTAACCATTGTATTTGGAGGGGTGACCTCGGAATACCAAACCAATATGAGGAGACCTCAAGACCAATGGTAGCTAGCTCCCAAAATGTGAGTGGGTGTATTGCACACACGCACCACATCACCAAAACAATATATCAATATCAATACACTACAAATCTAGGATGCATCCATAATTACCAAAACAAATAGTGGCCATACAATATATATCGAGCTCATAATCGGATATGAAAGGGACGGTGTGTAACATCACTCAACCACACTAGAGTCATGCCATTGGTGCATCAATGACACGGCCATGTTACCTTCATGGCTAGGGAAACATATTTGGCTCGGGTATCAAAGTGAAGGGTCAAAGCATAATCATATCATAAGGGTTCATAACAAAGGTTCATATCAAAGTCCATATCATAAGTCCATATCAGAGGTACATATCACAAGTTCATATCAAAGGCTCATAATCTGAAGGTTCATAATCAAAGGTTCAAAATCAAACATTTCACATAGGAGATCCAATCAAAGGGGACATAGCAAAGTTATAGGAAACCTTAATAAAAGGCTCGAGCAAGGATAACAGTTCAAAACCAATATCGAAAGATGTAAAAGAATCATGAGAAACCCCTACTTCAAAAGGATAGAATATCACGTACCTCAAACCGTAAAGCAAATCACCAGAAACAAAGATACTCCTTCCTCCGCGGATCTACACGAATAATGGTAAGCAATATTTAAAAGCTATTTCATAATTTTAGTTCTCATAGTTATTCATATTTAATAACTTTTCATATTTAATAGGTACCTTTAATACTTTAGGGTTATAATTGATTATTAGTCAAAGTTAGGTTTTCCAAATGATAACAAATTAACTTCAAAGGTTTAATATGACAATTATCATAGTATAGGGTTTGCATGCGCCCATGACCAAAGTCTAAGGTTTAAAACGTAAAATAAACTTAATATTTAATATATTTCAATTTTTGTTTAGAATTCCCAAATTTTAAGCTTAACGTTATACATGTTCGATCAATATTGAAGCTCGCTCGCGGTTCAAACAATCAACATTCATGACTTAGTGAAAATATATTATGATTAACCCCCGGCTTGACTATCGAGACGCTTTCAAAACACAAAAGCGACTTCGACCGTTTTCCCGCTGATCACCCCAAACAGACCCACTCGCAAGACCATGCATTCATGTACTATGATCAAATTATAATTCATTTATTGGATTTCATGCACACACGCTAGGCCTACACGCATACTAGTTACTAATATTGACTCTCCTATCCTTATATCCATATCAGTGTACTTGCTCATGAAAATCACTAATCTAATATTCATGCCTTTAACACCATCCTAGCGAGACCCTTTTTATTCAACAAGTATATACATGATTTTATGTGACTAACATGGTTGTTTCACGTGACATATTTTTAGGCGTGATACAAAAGTTGACAACATGTACAAGTCGTGTGGTTTAACATCAGATTCAGGGCAAGCTATTTGCACTCTTTATTCGACACATGATTCACTCATTAACATGCAACCCCTACCAAAACACGCACCCTATTCTGGACAGAAACGACACCACACATTGACCCATTTATACCGAGACTTGATAACCTATAATATTCAGATTATGACCTGTTTTAAAAGACCGTACAAGACTATTTCAGGCCACAAATGCATCATGCTCGACGATAACATTAATGCGACATAAGCAGGTTTTAACAAGACCCCTTCAAGCTTTAATCTATTCGAACCATATATAATTCCCATTCCTATTTTAGTGTCGATAAAATAACTCAAGGTGTAGCGTACCAATATTTCCCATTCTTGGTTTGATAGCAATAAGATGATACATTACCTAGTAGTGGGACGAAGAAAAGCATAACCACGAACACAAACCAAGGCTTCTCTTGGCCCAGCAATCCACGACAGAAAATGGAGACACACGACAAACCATTAACACCCTCGACCAAGCTCCTTTTTGAACCAAACACGATCACGACTCCTTTGAATCAATATCATACGATCACAAACTCTCTTGGCACACTTTTCTTCCTTTGAAATTTCGAATGGAATGAGGAAGGAATTGTTTTGCCGTCACTTTGGTGATAGGGAGGAGTAGGGTTTATTGTTGTTTTATTTTTGGAGTAATGAATGATAGTTAATAGGAGATAATATGGGAAAATAAAAAGTGGGGATAGGGCGTTAATTATGGACGAAATAAGGGAGGGGGCGTTTAATGTGGAAGAAAAAAATCAAATAATTCACTTGCCACTAATACAATGCTACGTTTAATTTAAATGTATTTATCTAGTCCATTAGACTTAATATTGTGTTACATTCATTTTGTTATAAGTGTAAGTTTTTATTTATAATCAATGTTTTGAATAAATCATTTACAAATTACATATTTAACGTACATAACGAGCTCACTTTATTTGACGGATTTCATAATTATTGGTTAGAGGGCATTATGGTCATTTAACGCGTTCATGAATTTTAGGGTTTTACAACAGTTCTCTTTCGTTAATGTCGTAGCTTGGGCGACTAAAATTTGAGATGGTAGAGGCGAACTAATAGTCATTCCTAGGGATCGAACGAGTAAAGGTGGAATGTTAAGCCTTACGGTGAGGAATCTGCCACTACATTGGCTTTACCGGGATGATAACAAATCTCACAGTCATAATCAGAGCAAGTCTAACCAACGACGCTGTCTCATATTCAACTCCTTCTGATCTAAGATATGCTTCAAGCTCTTATGGTCGGTAAACACTACACACTTGGTTCCATACAGATAATGTCTCCAGATTCTAAGGGCAAACACTACAGCACCTAACTCCAGATCATGGGTGGTGTAGTTTTTCTCATGCTTCTTAAGTTTTCGGGAGGCATAAGCTATCACCTTCTCCGTTGCATCAAAAGCACACCTAAGCCTTTATGCGAAGCGTCGTAGTATCACGACAAAATCTTCGCTTCCCGGGAAAAAGCTAGGATGGGTGCACTACATAACTTCTCCTTCAGAAGTTGGAATGCTTCTTCTTCCTTTTCTCCCCATTCATACTTAACGTCCTTCGCATCGGTTTGGTCACGACTTAGCTATCTTGGAGAATTCCTCAATGAACCTCCTATAATAGCAGACCTAGAACTGGCGGACTTCGATGGGTTCTAGGGGTGCCCATTCCTTAATGGCCTCAATCTTGGTGGGTCAGCGTGAACTCCTCGACTATCTATCACGTGACCTAAGAATTTCACGGACGGAATCCAAAATTCACACTTAGAGAATTTGGCATACAACTTCTCTTATCTCGAACAACTCTAAAATGAGCCTCAAATGCTCTTCATGTTCATCTCTTCTCTTGGAGTATATCAAGATGTCTTCTATGAATACTATCACAAACTTATCCAGGTATGGTTTACACACTCGGTTCATGAGATCCATGAAAACTGCTGGCGCGTTTGTCAAATCAAACGACATCACTTGGAATTCATAGTGTCCATAACGAGTCCTAAACGTCGTCTTAGGGATATCCTCCTCTCGAACTCTAAGGCTGGTGATAACCGGACGTAAGTCAATCTTGGAAAAGACACTAGCTCCTTGGAGTTGGTCAACCAGGTTATCTATTCTAGGTAGTGGATATCGATTCTTCACCGTCAACTTATTCAATTCCCTATCAATACACATCCCAAAGCGATCCATCCTTCTTCTTCACAAACAACACCGGTGCTCCCCACAGAGACGAACTTGGTCGAATGAATCCCTTCTCGACAACTCATGGCAAGCTGTTTAGGCGGTTCCTCCAACTCTCTTGGAGCAAGCCAATAGGGTGTCGGACTGCAAATGGCACTAGGTATCCTTTCGATTTGGAATTCCACTTGTGACGGTGGAATCCTGGCAGAATCGTCGGGAAACACATCGGAAACTCTCTAACGACGAGTACATCCTTAAGGTGTATTTCACTCTTCCCCTCGCTTTTCTTTTCAGAAATTTGAGCCAAGAAAAGACAACCTCATCTATCGATGTACCGGGCCTTAATACAAGAGATGATGCTCAACCGGGAGGACTTCCACAGCGGTCGCTCCGATCTCCATGTATGCTCGAACTTTTCCGCCATACGGTACACGTCGATCTTCTCATCGCGAGATGATGTGTACACCGTTCTTCGACAACCAACCGATTCGATGATGGCGTCAAAACTTCCCAAGGTAATGCGGTAATAGGTCTATGCTAAGCGGGTGGTCTAGGAAACTTAAGGTACAACTCCTACTGTGTCTATGTTCTCCTATTCCCATTAGCTAATTCCACATCGTAAGCGAACCCTAGAGGTGTTGGGGAAATTCCTAGTAATGGCATAAAGGTGGTGGATACGAAACTCATATCGACACCAGTATCAAATAGTATGAAAGTATAGAGATTATTGAGAAGGAACGTACCAGTAACTACGTTAGGGTCCTCAACAGCTTCCTTCCCAATAGCATACACACGCGCTGTTCCCATGTCTCTCTGATTCCTAGCACCTGATTTCCCTAGTTCCCTACAACCTCTAAACTTCACGGGGTTTAAGCCATTACTTCCCACACCTCGGTTAATAAATCCTCCTCCATTACCGGGGTTTCCCTTCATCCACGGCTCTCGGCACTCATTCTTGTAGTGCCCTTTCTTTCCACATCAAAGCAGGTGGCGGTGGCCTTCCAGTCCGCTCCTTGTGCGATTTGAGCGCAACAAGTGGGCCGGGACCTACAGTCTTTGGCCATGTGTCCTACCTTAGAGCAATTCCTACACACTATTGAGCATGGTCCATGGTGGTGTCGGTTGCAACGACCACACAAGGGCTTGCTACCTTCATAACCCTTCTTCTCTCCATTTCCTATGGTGAACACCCTGGCTGTCTCTTGCCGTTTGTTGCCATTCCCTTTAACAACCTCATTCCTCTTCCTCTTATCACTCTTACCCTTGTCTCCCCCTTCTAAAACATAAGAGTCCATCAAACGTTGAGCCACAGTAATTGCCTCATGCAAATTAGATGGCTTCGCAGTGATGACATCATTCCTAGTAGCTAAAGGCAATCCATCAGTGTACCTCTCAATCTTAAGAGTTTCAGTGTGAACCATTTCAGGGCAAAGCAGCGACAACTCTTGGAAACGACGATTGTAAGTCGTCATGTCGGTAAATTTTCCCTTAACCTTATGGTTCCAGAACTCAATCTCTAGCTTCTTAACTTCATTCCTAGGATAGTAAGTCTTGATCAGAAGAGCCTTAAACTGGGTCTAAGTCATGCTATAAGCTACACCACTTCCTATGGATCTGTGATAGTTGTTCCACCAAGTCAACGCTTCGTCCTTCAAGGTAAATGTTGCATACTTAACCTTACAAACCTCTTCACAGTTGCTAACGGTAAACACAGACTCAGTTTTCTCCATCCACCTTGTTAGGTAAACCACTCCCTCGGTTCCTCCGAACTTGATGGGACCACATAATCGGAACTCTTTGTAGGTACAAAATTGAGCTCGATTAAGCGGTGGGGTTCCACCAGAGGTGTTAGAGAGATTAGACGCAGCTAGCAGTTCGACTACATTTGTGTCACAAGGCGGTCGATGTGGGTTGGGTTCAAAGGCAGAGGGTTTTGTGTAATAGGACCATTCTCCGACGGTGATCGTTCACATTTGGGTTCCCAAGCATGGGGTTATCGGTATTCGGTTCTCAGCAGTGGAGAATTGGGGGTGGACGACGACCTCGACGACGAGGGGCAACCACAACGAGAGCTGCTCGGTTGTTCCTAGGCGGGTTTCGTCTTGGTGCCATCAATCTAAAGGAAAGAATAACAGTTTCATAAGTTCACAATTCACGCTCTAAAAGACTGGGTTTGGTTCCAAGGATCACCGAATAACGCACAAATACATAATCAAGGATAACGCTATATAAAAACGAAACAACTAGAGACCGAATCATAACTAAAGGATGCACATTCTAATAACCATAACTCATAGTTTCCAAAGTGAAATACATGAAAGGATACAGAGAAATCAAAAACAATCCTAACAACGATACTAACAAGATAACTAGGATAGATCTGCATCTCAAACTAGAGACTACTCAGTTTCAAGATGGTACAACACCATGAATCTAATACAATCTAGCCACGACTATGAGCACTCCTAAATGATCTCCAGACATCGTCCATCACTTTCCATAGTGATAAATCCCCAGACGCTGAGAGTCACGATCTTTCTTAAGATTCACAACCTCTTCCTCCAACTCGTCGACCTTGCGCTAAAGCGCTTGGTCTGCCCCCTGGGCTATCGAATACTTTGCTTGCCGGTTCCCTACTTGCTCATAGAGTTCTAACATACCCTCTCTCAAGGCCATTGACTTCTTCTCCATCTTAGTCATATCTATCCTCAAATCCTCTACACCAGTCCTCAACACTCCATCTAATCGATCTGACAACCGACTAATGCTAATATTCTGGGATATACCTCTCCCAAATCAGACCCATACCTCCATACTCCTCAGGCTCTGAAGCAATCTATGATGGTATCTCTGAACCTAATGGACTACCTATCTCATATGAAAGTGGAGGTGAACCAAAATCAAAAGGCTTCCCAGGAGAATCAGGCTCAGGCAAAGGTAAGGGAGAGCCTGGTCCTGGTGAATGCGTAGAATGCGCAGGACTCTGCAATGGAGGAGTACCCCCATATAGGATATCCTCATCATCCTCCTCCTGAGGATCCTCATCCTCATCTACATACTCCTCCCAATCTCATGCTCCTCCTCGCCCTCATCTTCAGAGGGAGAGTCCATGAGTCGGCGTCTCTGTGTGGGTGAATCCTGAGGTGGTACAGTAGGGGATCTAGGTCTTCTAAGACATGGTGATGACAGAAGAGAGTGGGCTGCTGAGTGAATAGGTGATGATGGTGGTCGCACGGATATGTGGGCAGTACTACGAGTAAGTCTAAGAGTCTGGGCTCGCGCTAAGACCGATGCAATGTGAGTGCCTAGATGAGCTAGGGCGTCGATGATGATGAGCTAGAGTGATGGGCAATCACATAGGGATCACCTGCGCATCATGAGAGTCAATGCTTTGGGGAACTAGCAGCAGCAAGGACATCATCAGACACATCATAAGCTAGTGAAGGCATAGTCTGTGACAATGGTATAGGGTAGGTATAAGTGTTTGAAAACAACTAGTTCTAATAAGCGCATCAACTCAACCAAAACATATATCACATAATGAAAGCTTTAAAATAGAGGTACCGCATTACTCAAAATATGCCTTTAAATAAAACACGTAAGTTTTGTTCTATCACATAATCCACGCATCATATAATCCCAAATCAAATCAATCATACAATCAGCTCAAAATCCCAAAATCATAACACTTCAATTATCCAATCAAGTTCATAATATCTCGACAATCAAATCACATTTACCCAAAATCAATAATCATATCTCAAAACATAATATCTCAATAAACAATTCACAATTCATAACATCTCATAAATCAAATTGCAGTTCATACCATAATCAAATAAGAAGCTTCGGCTTGGCAGGCGGGCATGCGTCGGTCGAGGATCAATTTTTCTAAAAAGTGGTTATAGTTTAGGTTTTATTAAATACCTAGTTCTCTATAACCTTGGCTCTGATACCAATCTATAACACCCCCAAATCTCGGTACAGCGAAAGACTTAATCAAGTTTTCGTGGCGTTACATTGGATTGGTTTCTCACACAACTATAGTAGACAAGATAGTCATATTATCATTCAAAAACCAATCCCAAATTTAATTATCCAAAACATTAATCCCAAAATGTAAATATAAGGCCCAAACATGATTTATAAAATAGGTCCCCATAAATTTATCAGAGTTTGATTATGATCCTTCAACCATGCCTTCTTGCCAAGCTTCTACAGAACACGTACTCCAAACATCACTTAAATACCTGAGAAAAACATGCTAAAAGGTCAGCTATCATTTGGTGAGTTCATAGGTTTAAATTCAAGTTTAAAGTAGTGGACCGGTAGGAGTTTATTTGCTATGCGAGACCTAAGATAGATACACATCAATCACATACCAATATCACAATCACAATATCATATCCGACGTCATAGTGGGCCCCTAGCGACACTAGCCAGCACAGTCGTAGCAAAGTCTAGAACGATTGCTAACCCTGGACTGGGTTGAGGTAAAAGTCTATACTTAGCTAGGCAAGTGCTATAGCAATTAGGATTGCTACCCTAGACTAAGGCAACAACTACCACATATCTATCTAAACAGTCAAGCACATAAGCAAATCAAAATAGTTTAAAAGGTCCAAAAATAGTAGCATGATTCTCACCCCAAATTAGGTAAAAACATAGATAAAAGTGGGGCTATGAAACTCACCTCAAGCAAGCAACGCACAAATAAACACTAGCAGAAGATAACAACTAATCACGGCTCAGCGACTATCGACTCGGTACAACCTATTAATGTAAACCAATTTTAATATATATTTCCCAAATTCAACATTATCTACCCCAATGTATTCCTTTTCTTTATCTCCAAAATGTCTTGTTTCACCGTTTATTCCTAGCGTTTGGTATCATCGTGTGCGTGTATCGACTCAACATGATATCATGAATGCACTCAAACAACCACAATGTGACTCAATGCAACACAATGAGACGTTTAAGCGATAAGCTCCATAGTCCAATAAGTTTCGGAATAAATAGTAGACCTTATTGAATTCGTCAACTCGATAAACTCAATCATTTATTCGTGTCGCTTATTATCTCATAAACCAGTTGCATCCTAACGAGTCATAAGGATAATTCACCCATTAATAACGTTATCCTACGTACCTAGCGGGCTCTTATTAGATTCGTCAACCTAATAAGTCCGCTACCCACGTGGATCGACGCTATTAATGTTATGTCATCCATAACCCATGCACACAACGTAAACAAATTAAATACTTGAAGCTAGTATTAAATGCTCATAAATGACACATTTCTATAAACGTGCATTCGAAACATTAAATACTTATTTATTAGATAACCTTTCCATTTTAAGTTGTTAATTTCCATTTAAAACAGTAAATAACAAGACAAGTCTTGTTATCGATAGTTTTGGTATAAAAGCCTTTTTATTATTTATGTTTCATAGTTTATTAACATTTATATATATATATATATATATATATATATATATATATATATATATATATATATATATATATGTATGTATGTATGTATTTCGTCAATTTCAATATTAGTTTCGTATCGTTATTCGTTTTGAGTCCAAATGCACGAGTCATGACTTCTCGGCTTTTAATCAATCAATATTCCAAAATATACTAAAGTCCATGTTACGGCGTTGTCGGGGTCAACTATGACTAAAAAGTCAAAGTAACACCGACGTTGCTCAAAGTTGACAATTTATATTATAAGTCCAAGTAAATAATGAAAATAGCGCAACTCAATCTCAAATCAACCCAAATCAATCTCGCCAACCAATCAATCTCGCCAACCAATCAATCCACCAATTATACCCGAAACCAATGTTATGACCCTAATGGTCATGACACGGTCACGGTTAAGACCACGTGAACCAAACAAGCTCTAGAAGCTTTTCGGCTCCACGCGTATCATCCAAACACCAACATTCAACAACCAACAATATACCACAACAACCCGACCCGGACCCTTGGTCCATATGGGTCACGTACGCCACACACACAACGCATACATGGGTTTGGTGGCCCGTACGCCTCAACACCACAACCAAACACTCCCCAAATGGCTTGTACTACAACCAAACACAATCAATCAACCTCCAATCATCATCCAAAGATCAAACCCAACAACTAATCTAAACCCATTTCATGAAACTAAGCCTAAAATGAAAAAACCCAACAATATGATACACCACATGATACCAAATCACTAGCTACATGTTTTATTAAGTGTAAATTAGTTTTAATCCTATGTTTCACCCAAAAACCCTAAATTTCAAACCATGTACGAGCCCTAGGAGACACATATGTGGCTTTCCATGACCAAAACAAGCTTCACCCACGTTCCATTTACCTTTTACAACCTCGATCTACAAGATTTAATGAAAACCCTAAAATCACAAATCGTTTTTGTAAGATTTGGAGGTGTTAATGTAGGATTCTATAAGAGATATATATATGGATGGAAAGAGGAAAGAGGGATCTATAGGATGGTGGTATAGGTGAGATACCACTCGTCGGAAAAGTGGCCGGAGAGGGGCGGCGGTTATGGTGGTGGTGGCTAGGGTTAGGGTTGGTTTGTAGAGAGAGAAATATTAGAGAGAGAAAGTTGGTGTGTGTGTATTTTAGAGAGAGAAATGAAAGGGATAAATGAGGTAGGGAGTGGGTATATATACATGGGCATGAGGGACCTCAAAATAATTATTTTGGGTGGAGGCGCCGCCAAGGAGAAGTGGGAGGGCCGAAGCCGTAATTTTTCGTAAACTATCCCGTTTACCAATTCCCGAGCTCATATATTGTCCTACGAGTGTCCCACGACGTTCCTTCGACTTTCTATTATGTGTATTTATGTTTTTCCACGAGTTTTGACTGTTTATTTGTCAAGTTTTGAGTTACGGTTTAAAAGTTACATTATTTCTTGTTTTAGGCTTTTATTGTGCCGAATCAAATAGTGCCTATAAAAAAGGGTTAAAACTCACACGATAACTCATACAATAATAAAATAAATCATAAAAACCAATAAACGATATCAAATCAAGTCATAGTCGATAAAAATAGTTATAAAGGCAAAAGCTCGGTTTAGTTTAACGTAATGCGGTTACTTAAAATAGACTCCCTAATTGCCAGTTGTCACATGAACGTAGCATAAATTTGTCACAAAGAAAAGCATACAACTATTAGCCCAATAATACTACAAATACAATTAATCATGTAATTCATAAATTAGTTATAAATGGCATTAATTACCTTGCTTCTAATAAAATAATATGTTCATGTAAAATTAAGAAAAACGTGACAAATGATCTAGATTCTAGATGATAACCTAAGCACCAGTAAAATAAATATTCAAGAGGTATAAAGGATCGATGACGTACCGTACGGAATCAAAAGAGAAAAACTAAAATTAAAACTTTAGAGCGTGCTGATAACGTGTTATGAACAAAAGATTGAGAGAATAAATGTGTTATTAAAATCATTAATCAATGGGTCTATATATAGATGCAATTAGATAAAGACTAAACTAAATGATGCATATCTTCTGATTAGATGATATGGACATCCACATATAATTATCCATAACACCGTTCCATTTTTTAAACCAACTAATTTTTCATTCATTAATTGAATATACAAATTACTTAAAAAAAATCACGAAATAATAAAAATACATAAAATAATCAATAAACTAATTTTTTTGTTGTTGCCAAAGCTGCTCCATAAGATTTCTTTGAAGAGTTTCAAGTGTTTATTTATCACGTAATTCTTTGTTTTTCTGTTTACTTATGGGATGTATATCGGTAGTAAGAGATGGGTTGAGATGGTTTTGTTGTTTGGTTTCCTGTGTTGAACAATAAGGACCCGATGAGAATGATTGAGATCAAGAAGCTCGGGTAACACTTAAACAAAGACCATTTGAAACTGCGTGTGAGGCCGTATTTACTCAAGTGTGTAAAACTTATGAAGTTGTGTGTGAGGACTTCTATTTATAGAGAGGATGTAGGACCATAAAAACATATGATTTATGCGGTTTTAGGAGGTCTAGGTTGGTGGAAGAAGATGAAGAGATTCATCTTTCTAGTGAGAGAAAGTAGTGAGAGGGAGGAGAAACAAAGATAAGTTTTATTGAAAGAGAAACAATAATACAAACCTAATGCTTAACCACACCCCTCATGGAGAGTCATGAGGGGTATTTATAGGCTCTAAACATTACAACTTTGCCATTTAAACTATACTAGTCCCTTCGGGCAAAGTATACTACATATCTAGTCCATTTCACTAGTGTGACGTTATTTTTATAAAAAAGCGAGGCTAACAATCTCCCTCCAAGATATCGTCACACGTGAATGGTTGCAATGAGACCTATAAATACACAAACAAAGTAAATTACAATAGTAATCAACAATGTTGACTTTGTTAAAGCGCAGAGTCTCTGTAGTCTAAATACTGAGGCAAACTTGAAGTTCTCTCTTTCGACGATCTCGGCATTTGATCTTTGGCGCCGACGGCACAAATCCTTGTAGCTCTAAACTTCAACTGTAACAGTCTAGTTAGGTTATTACTCCCTCCTAACTAGTGAGCCTTTTTTCTTTCTTTTGCTCCCTCCTGAATCGACAACTCTCTTCCAACACGGAGCGGAGAAAGTAGACTCTTGATTGTAGCACAATGGTTGTCATTCTGGCAACATCATAACAACATAACTCACTTAGTATTGCAACCAAGTTGGTAAAAAGCCCCGATGTACACACACTACTTCTCCTTCTTCGGTATTAAGCACAATTCCCTTCGTCAATCCAATCACGAAAGATGAAATACCAACTTCTCCCTCCTGATGGTTGCGAGCTATCGGAATCATCATAATGTTGCGTACATGCCGTATTACCTTTTTCTTGATGCAATATTAAAGCCTTAGCTGGAGCATAATTCCGTTAGAATATGTCGCAAAAATACTCTCAATACGTCTCTCAAACCAACCTTTAATCGAACCTCCTTTGATTCACCGGCTAATAGTAATGACCACATATGAAGACAACCCGATACGACAAACTTGAAAATGAAGTAAACATCCCAACTTTGTGACTTACTGCTTGTTCTATATTCTTGAACAATCCACAACGCCATGTGACACTGAGTACTACAACGTAACTCCTTAAAGTGATAGTTATACACTGTGAGCACTACAACATAACTCCTTACATCAGTTATAACTAGATTGTCAATTCATAGTCGCTTATGAAAAATGCCCCGACAAGTTATCTTGAGACATGCAACCAACCAACCAATGTCTCAACGATAAAGAAGTTCACCCGTTAAATGTCACTTCAATTCCGCGTAAGCAATACCGTACAAAAACCCTGTAGTCATTTTTTGATCGATTATTATTTCAAGCCGTGAATGAATGTATCCTCCGTGAAAGTTTGTCATACCAATAATACCACTCATTTGACAAAAATTAAAATTTGTATCCAATATTTTTGTTGAAAAAACATTTGGATAAAATTTTTCTTTGAACGTCCAATATTGCAGCCCACTCGTTGATCCAGTCAACAACCAATCCGTATGATTTATCATTTCGGCCCAAAGAAATATTCAGATAAGAAGTCTGGTCCAATAAGAAAGTACCCGATCCAGCAACACGAGCCCAAATCCATTCCATACAAATAACCGGTTAGAGGCCCAAAAGCCCACGTGAGGCCTGGTTGTGAAAGTGAAATCCTCGATCCACATGAATACTTATAACCGGATATAAAACTTACCATTTAACCCTAAACTTAAATAATACACAAACCCTAAAAACACTCACACCTTTTTACTCCGCCCCCTCCTCCAAAACCGTTCACAAAACCGTTCACCAATCTCAGATTCATCTCAAAACAAAACGCCTCCCACACCTGTGAAACTTACTCACCCAACAAACTCAGATTGTTCGATTTAGACACGCCTTCAAGATCCTTGAACAAGGGTCTCGGGTAAGGTTTTTTATTTTTGTTTTGAGTTCATGTCTAAAAGAATTAAAAGAAATATTATAACACTATTGTTATCAATCATTCTTTAATAATTCGAATATGAAATGAAGCTAAGCTTCTAAAGGTCTATGAGGATAATGGTTCAATTATAACAATCTTGAGAAGATTGCAAAAAATATTGAATCCAATCTGAGATCGATTGTTCTTGATTAATCGTTTATAGTTTGAATGATGAGAGTTGGGGAGAGATGTGAGGGTCCTTTGTTACTCGTAACCTTACGCGTAAGGAGGGCTTCTTATGAGTAACTTTCCAAGTTACTCGTAACCAGTTGAAGAGTTACACGTAAAAAGAGGGTTTTGACCCTGTTGACTTTTTCCAGCGAGTTTTCCGACCAAGTTTTTCGTTCAGCTTCAAAAACCCAAAAAATGACATCAAATGTCATCTTTTTGCCCTGTTTGACCATGAGGAACTGACCAGTTTGACCACTTAAATTCACGGATACGGATTGGTACAAAAACCACAAGAAAGATAACATTCAACTTAGAAACTGTTTGTACAAAAACTTGTGAAAGATATGATAGTATGGAAACATGAATAGACCATTTGACTTTTGACCAAAAAAGGATACACATATGATGTTAAAAAGCTGTAACCAAAATAATAGGGAAAAAAAATTTCTGACAAAAAATAATGGTTAAAAACAGCCTAAACATCAACACGAAGCCTACATAAATCGATAATGATAAACAACCTAGCTCCGATGCCAATTTTAGGACCGTAAAAACATATGATTTATGTGGTTTTAGGAGGTTTAGGTTGGTGGAAGAAGATGAAGAGATTCATCTTTCTAGTGAGAGGGAGGAGAAACAAAGATAAGTTTTATTGAAAGAGAAACAATAATACAAACCTAATGCTTAACCACACCCCTCATGGAGAGTCATGAGGGGTATTTATAGGCTCTAAACATTACAACTTTGCCACTTAAACGATACTAGTCCCTGTGGGAAAAGTATACTACATATCTAGTCAATTTCACTAGTGTGACGTTATCTTTATAAAAAAGCGAGGTTAACAGAGGCGAGTAGGGTTTAGAGATAAACCCTTGAGGGATGATCAACGGCTTGAAGAAGCCATATGTTGATCATCTGAAAAGCAGATAAGGAGGACATGTGGTATTCCCTCCTTGGATCGTCCACGAGAGTGCTTTGCTTCCTATAATGTTGGTTGTGTGTCTCCGCTACTCTATGTGATTCGTACATCTTAACCATTAGTGCGGTTGGGGACACTTGTCTCTTGCGCATGTAATATGTGGCCTGAAAGATGTTACCAGGTCTTGCTCGACCTGGGTTTACGTGGTTCTTGTCATGGGCTGACTCGCAAAACTTGTGTGGATGGGTTTGATTCAAGCGTATAGTTAGTGGGCTTGGGCCACTAATATTGATACTCTATCACTTTCCTTCGTTGTATAGTACATCTCTCGATCCAAGTACGTTGTATATTTTGTTGGCGACTAATACACAATTCGTTGAATTCACTTATTCAAACTTTTGATCTTTCAAAATCATGTTATTCAATTTGATGCAAGTGTACATGATTCTTCATAGCTTGTTGATAATGTAAGCACACACCGGTAGTTGTATAATTCCCCAACGCCTTTGGAGGACACCAAAAGCTCGTTTGACATCCTTACACTTTCTTGTCGTCTCTTAAAGAATCCATGTTTCTCGTCTAGTGTCACGGTAAATGATTTGACAAAAGTTTCCTACTATCGATAAATTTTGTCGGTTAGGTAATATCCTTTTTCATATGTAACTCCATTTACTTCAAATGGAGCCACATGGGCGATGTGATCAACAAGGTCGTCGAATAATGGAGAATAACTTAGAATGTTATGATCGTTATTTGAACCTGCTACACCAAAAAAATACATGTTTCAGTAAGGATAGTTATTCATATCGATACACTAAATAAATGTAATTATACACTTAAATTAAAAAAATATAAGTTATTTATTTCAACTTTCACCTTCCATGGTACTGGAACTAGACCGAACCCGAACCAGAACCGGAGGAACCGAGAATCGAAAACAAGGATAAAGTGGACCCGAGGACCGTACCAAGTTCTTCGGCTTGGTTCCGGTAGGGGAATCTTCTGTAATTCCCAACAAGTACCAAAGTGTGTTTAAAATATCTAGACTCCGTTGTCAATAATTTAAATGACATGCTATAACAACATAAACACCAAAAAAATGTCTCCAACAATGCAAATGATTTCAACAATTCCATTTGTTCAAATAAAATAAACAAAAACACAAAACATAAGTTTGTAATTTTTTAGAACTATCAAGTCCACTTCATATTATTAATCTACTTATTCTATTTGTCTTTAATTCGATAGAGGGACTATGGCCTTTTAGGCCACGGAAGTTTGCGGCAATAACTGTGATGCCTTTAGATGTTCTGGGCCATATGTGTGCTACACTGATGTATTCAACGAGTATATAGCCTTGACCGACAGGCCCGGGAAAACTTTGAAATTTCATGCATTGATGGAGATAACGTTAACTTAATTTTAGAAGTATGTTATCGGTTTAATATCTTAAATGGAATTCTAACATAAAATAGACTAATGTATTGAAGTTAGCTAAATTCTTTAAAATGATTAAATCGGCGGCGTAATACCTACTTTGTACACCCGTGGGTGTCGACTAACCATTTTCCAATGAGCCTCAAGCAATGTTTAGTTGTTTTGTGCTAACGGGAGAGTTGGGATTAAACTTATGGCATATTTCTCCAAAATGCCTCCTTTTCCTGGCCCCATGTATTGTTTTAAAATTTTCTCATACCTATTCAATTTTGCCAAGGAATCGATTTTCCTGGATAGGCTGTAGGTATTTTCAAACCTCTTCAATCTCGTTAACAAGTGAAATAAATAAATAATTAAATAAATAAAAAAATAAATAAATAAATAAAAGATGTTGACAGTTCTTTGGGTAACAACATGGATAAGCAATACCAGACACTATATTTTAACTATTCACAGAATAATCACATATAATCACATATAATCAGTTAACTTAAGCAACTACAAGCACTTAAATAAATTGCTTGTTACTCTGATTTTAGACCGCACTATGGAAGTAATACTTTCAATAAGCAATCCAAAACACCCCTAAACGTACATAACAACTGAGAGTTTCGCTCTACCATAGTTTTAGATAAAGTGAAGTGGTTCCCTATTTGGACTTTTGGGTGCAAATATGCAAGGACTACAACAACAATAACCCATCTTTATCTTGGTAGCTAGAAAAACAACTTTTTAACTACATGGCATAAGAGATAGTGTTCTATAATTTCTGAGATAAAGTATATATGATACATATGTGTGAAGACTATATGTTAAATGACTCGATGAGTTTAACATCATTAACTGTCAATGTTCCTGAGTGATCAACATCAAGATTCTTAAAACCTTCGGTCACCATCGCAATATCTTGGTCACTCACTTTCCCCATCTCTCTCAGCTTGTACACAATATATTCTGCCGCACTGCATAATCACAAAGTGAAATGACCACACATAAACGTGTTTAATAGCATCCAGATTTTAAAGTAACCATGGAAAGCTTGTGTCTTGACACATACCTGACAACTTTGTCATTATCAAGATCAGCTTTCTCAAGATCTTGGATTGTCAGTTTCCTATTAAGTACCCAATGTACAAGCGCCTGTCGTCTGTTTTCCGTCCATAGTTCAACTAAGTACGCAAATAGTTGTGCTAAAGAGACTGTAGTAATCAATATCCAGAAAATAGCAAAGAAACGCCCAACTGGAGTTGAGAAACTCTTATCTCCATACCCCAGAGTCGTAATGGTAGCACAAACACAGTAAAAAGCTTCAAAGTAGCTCAACTTCTCAACAAGGGACAAGAATAACGTTCCAACAGTCATGAGGAAGAGAATAAGTACAAGAATAGTAAGAAACTTGTACTTGACTTTCTTCGTATCAGCTTCTTTGACGCTCTCGTCTGCACCATAAGTTTCACGCATGTGTATGGCTTTTAAAAACAAGATTTCCTGCTTTCCAACAATGTAATCTGCTGCTTTGCTTAGAGCAAAGCCACCAAGAGCCATTCCTGTAAACACAAAAATACAAGCTAAAGACTTTGCCAAGTTGGATTTTGGCCCGACATCGCCATATCCTGCAGCCGTCATTGTGATCACACAGAAATAGACTGAATTCAGGATTTTATAGGTTTTCTTGCCACTAATCTGATCTTGGATAAGGTAAAAAATGATAGTGCCCAGGGTCAGGTATGAGACTAAGATAACTGACACTTGCCTCAAACCAAGTGGATTGGCGGAGATTGATGGTGGGTAGATAAGAGGTTGGTCTGCATATGCTTTTTCTCGTTTGAGTAGTGCATGCTTCATGCCATCGTCTGCCATTGTGAGATCAAGTGCTATGTGTTTTTTAGGTAAGACCGTACATGTTCTTTAAAACAAAAATTGGAACAGGGGAAAAGATTACAGAAAAAGATGTTTTTATTAACAAGGGAAGTGGTTCTAGCAAGGCATTAAGTACTTGGACAAGGGTCCCAGAATTTTCAAATGAGGATGAAGAGAAAGATCCATGATATCACACGTATGGGCGTGTTAATGCCAATGAGGTCTTTTACTATATGACAAAGCATGGTATATGTATGACCAAAGACAGAATATGGAATATATACCTTGTTTATTTATCTCTAATGACGCAGATGTAGACCTTTAATCTAACTGATTGTTGTAATGTTGATTGTACAGGTTTTAGGAATGTTCCGAATATGCAAGAATACTTTATCTAAATGACATGACTAAAGTTAGCAATAAAGATGATGTTTGGATACAAACCTGTTAACAAATTAAAGAATTATGTACTGGCGTAGTGACAAGTATGACTTTTGCCCGTGGATTATGCTTCAAGGTCATGAAAAATTTGTCACGGATTTAAGAAAAGCATAATTGATGTAGAATTTCTATGCAAAAAGATAAGAGTTAATTGGGTTGCTGCTGCTTCTTCTGTAGACGAACCATCTGCATTTTTTGGATTGACCATGGAATCGCCAAAGTTTGATTGATTGGCTCGTATTAAGCATTTATGATACCAACTTTTGGTGTTTTTATACAGCAATGGCCAAAAGTGACGACCACAATATCACTATCCTCACAGTGTTAGAAGTTCTAAACTATAGCTTTATGACGGGTCACTCCTAATGGAGACTAAAGCCAATTAAGTAACTCATACAAAAAACCAAAAAGATATTGTTCACAAAACATCAACCATATCAAATACTAAATCAATATATTTCTATTAAGTATTCAACAACAAAACCGAAATAGATTCAACAAAGTCTAGTAGTTATACTCATAACTAAACTCAGTGATGCCAACCATAGCAGACACAACTTGAGACACAATATAAAATCCACCACCAAGTATTGTCAAAACAAGTATAGCTGAAATGGGATTCTTCAACAGCTCATAAAGAGGCTGAAAAACAGCATACAAAACACCACTACTAACAGTCAAAGCATACAACCCATATCTTCTCATATTATCCCAAAAATCTTCCATTAATGGCCCTTCTGGTCCAAAAGCTAATGCCATGTGATGATCATCAAGACCCATAAGCAACATCATAACACCTATAGAAGCAGCTCCAACTACTATATGCCTTGAACCAAATGGTTTTGTTTTGTTGGATTTTGGTTTGATATCAACTTTTTGCAAGTCAAGTAACACTGGTTTGTTTAAAAGTATGGTTTTTGAAGGAGGCTTAGTTTTTTGTGTTGTTGGTTTGTGTTTTGTGATTGGTTTATGTTTGGAGGTGATGAGATTGGAGTGAGTTGGGATGTAAAACTGGGATCCTAAGGTGAAGTTCTTCATGTTGGTTGTTTTTGTGTTTTTTTTAGATATGAATAGATTTTGTGTAGTTAAGATAGGGTCTTGGTTGTGATGAGTGGTGGTGGTCAGACACTTATCACTACTTTTGTATTTTGGCCACTAAACTTATGACAATTTTCAACTATACGAGTTTCGTGTCATGATCAAGCATTCAAGCAAGTGTTGCACCAAATATATTCTCAATTTTGTGCCACTATACTACTATAA
>OU343217.1:143660464-143710097 GCA_910596185.1 Chrysanthemum makinoi | reverse complement strand
GGGTGAACAAATCACTTCCATTCATAATTGACCTTCGATAAAAACAAGTTACCTTGCAAAAATTTGGCACAAAATGCCCAGATGTATCTATGTTCTAAGCTAGCCACTAACTTGCAAATCTTCTTAAAATGACCCTAAACTCCTAAAGTGAGAAACTCATGTGCGCTTGTACAAGGGTACAAACCGACCGATAAACACAAAAACTACCTAATAAAAGAAGAACTGGATTGAATGGTGCAAGTCTAGAACCAACAAGCTTCATAACGTAAAAACTTGTGAATCCAAGATTTCAAATGTTTAATGACCTTGATAGGCTTATATAACATTTTTTTAAAAGTCGATATTTTAGATAAAAGATCCGCAAGATGGAGCCCGTAGATCCCGCTTGAAAAAGCAATGCTTTTTCCTACTAGAAAAACTGTATTTCGTGTTCTACAACGCACAAGCTCATTAACTGATAATAATGTCATCAACAAATTCAATGCACTCAGATGCATATATTGGACTTTGATCCTACCAAACATATAACAACTACAGTAAACCGAGAGATAGCACATCCCGACAAACAAAACAACTCGATGTACAAGCTCAAGGAGATTGATTCACTCCAATACAAATCGGAGAAATTAGATGAACCGCTTTCAGAAATTCAGCCAAGTTACTAATCTTCCTCTTGTGTTCAGAGACAATTTCAGTTCACTTATCTCTTTATCGATATCCTCAGAATCAAATTGCAAGATCTTATCGGCCAAGTAAACTTAAACCAAGATAAATAGGGCCGACACAATGGGCAACCTTGAATTTTCTCCCTTCAAATGTGGAATCACCAAGACAAGCATGATACATGTTTCGCATAAAAGTTAAAAGTTAGTTCATACTTAAAACGAAAAAGAGTTTAATAATAGTAATTTTAACCATATTTAACAGCTTATTTATATATCATGTTTATGAACTTGGGGCAAAAGAGTGTGTTTCAAATCAAACCACCCATTTTTCCGTAATTCTACATAACTCGCCTAACCACACCACTTACTACCTTGGTGCAACAGGTCATGTTTCTTTTGCTACCATGGAAATCCGAGTATGAAAACAAAGACAAAAAGTAACATAAAACAAAATCTTACTTCCATGAATTGCACAATGAAGTCGATAAGCTTATGCTTCAAGATCTCTTCACAAAGTGGTAATTAGTTACTATGAGAAAACTAATATCATAACCCTAAAAAGAAATAAAGAAAAATATCGTTACAAATATAACATGTGGTTGTGTTCGGACAAAAAACTAGCATTACTACAAGTATGTTATCACTAAAAGTCAAAAACACATATGCATAACTTTAGGGTGTAGATAGATGATGTGTGTTACTAAGAACCGACAAACTCAAGCAATGCCGACTTTTCTGGATACCCAGCCCGAGGTCCAGAGCTTCAGGTAAGGAGCCTAAGTAAGGCAAGCATACATCGGTCAAGCATTCCGTGTCTATATTATTGTTAGTTTGACTCGAAATAATGTATAAGGAGGCCACCAAACTAGTAAAACTTTATAGGCAACCCAAGTATGAAACTCATTAATTAATATTCATCTTAGCAAGAACGAGCTTGTTCATGCTGCTTTCAGCTTGGACTTCGCTCTTGCTTTTACCATTACGTAAGACTAGGACCACAAGAGAAAATGGCACTCACTAAATTTACATCCTCAAGTAAAACTCGTTCAAGAATTTATAAGCACATTCCTCAGAATCGACGCAACACTTTTTTCCTATCGCTTAGTATGAAATTTAACAAGAAAATAGGATTAGCTCATTGCACAAAAGGCTTTACACACTGCATCGGTCTTGCAAGAAGACTTGAAAAAGCTTCTCCCTCATTGACAAAAATCTAAGGAACTTTTTGGTTAAGATGTTTTCAAGCTCGTCATCAGCTTTACCTATATATGAACCAAGATATGAGAATTGATAAGTTATTGGATATTCAACAAATAAGATGCTAAACTAAGAAACCGAAGCAAATGCCGATATCGAAGAGAAACGCAAATGTAGCACGTTTATGAGGATATATTATTTTGACCGATAGTTGTAACCATGTGAGATTTTCAAAACAATATGTGGGTATTAAGTCTATACTAAACTATAGAACACGTCACAACTTTAAGAATATCCAATCCGACACAAAGGACATGTGACATCAAAGACAAATATGATGTCGATTTGTATACTAAACTATTTCAGAAACTTAGCTATTAAACTAACATAGTTTCTTTTATCATATTTATTAAACGTGAAGCAAAAAATAACAATCGGTTCTCGATCCAAAGATAGATATAAAGAGAGTAAATTGGTGGTATATTACCTCGTGCTTCTTGTCTTCGTATCACAATGAACTCCTTGTCATCCCAATCTTCGTGCCGCCATCAATTTGAAATCGAAGGGACTCTCGTAACATTGTATAAACAAACTTATTGTCCATGTATATGAATTTACCTTTTGGCCTCCGAACCTTAATCTGCTAGGGAGAAGGTCCCAATCAGAAGTACAAGCTTCCTGTCCCGCTTCTTACATTATCAATGAGTATAGGGTAGGTAGCACTGTGGCGAGGATGAAGGTATAAACGTGAAAGCTAGTCGGTTTTACAAGGGACGCCCTTTGATCAATTTGTTTTCCCCGGTATGTCAAGATGGCGTGAACCTTTAGTGGCATACCCACGATATCGTGTCCAAACATAATAATTTATTAAAACATTTTAAGCTATTACAAACATGAGAAATTATTATGAGAAGTTGGAAGATTCGTCAGGTAATAACCCTGTATGGGTGTCACCACCGAATTTCTTTTTGGTCCACATCCACCGCTAAGCAATTTCATGTATCCACCACCAAATCAAGCTTCTGCCATGCTTGATAGTAAATTGAAGACGAAAGTGTTTTATCCTTATTGTCAATCTGTGGTACCAAATTTAAATGGCGTAAAATCAGAAGTCTTCATCGGGTCTTGGTGCCTATTATTCAGACAGAAACAAAGTTTTCGCCAGCCTTTACATCCACACAAATATTTTGATGCATAAGCATTTACAATCTCAGAAAAACTAATGGGTAAAGTGTTTACCTTTATCGCAGCATTCCATTCGACGCAATTGTGATATAATTCCACTCCCCAACCATGTTGTCATCTCTTTCCAAGTCGATTTAACCCACCTAGCCTTTATCCATCCATGCAAATCAAATATAGGTTAACATAGCATATATGTATGAAAATAGCTATATGAACGTGGAAACTTATTTTCATGTAAGAGCTAAATTTTACACAAGCACAGTCAAAATGCAAAAATTTAAAATAAAATGCTTACAAGTTATTTTCAAAGCATGCCTAAGCACTTAAAATAAAATGCTTTAAGGAGATCAAATCCTACCATGTTACAAATTTATACTCAACCACTCTAAGAAACATGAGCCACATGAAGCAGCCTCGAAGGGAATAATATACCAAAACACAAATCTACTTCCTAATGAGAACCCTCCCTCCTCCCTCCCTTCCCTAATGAAATGCATAAATTTTCCATGTAAATATCACCTTTATCTACTTTGTATTATCGAAACTCAAAAGTGTGCAAACCCAAAACCTTGGCATAGAGATACTTTAAACACTAAACCATCAGCAAGAGGCAAATTTATTCTATCCTCTACATACGAGAAAACTCTATAGCAACTTGCTTCAAGAAAAAGCACACGGAAAAAAAGGGAACCACTTTTGAGACGATTATAATCAAATTTTGCTCGTACCATCCTTTCACTCAAATTCAATAAACAAATAACTAGTGAGTCCTTTAGAAAAATCCTACTGATATAAACTCACTCAGATAACCTGCAACTAATCCGCTTGTATTTTTATAGCTAATTTTTTTAATAACAGTTAGTATATAGCCATAAATCAATCAATAAATTCCGGTCCTTTTCGCCAATCGTAAGGTCACACTAGTATTCCCAACCCACAGAAGCTTCCCATTGTATCAGCTTATACTAAATTTGTTAAAAATCATTACCTTTTAAGAATCCTACTAATTCAACTCACATCCTTCTCACAAACGAAGATACTCGCATTCATACTTAAATAATCAAAACAAAAATCCTTTTCACAAGCCGAAGATACCACTATACTTACATAATCAAAACAAAATTTCCTTTCAAGCAAAGATACTACTGACTATACTTAAATAATCAAAAACAAAATCCTTTCACAAGTTTAAAATACTTATTTCTTCACATGAAGATTCATTTCTTCACATGTGAAGATATTTGATACCATATTGTTTCTAAACTTAAATAATCGCTTCTCAACACTTGAATACAATATTCTCATAATCACTCTTTTACGCAAACTAACTCATTCCTAAATGATTTTCTTCACACGTGAAGATATTGTTTCTAAACTTAAATAATCGCCTCTAAATCAACACTAGAGTACAATATTCTCATTACAACTTCTATCTCATCACAATTATCAATTCTATCCTAATTTTATAAAAATAATTAAATAATGCTAAAATATGATAATTACTTGGAATCTCTTTGTAGTCTCCTTTTAATGAGTAGCGCTTTTCAAGAACCTCAGTTCTTCGATCATGTATAACATAATATTCATTCATATTTATCAATTTTGATCAATGGCTATATATGCGAGCAGTGTTTTGATCTAATATAATATTCGGTGATTGTTTTTTTCAGATCGGATATGAATTTTGTAGCTGAATTACAGTGAGATGCGGTTGTTTAACGACAGTTATATGCCGTTTGAAATCGGTTATTATCGGTACATGGACCCGAAAAATCACTCGCAAATTTTTGACGATAATCGCAATATGCGGATGAAAAAATTAGATTTAAAATGATAAATCCAGTATTATTACTTATGTGCAGTTTGGTTTAAGGGTTTAGGATGGATGGTTGGGATTTGGACACCAAACTAACGTTTGGTATGTTCCTCTTGACTTACCGTAGTGAGTCCATATATTCTTTATGTAAATCCCATCTAAAGGCCTGGATTTGTTTCTTTTGGGCAGTAATGATGGGCCCTTTTTTTAGTACCACTCATTTTTTCTTTTAGCATGTGAAAGTTATTTATAACTGTTTGTTTTGTTTTCAAATAATATTTTTTATTTTAATATTATTATATAAACTTTTATATAAATATTATTTTTTTATTTTACATCAAATCCAAATCCAAATACAAATCGAAATCTAAATCCTAATCATAAACCCAACTACAAACCAAACGGGCCCTTAGAGATTAGAGATTGAGGATTTATAAAGTTTTAAAGAGTTGAATGTTGTGTTTTAGTATGTTGGTGGGAGGGCAATTTGAGTTTGAGGGAAGCACTTTCAAAAAGGTCAAAATTAAAAAAAATTACACTAACATCGCGAATCCTTTTTGGCTATTAAAGGAAGTAGGCGCCGCCACCCGCACCTAATACATAGGTAGGTCGGTGACACCCAAATTAACACACGACACGACCCTCGGTCTTAACAGTTCGTGTTTGACCTTAACGTTTCAGTGTCTTAACAAAGGTCCGGACTGTTAAGACTCAGACATTGTGTCTTAACAGTCGAATTCAAGTACCATTGCTAAAATAAAAATACCCTACTCAATATAGAACCGCTTCCCCATTGTTAACTCATTAGAAATAAGAAAAATACCCTACTCACTACTCTCTCTCTTCTCTAACACCAACCGGCTTCAGGCTTTCAACCACACACCACCACTCCAATCAGGTTTGCCACCCACCTCACCGCCCTCACCAAAACAACTCTCCTTCTCCTCTTCCGATCCCATACATCACGCTCTAATGCAGTGAAAAGGTTTAGCGTGTTAAAGGAAAATTTGAAAGAGTTGTTTTTCCCTTGAAAACGACTACATATTATTACACGTTACTAACATGTTTATGTATTTACTTTGTTAAACAAAAAGACTAGGTTCAAACATTACTTTGAAGAAGTTAGAGTTAAAAAATTAAGTAAAAGGTTTAGCTGTTAAACTCAGAAATCATTGGAAGTTCGAGGTTGGATCATCAATAACTCTTGCAAATGTTAGCTAGTACTATGTAAATATTTAACGCAATTTGTGATTTGTTTATATGTGATTTGTTCCAACAGATGAATGAGAACCAAATACAATAAAGATCGATGTAGTTAACGCTAAAAAAATATGTCTCAGATATAGAAAAAAAATCTGTCATGGTTAATGTGTCTTTAACAGTTAACCTAAAGTTCGTGTCGTTCGTTTGAGAAAATTGACACGATAAGCTAACAGTCGTGTTCGTTTTGACCTTAATAAAGTTGCAATCTTACTGTGTCGTGGTGACTACATGCCTCTATACAGGTCCAACAAGTTTATTATGATGGAGATGATCGAATTGATCTGACGGATCGTGAGTTGATAGGATAGAAAGTGAGATGATCGAAGTTGAGAGAGTAATTTTTGTGTTTCACCTTCGATTTTTGTGTGTCGTATGTTTTTTTTTTTTTATTAATTTCATATATACCCAAAGTATAAGTATTAAATGCATAATGTACAATGTTTTTAATGCGTGTTTGGGTATATATGAAATTTTCAAATAAAAGGAGGGGAGATATGAAATTGCCCCATTTTTTTTTGTTTTGTTTTTTATATAGTGGCTAGATCAGTAGATTACGAACATACACTTTGTTAGTGTAAATTAAGGTCTTAGCCATTGGATAAAAAAAAAAGAAGGGATTAGATGGAGGGTTAGGATCTCTTCTCGCGTTCTCACAAAAATTAAACTTCTCACAAGAAACACCCCTTATATATATATATATATATATAGAGTTAGGATCAAATAAAAAGATTACTTAAAATAAGAAGGAATAAGAAGAACTATAATCGCAAATCTGAGATGCACCGACCTAAATTAGATGCATCCCTATAATATTAGATGTATTATAACGCACCATAGTGTGTTTTCTAGCTTTTAATCAGATGCATATACGCATATTAGATGCATTTCATGATTTCTCTTGTTTTTTGTTTCTCTGCACGTGCTGAAATCATGAAAATCAATTTGCACAATATATATATCAAATTAAGTTTCGAAACTCAAGATGTTGCATCTATATGAATAGAAAAGCATCTAATGCAAAGTAGTGCGCATCTCAAATGTGTGTTTTGGTCAATCTCACCACTTTTATTTTAATTTACTTCTCACTGGATCGCCTAATATATAATATATATTTTATATAATAGGATTATATATAATAATAGTATACTATATATATATATATATATTATATATATTATATATAGAGAGAGAGAGAGAGAGAGAGAGAGAGAGAGAGAGAGAGAGAGAGAGAGAGAGAGAGAGAGAGAGAGAGAGAGAGAGAGAGAGAGAGAAGAGAGAGAGATGTAGTCTTGTTGAGTATAGTAGTATAGTAGTATAGTGGCACAAAATTGAGAATATAGTTGGTGCAACACTTGCTTGAATGCTTGATCATGACACGAAACTCGTATAGTTGAAAATTGTCATAAGTTTAGTGGCCAAAATACAAAAGTAGTGATAAGTGTCTGACCACCACCACTCATCACAACCAATACCCTATCTTAACTACACAAAATCTATTCATATCTAAAAAAAACACAAAAACAACCAACATGAAGAACTTCACCTTAGGATCCCAGTTTTACATCCCAACTCACTCCAATCTCATCACCTCCAAACATAAACCAATCACAAAACACAAACCAACAACACAAAAAACTAAGCCTCCTTCAAAAACCATACTTTTAAACAAACCAGTGTTACTTGACTTGCAAAAAGTTGATATCAAACCAAAATCCAACAAAACAAAACCATTTGGTTCAAGGCATATAGTAGTTGGAGCTGCTTCTATAGGTGTTATGATGTTGCTTATGGGTCTTGATGATCATCACATGGCATTAGCTTTTGGACCAGAAGGGCCATTAATGGAAGATTTTTGGGATATATATGAGAAGATAATGGGGTTGTATGCTTTGACTGTTAGTAGTGGTGTTTTGTATGCTGTTTTTCAGCCTCTTTATGAGCTGTTGAAGAATCCCATTTCAGCTATACTTGTTTTGACAATACTTGGTGGTGGATTTTATATTGTGTCTCAAGTGTGTGTCTGTATGGTGGCATCACTGAGTTTAGTTATGAGTATAACTACTAGACTTTGTTGAATCTATTTCGGTTTTGTTGTTGAATACTTAATAGAAATATATTGATTTAGTATTTGATATGGTTGATGTTTTGTGAACAATATCTTTTTGGTTTTTTGTATGAGTTACTTAATTGGCTTTAGTCTCCATTAGGAGTGACCCGTCATAAAGCTATAGTTTAGAACTTCTAACACTGTGAGGATAGTGATATTGTGGTCGTCACTTTTGGCCATTGCTGCTTAAAAAACACCAAAAGTTGGTATCATAAATGCTTAATACGAGCCAATCAATCAAACTTTGGCGATTCCATGGTCAATCCAAAAAATGCAGATGGTTCGTCTACAGAAGAAGCAGCAGCAACCCAATTAACTCTTATCTTTTTGCATAGAAATTCTACATCAATTATGCTTTTCTTAAATCCGTGACAAATTTTTCATGACCTTGAAGCATAATCCACGGGCAAAAGTCATACTTGTCACTACGCCAGTACATAATTCTTTAATTTGTTAACAGGTTTGTATCCAAACATCATCTTTATTGCTAACTTAGTCATGTCGATTTAGATAAAGTATTCTTGCATATTCGGAACATTCCTAAAACCTGTACAATCAACATTACAACAATCAGTTAGATTAAAGGTCTACATCTGCGTCATTAGAGATAATAAAACAAGGTATATATTCCATATTCTGTCTTTGGTCATACATATACCATGCTTTGTCATATAGTAAAAGACCTCATTGGCATTAACACGCCCATACGTGTGATATCATGGATCTTTCTCTTCATCCTCATTTGAAAATTCTGGGACCCTTGTCCAAGTACTTAATGCCTTGCTAGAACCACTTCCCTTGTTAATAAAAACATCTTTTTCTGTAATCTTTTCCCCTGTTTCAATTTTTTGTTTTAAAGAACATGTACGGTCTTACCTAAAAAACACATAGCACTTGATCTCACAATGGCAGACGATGGCATGAAGCATGCACTACTCAAACGAGAAAAAGCATATGCAGACCAACCTCTTATCTACCCACCATCAATCTCCGCCAATCCACTTGGTTTGAGGCAAGTGTCAGTTATCTTAGTCTCATACCTGACCCTGGGCACTATCATTTTTTACCTTATCCAAGATCAGATTAGTGGCAAGAAAACCTATAAAATCCTGAATTCAGTCTATTTCTGTGTGATCACAATGCGGCTGCAGGATATGCGCATGATGTCGGGCCAAAATCCAACTTGGCAAAGTCTTTAGCTTGTATTTTTGTGTTTACAGGAATGGCTCTTGGTGGCTTTGCTCTAAGCAAAGCAGCAGATTACATTGTTGGAAAGCAGGAAATCTTGTTTTTAAAAGCCATACACATGCGTGAAACTTATGGTGCAGACGAGAGCGTCAAAGAAGCTGATACGAAGAAAGTCAAGTACAAGTTTCTTACTATTCTTGTACTTATTCTCTTCCTCATGACTGTGGAACGTTATTCTGTCCTCCTTGAGAAGTTGAGCTACTTTGAAGCTTTTTACTGTGTTTGTGCTACCATTACGACTCTGGGGTATGGAGATAAGAGTTTCTCAACTCCAGTTGGGCGTTTCTTTGCTATTTTCTGGATATTGATTACTACAGTCTCTTTAGCACAACTATTTGCCGTACTTAGATTGAACTATGGACGGAAACAGACGGACAGTAGCTTTGTACTTAATAGGAACTGACAATCAAGATCTTGAGAAAGCTGATCTTGATAATGACAAAGTTGTCAGGTATGTGTCAAGACACAAGCTTTCCATGGTTACTTTAAAATCTGGATGCTATTAAACACGTTTATGTGTGGTCATTTCACTTTGTGATTATGCAGTGCGGCAGAATATATTGTGTACAAGCTGAGAGAGATGGGGAAAGTGAGTGACCAAGATATTGCGATGGTGACCGAAGGTTTTAAGAATCTTGATGTTGATCACTCAGGAACATTGACAGTTAATGATGTTAAACTCATCGAGTCATTTAACATATAGTCTTCACACATATGTATCATATATATATATACTTTATCTCAGAAATTATAGAACACTATCTCTTATGCCATGTAGTTAAAAAGTTGTTTTTCTAGCTACCAAGATAAAGATGGGTTATTGTTGTTGTAGTCCTTGCATATTTGCACCCAAAAGTCCAAATAGGGAACCACTTCACTTTATCTAAAACTATGGTTGAGCGAAACTCTCAGTTGTTATGTACGTTTAGGGGTGTTTTGGATTGCTTATTGAAAGTGATTACTTCCATAGTGCGGTCTAAAATCAGAGTAACAAGCAATTTATTTAAGTGCTTGTAGTTGCTTAAGTTAACTGATTATATGTGATTATTCTGTGAATAGTTAAAATATAGTGTCTGGTTTTGCTTATCCATGTTGTTACCCAAAGAACTGTCAACATCTTTTATTTATTTATTTAATTATTTATTTATTTCACTTGTTAACGAGATTGAAGAGGTTTGAAAATACCTACAGCCTATCCAGGAAAATCGATTCCTTGGCAAAATTGAATAGGTATGAGAAATTTTTAAAACAATACATGGGGCCAGGAAAAGGAGGCATTTTGGAGAAATATGCCATAAGTTTAATCCCAACTCTCCCGTTAGCACAAAACAACTAAACATTGCTTGAGGCTCATTGGAAAATGGTTAGTCGACACCCACGGGTGTACAAAGTAGGTATTACGCCGCCGATTTAATCATTTTAAAGAATTTATTTATCACTTGTGTGCTAACTTCAATACATTAGTCTATTTTATGTTAGAATTCCATTTAAGATATTAAACCGATAACATACTTCTAAAATTAAGTTAACGTTATCTCCATCACGATGAAATTTCAAAGTTTTCCCAGGCCTGTCGGTCAAGGCTATATACTCGTTGAATACATCAGTGTAGCACGCATACGACCCAGAACATCTAAGGGCATCACAGACCTGTTATTGCCGCAAACTTCCGTGGCCTAAAAGGCCATAGTCCCTCTATCGAACTAAAGACAAATAGAATAAGTAGATTAATAATATGAAGTGGACTTGATACTTTTAAAAAATTACAAACTTATGTTTTGTGTTTTTGTTTATTTTATTTGAACAAATGGAATTGTTGAAATCATTTGCATTGTTGGAGACATTTTTTTGGTGTTTATGTTGTTATAGCATGTCATTTAAATTATTGACAACGGAGTCTAGATATTTTAAACACACTTTGGTACTTGTTGGGAATTACAGAAGATTCCCCTACCGGAACCAAGCCGAAGAACTTGGTACGGTCCTCGGCTCCACTTTATCCTTGTTTTCGATTCTCGGTTCCTCCGGTTCTGGTTCGGGTTCGGTCTAGTTCCAGTACCATGGAAGGTGAAAGTTGAAATAAATAACTTATATTTTTTTAATTTAAGTGTATAATTACATTTATTTAGTGTATCGATATGAATAACTATCCTTACTGACACATGTATTTTTTTGGTGTAGCAGGTTCAAATAACGATCATAACATTCTAAGTTATTCTCCATTATTCGACGACCTTGTTGATCACATCGCCCATGTGGCTCCATTTGAAGTAAATGGAGTTACATATGAAAAAGGATATTACCTAACCGACAAAATTTATCCATAGTAGGAAACTTTTGTCAAATCATTTACCGTGACACTAGACGAGAAACATGGATTCTTTAAGAGACGACAAGAAAGTGTAAGGATGTCAAACGAGCTTTTGGTGTCCTCCAAAGGCGTTGGGGAATTATACAAACTACGGTGTGTGCTTACATTATCAACAAGCTATGAAGAATCATGTACACTTGCATCAAATTGAATAACATGATTTTGAAAGATCAAAAGTTTGAATAAGTGAATTCATACAATTGTGTATTAGTCGCCAACAAAATATACAATGTACTTGGATCGAGAGATGCACTATACAACGAAGGAAAGTGATAGAGTATCAATATTAGTGGCCCAAGCCCACTAACTATACGCTTGAATCAAACCCATCCACACAAGTTTTGCGAGTCAGACCATGACAAGAACCACGTAAACCTAGGTCGAGAAAGACCTGGTAACATCTTTCAGGCCACATATTACATGCGCAAGAGACAAGTGTCCCCAACTGTCACTAATGGTTAAGATGTACGAATCTGACATAGAGTAGCGGGAGACACACAACCAACATTATAGGAAGCAAAGCACTCTCGTGGACGATCCAAGGAGGGAATACCACATGTCCTCCTTATCTGCTTTTCAGATGATCAACATATGGCTTCTTCAAGCCGTTGATCATCCCTCAAGGGTTTATCTCTAAACCCTACTCGCCTCTGTTAACCTCGCTTTTTTATAAAGATAACGTCACACTAGTGAAATTGACTAGATATGTAGTATACTTTGCCCACAGGGACTAGTATCGTTTAAGTGGCAAAGTTGTAATGTTTAGAGCCTATAAATACCCCTCATGACTCTCCATGAGGGGTGTGGTTAAGCATTAGGTTTGTATTATTGTTTCTCTTTCAATAAAACTTATCTTTGTTTCTCCTCCCTCTCACTAGAAAGATGAATCTCTTCATCTTCTTCCACCAACCTAAACCTCCTAAAACCACATAAATCATATGTTTTTACGGTCCTAAAATTGGCATCGGAGCTAGGTTGTTTATCATTATCGATTTATGTAGGCTTCGTGTTGATGTTTAGGCTGTTTTTAACCATTATTTTTTGTCAGAAATTTTTTTTCCCTATTATTTTGGTTAACAGTTTTTTTAACATCATATGTGTATCCTTTTTTGGTCAAAAGTCAAATGGTCTATTCATGTTTCCATACTATCATATCTGTTTTCTGTCAAGTTTTTGTACAAACAGTTTCTAAGTTGAATGTTATCTTTCTTGTGGTTTTTGTACCAATCAGTATCCGTGAATTTAAGTGGTCAAACTGGTCAGTTCCTCATGGTCAAACAGGGCAAAAAGATGACATTTGATGTCTTTTTTGGGGTTTTTGAAGCTGAACGGAAAACTTGGTCGGAAAACTCGCTGGAAAAAGTCAACAGGGTCAAAACCCTCTTTTTACGTGTAACTCTTCAACTGGTTACGAGTAACTTGGAAAGTTACTCGTAAGAAGCCCTCCTTATGCGTAAGGTTACGAGTAAAAAGCTTTACGCTTAAGAAGACCTTACGAGTAAGAAGTTTTTTATGCCTAACAAAGTTGGGTTACGCATAAGGATGCTTACACATATGAAAATGGTTTACGCGTAAGACCTGGTTTACGAATAAACTAGCTTCCTTACGCCTAAGATGTTACGACTAAGAAAAGCTTACGACCAAGAGATGTTTCGACCAAGACAATTTTACGCATAAGGTCTCGAGCAAAGAAGTTGCGCGTAAGAATTTCTTTTCGCGCAAGAACAGAAAAAAGAAGTTATGCGTAAGATGGAAAATACCTATGACCATATACCAATTACCAAGACTCATCTAGACCTCAATTTATTACAACCATCATTGGTCCATGGTCAATTGAAATCGAAAGAACAAGTATAATCAGATTCGACCATTCAACCCAAAACTAATCCTAATATAGACTCAACAAAGGACCCTCACATCTCTCCCCAACTCTCATCATTCAAACTATAAACGATTAATCAAGAACAATCGATCTCAGATTGGATTCAATATTTTTTGCAATCTTCTCAAGATTGTTATAATTGAACCATTATCCTCATAGACCTTAGAAGCTTAGCTCATTTCATATTCATATTAAAGAATGATGATAACAATAGTGTTATAATATTTCTTTTAATTCTTTTAGACATGAACTCAAAACAAAAATAAAAAACCTTACCCGAGACCCTTGTTCAAGGATCTTGAAGCCGTGTCTAATCGAAACAATCTGAGTTTGTTGGGGTGGGAGGCGTTTTGTTTTGAGATGAATCTGAGATTGGTGAACGGTTTTGTGAACGGTTTTGGAGGAGGGGGCGGAGTAAAAAGGTGTGAGTGTTTTTAGGGTTTGTGTATTATTTAAGTTTAGGGTTAAATGGTAAGTTTTATATCCAGTTATAAGTATTCATGTGGATCGAGGATTTCACTTTCACAACCGGGCCTCACGTGGGCTTTTGGGCCTCTAACCGGTTATTTGTATGGAATGGATTTGGGCTCGTGTTGCTGGATCGGGTACTTTCTTATTGGACCAGACTTCTTATCTGAATATTTCTTTGGGCCAAAATGATAAATCATACGGATTGGTTGTTGACTGGATCAACGAGTGGGCTGCAATATTGGACGTTCAAAGAAAAATTTTATCCAAATGTTTTTTCAACAAAAATATTGGATACAAATTTTAATTTTTGTCAAATGAGTGGTATTATTGGTATGACAACTTTCACGGAGGATATCATTCACGGCTGAAAAAAAAACAGTAATCGATCAAAAAATGACTACGTGGTTTTTGTACGGTATTGCTTACGCGGAATTGAAGTGACATTTAACGGGTGAACTTCTTTATCGTTGAGACATTGGTTGGTTGGTTGCATGTCTCAAGATAACTTGTCGGGGCATTTTTCATAAGCGACTATGAATTGACAATCTAGTTATAACTGATGTAAGGAGTTATGTTGTAGTGCTCACAGTGTATAACTATCACTTTAAGGAGTTACGTTGTAGTACTCAGTGTCACACGGCATTGTGGATTGTTCAAGAATATAGAACAAGCAGTAAGTCACAAAGTTGGGATGTTTACTTCATTTTCAAGTTTGTCGTATCGGGTTGTCTCCATATGTGGTACATTACTATTAGCCTCTGGAATCAAAGGAGGTTCGATTAAAGGTTGGTTTGAGAGATGTATTGAGAGTATTTTTGCGACATATTCTAACGGAATTATGCTCCAGCTAAGGCTTTAATATTGCATCAAGAAAAAGGTAATACGGCATGTACGCAACATTATGATGATTCCGATAGCTCGCAACCATCAGGAGGGAGAAGTTGGTATTTCATCTTTCGTGATTAGATTGACGAGGGATTGTGCTTAATAACGAGAAGGAGAAGTAGTGTGTGTACATCGGGGCTTTTTACCAACTTTGATGCAATACTAAGTGAGTTATGTTGTTATGATGTTGCCAGAACGACAACCATTGTGCTACAATTAAGAGTCTACTTCTCGCTCCGTGTTGGAAGAGAGTTGTCGATTCAGGAGGGAGCAAAAGAAAGAAAAAAGGCTCACTAGTTAGGAGGGATTAATAACCTAACTAGACTGTTACAGTTGAAGTTTAGAGCTACAAGGATTTGTGCCATCGGCGCCAAAGATCAAATGCCGTGATCGTCGGAAGAGAGAACTTCAAGTTTGCCTCAATATCTAGACTACAGAGACTCTGCGCTTTAACAAAGTCAGCATTGTTGATTACTATTGTAATTTACTTTGTTTGTGTATTTATAGGTCTCATTGCAACCATTCACGTGTGACGATATCTTGGAGGAAGATTGTTAGCCTCGCTTTTTTATAAAAATAATGTCACACTAGTGAAATGGACTAGATATGTAGTATACTTTGCCCGCAGGGACTAGTATCGTTTAAATGGCAAAGTTGTAATGTTTAGAGCCTATAAATACCCCTCATGACTCTCCATGAGGGGTGTGGTTAAGCATTAGGTTTGTATTATTGTTTCTCTTTCAATAAAACTTATCTTTGTTTCTCCTCCTCTCACTACTTTTCTCACTAAAGATGAATCTCTTCATCTTTCCACCAACCTAGACCTCCTAAAACCGCAATAAATCATATGTTTTTATGGTCCTACATCCTCTCTATAAATAGAAGTCCTCACACACAACTTCATAAGTTTTACACACTTGAGTAAATAAGGACCTCACACGCAGTTTCAAATGGTATTTGTTAAGTGTTACCGAGCTTCTTGATCTCAATCATTCTCACGGGTCTTTATTTTCAACACGGAAACCAAACAACAAAACCATCTAACCCATCTCTTACTACCGATATACATCCCATAGTAAAGTAAGAAAGACAAAGAAAAGAATACGTGATAAATAAACACTTGAAACTCTTCAAAGAAATCTTATGGAGCAGCTTTGGCAACAACAAAAAAATTAGTTTATTGATTATTTTATGTATTTTTATTATTTCGTATTTTTTTATTTTTTTATTTTTTTATTTTTATTTTTATTTTTTTTAAGTAATTTGTATATTCAATTAATGAATGAAAAATTAGTTGGTTTAAAAAATGGAACGGTGTTATGGATAATTATATGTGGATGTCCATATCATCTAATCAGAAGATATGCATCATTTAGTTTAGTCTTTATCTAATTGCATCTATATATAGACCCATTGATTAATGATTTTAATAACACATTTATTCTCTCAATCTTTTGTTCATAACACGTTATCAGCACGCTCTAAAGTTTAATTTTAGTTTTCTCTTTGATTCCGTTACGGTACGTCATCGATCCTTTATACCTTTGAATATTTTTTTACTGGTTGCTTAGGTTATCATCTAGAATCTAGATCATTTGTCACGTTTTTCTTAATTTTACATGAACATATTATTTTATTAGAAGCAAGGTAATTAATGCCATTTATAACTAATTTATGAATAAATGATTAATTGTATTGAGTATATTGGGCTAATAGTTGTATGCTTTCTTTGTGACAAATTTATGCTACGTTCATGTGACAACTGGCAATTAGGGAGTCTATTTTAAGTAACCGCATTACGTTAAACTAAACCGAGCTTTTGCCTTTATAACTATTTTATGACTATGACTTGATTTGATATCGTTATTGGTTTTTTATATTTATTTTATTATTGTATGAGTTATCGTGTGAGTTTTAACCCTTTTTTATAGGCACTATTTGATTCGGCACAATAAAAGCCTAAAACAAGAAATAATGTAACTTTTAAACCGTAACTTGAAACTTGACAAATAAATAGTCAAAACTGGTGGAAAAACATAAATACACATAATAGAAAGTCGAAGGAACGTCGTGGGACACTCGTAGGACAATATATGAGCTCAGGAATTGGTAAACGGGATAGTTTACGAAAAATTACGGCTTCGGCCCTCCCACTTCTCCTTGGCCGGGGCCCCCCTCCACCCAAAATAATTATTTTGAGGTCCCTCATGCCCATGTATATATACCCACTCCCTACCTCATTTATCCCTTCATTTTCTCTCTAAAATACACACACACCAACTTTCTCTCTCTAATATATCTCTCTCTACAAACCAACCCTAACCCTAGACACCACCACCATAACCGCCGCCCCTCTCTGGCCACTTTTCCGGCGAGTGGTATCTCACCTATACCACCATCCTGTAGATCCCTCTTTCCTCTTTCCATCCATATATATATCTCTTATAGAATCCTACATTAACACCTCCAAATCTTACAAAAACGATTTGTGATTTAAGGGTTTTCATTAAATCTTGTAGATCGAGGTTGGAAAAGGTAAATGGAACGTGGGTCAAGCTTGTTTTGGTCATGGAAAGCCACGTATGGGTCTCCTAGGGCTCGTACACGGTTTGAAATTTAGGGTTTTTGGGTGAAACATAGGATTAAAACTAATTTACACTTAATAAAACATGTAGCTAGTGATTTGGTATCATGTGGTGTATCATATTGTTGGGTTTTTTCATTTTAGGCTTAGTTTCATGAAATGGGTTTAGATTAGTTGTTGGGTTTGATCTTTGGATGATGATTGGAGGTTGATTGATTGTGTTGGTTGTAGCAAGCCATTTGGGGAGTGTTTGGTTGTGGTGTTGAGGCGTACGGGCCACCAAACCCATGTATGCGTTGTTGTGTGTGGGTACGTGACCCATATGGACCAAGGGTCCGGGTCGGGTTGTTGTGGTATATTGTTGGTTGTTGAATGTTGGTGTTTGGATGATACGCGTGGAGCTGAAAAGCTTCTAGAGCTTGTTGGTTCCGTGGTCTAACAGTGACCGTGTCATGACCATTAGGGTCATAACATTGGTTTCGGGTATAATTGGTGGATTGATTGGTTGGCGAGATTGATTGGGGGATTTGAGATTGAGTTGCGCTATTTTCATTATTTACTTGGACTTATAATATAAATTGTCAACTTTGAGCAACGTCGGTGTTACTTTGACTTTTTAGTCATAGTTGACCCCGACAACGCCGTAACATAGACTTTAGTATATTTTGGACTATTGATTGATTAAAAGCCGAGAAGTCATGACTCGTGCATGTGGACTCGAAACGAATAACGATACGAAACTAATATTGAAATTGACGAAATATATATATATATATATATATATATATATATATATATATATATATATATATATATATATATATATTTATATATATATATATATATATATATATATATATATATATGAAAATGTTAATAAACTATGAAACATAAATAAAAAAGGCTTTTATACCAAAACTATCGATAACAAGACTTATCTTTTTATTTACTGTTTTAAATGGAAATTAACAACTTAAAATGGAAAGGTTTTCTAATAAATAAGTATTTAATGTTTCGAATGCACGTTTATCGAAATGTGCCATTTATGAGCATTTAATACTAGCTTCAAGTATTTAATTTGTTTACGTTGTGTGCATGGGTTACGGATGACATAACATTAATAGCGTCGATCCACGTGGGTAGCGGACTTATTAGGTTGACGAATCTAATAAGAGCCCGCTAGGTACGTAGGATAACGTTATTAATGGGTGAATTATCCTTATGACTCGTTAGGATGCGACTGGTTTATGAGATAATAAGCGACACGAATAAATGATTGAGTTTATCGAGTTGACGAATTCGATAAGGTCTACTATTTATTTCGAAACTTATTGGACTATGGAGCTTATCGCTTAAACGTCTCATTGTGTTGCATTGAGTCACATTGTGTTTGTTTGAGTGCATTCATGATATCATGTTGAGTCGATACACGCACACGATGATACCAAACGCTAGGACTAAACGGTGAAACAAGACATTTTGGAGATAAAGAAAAGGAATATATTGGGGTAGATAACGTTGATTTTGGGAAATATATATTAAAATTGGTTTACATTAATAGGTTGTGCCGAGTCGATAGTCGTTGAGCCGTGATTAGTTGTTATCTTCTGCTAGTGTTTATTTGTGCGTTGCTTGCTTGAGGTGAGTTTCATAGCCCACTTTTATCTATGTTTTTACCTAATTTGGGGTGAGAATCATGCTACTATTTTTGGACCTTTTAAACTATTTTGATTTGCTTATGTGCTTGACTGTTTAGATAGATATGTGGTAGTTGTTGCCTTAGTCTAGGGTAGCAATCCTAATTGCTATAGCACTTGCCTAGCTAAGTATAGAC
Organism: Chrysanthemum makinoi; assembly: GCA_910596185.1. Lineage (NCBI taxonomy): Eukaryota > Viridiplantae > Streptophyta > Magnoliopsida > Asterales > Asteraceae > Chrysanthemum > Chrysanthemum makinoi. The sequence goes on along the minus strand of OU343217.1, from coordinate 143,690,589 downwards.
TTGTACCTCGACCTTGTCCAGGGTTAGCAATCGTTCTAGACTTTGCTACGACTGTGCTGGCTAGTGTCGCTAGGGCCCCACTATGACGTCGGATATGATATTGTGATTGTGATATTGGTATGTGATTGATGTGTATCTATCTTAGGTCTCGCATAGCAAATAAACTCCTACCGGTCCACTACTTTAAACTTGAATTTAAACCTATGAACTCACCAGCGATAGCTGACCTTTTAGCATGTTTTTCTCAGGTATTTAAGTGATGTTTGGAGTACGTGTTCTGTGGAAGCTTGGAAAGAAGGCATGGTTGAAGGATCATAATCAAACTCTGATAAATTTATGGGGACCTATTTTTATAAATCATGTTTGGGCCTTATATTTACATTTTGGGATTAATGTTTTGGATAATTAAATTTGGGATTGGTTTTAGAATGATAATATGACTATCTTGTCTGCTATACTTGTGTGAGATACCAATCCAATGTAACGCCTCGAAAACTTGATTAAGTCTTTCGCTGTACTGAGATTTGGGGGTGTTACAGATTGGTATCAGAGCCAAGGTTATAGAGAACTAGGTATTTAATAAAACTTAAACTATAACCACTTTTTAGAAAAATTGATCCTCGACCGACGCATGCCCGTCTGCCAAGCCGAAGCTTCTTATTTGATTATGGTATGAACTGCAATTTGATTTATGAGATGTTATGAATTGTGAATTGTTTATTGAGATGTTATGTTTTGAGATATGATTATTGATTTTGGGTAAATGTGATTTGATTGTCGAGATATTATGAACTTGATTGGATAATTGATATGTTATGATTTTGGGATTTTGAGCTGATTGTATGATTGATTTGATTTGGGATTATATGATGCGTGGATTATGTGATAGAACGGAACTTACGTGTTTTATTTAAAGGCATATTTTGAGTAATGCGGTACCTCTATTTTAAAGCTTTCATTATGTGATATATGTTTTGGTTGAGTTGATGCGCTTATTAGAACTAGTTGTTTTCAAACACTTATACCTACCCTATACCATTGTCACAGACTATGCCTTCACTAGCTTATGATGTGTCTGAGGATGTCCTTGCTGCTGCTAGTTCCCCAGCATTGACTCTCATGACTGTTGCGCAGGGTGATCCCTATGTGCTTGCCCATCACTCTAGTTCATCATCATCAGATCGCCCTAGCTCATCTAGGCAGCTCACATTGCATCAGGTCTTAGCGCGAGCCCAGACTCCTAGACTTACTCATAGTATTGCCCACATGTCCGTGCGACCACCATCATCACCTATTCACTCAGCAGCCCACTCTCTTCTGTCATCACCATCAGCATCACCAGGTCTTAGAAGACCTAGATCCCCTACTGTACCACCTCAGGATTCACCCACACAGAGACGTCGACTCATGGACTCTCCCTCTGAAGATGAAGGCGAGGATGAGCATGAGATTGGGAGGAGTATGTAGATGAGGATGAGGATCCTCAGGAGGAGGACGATGAGGATATCCTAGATGGGGGTACTCCTCCATTGCAGAGTCCTGCGCATTCTACGCATTCACCAGGACCAGGCTCTCCCTTACCTTTGCCTGAGCCTGATTCTCCTGGGCAGCCTTTTGATTTTGGTTCACCTCCACTTTCATATGAGATAGGTAGCCCATTAGGTTCAGAGATACCATCAGAGATTGCTTCAGAGCCTGAGGAGTATGGAGGTACGGGTCTGATTTGGGAGAGGTGATTCGATCCTAGACGGTCAAGTTTTCTCACACAAGCTAGCCACTTGTGAATGGCTAACCGTAAGAAACTTAAAACAGTCTAGAAACAAATGCAATGAAGATCAGGAGAGTATAGTGTTTCCCCGGGTCGTTGTCCCAAACGAGTGTGCAAGAATAATCAACGTGTTATGTGACGAGAGATTTGAACAGAAAAGAGTTTTTGAATTATTATAACTACAGATATAGCCTATAATTACAAAGGTTAAATGCAATTAAAGAGAATTAGAAAAGATAAAAAATATTAAATAAACGCTATCACTATTTGCAAAATGATGTTTTGTTTTATGTTTTATAAAACTTGAATGTAAAACTACGTGACTACTAAAGAAAAAATGTGAAACTAAAGCAATATAAATCCTAAAAATATGAAAATGACATTTTTAAAACCTAATGATAAAAAAATTTTTAGAAAAAGAAAATATTTTTATAACTATTTAATTAATTATTATTAATTAAAAACTATTTTTAACTATTTAATGATAACCTAAAATACAAGAAAGTATGAAATAAAGCTAGAAAAATAAAATTATGACTTGGAAAAATCTAAAATAACAAAAGAGAATTTTCAAAACTATTTTTGTATTTTTCTGATTATTTGTATTTTCTAGGAATAAAAATCTATTTAAAACTACTTAAATTGCTTAAAAAATACAAATTTAACTAAGAAAATTTGGAAAAATATTTTTTGACTTTTATATTGATCTTAACTTAAGAGAAATGAAAAATTATTTTTTTGAAACTTTTCTTAATTAATTGTATTAATGCTAATAAAAATGCTTAAAAACTAATTAAATGGAGAAAAATACCAAACTGACCTAGAAAAATTGCAAAATTCAAGATAAGTCTAAAATAATATTTTGAATCTAGGAAATAGAAAAACTGTGGTTGTGTGGAATTATGCAACTGCAATGCAAAGTGCTAGTGAATAAGCATTCCAAATAAGCCACAGACCACAATAAGCTACCAACTGATTACAGAAACTCTAATATGCTAAAATTACCAAAATGCAACAAGTTACAACAAGCTTAAACCTCTGAATTGCAATCTACACAGATTTGATGAATTGAGCTAATGTGCTTAAAACAGTTTTGACCCATCACTTTTGAGCTTAAGCACAGGCTACCAAATAAGCTGAAAATGAAAACCAAAAGTGGGAACCTACACTAGACCTGGCCAGGTGCTTGTAAACCAAAAACTAGACTTGGACAAGCTCTTATGAGCTCTGTGCAAGCCCTTCACAAACTGTGCAGACTCAGTTATAACTGAGTCAGGCACAGGGCATGAGAAGCTTATTCCACAGCTTATTTGACACTTGAAAGAGTTTGCAAAAATTTGGAAAAATTCAGTTTTCAATACTTGACCAACCAATCTCAAACATATCACCCTTTTAGAGATTTTGGTTTAAAAATGAAACAATGAAAATTCAACAAAGTTTCCTCAAAACTGGTTTTTTCAGCTTTTGACTATTAAAGAAAAAAAAGGAAAGGTTGACTTTTATGAGTTTTGAAGCCAATTTGTGAACTGATATTGATGTAATATGATGAAATTAACCTAATGCAATCTATCTCTATGTATTCTAAACACAAAATAAGCTTTCGACTTTGCAAAATTCCAACAGATGTGAGATTAAGACAGTTCCTAAGTAATTTTGATTTCTGAGATATGCAGGTGCAATATTAAGACAAATGTGAGTCAAATGACTTAGATTAAGACTAACTATTCATATTTTAAGTATAAACCAGGGCTTAAGATCCAATAAACCCACTGATCCAAACACACTTTTCTCAACTGTTTTGAACTTTAAACTGAGCAAACTACTGAACTAGTACAAACCAATGCTTAATATGACTTTAGTTAACCTAATTACCACTATTTAAACAGGTTTAAACTATTAATGATCACAGGTTCAAACTCAACAAGTTATGCAGATTAAAAACAGTTTATAAAGAAAAGAAGAAAAGCTCACAAGTTTCCCAGCTCATTTGCAGCTTAAACCAGAACCCAAACTAAACTAAACTCCTCAATTCCAACCCAAATCAACTCTGCAACAACCCATATCATCACCAAATCCAATTTAAGCTCCAGTTTGACTTTTGTTGACCATGTGACTAATTTGCTTGAAACTGAATTCCAAGCTTACCAAAAGCTATAATGAGCTTAAATAAGCTTGTTTGATCTTAAAAATAAGCTATTTGAGGCTTGGACATAAGAGTTTAAAACTGAATTCTTAAACAGTGAGCATAAAAATTGAAACCACAATAATACTTTGAATTGAAACTTGAGAGTAGATTACACTGACAAAATAACTTATGTTTAGTACTTAGAAACAAGAAATTACAATTTTGAACTTAAGTTAAAACATTGAGATTAAAAACGACATACATGAAATTTAAAAATAACTACTCCTTGTATCTTGCTTCTTCATCCTTTTTATTACACCAGTGTCCTCTCTCACCTCTCTAGCAAACCAGCTTTAATCCTGGCCATTGGATGTTAGAGTTGATCTTGGCCACTGATTTGGTTTTCAGGAATTATGCAAAGGGAGATTGCTGCGGGGAAACAGTTTGGCCAAGTCAGGTATTGTGCGAAGTGAGCAGGGAAATGGTGTATTTGCCGCTGGTTAGGAATGCGTGAGAGCAATTGTTGTTGTTGAGGTGGAGGGAACAGTGGGCGTAGGTGTGAGCTAGAGGTGGAGGTGTTGCAGACAAAATGGTCGGGGAAGACAGGAGGAAGGGGGAAAAGGTGGGGGCGGGTGGTTTTATTTTAAACCGTGGGTATTTGGATGGGTTGGACCGGTAAAAGGGTTAGTTGGGGTGGGTTGGGTGGGATTGGGCTTGGACGAGAAGAGTTGGGCTTGGGTTTTATTTGGATCCTTCGGTTTGGTTTGTTGATATTCAAGTAACACAAGGACCAAAAGTGTAAAAGTGAAAATCCAAGGACTATACATGTAGATTCTGAAAAGTAATCCAAGGGCCTGCTTGCCAATCTCCAATATCCAAGGGACCAAATCTGTATTTATGAAGGTTGTAGGACTGAAACTTGTCAATTTTTTGAAAGTTTAGGGACTTAAATTGTAATTTTGCAAATTTAAATCTCAAGGACCAATTTTGACAACTCAAGAATCCCTAGGGACTTGAAATGATATTTTTCTTTATTTTGATTTACCAGGGACTGTTTTTGGCAACTTTTGAAACTTGGGGGACTAAAACTGCCAATTATGCAAACTTGATACGGTTTTTTCACCGATTTTGATATTTTTGCATTTCAACACAATAAAACACTTATTTGTGATATTTTAGCATTTTGATGCATTCTGAGTGTTTTTCAGATGTTTTTGCAGTTTAAATGGTACAAAAATGATGAGTATTTAGACACTCATCAAGAGGTATATCCCAGAATATTAGCATTAGTCGGTTGTCAGATCGATTAGATGGAGTGTCGAGGACTGGTGTAGAGGATTTGAGGATAGATATATAGAGATGGATTAAGAAGATTGAATGCATCGGTAGAAGTATGTATAACAAGATGGAGAAGAGCAGTGAATCTTGAGGAAGGAGAGGAGTGTATCTTGTATGTTAGAACTCATGGGCAGTAGGGACCGGCAAGCAAAGTATTCGATAGACAGGGGGCAACCAAGCGCTTTTTAGCAAGGTCGACAGTTGGAGGAAGAGGTGTGTGAATCTTAAGAAAGATCGCGACTCTCAGGTTTGGGGATTTTGTTCACTATGGGAGATGTGATGGACGATGTCTGGAGATCATTAGGAGTGCATCATGTCGTGGCTAGATTGTATTAGATTCATGGTGTTGTACCATCTTGAAACTGAGTAGTCTCTAGTTCGAGATGTAGATCTATCCTAGTTATCTTGTTAGTATCGTTGTTAGGATTGTTTTTGATTTCTCCGTATCCTTTCATGTATTTCACTTTGGAAACTATGAGTTATGGTTATTAGAATGTGCATCCTTTAGTTATGATTCGGTCTCTAGTTGTTTCATTTTTATATAGCGTTATCCTTGATTATGTATTTGTGCGTTATTCGGTGATCCTTGGAACCAAACCCAGTCTTTTAGAGCGTGAATTGTGAACTTATGAAACTGTTATTCTTGCCTTTAGATTGATGGCACCAAGACGAAACCCGCCTAGGAACAACCGAGCAGCTCCTGCTGTTGTGGTTGCCCCTGTCCGTCGAGGTCGTCGTCCGACCCCGAATTCTCCACCTGTTGAGAACCAGAATACTGATAACCCCGCTGTTGGGAACCCGAATGTGAACGACCGTGCTGAGAATGGTCCTATTACACAAAACCCTCTGCCTTTGAACCCAACCCACATCGACCAGCTTGTGACACAGCGTGTAGCTGAACTTCTAGCTGAGTCTAATCTCTCTAACACCTCTGGTGGAACCCCACCGCTTAATCGAGCTCAAGTTTGTACCTACAAAGAGTTCCGATTATGTGGTCCCATCGAGTTTGGAGGAACCGAGGGAGTGGTTTACCTAACAAGGTGGATGGAGAAAACTGAGTCTGTGTTTACCGTTAGCAACTATGAAGAGGATTGTAAGGTTAAGTATGCAACATTTACCTTGAAGGACGAAGCGTTGACCTGGTGGAACAACTATCACAGATCCATAGGAAGTGATGTAGCTTATAGCATGACTTAGACCCAGTTTAAGGCTCTTCTGATCAAGACTTACTATCCTAGGAATGAAGTTAAGAAGCTAGAGATTGAGTTCTGGAACCATAAGGTTAAGGGTACCGACATGACGACTTACAATCATCGTTTCCAAGAGTTTTCGCTGCTTTGCCCTGAAATGGTTCGCACTGAAGCTCTTAAGATTGAGAGGTACACTGATGGATTGCCTTTAGCTACTAGGAATGATGTCATCGCTGCGAAGCCATCTAATTTGCATGAGGCAATTACTGTGGCTCAACGTTTGATGGACTCTTATGTGTTAGAAGGAGGAGACAAGGGTAAGAGTGATAAGAGGAAGAGGAATGAGATTGTTAAAGGGAATGGCAACAAACGCAAGAGCAGCCAGGGTGTTCGCCATAGGAAATGGAGAGAAGAAGAAGGGTTTGAAGGTAGCAAGCCCTTGTGTGGTCGTTGCAACCGACACCACCATGGACCGTGCTCAATAGTGTGTAGGAATTGCTCTAAGGTAGGACACATGGCCAAAGACTGTAGGTCCCGTCCACTTGTTACGGCTCAAACTGCACAAGGAGCGGACTGGAAGGCCATGTCACATGTTTGGATCTGGAAAGAAAGGGCACTACAAGAATGAGTACCGAGAGCCGTGGATGAAGGGAAACCCCGTAATGGAGGAGGATTTGTTAACCGAGGTGTGGAGGAATGGCTTAAACCCCGTGAAGCGAGAGGTTGTAGGGAACCAGGGAAATCAGGGTGCTAGGAATCAGCAGAGAGACATGTGGAACAAAGCGTGTGTATGCTATTGGGAAGGAAGCTGTGAGGACCAGGACGTAGTTACTGGTACGTTCCTTCTCAATAATCTCTATGCTTTCATACTGTTTGATACTGGTGCCGATATGAGTTTCGTATCCACCACCTTTATGCCATTACTAGGAATTTCCCCAACACCTCTAGGGTTCAGTTACGATGTGGAATTAGCTAATGGGAATAGGGAGAAGATAGACACCGTAGTCCGAGGTTGTACCTTAAGTTTCCTAGACCACCCGTTTAGCATAGACCTATTTCCAGTTACCTTGGGAAGTTTTGACGTCATCATCGGAATCGATTGGTTGTCGAAGAACGGTGCACACATCATCTGCGATGAGAAGATCGTACGTGTACCGTATGGCAGAAAAGTTCTGAGCATACATGGAGATCGGAGCGACTGTGGAAGTCCCTCCCGGTTGAGCATCATCTCTTGTATTAAGGCCCAGAAGTACATCGATAGATGAGGTTGTCTTTTCTTGGCTCGAATTTCTGAAAAGAAAAGCGAGGGGAAGAGTGAAAGACACCTTAAGGATGTACTCGTCGTTAGAGAGTTTCCATATGTGTTTCCCGACGATCTGCCAGGGATTCCACCTGTCCGACAAGTGGAATTCCAAATCGAGTTGATACCTGGTGCTGCACCCGTAGCCCGGGCACCCTATCGGCTTGCTCCAAGAGAGTTTGAGGAACTGTCTAAACAGTTGGCAGAGTTGTCAGAGAAGGGATTCATTCGACCAAGTTCGTCACCGTGGGGAGCACCGGTGTTGTTTGTGAAGAAGAAGGATGGATCGTTTCGGATGTGTATTGATTATAGGGAATTGAATAAGTTGACGGTGAAGAATCGATATCCACTACCTAGAATAGATAACCTGGTTGACCAACTCCAAGGAGCTAGTGTCTTTTCCAAGATCGACTTACGGTCTGGTTATCACCAGCTTAGAGTTCGAGAGGAGGATATCCCTAAGACGACGTTTAGGACTCGTTATGGACACTATGAATTCCAAGTGATGTCGTTTGATTTGACAAACGCGCCAGCAGTTTTCATGGATCTCATGAACCGAGTGTGTAAACCATACCTGGATAAGTTTGTGATAGTATTCATAGACGACATCTTGATATACTCCAAGAGAAGAGAGGAACATGAAGAGCATTTGAGGCTCATTTTAGAGTTGTTCGAGATAAGAGAAGTTGTATGCCAAATTCTCTAAGTGTGAATTTTGGATTCCGTCCGTGCAATTCTTAGGTCACGTGATAGATAGTCGAGGAGTTCACGTTGACCCAGCCAAGATTGAGGCCATTAAGGAATGGGCAGCCCCTAGGAACCCATCAGAACCGTCCGCCATTTCTAGGTCTAGCAGGCTATTACAGGAGGTTCATTGAAGGATTCTCCAAGATAGCTAAGTCGCTGACTAAACTGACGCAGAAGGACGTTAAGTATGAATGGGGAGAAAAGGAAGAAGAAGCATTCAAACTTCTGAAGGAGAAGTTATGTAGTGCGCCCATCTTAGCTTTGCCTGAAGGAAGCGAAGATTTTGTCGTATACTACGACGCTTTGCATAAAGGCTTAGGTGCTGTTTTGATGCAACGGGAGAAGGTGATAGCTTATGCATCCCGAAAACTAGAAGAATGAGAATAACTACACCACCCATGATCTGGAGTTAGGTGCTGTAGTATTTGCCCTTAGAATCTGGAGACATTATCTGTATGGAACCAAGTGTGCAGTGTTTACCGACCATAAGAGCTTGAAGCATATCTTAGATCAGAAGGAGTTGAATATGAGACAGCGTCGTTGGTTAGACTTGCTCAGTGATTATGACTGTGAGATTTTTTATCATCCTGGTAAAGCCAATGTAGTGGCAGATTCCCTCAGCCGTAAGGCGAACATTCCACCTTTACTCGTTCGATCCCTAGGAATAACTATTAGTTCGCCTCTACCATCTCAAATTTTAGTCGCCCAAGCTGCGGCATTAACGAAAGAGAACCGTCCTTATGAGAATCTGCATGGAATGGTAGAAAGTGAAAATGGCTTCTTGAAGTGTTCTAACGGAACCTTATGCTTCAAAGACAGAAGCTGGATACCATTTCATGGTGGAATCCGTGAGTTGATTATGCACGAGTCGCATAAATCAAAATACTCTATTCATCCCGGAGCCGATAAGATGTATCAGGACTTGAAGAAACTCTACTGGTGGCCTAACATGAAAGCCGACATAGCTCAGTATGTCAGTTGGTGCTTGACTTGTTCTAAGGTAAAGGCCGAACACCAGTGTTAATACAAATAAGCCGTAAAAACGTTTATTTATATTTTACGATCTTCTAATGTTTTGTCGATAACAAACGTAAAATCATTTTAACGAAACAAATAAAATACGTAAATGTTTTGAGCCAATAGCTTTCTAACATACTTACGTTTTCAAATAAAACACTAAAACAAGTATAAGTGATTTTATGATTTAGTAATACATATGTATAACAACTAGTGGGTTTACATATTGGGTGAATATATACATATCTAGTATGTATTATTTGACCCATTGATAACAACTAGTGGGTTTACATAGTGGGTTTACATATTGGGTGAATATATACGTAAATGGTTTGAGCCAATAGTATGTATTATCAATGTTCCATATCAAGGAGTTTGCATGTTTTCCAATGAATGGTCTTTGGCGGAGCTACACGATATGGTTGATCATCATGAAGTCTACCACACGAGAATCCCGGAAGCAACCACGGTAAGGGATACCGTGTTCATGCAAAGGGCATCCCCATCAAGGGTTACTAGAAATTCCAAAGTGATTTATAAGGATCCATTTCAAATGGAGCTTTCCGAGATGTACGTATTGTATAGGAAATGGGAAGTCGTGGTAAGGGATAATGTGCTTTTCTTGGGAGGGAACAAGGACCACCCCAATGCGTGCTTGAGCTTCATGATCTATTGTCTTGTGACCGAGACTCTCTTCAACCTTGCATATTACATGATTAAGAGAATGGCGAGTGTGAAAAGCATGGACAAAATGGTGCTCTCATATGCAATGCTCCTATCCCGTCTTGCAAACTTCATATTTGCTTTAGATCCTTCTCCGTACTCCTATGATCATAGCTGTTGCAACAAAGTTATGCTGCCTTTATCCGAAGGAAAAACTACACGGTTTATGGTGGATGGGAAAAGACCTCACCCACCAACGGATTCATCGGATGACGGGAGAGACAGAGGACAAAGAGAAGGAAGAAGGAAGTAGCAACCCCCTCGGCAACACCGATCTCGACCCTTTGGACTACATCAATCGATTGCCGGACATTCCTAGCCCATCTCAAGAATGGCAACAAACCAAAAGGGATCCTCACTTCGCCAACTTCTGAAGAAAAAGAAGTATAGATGGTGGGATGAAGAGTGGAGGGGAGGATGAAGACGGGGAGTGATATGGAAGGAGATGGGGAAGTAAGGTAAGGTCATAGGACCTTAATTTGTGAAAACAATTTGAAACAATGGTTTGTAACACCTTAACAATAATTATGTAGAGTAGGATGTAGTATGTAGGAATTGCCATAACTTGGCATTGAACAATTTAACTTAGGAACGAGTAGGATGAGATTTTACGACATCTTGAATTCATTCAAGTAGTCGTCGTCACTAATCTTTAGCTACCTTTTAGTTCCCCCACACTTGGTATGCATTACACTTGTTGTGTTCTTGCATTTAACCATTGTAGAAATAACTAGGAGAAGCATTTGCTAAGAGTGCAAGAATTGCACATTTGCTGAAAGCCTTCTGATCTGCAGTAGCCGGATCCCTCACAAGAGGGAACCGTGGGATCCGGGAAGACAGATATCAGATACAGATCACTATACATCCAAGTTATCCTCTAAATCACATCATGATGGCTAAACATGATTCTTTATAACCACTTAAGGCTTCCTCAAGCACAGTAGGTCTCACATTCACCAGTAGGTAACTTAGGATCAAATTCAAAATGCCTTTGATTTATCAAACTCACCAATATCCACCATATTTCAGCTCCAACACTCACACATTATTTCTCACGTCTCAAAACACTTAGTTTAATATTTCTATCAATTTTAGCAAATTGATTTTAGTCACTCTTACCTCAAAATAGGCTTGAAACTAGTTTTTCATTTTTCTTTATTTTTTAGGATTTTCTAAAATTTCTCTTGAGCCATCATTTGATTTTTAGGACTAATTGCCATCATTTTCCCATTTTAAATCAAATGGTATCCTCTTCAAGCACTTAGTTAGACTTTCAAAAGTCCACTTTCCTACCCAAAACCATCATTAAGTATCCTCACTCCTTATGGTTGAGCATTTAAGACATCCACCACTCAAGACATCTAAGGAAAGTCAAAACCTTAAGATTCATAGGAACTAGACCTTACAAAAAGCATAATCATTTCATCACATCTCTGACTGACAGACGGATCCCTGGTTTATAACCAGACGGATCCCTAGTGAGAGGGATCCGTGGGATCCGTGTCTACAGAAAGCCATTAATCAGCTTCTCTTTCAAAATTAATCCATCTTTGATAAACTAAACATCTTTAGTTACCATTTAACGATTTCCTAGAGCTGAACAACACCTTAGTTGACCTTGGTGCATGTCTAATTCCCTTAGTGGTCATGAATTTAATTCCTTAATTCAAATTCATCCTTTATAAACCAAACACTCTTGAGGTTAAGTCATCACTCCTACCTAATTCTCAAAAATCAGTAGTTAGAAGTTCATATTGCATCCTCACCATCACTATGACTAAAGCACTTAGCAACAACTCCTCAACCAAAGGTTCATCCAAAAGGAATGGTCATATGATTCATGAGATTTCATCCACCGAATCATCTCCCGTAAGAGATCATAATGTTAGAATCTCACCTCAACAAACCCAATCAACAATTGCCAAGAGAACCGCAAGAATTAGCATTAGACCTTTTGGGCTAGAAAAGGGTTCATCAAGTTCTAAACCAAACGTACCTAGTTCTAACAAACCGTCTAAGCCTTCATTCATAGAGCATAGACTACACCCTTTCACCGAGCCTCTCTCTCACCCAAATCTCTATTCATTAGAGCATTCACCACCGAGAACTTCCCATTCACCAACCTTCTCGTTAAATAGGGAACCACCTACAACACCAACTAGTCCATCACTGGAAACAAGGAACCACCAAGGACTTGATTATATGGAGGAATTTCCATTACCACCACTCTCATTATTAGTAGAGCCTCATCCTACATTACTCAATGTAACCCCACCATCATTTGTAGAGCCTCCTCAAAACATACAATCTCCTCCGGTTCCTAATCATGACAATAATTGCTCTAATTGTCTAATCACCCAAGGACTTGTTCAAGAAGTACGAAATGAGTTGCATTTCATGTTCAATCATGTTCTTGAAAGATTGGACCAAATCAACAAGTCTACTCATCCTTAGACTCAAGCACATTGTTGCTTCTTAAGTTTTGGTCACTTATTAGTATTAGTAGAATATGTATTACATGGCTAAATCATTCTCTTAATTTTAGAAATTTGTTGATTATCTCTTATGTTTTATTGAATGATAGTTTATATGCCATATTGCTTTGAGTATATGTTTGTTGCTTGAATACATATCTCACTTTGATGTTAACATTATTTGGTACATCACCATTGCTGAATTCTGTCATCAGATAGACGGATCCCTGAGATTTGCCTAGACGGATCCCTCCAAGGAGGGAACCGTGGGATCCGTGCAACAGAAGACCAATTTTCTATTAACTTGAGTCTTATTTGCAGGAAATTATGCACTATATACTTGTTTTCTAACTTTTGTTTTGTAGATTTTCAAAATACACATGAAGACTTTGACACCCTAAGCTAGGGGAGCTTTATGTCAAACAATACATTGCAAAACCATTTGCAATATAATCCTCATTTGGATTACATTTCATGACGTCCCGTTGCAAAGTTGCAATCATCAAGGGGGAGCATTATCGTCACTAAGACGAAACCATTTGCAAACATAGTTGCAATGCATTAGCTTAGTAGTTTTTATTTACTTGACGCCCTCACAAAGGGATGGACTCGTCAAGGGGGAATTAAGACGAGAACTCTTCCCGTCACTTGCCCTCTATATTTTCTTTTCCTTTACATGTTTTTCTTAAAACATTGTGTTAGTTTCTTTTCGACGCTGTTTTTGTTTCGACAAAAAGGGGGAGAAGAGAGTAAAAACTCCAATTCGAACTTTTACGAATTTTAGTTTTTCCTTAAAATAATTTTATGTTTTGTCATCAACAAAAAGGGGGAGATTGTTAAAACAAATAAGCCGTAAAAACGTTTATTTATATTTTACGATCTTCTAATGTTTTGTCGATAACAAACGTAAAATCATTTTAACGAAACAAATAAAATACGTAAATGGTTTGAGCCAATAGCTTTCTAACACACTTACGTTTTCAGATAAAACTCTAAAACTTATGATTTAGTAATACATATGTATAACAACTAGTCTTTACATATTGGGTGAATATATACATAACTAGTATGTATTATAATGAGTAATACAATTGGGTAGAAACTTAAGTATTTGACCCATTGACCAAATACATTGAATGTATTTGGGTACAACCCAAATTCCATGACCCATACCCATGGAGTTTGACCCATAACCCATTGCATGACATCATGCTTTTGTCATATATGGATACTATCCATGACCCATGGTTTTAATCCATGAACCATGGACTAGATGCATTGCATCTTGTAGATACATTGTATCTACTTGATACCCATGATCCATAACCCATGACCCATGACCCAAAACCCATGGGCAAAATGGAGCGTCCCACGGATCCCCGGTAATACACTGGACGGATCCCTCAAGTGAGGGATCTGTGGGATCCGTGGAACAGCAGATGTTTTTCTTCTATAAATAGTGAGCCATTTCTTCCTTTTGGGTTGCCACTCCCACACATACTTTCCCCAAGTATTGTAACCTTCTAACCACAGATCCTAAGGATCTTTTCTATGTAGTTTGTCTTTTGTTTTTGTGTGATTCTCTAGGTTCCTCTTAAAGGCGAGATCACCACTTCTTGAAGTCGAGCAAGCTCAAGTCCATGAGTTGCCAAGCTTCGTCATCATCAAGACTACTGAGGTTCTTTTGTTGATACTTCTTTCTTCCTCCATAGAAGTGTTATGTCCAAGGCATTAGTGAAGGATGCCGAAAGAGTCAAGACAAAAGCATTAGTGAAAGGTGCTTAACGTCCGAGTCAAAAGTATTAGCGAAGAATGCAAGAGGAGTCAAGACGAAGGCATTAGTGAAAGGTGCCAAGCGTTCGTGTCAAGAGCATTAGTGAAAGATGCCTAGAAGTCCAATCAAGTGGCATTAGTGAAGGATGCCAAGGTCGTATAATCGATGAGGTGCATCGTTATACAAATAGTGATAGTTTGTTTCCAAGGATATTGATATCCATGATGGTGTTGTAATAAGGAGTGGGTCTCCTTTGGGGTTGGGTGTCGTGTAGTGTTGGGTAGTAGTTCCTCCATCGTAATGGAACTCGGTACTTAGCCTAGTACCGGATAAAGGGTAGGCGATGTTGTGGTAGGTGTGGTTCTCCTTTGTGAAAGAACCCGGTGGTTAGCCTAGTATCGGAAAAAGAGTAGGCGACGTTGTGAAGGATTCTCCGCCATAAGGAGTTGGTGTCGTGTAGTGATTACGAACTCTCGAGTAGGTGACTCGGGAGTGGAGTAGGGCAAGGAAGGTGTCCTTGTAGCCGAACCACTATAAATACTCATGTCGTGGTTATGTGCTTCTTACTCTTTATCTTTCATTACACATTTATATATCTATCTATCAATGTCCAACATACACATCCAAATAGATTGACATAAGTCGATCTAAATATTTTAAAACATAGTTTTAATTAGTAAAACTATTCAATCCCCCCTTCTAGTTTTCCACAACCAGAAACCCTCAGGACTCTTAGTTCAACCCGAACTTTCAGAATGGAAATGGGAGCGAATCACCATGGATTTTATCACCAAATTATTGAGAACAGCTAGCGCAATGACGCTATCGGGTATCGTAGATCGTTTGACTAAAGTCTGCTCACTTCTTAGCCATTAGTAGGTCGATAGTCTCGACAAGCTCGCTCTCTGTACATCAGGAGATAGTACGCGTCATGAGTACCGGTATCTATCATTTCCGATCGAGATAGGCGTTTTACATCCCACTTTTGAGATCCCTTACGTCAGCATTAGGAACAAACCTGGATATGAGCACTGTTATCATCCTCAAACCGCTGTTTAGGAGCGAAGAACCATTCGACCTAAGAGGATATGCTAGAGCCTGTGTCATTGATTTCGGAAAAGGCTAGGAGAGACATCTCCCTTTGGCCGAATTCTCCTACAACAATAGTTATCATGCTAGCATTAAGGCCGCTCCATTTGAGGCGTTGTATGGCCGAAAATGTCGTTTCTCTGTTTGTTGGGGCTGCAGTTGGCGAGAGTCAACTTACCGTCCGAACTTGTTCTAGAAACCACTGAGAAGATAGTTCAGATTCGTAACCTTTTGCAAACCGCTCATGGTGGACCAAAGAGTTATGCCGATAGGAGACGTAAACCCTTAGAGTTTCAGGTTGGAGATCGTGTTATGTTAAAGGTTTCTCCTTGGAACGGAGTGATTCGTTTTGGAAAGCGTGGAAAACTTAATCCGTGATATATTGGTCCTTTTCCAATACTGGAAAGAATCGGACCAGTAGCTTACCGTCTTGAGCTACCATTGGAATTGAGCAGTGTACACAATGTCTTTCATGTTAGTAATCTTAAGAAATGTCTTTCGAAGGAAAACATAGTTGTACCGTTAAGAGATATCCGTATTGATGAGAAGTTGAATTTCATTGAGGAACCGATAGAGATCATGGATTGTGAGATTAAACGGCTGAAGCATAGCCGTATTCCGATTATCAAAGTTCGTTGGAACTCCCGACATGGACCGAAGTTCACTTGGGAACGTGAGGACGTATTCCGTAAGAAGTACCCTAAACTCTTCATGACACCAAGTAACTCGGAGTGAAACCTGGGACGGGTTTCTTCTGAGGCTGGGAGGCTGTGACAACTGGCAATTAGGGAGCTATTTTAGCTAACCGCATTACATTAAACTAAACCGAGCTTTTTCCGTTATAACTATTTTTATCGACCATGACTTGATTTGATATCGTTTATTGGTTTTTATGATTTATTTTATTATTGTATGAGTTATCGTGTGAGTTTTAACCCTTTTTGATAGCCACTATTCGATTCGGCACAATAAAAGCCTAAAACAAGAAATAATGTAACTTTTAAACCGTAACTCGAGACTTGACAAATAAATAGTCAAAGCTCGTGGAAAAACATAAATAAACATAATAGAAAGTCGAAGGAACGTCGTGGGACACTCGTAGGACAATATATGAGCTCGGAATAAAGTAACGGGATAGTTTACCAAAATTACGGGCTTCGGCCCTCCCCACTTCTCCTTGGCGGCGCCCGCCCCACCCAAAATAATTATTTTGAGGTCCCTCATGCCCATGTATATATACCCACTCCCTACCTCATTTATCCCTTTCATTTCTCTCTCTAAAATACACACACACCAACTTTCTCTCTCTAATATTTCTCTCTCTACAAACAAACCCTAACCCTAGCCACCACCACCATAACCGCCGCCCCTCTCCGGCCACTTTCCGGCCAATTTTCCGGCGAGTGGTATCTCACCTCCACCACCATCTTGTAGATCTCTCTTTCCTCTTTCCATCCATATATATATCTCTTATAGAAGCCTGCATTAACACCTCCAAATCTTACAAAAATGATTCGTGATTCTAGGGTTTTCATTAAATCTTGTAGATCGAGGTTGGAAAAGGTAAATGAAACATGGGTCAAGCTTGTTTAGGTCATGGAAAGCCACATATGGGTCTCCTAGGGCTCGTACATGGTTCGAAATTTAGGGTTTTTGGGTGAAACATGGGATTAAAACTAGTTTACACTTAATAAAACATGTAGCTAGTGATTTGGTATCATGTGGTGTATCATATTGTTGGGTTTTTGCATTTTAGGCTTAGTTTCATGAAATGGGGTTAGATTAGTTGTTGGGTTTGATGTTTGGATGATGATTGGAGGATGATTATTTGTGTTTGGTTGTAGGAGAAGTCATTTGGGGAGTGTTTGGTTGTGGTGTTGAGGCGTACGAGCCACCAAACCCACATGGGTTGGTGGTGTGGCGTCACGTGACCCATATGGACCAAGGGTCCCGGTCGGTTGTAGTGGTATATTGTTGGTTGTTGATTGTTGGTGTTTGGATGAGAGCTTGGGAGCCAAAAGCTTCTAGAGATTGTTTAGTTCACGTGGTCTAACCGACCGTGGTCGGACCATTAGGGTCATAACATTGGTTTCGGGTATAATTGGTGGATTGATTGGTTGGCGAGATTGATTTGGGTTGATTTGAGATTGAGTTGCGCTATATTCATTATTTACTTGGACTTATAATATAAATTGTCAACTTTGAGCAACGTCGGTGTTACTTTGACTTTTTAGTCATAGTTGACCCCGACAACGCCGTAACGTGGACTTTAGTATATTTTGGACTATTGATTGATTAAAAGCCGAGAAGTCATAACTCGTGCTTGTGGACTCGAAACGAATAACGATATGAAACTAATATTGAAATTGACGAAATATATATATATATATATATATATATATATATATATATATATATATATATATATATATATATATATATATATATATATATATATGAAAATGTTAATAAACTATGAAACATAAATAATAAAAGGGTTTTATACCAAAACTTCGTAACAAGACTTGTCTTGTTATTTACTGTTTTAAATGGAAATTAACAACTTAAAATGGAAAGGTTTTCTAATAAATAAGTATTTAATGTTTCGAGTGCACGTTTATCAAAATGTGCCATTTATGAGCATTTAATACTAGTTTCAAGTATTTAATTTGTTTACGTTGTGTGCATGGGTTACGGATAACCTAACATTAATAACATCGATCCACGTGGGTAGCGGACTTATTAGGTTGACGAATCTAATAAGATCCCGCTTGGTACGTAGGATAACGTTATTAATGGGTGAATTATCCTTATGAATCATTAGATGCAACCGTTTATGGGATAATAAGCGACACGAATAAATGATTGAGTTTATCAAGTTGACGAATTCGATAAGGTCTACTATTTATTCCGAAACTTATTGAACTATGGAGCTTATCGCTGGCGTCATTGTGTTGCATTGAGTCACATTGTGGTTGTTTGAGTGCATTAATGATATCATGTTGAGTCGATACAAGCACACGATGATACCAAACGCTAGGACTAAACGGTGAAATAAGACATTTTGGAGATAAAGAAAAGGAATACATTGGGGTAGATAACGTTGATTTTGGGAAATATATATTAAAATTGGTTTACATTAATAGGTTGTGCCGAGTCGATAGTCGCTGAGCCGTGATTAGTCAAGTTATCTTCTGCTAGTGTTTATTTGTGCGTTGCTTGCTTGAGGTGAGTTTTTTCATACCCCACTTTTATCTATGTTTTTAACTAATTTGGGGTGAGAATCATGCTACTATTTTGGACCTTTTAAACTATTTTGATTTGCTTATGTGCTTGACTGTTTAGATAGATATGTGGTAGTTGTTGCCTTAGTCTAGGGTAGCAATCCTAATTGCTATAGCACTTGCTAGCTAAGTATAGACTTCTACCTCGACCTAGTCTAGGGTTAGCAATCGTTTACAGGGCCCACTATGATGTCGGATATGATATTGTGATTGTGATATTGGTATGTGATTGATGTGTATCTATCTTAGGTCTCGCATAGCAAATAAACTCCTACAGGTCCACTACTTTATACTTGAATTTAAACCCATGAACTCACCAGCGTTAGCTGACCTTTTAGCATGCTTTTCACAGGTATTTAAGTGATGTTTAGAGTACGTGTTTTGTGGAAGCTTGGCAAGAAGACATGGTTGAAGGATCATAATCAAACTCTGATAAATTTATGGGGACCTATTTTTATAAATCATGTTTGGGCCTTATATTTACATTTTGGGATTAATGTTTTGGATAATTAAATTTGGGATTGGTTTTTGAATGATAATATGACTATCTTGTTTGCTATACTTGTGTGAGATACCAATCCAATGTACGCTCCGAAACTTGATTAAGTCTTCAGCCTGTACGAGATTTGGTGTGTTACGTTCACTTTTTCCAATCCGGATCAATAATTGTTCATGTGGTGTTGTTCCGGACAGTATCGATTATATTTGTTTATTGTACGTTACTCATGATTTTATCATCTACAATTAAAAGCAACATTACTTCTTGTATAAAGCTTACGTAATACGGAGTATCATCCATTTAAATCAAGACGAAAGACATGCCACTAATGTAGACTAACACATGACACATGAACATGCTTTTAAGTTGTTTATAAATTTGTTTATTGTGTTTCTTCGTCACCTAACTAAATGTAGTTACTAATTTGTTTTCAATAGTATTGTTGTATATGTTTGTATACATTAAAGCACTTGACTTATTAATATTGTTTGATTAATATTAGGGATAATGACAAAAATACCCAAAATTTCAAACCTACTTCACAAAATACCCCATTTTATACTCAAAAACCCAAAATACCCACTAAATCCGAAAGTTTTTTGAGAAAAAAATCGAAATTTGCGATTTTTTGAAGTTTTTGAGAAAAAATATCGAAAATTTTCGATATTTTTAAGAAAAATCGCAAGACTTGCGAAATTTCTTAAAAATATCGAAAATTTTCGATATTTTTAAGAAATATCATAAATTTGCTGTATTTTTTAAGAATATAAAATTTATGCGATATTTCTTAAAAAATATCGCAAATTTTTGATATTTTTAAGAAATTTCGCAAATTTATGGATAAAACTTGCGAGATTTTTTTCAGTTTGCTAGATTTTGCTGATAAAACGTGTTTTATTGTTATTTAAGCTCCTTTCACTAAAAAACTCAAATTCTCACTAAATCGAGTCAAATGATATTGGACAACAACCACTATGAACTGAATCAGATTAAATGGACAATTAAAAACTTAAACTTTTATTCATAAATTAAAAACGTTACATAGATAATTAAAACGTTTACGCACGAAATAAAAACGTAAACATTCATAAATTAAAGATTGTATCCTTGTGGAAAACCTTAACAATGTTTTTCAATGTAATGTTAAGATAATGGCCACCAAATTAGGAAAACATCAAACTTACGTATCAAACGCTCCTACGGTAATAGCCTTTGATAACCCTCCTCTTTAAGGACTTTTGTAATGAATTGTACCGAAATTATACCGAAGGATCTTTGAGTGTTCTTTAGTCACCCACGATTGGTACATAAGACTTTATTACTGCTACAAACCTTTTTCACTTTCCCATTCTTCAAAAGGTTTTCATATCGCCAAAACACCATTTCGATACTCCTTCAATTAGATATTGACCGCGCTAGCCATGGCCACGCGTAAAATGATCATCCTCATAGCATCCTCAATTATTTTCCTAACGTATTCGTGTCGGCATTTTCACATCATGACCACCTTCCTTCTCTCTCTGCTATTTTACGGAGCTTCGCAGCTTGTAGAATACCAGCAGGACCAGGTATTATCCTAACCGCATTTTCATCACTAAATGGATGAACGGGAGACGAAGGATGGTTCATATTTGGTTGTGATGAAGAACTGCCAACGTTATGTTGAGGACTTGTGAATGGTTTGTTATGGTATGGTTTGGAATGTCTTTGTTTCGATGAGACATTTTGTTGTGCATAAAAATGTTGAAGTTAAGGGGTATTTATAAGTTAATTAAATACTTATCTTATCCTTGAATAAATTTGTCCTTTTTGTCAGTTGTAATCTCGCAAAAATCTTATCTCGCAAAAATGCAATATCGCAAATATCTTATCCCTGAATAAAGTTGTCATTTTTGTCAGTTGTATCTCGCAAAATCTTACTGGCAAAATGCAATATCGCAAATATAGGGATATATATATATAAGAGTATGCCACATATTTTATAAAAATTCATCATGGATTTACCCAAGTTTACTGTATTCGATAGTCTGGTACACCATCATACATTTGAAATACTTACGGTATGTTTGCTACATTACCTTAATGCTTTATATTTTAATGGTAGCTAACCAATAAATTTTGTTTTTATAATGCACAGATGAATTTCCTTACCTGTTTTCATTGTTAATACACCATGAAGGACGTTTCTCTGGTTTTCCAAAAAGAAAATACTTGCAAGGAAAGATACATGAAGTAGACTTTTTAAACATTGATGATTTTAGTAGGGAAGACATGTATAATATTATGAAGAAAATAAGTGATGCTAGTGGCGTTGTTGAGAATATCGAGTCGAATGATTATTTCTGCTATTTTCAAAAACCTAATTGTGACTTAGATACTTGGACTACAAACTATGGACTGAAGAAGATTACATGGATCTATACATGTATATTGGACACGGAAAGACGCAATTCCTTCATATCTACATTGTAAGAGAGGAGGTAAACGAAGACTGTGAGGCTTGTAGAGCTAGTTCAAGTGCCGAATCAAAAGGCTTTATAATAATTTAATAACTATTATCATTGTCATGCAATGTAATGTCAAATTATAATTGTCATGCAATGTAATGTCTAATTATCATTGTGATGTAATGTAATGTCTAATTATCATTGTGATGTAATGTAATGTCTAATTATCATTGTGATGTAATGTAATGTCTACTTTTCAGATATACCATCCCAGACTTTTATTGCGACAACATCATTGTGAAGGATGCCCAACATCGTATATAACCTCGTTGTATGAAGCCCTCCAAACACTAGTCTTGAAACACGGAAATGCAAACTGATTTGCACTTGATTGGCGTAAATGTCGCATAACAGCAATAAGATGCCCACAAGGTAAACCCGATAATTGCCATTGTCCACAACTACATGTCCTAGTATTAAGATCAATCCCCTTTTTTTTTTAATCAACAACATTGTAAGGTAGTTTGCAGCGGGTCTTACATTCCATGTGGTGGATTTTGCAATTTTTTAGCTATCTTGGCCTCCCGCAGGTGTTAATTCATCTTTATGTTCATCTACACATGATAATATGTGAGTAAAATATATTTATAAAAAAAGAAACATAATAGGCATGGTTTAGTATGTGTTTTACCGCCGTTTGTCGATGTTCAAAGTACCATTGTTGCAAAGATTTTATGAACCAATCAATCATCATACAAATCGGAGTTTCGAGAATGTCGAGACAATGCATTCACTGATTCCGCACTATTGGAGGTCATGTAATTATAACGCATACCGGGGAAGTGAACCCTTGCCCACTTTTCATGACCAATCCTATCAAGTTTATTAGCGGCACTAGCAATACATCCGTAAAGTGCTAAAATGTTCTTCAAAGTCTGAAATCCGATATGCTTTACATGCTCTCCAAAATAGCGTTTCCTTACTTATAAATCGAGGACACTTTGCACGTAAGTTCATCAACAAGTGGCGACAACAACGACCATGAAATGCATTGGGAAATACATTCTGAATGGCCAAAGCAATGGATCCGCTCCATCAATATGATCGTAAGTTATCTTGCTTACCAATTACATTCCTTGAGTTTCGTCAAAAACCAATCCTAAGATCTAAATGTCTCCGACTTACCCACTCCGATGCAAGCGCAGAATCCGATTATTACCATCCATTGCAACTGCTAGATACATTGTACCCAAAAATTTCCCTTTAAGATGTGCACCGTCTATTATAATCAATGGTCGCATGTGTGACACAAATGTACGAATCTACATAAAAAAATCTTTCGATAATTAGAATAATAAATAGATAGCATGAATAATACATTTATTTTTTTTGTAATAAACAATACTTACCGCAGCACCCATGGCAAGAAAAAAAATCTCAAATCTGTCTTCATCGTCAGTTTCAATATGTGTAATAGTCCCTGGGCTTTTTAGTTTCAAATTGTGGCAATACAAGGGAGTTCGAAAACGACTCCCTAGGAGTCCCTCTCAACAATTGCAATGCATAACATTTAGCTCGCCAAGCTTGAGAATATGATATATCAATTTTGAACCTAGCATTCATATCTGTCATAATCTCTTTCCCCCTATAAATCCTACTATTCTCAGACATTACCTCCTTCAATATATGACCAAGGACTTTTGGGGAAGCATTATGATGATGTGGGTGAATTTGAGTTCTAGTGCATGTATGATGGTCGTGAAATGTTGTTACATAAAACTTTTTATAGTCCTTTGGTATATAGGCTCGAAAAACCCATTCACATGTGTCATCAATACATTTTGCATATACCCTTTGGGGGTCTGATCTTGGGTATCTAATTTGAAATCCTTCTTCAAGAGCTTTTCTACCCAAAACAACTTTTATATGTTCTTTATTATCAAAAGTATCATGCAAACGAACAAGACTAGATGTTCCAAACACATACCTTTTTCGAGTTGATATCTGAACTGGTGTTTTGAGTAGGGGAGGCATATTCCAAAATTTATCCTTCTTGGATTCACTAACCAGCTCATCAGATTTTCTACTCTCGTCATCAGATTCACTACGCTCATCATCAGTTCACTACTCTCTCCTCCTCGCCAGACAATCTTTTCACTTTCCCAAACACCACCCATTACCTTTTCTCTCGAAAGCCGTAATTTATCATCATCTAGCAAATCCTTTCGTTAGTCTTTTTTGTTTTTGGTGAACCAACAACTTTTTTTTTTTACGATTAGCTGAATCACTTTGAGGATCCTGCATATGATACACAGAATTCAGGCACACACATAGGATTCCCAGGAAATCCATGCATATGTTGAAAACTATGAAAATTTTGATAAAAACTACTACCAGGCATTTGTGTTTGGTGAATTTGTGTGGCATGATATTCGGTTTGATATACATTTACAGACGAGTTAGCATGAATAAAATTGCTTTGTTGATTGCTTCCCGTAGTTGATAATTGCCTACCATTTTACACTAGACTCAACAATACACAACGTAACAATTCTACTACTTTTAACAACAAATTCCATAAATTCATTGACTTCCAAATCATCACATACCTCTACAATATCATTATCCGAATTGTAAGTTACCATAAAACCACTATTAGCATCGATTTCTAGCCTCTCGGATACCGCTTCTAGTAAACATGAATATGATGACAACAATGGTAAATTAGTGTACGTTTTACACAATTTAACGACATATACTCCAACACACCATCCACTCTTTCCCATGTACCTCCTTTACATACGCGTATTTTGACGGTTTCTTTGACGGAATTCATGGAAAACTTGAGTTTTTAGTGGAGATTTAGTTTTTTAGTGAAGGGAGCTAAAATAACAATAAAACACGTTTTTATCAGCAAATCTCGCAAACTGACAAAAATCTCGCAAGTTTTATCCATAATTTTGCGATATTTTTATGATATCTCGCAAATTTGCGAAATTTTTAAAATATCGCAATTTTGCGATATTTCTTAAAAATATCGCAAATTTTCGATATTTCTTAAAAATATCGAAAATTTTCGATATTTCTTAAAAATATCGAAAATTTTCGATATTTCTTAAAAATATCGAAAATTTTCGATATTTTTAAGAATTTTCGCAAAAATATCGAAAATTTCGCAAAAATATCGATATTTTTAAGAAATTTCGCAAATTTGCGATTTTTCTTAAAAATATCGAAAATTTTCGATATTTTTTCCAATTTCGCAAAAAACTCGAAAATTTGCGATTTTTCTCAAATAAGTTGCGGATTTTTTGGGTATTTTGGGTTTTTGAGTATAAAATGGGGTATTTTGTGAAGTAGGTTTGAAAAAATGGGTATTTTTGTCATTTTCCCTTAATATTATTTGTCTAATAAATATGATTAGTATTGTTTGATGTATGGCTTCACTGTACTATTAATATTGATATGTATGTCTTCAACCCGTTACACATATAATTTGTACGTCTTTAGCTATACTTTATATTTAGTATGCATATGTGATTTTAAGTTTTGTGTATGATAGAATCTTAATGAAAACAAATCGTTTGAATGAAAGGCTAGTATGTTCTATGCATGGCTATATATTTAGTTTAATTGACTTTGAGTTTAATTTGTTTTTCAATTGTCAATATGTAAACATAGATGGTTAAATATCTACAAGTTTTATATATGTTTAGTAACGATTTGTGGTATTGAACTGTATTATGGTGTGTATTTTGTTTACTATCTTGATTTCTTCATTGATTTTATCTTCTGCTGTGCATTTTTTTTTTGTTGCCTTTTCTTCTTTACTTTGGATTTTGTTCTTTTGAATTATATTATTGACACATTATTTGGAGTTTGAATTATATATATTTAACATGCATGTACTTTGAGCATATTGTTTATCATGGAGCCAAAGCTTGCAGACCTACAAATTATGGCTTTAGACATCAGTGAAAAATTATTTGTCTTGGGGATTGGAAGCTAAGACATACTTGGATGCACATGGGCTTGGGGATACAATCCAAGCAGGAAAGGTAACAACCGATATGCAAAAATCTAAGTAATTGATGTTCATACGCCATCATCTCCATGTGGACTTGAAAACTAAATACCTTACTGTCAAAGATCCACTAGTCCTTTGGAACAAATTAAAGGACATATATGACCACCAGAAAAATGTGATTTTGCCTAGGGCGCGTTATGAGTGGTCTCACTTAAGACTACAAGATTTCAAAACAGTGGAGCGAGTATAACTCACCCATGCATCGCATTACTTCCACGCTACGTTATTATGTGGGGACCCAATCAGTGATGCTGAAATGTTGGAAAAGACTTTCTCCACATTTCATGCTTCTAATATACTATTGCAACAACAATATCGAGCCAAAGATTTCACAAAATATTGTGATTTGATTGCATGTTTGCTTGTTGCCGAACAAAACAATGAACTTTTAATGCAAAACCACGAGAGTCATCCGACTGGTGTTGCTCCGTTCCCGGAAGCAAATGTGGCAACATATAATGATCGTTGTGGAAGTTTTGGCCATTGGGCAAAGCAATGTCGTACACCTAGGCATCTAGTTGAACTTTATCAAAATTCTATCAAGTACAAGGGAAATGGGGTAGAGTCAAACTTTGTTTATGACGATAAAAATGATATCCCCGATGGTCCTAAAGACCACACCGATGAAACTTATTTGGAGGCTGATGATTTTCTTATAGATGAATAATTGGTAGAGTCAAGCTATGAATAATTTTAAGTGTTTTGTTAGGACTTTCTTTAGGTGTTTTCTTTTCTTAGGATTGTTTTATTATTTTTGGATTCCTATTATTCTTGGCTATGAGATATTTTATTAGGTTTATTAGGTTTATTATATTTAGTTACACTATATTTTACTGTTAATATGCAGGGTAAAAGCCATAAAATAACAACGTACTTTTCAAATTTTGCCGACTTGAAACACTTACTTTTTAATTACCTTAGTTCACCAACCTAACTTTCAAAATTTGTTTCAATTCACCCATATATATCAGCTTTATATTAAAATAATAACCGAAATAACTATATTACCCTATTATTCTTTAAAATTTAGTCCGATTACTAACAACTTTTCAAAATTTGTTCTGACTTCACCCATATGCCGAGGGTAATATAGTCATTTCAGATATTATTTTAATATAAACTGGTCATATGGGTGATTTCGAAACAAATTTTGAAAGTTCGTTGGTGAACTAAGGTAATAAAAAAGTAAGTGTTTCAATTCGGCAAAATTTGAAAAGTACGTTATTATTTTATGACTTTTACCCTAATATGCATTGTTTTTCTTGATGACAATGATAATTCAACTAATACGAGCACCATTAAGTCCCATCAAATACATGCATATATGTGCGAATGAGCAAACACCAGGACCAGATTTTAGATCTTAGTAATCATATTATGATATGTATGTGAATGTATATAACACTATCTGTGAATGTTTCTTTAATGTGAATGTATAGTGTCATGTTAGTCTAATGATTGTTGCTATGCCATGCCATCCTTCTGTGCATGTCATTTTTCCTTCCTTTATAACGAATTGAAGTATTTTTCCTTTTTATACATGTACCTTTAATGTGAATATGTTTAAACTTATATTAATTGGCATGACCGGTTAGACCATCCCGGTTTAACGATGATGCGGAATGTATACAAGAATGATACATTTCTTCCAAGATAAATTTTTTTATTGTTCTCAATGGAAGTAAATTATTTACTTATGACCACTAAATACATATTATGACTTGATTACTTCAAAATTTTGGAAAAATATAAAGGGCATGTAGGCTTATACATGTGCCATACGGATCATTTTGATCTATAAAATTGATGCATCGTCAAAATGATCATTAAAGACACAACTTAAGGTTAGCGTAATGAATGACTCGTCTTTTAAAATGCGAGCATGGTTTTCCAAATTGTATCTTTGAAAATGGTGGTGAATACTTCCATATGTTGGGCAATTATTGGAATAAGTGTCGAACTTAAAAGTAGCCCATGTTCGTACGCGAATTGCTTTTGTTGAAACGTTCATAAAACGTCTTCAGTTGATTGCAAAGCCAATAATTCTGAGAACAAAACTGTTAGTTTATAGGGCATGTAATTTTGAATGATAAAATATAAATTCGCATCTTGCCAACAATTAATAATGAATTCTCCCTATTAGAATGGTTTCGGTCACAAACCATATGTTTCACATATAAAGTTTTCTATAAATGTGCGGAACCTGTATTATAAATCCACCACAACACACACAAGGGATGTTGAAGTTGATAATTCATTTAGGGGGAGAATGAGCAGTGAGAAATATGGAATGAATTATGATATAAAAATGTTGATCCTCACACTAATGAAAATGAACTTAAAGTTCAAGGGACAATTTACATTCCAGATCTAGTAGTTGCCTGACAAGTTTAGTGACCTAAATAAATTGACTAGATCAATTGTTAGGAATTAGAAAATTCCATAGTGAAGTATCGGTCACCCCAAATATAATCTAGCATAAGTTAGCTCGTAGACATTACGTTATTTACTAGTTATTTAGTTTAGTGCAACACCGTGGAGGAAGGACGGGTCTTTACCCACTGTATGCCTGATCCACAGTCCGAAGGAGGACGTTTATTATGTAACTATAAATACCCTCTACCTCCCAAGGTAGAGGGTTGGACCTTTCACTCTTAATCTAACCTTCTATATTTTCTTTCACTTTCTCTCTAGAAAGGCTCCCCTTTCTCTCTAAACTCTATACAATTTGATCCATATTATTGATGTGTTATGTGTTTATGAAATCCAATATATTACAAATGGTATCAAGAGCCATGGTTTGATCACTCTTTCATGTTATTATTTGTTTGGTGGATTTCATATGGTTTTTGGGGTATTAAGTGTTTAGGAGAGTTTGAATCATTTGGACAAATTCAAGTGTTGAAGTTTCAATTTTGCTTGTACTTTTGTGTTTAGGATCATCATATGTGTTTAGGTTTTGAATTGGAGATTAAATCATTGTGGTTCGGTCGCTTTTGATTGATAAAGTGGGTATTTGTGAAAAGTGTACAAAGCGAGTTGAGACTCGTAGTTGAGTTTCTTGGATGCGAGTTGCTTCATTTGGAAGCGAGTTGGTATGTTTAATTTGGCTACTTAGCGAGTTGACTATTTGGCGCGACTTGGTTATTAATTTGCTTCTTTCTTTTAAGCGAGTTGATTGTGTAGCGAGTTGATACTAAAGAGAGTTGCCTATGACTTGTCCGATTCAACGTATCTAACGAGAGTTGCCTAAGAGAGTTGCCTATGCGAGTTGCTTAAGCGAGTTGCCTATGCGAGTTGTGTTTTGCGACCGTCTATTGCGAGTTGTCTGCTTATGCGAGTTGTGTTTCATGCGACTTGTCTATTAAGCGAGTTGTCATCTTATGCGAGTTGAGCCTTAAGCAAGTTGTAATTTAAACGATTTGTCTTGGAAGCGAGTTGTCCCGATGCGAGTTGATTGAAGCGTTTGACCAAAGTTGACTTTTTACGTCAAAACTTCAAACGGCCATAACTTTTGAACCGTAACTCGTTTTAGCAAAATACCGTCAAAACGAAGTGAACAGCTGAATATGGTGAGGTTTCACCACGACTTCGTGAAACGAAATTTTGAGGCCCAAATCGCCCGAAGGAAGTTATTGCTTTTAAGTTTTTGACCTAAATTTCTCCAAAATGTGCATCAACCAATCCAAATCTTAACCAAACAACATCTCTGCTAATCCTACAAACAATAATAAGTCCTAACACACAATTGTCTATCATTGTGACAATCCATCAGTCATCTTAACACGTTCCATTGCTCATTGCTTAACGGTTTGGTCTTGATTTTAGTAAAATCCCGCGAAAGATTCTATTTCTCGGTTTAAATCATAGACTTGTAAAATCCCGTGGATTCATCAACATCATGTCTTACACTCATGATTCAATGATTTCAGAAGTACTTAAACTGTATGATGCTGTAGACAACCATGAGAATATTAGCTATACTGAACGGTTACAGATGATGGAATCAATCAATGATGATTTGATCTTCATGCTCGAGTCCAATGAGAAAGATTTGCACCAGTTAGACTACAAAATGCCATGAAAAAGGAAAGTAGCATTGAACCTTATCAACAACTTCACTCACATCTCATGTTACTCACAACAGGAATGGAACGAGCATGCAATGCCCTTTTCCATCAAGATTTATCCACATTAACGGGAACATTACTATTGAACTTAGAACAATTGGAACAACAACTTGATAAAGAAAAGGTTCAAAAG
>OU343217.1:143633033-143660364 GCA_910596185.1 Chrysanthemum makinoi | reverse complement strand
GACTTCTAGACATTGTTGCAAGGTTTTCAAAAGCGCCGAGGAGTTTCATCACTAACCATGCGTGCAATATTTCACGACTAGTTTTTCTGAGGCCATTTGGGCATATTTTCAAAGTATGAAAGTGTGTCATTTCGGCCGAAAATATTATATTTACCAATAAATCACTAGCGACTATCGTAGGATATAGTTTCAAGTAAATACTTGTAAGTAATTTATAAATTGTCAAGTCGTTATAAGATTATTTTTCGACAATAAACTTTATTTTCAAGAGTGTACAAGTGGTATGGATATCATATGAGTTTGCATGCACGACATTGTTTCATGACTTATATTAGAGCATATCATTCATTATAGGTCGCGGTTAGACTGTTGCCTCTCATTTTACGTGCATCACTTTGTCATCATAACTGGCCTGCTGGTGAGTTAAGTAGCCCCACTTTTACTCGTTTAATTGTTTTTATAAAACTCGCCGGAGATACATGCTCAACTACTTGCTTTTACTTTACATTTTATATGGGCTTAAATATCTTTTGTTTCCACTCTCTGTAATGCTTGGCGTGAAGTAGATTATGCCGAACTAAATTGATCGCTTTATGTTATGAGCTATTAAAATTTGAAACACTTTCCTTGATTTTGAACCCTTAGACATGTATATTTGAACTCTTTTAAATTGATTCGGACCCTTTAACATATAAGTGAACACTTTGGACTTGATTTGAACTTTTTGACATATAGTTGAACTCTTTTAACTTGTAAAGGACCCTTTTGATATATGTTAAACTTGTTTGACGTGATTTTGAATGCTTCGACTATCTTGAACCCTTTTGATATTATTAGGTAGCTCTTTGAAATTTGATGCGAACTTTTGAACTCGACTTAAATCTTTGGACTTAACTCACGAACTTTTGAGCGGTACTCTTGAACTTAAATACAAACTTATGACTTGTTTGAACTTATTGAACCGTGCGATGTTATGACCTTGACCTAAAGTCTCCCATGTTAGACATCACTATAAAGTCTCCCTTGTTGAACAACCCTAAAGCCTCCCGGTCAGGCCGGGCGTCTCACTATGTTCTGGGCGTTCTCAATAATTCGCCTTGGTGGAGTGTGCAAAGTCTCCCTATGTGAGCAGACAATACCAATTCGCCTTATTGGTGGAGTGTGCAAATTCTCCCATGTTGGTGTTCTTAATTGTATATAATGAATTGTATATGATGTCTTGTTAGGTACATTACGTACATTGTTAGTCTCCTATTAGTAGGTATATGGATAAGCTATTAGAGGTGACCAACCTCTCGTCCACTATGTTCACGGGGCTATAGTATTTATTCTAGGGGCTTTGCCTAGCATACATTATTATATACATGGTACTATATTGTGAACTATTATGACCACTTATACTTGACCACTAGACACACTATATTTTGTGCAATAGGTTGTGAACACACAGGTTTACAAGTTTTGTATGGGCGGAACTTGGGCGAGGTGGATTTACAATGCCTTTGCTTTGTGACCTCATTTGACAACGTGTTCTTGAACATAAACTAGACATACTTTGGCGGTGGGTTTGTGAACACACAGGTTGCAAAGTTTTGTATGGGCCCGGAACTTGGGCTGAGGTGGATTTACAATGCCTTTGCTTTGTGGACTATTCTAAATGACCAAAAACTTTTGCCTTTGTTGCGGCGGCTTTAAAAAGCACCCCATTAACTAAACTCTATGAACTCACTCAACCATTGTGTTGACACTTTTAGCATGTTTTTATCTCAGGTATCTAAGGCATTCCGCATGGCATGCATGTGGACTTATCATAAGTCGCGGTTATTAGAGGCGTCTCATATATTTTTTTTATGCATTTAACAATCGTTTGATTGTAACAAACTCATTTTGGTATATTAGAAATAATTTGGGACCTATGTTTTGTAAACTCTGATTATTTTACTTAATCAAACGATATTTTCAAAGCGACACTTTTAGGTGGATTCGATATATAGCCCAGCAACCACGATGCTATGATAGTCATTCCCGAAATTCCATTCGGTACGCAAAGCAACAGTAATTTGGGGTGTGACAGTTGGTATCGAGCATCGATTATAGAGAACTAGGCTGCACATCATTGACCACTAGACTATAACTACATCATCTAGCATCTCATCATATCATTATAAGAGATTACGCCTCCTTATACATGTATATGACTCAGCAAACATCATATGAGTCGATTAGTCCAAGCATTGCATAGTTACTCCTAAATTATACATAGCCTGATCACCTATGTCTAATACAGGAAGAATCATGCAATAGTAATAGTCTCATATAGAGAACTAGGTTGCATCATTGACCCTAGACTATAACTACATCATCATAGCATCTCATCATATCATAATAAGTGCATACTCATATACATGCGCACATGACTCAACACCAAACATCATATGAGTCGATTAGTCCAAGCATTGCATAGTTACTCCCAAATTATACATAGCCTGATCACCTATGTCTAATTAGGAAGAATCGTAATGCAATGAAGAGGAGTAATGTAGTCTCATATGTGTAGCACTAATTCTGTCGAGCCAAATTTTCAAAAGATTTTCTTGAACCACTTGTTTCGGTTTGATCGGCGGCAGTTCTTGTTTGATGAGTTGCAAAGATCAAGCTAGAAACAAGTTGTTGCTCAAACCGGTTTAGCCTAATCTCATGGCGGTTCTCGTTTGATGAGTTGTGAGATTAAGTAAAATCGGTTACCTAAAATCTTTGAGGGTTTCGCTTCGAGAATGGAAAGCTTGCCTCATCAAGTCTAATCATAGAGAGCATGTATTTAGGGCGGAAATGCTCACGATAGCTACGAGCGTATTTTAGTTGAGCGAGGAACCCATATGCATGAACATTGGCGTGATCATTTAGGCTATTTATGCGAGCATGAACTTTAGAACCTTTATGCGGTTAGGACTATAGTATCAATAATTGAATCACGAGGACGTGATTCCTCTAACCGAGGAAGAATGTCACAATTCTCAATTTTCGGTCATTGCTCATATTTACTATTTCATCGTTTATCATAAACTAGGTTTACAAGTATCAAATTCGCGTAACTTTAGTGGTTTAGCTGCGAATTCATGAACAATCATCAAGGACATTTCATATAGATTAGATTTAGTCTACATATCATCAATAAAATCATTTCATATCGGTTCATGCATGGATTTGAATTTTACATTAAACGCATAATTTCCTATTAAATAAACGCTATCGCGTAATCATTTATTTTGAACATTTGATCTACTTCAAAAATTATCGATATATTTTTATATTCATATTAAGATTATAAAAATAATATTATGAGTTTACCCGGTGTTTTAAATTTAATTTGTATATAAATTGTTATATTTATATAGTACGGCGGTTTTAAAGTAAATACTACACGATAATTATTATTTCACTCAAATTTTGCAAGAAATGTATTTTTACAATTTTTATGGCTTCAATATATTTTATTTTGATCCGTTAAAATTTATTTTTTAGCTAAGCTACCCTAAATGCTTAAATAAATACACAAGTTACTAATAATTCCTAATTAATTACACATTTACTTAACATTAACACACTTGATTATTATTAAATGCATCTAGTCTTATATGTTTTATATATGTCTACCAAGCCAAGATGAGTCATCTCAAATTTGCTAAATATCTAACATATCTACACATTTAATCATATAAAACTTTAACCAACACATACTCTTCATTATTTCAAAGTGTAAAATCAAAAGTTTCTCTCTTCTCTTCTCATCTTATAACCGGCCACCATAGAAGATAAGAAGGAGATCACAAAGTTTTTCAAGACAAGTTAATTTACAATCTAGTTACACTTTTAGTTAAGGTTTTGAAATAAAAAGCTAGGGTGTTAGGATTAACCTTTGTTCACTTCACCTCATCAAGTTATTAGTAAGCATCTCATGTTCATATTCATTTTATGTTCATTTCATCATATTTAAGAAAACCATGCATGTCATATTGATGTCTATACCACTTTTTATTGTTTTTGAGTGTTAAATATATATATTCATCATCCTATAATTACTCCTTGAAACATATCACTTTTGGTGATGTCTAGGAACCCATGACACCCTAAGAAGGTGTATGGTAGGATTAGAATAGCTTCGGAGTTGTTTTGAATTGGTTAAAATAGGTTTTGCGCGAGAAAAACTCATTTCGACAACTTTAGTTGAAGGTCTGATCTTATTTTGAAATTCTGGAATTCTCGACAGTAGGTAAAACATTTTGGGCTAGATATTTGGAAAATATACTTTAAAAGCATTGGCGGCTGGCGGGTTAAAGCGGAGTTATAACGAAGAAGTTATGATTTTTCCAAATTTATCGACGAAAAACTATTTTCTGAAAATATATGTGCTGTTGCACGAATTTGACGGACAACGAGGCGTTAGACGTGATCTGTAGGAGTCGAACTACTGAAAATATATTAGTATATGTTAATACGAAACCGTGGATATAAAGAACGTAGAAAACAAGGTTATAACGACCAAGATATACCACGTTTGAAACAGACGAAACTCTATTTATTTTGACAGCTTCTAATAGCAAAATAAACCTGAGTCTAAAAACAGTTTTTATATCGTCATGTTGAGAGCCATTTTTCTCATTGATCGAGATCCGTATGGTCAAAAGTTAAATGATACGACTTCTAGACATTGTTGCAAGTTTTCAAAAAGCCGAGTTTCATCACTAACCCTTAACGTACAATATTTCACGACTAGTTTTACGAGGCCATTTTGGGCATATTTTCAAAGTATGAAAAGTGTCATTTTACGACGAAAACATTATATTTACCAATAAATCACTAAACGACTATCGTAGGATATCGTTTCAGCGTAAATACTTGTAAAGTAATTTATAAATTGTCAAGACGTTATAAGATTATTTTTTCGACAATAAACTTTATTTTCAAGAGTGTACAAGTGGTATGGATATCATATGAGTTTGCATGCACGACATTGTTTCATGACTTATATTAGAGCATATCATTCATTATAGGTCGCGGTTAGACTGTTGCGTCTCATTTATGTGCATCCACTTTGTCATCATAACTATTACAACAGGTGAGTTCGTAGCCCCACTTTTACTCGTTTAATTGTTTTATAAACTCATCGGGGGAGATACATGCTCAACTACTTGCTTTTACTTTGCATTTATATGAACTTAAATATCTTTTGTTCCTCTGTAATGTAAGTAGATTATGCCCGAACTAAATTGATCACTATGTTATGAGCGCTATTAATTGACACTTTCCTTGATTTTGAACCCTTCGACATGTATATTTGAACTCTTTTAAATTGATTCGGACCCTTTAACATATAAGTGAACACCTTGGACTTGATTTGAACTTTTTGACATATAGTTGAACTCTTTTAACCTGTAAAGGACCCTTTTGATATATGTTAAACTTGTTTGACGTGATTTTGAATGCTTCGACTATCTTGAACCCTTTTGATATTATTCGAGCTCTTTGACTGTTCTGAACTTTTGAACTCGACTTAAATCTTTGGACTTAACTACGAACTTTTGAACGGTACTCTTGAACTTAAATACAAACTTATGACTTGTTTGAACTTATTGAACGTGCGTGTTATGACCTTGACCTAAAGTCTCCCATGTGCGAACATCACTATAAAGTCTCCTTGTTGAACAACCTAAAGCCTCCCGATCCGAGGGCAGGCGTCTCACTATGTTACGGGGCGTTCTCAATAATTCTCGCCTTATTGGTGGAGTGTGCAAAGTCTCCCTATGTGAGCGGAGCAATACCAATTCTCGCCTTATTGGTGGAGTGTGCAAATTCTCCCATGTTTGGAGTGTTCTTAATTGTATATAATAGTTGTATGATGTACTGTTCGTACATTCGCATTGTTAGTTTCCTATTAGTAGGTAGTATGGATAGCGCTATTAGAGGTCGGTCAACCTCTCGTCCACTATGTTACGGGACGCATATTATTTATTCTAGGGGCTTTGCCTGGCATACATTATTATATACATGGTACTATATTGTGAACTATTATGACCACTTATACTTGACCACTAGACACACTATATTTTGTGCAATGGGTTGTGAACACACAGGTTGCAAGTTTTGTATGGGCGGAACTTGGAACTAAGTGGATTTACAATGCATTTTCTTTGTGACCTCATTTGACAGCGTGTGCTTGAACATAAACTAGACATATTTTGGCAGTGGGTTGTGAACACACAGGTTGCAAGTTTTGTATGGCGGAACTTGGGTAGGTGGATTTACAATGCCTTTGCTTTGTGGACTATTCTAAATGACCAAAAACTTTGCCTTTGTTGCAAGAACGCTTTTTAAAAGCTTTACTTGTTAACTAAACTCTATGAACTCACTCAACCATTGTGTTGACACTTTTAGCATGTTTTTATCTCAGGGTATCTAAGGCATTCACTTCATGGCATGCATGTGGACTTATCATAGAGTCGCGGTGTGGCCGCTCTCATATATTTTTTTATGCACTTAACTATCGTTTGATTGTAACAAACTCATTTTGGTATATTAGAAATAATTTGGGACCTATGTTTTGTAAACTCTGATTATTTTACTTAATCAAACGGTATTTTCAAAACGACACTTTAGGTCGTTCGATATAACTGTAACTTTGATGCTATGATAGTCATTCCCCAGGAATTCCATTCCGCTGCAAAATAGGTAATTTGGGGGTGTGACAGTATTTTAGTCCATACACATTTATACTTTGATAACACATTTATATTTTAGCCCTTCATATTTCATCCTTGTCATCATCTCCCCAAATCATTCATCTCCCCAAATCATCATCTCCCCAACATTCATCATGGTCATCATCGCCCCTGCTGGTTCATTGTTGCAATACAGTTCATCACCAAGCACTTTATTTCACAACAATGATGATTATATCACCAAGCATCAAGTTACGGTATAACCACGATGTTAATGGAAGCAACAATGATATGAGTTAGAAATGGTTAGTTGTTTTTGGCGTGAGGTGCACGTGCATAGCCTTAGAGCTAGACACGTGAGGTGCACGTGTGTTGCTCCAACAGCTTTTCCCTCCATTCCAACTCATATCAACTAGGGCTGCAATCAAGTCAAGCTTTTATCAACCAACTCGAGCTCGAGCTCGAGCTCGAGCTTGACTCGATCAAGCCAAGCTTTTATCAAGCTCAAGCCCAAGCTCAATCCCAATAAATTGGCTTGATACTTATAACAAGCCAAGCTCAAGCTTTTGATAGCTTGGCTCGAGCTTTTATCAAGCTTTTATCAAGCCTTAGTATATATATCTTTTTATATTAAATTCATATAAGTAACTAATCGCTAATTTGATTATTCTAATTATAAGGATTTTTCATAAAGAATTACTTAATATACTCTTGAAGGACTTTTATATGGTAAATAAAGTTGTAGTTATTTTATAGCGATATATCTTTAATTAACCATTGATACTTACTTGGTTTTATATCTAGAAGCGAATATAAGTTTCTAGTTATGAATCATGAATATTAATAGACCAAAATTTATACTACTATTCGATAATTTTAGCTTTCGTTTATACTTAATATATCGATGACAACATTAATTAGTACTTTGGCTTATGTTTCATTCTAATGTTGGACTTAGTACGAAAATGTTATTATTGGTTTTATTATTGTTAAATTAATTTAGTTTGATTTTCAAATGTGGTTTTAGTTTGTATTACTTTATAAATATATATATTTTGATGACTTTGTCTATTAAATACAATATTTTTGTATACATTCAAGCTTTTCAAGCCAAGCTCAAGCTTTGCTCGAACCTATTCAAGCCAAGCTCAAGCCTAGATGATTAAAGCTTGACAAGCTATCAAGCCAAGCTCAAGCCTACTATTTTTGTTTCAAGCCAAGCTCAAGCCTTGTCAAGCTCGAGCTCGGCTTGACTCGATTACACCCCTAATATCAACCCATTTAAATACCACTTCAATTGTATCATTTTATTTTTAGTCTGTTTTTGTAAACTCTCTCTCTTTCAATTCAATCCACAAACTT
Source organism: Chrysanthemum makinoi (assembly GCA_910596185.1). Lineage (NCBI taxonomy): Eukaryota > Viridiplantae > Streptophyta > Magnoliopsida > Asterales > Asteraceae > Chrysanthemum > Chrysanthemum makinoi. Next base: position 143,652,286 of record OU343217.1, on the reverse strand, counting down.
GTAACTGATTTCGATCAACTGATCAATCATCAATGGAGTTATAAGGTTCAAATCATATTCTAGTTGTTGTGATTTCATCTTATTCTCAAGTTCTTATATCATTTCTTAGTTGAAATCTATAAGTTCATATCAATTGGTATCAAGAGCCTCTTTCTTGGCAAAATTTTTTCGATCAAATTCATTTAGTTCCGGCAAGAATTAGTTATTTTCCGCGTGCTGTTTTTCTAAACACTTGAAATTTTCAATTCTCATCGTTCTTAATTGTTTCACTGTTACTTCACTATTTCACTTTTCTTGATTCTAATTAATCAAGAAAGTGTGTGTAATAGTGAAGGTTAAGCTGTTTGATATAAGGTCCAGAAAGCAGTTAGTTCAGATGGTGACCACAGCTGCTAATTCTAGAAGTAGTCCTTTAGAGATGGAGTCTGATCTCAGGGAGATGGTTAGGAATTTGCAAAAACAGTTGCTCGGTTGGCTCAAACGGTTCGAACAATGTCTACTAATTTTGATCGTGCGTGAACTATGGGTATTTGACTACTGAAGTCAACAAGATAAAGAATGGTGAAGGTAGTACTAGGGGAATGTACACAAGAATGACCAAGTTAGAATTTCCTAAGTTTTTTGGAGAAGATGTTAAAGGGTGGTTGTTCAGATGTCATCAATTCTTTAGAGTAGATAGTGTTGAGGAAGAAGAGAAAGTTAGATTGGTTTCTATTCACCTATATGATAAGGCTCTAGCATGGCATAGGCAATTTGTGAAGATTCATGGAGAAACAGTGGATTGGGAGTTTTATGAGGCAGAAATTTACAGAAGGTTTGGTACTTGTTATGAAGATCCTATGGAAGAACTCAAAATTTGAAGCAAAGTACGATTACACGAGTATCGAGGATAAGTTTGAAACATTGTTGAGTAGGGTGGAGTTAAGTGAAAAGTATGCTATTAGTTTCTTTGTGGGCTTTACAACAAGAGATTGGATTGTTGGTTAAGATGTTCAAACCAAGAGTCTCTATGATGCTTATCTTGAAGAATGCAAGAGGTTGCAAAAGCTGTGGTCAACAAGAGGTATACTCCTATTTTACCAACTCTAAACAAACTGTGCGGTACTTTTGTTAATAGAAACACTACTTATAACACTAGACCACAAAATCAATTAGCTTTACCTGCACACCATATAATGAGGCAATTCAACTCCTAATGCACCTCCAAGAAAGCAATTAGCACAAAAAGAATATGAGGAAAAAAGATCTAAAAACCTCTGTTTTTACTGTGACCAAAAGTACACACCAGGGCATAAATGTAGTGGCCAGTTGTTTTCTTTAGAAGTTCTAGCAGATGAAGAAGGTAGTGGTAGTGTAGAAGAGGAAAAAATACAGTGGGAAGAACAATCACTTGAGACTATAGTAGAGGAACAAAATGTGCACCCACATATCTCACTAAATGCTTTGGCTAGGGTGAATACTTTTCATACTATGAGGATAAAAGGTCATGTGGGCAAAAAAGTTATTCATATTCTAGTAGATTCTGGGAGTACACATAATTTTGTGGATGTTCAGTGTGCTAAGAGGTTGGGGTGTTCAATCAGTAGTATGTGCCCTTTACAAATTGATGTGCCTGGAGGCAATCAAATCTTGAAACACTGCAGCTGCAAAAACTTCACTTGGACTTTACAAGGAAATCCAAAGTGATGTTATGTTCTTGAAATTAGGAAATGGGATATGGTTTTGGGGTGTCAATGGTTGTCTACATTGGGAACTATTCTTTGGAATTTTGGTACTTTGAGAATGGCATTCAAATTTAAGGGGAAGAAATTCACTTTGAGAGGCACCCAACAAGCTACTTTGATTGGATGGCTGGAAAGGATTATGGCAGGTTTGAAAACTACAAGAGTGGAATGTGCTTCCATGTCTTTGTGTGTTTATCTGCTACCGATGTCCATGGGTAGTGAGTCAGTGGGTATGAATGAGACTGACAGGAGTACCTTATCAGATGTATTGAAAGATTTTCAAGATGTCTTTGCAATACCAACTACCCTACCACCACAGAGGTCTCATGATCACAGAATTGTGCTACAAGAGGGAACTCCACCAATCAACATTAGACCATGCAAACACCCCCCTTCTCAGAAAGATGCTATAGAACTAATGGTAAAAGAATTGTTGGAGACTGGAGTGATTAGACATAGCCACAGTCCTTTTTCCTCACCCATTGTTATGGTTAAGAAAAAGGATGGGTCATGGAGAATGTGTATAGACTATAGACAACTCAACAAGCACACTATCAAAGACAAATTCCCAATACCAGTTATAGAAGAGTTGATTGATGAATTGAATGGGGCAAAGGTCTTTAGTAAGTTGGATTTGAGGTCTGGATACCATCAAATCAGAATGGTGGTTCGATGTTCACAAAACAACCTTCAGGACTCATGAAGAAGGTCACTATGAGTTCCTTGTAATGCCTTTTGGTCTCACTAATGCACCTTCTACTTTTCAATCTCTAATGAATCTGATTTTCAAGAAGTTTTGAGGGATTTTGTGCTAGTTTTCTTTGATGACATACTCATTTACAGTGATTCTATGGATTCTCATTTACAACATTTGGTCGCTATTTTACAAGTGATGAGGTCTAATTCTCTGTTTGCCAAGCAAAGTAAGTGTGTCTTTCAGATAAATCAAGTGGAATATTTGGGCCATATTATTTTTTGAAAAAGGGTAGCAGAGATCCTTCCAAAATTGAAGTTATGAGAGAATGGCACATGCCAAAGAATGTGAAGGAGTTAAGAGATTCCTAGGATTGACAGGGTATTCTGAAGGTTTATTAAAACTTTGCAACTATCAGTCAACCTCTTACCAGTTTACTCAAGAAAAATGGTTTTGAATGGAATGAATTTGCACAAATAGCTTTTGATCAATTAAAGAATGCTATGGTCCAAGCTCGATACTAGCATTAATTTTGAGGAAGAATTTACAGTTGAAATGCATCAGCCTTTGGGTTGGAGTGCAGATCTTGCAACAGAAAGGGCACCCTATTACTTATTTGAGTAAAACTTTAGCACCTAAGCAACAATCTCTCTCTACTTATGAAAAAGAGTTCATGGCGTGGTTTGGCTTTGGAAAAATGGAGAGGTTATCTTCTAGACGGGCACTTTAAAATTAAGGCAGATCACTTAGTTTGAAATATGTTAGATCAAAGACTATCAACTCCTTTCCAGACTACATGGCTACCTAAACTGATGGGTTTTGATTATGAGATAGCTTATAAGAAGGTGATAATGGAGCGGTGATGCATTATCGGGTTAACTACTAGTGCAGAACTGCAGGCCATGGTTTTATCCTCCATTGAAACAGATTTGCTTGACAAGATAAAGGCTAGTTGGATAACTGATGTGGACATTCAATTGCTGATACAACAATTAGAGACTCTTGATGTTCCAAGCGGGAAGTTTACTAGGGAAAATGGGGAGTTAAGAAGGAAGGGAAAACTGGTGATTGGAAATGATCCTACATTGAGAACTCAATTGATTGCTTCTTTCACAATGAGCGATGGGTGGACATTCTGGAATTGGTCGATCTTAAAAAGTTGGCATCCTGTTCTATTGGAAAGGTATGTCAAAGCAGTTAAGATGTTTGCTAGACAATGTGACACTTGTCGGAGGAATAAACCAATTTGGAAGCCTACCTAGGATTTTTGCAACCCTTGCCTATTCCAAACCATGTATGGAGAGACATATCTATGGACTTTATTGATGGCTTACCTAGTTCACATGGCAAAACTATCATTTTGTTATTGTGGGCAGGCTAAGCAAATATGCCCATTTGTAGCATTGTCTCATCCATACACACTACCAAGTTGCCCAAGCCTTCCTAGACAATGTTTATAAACTTCATGGGTTACCACAAACCATTGTCAGTGATAGAGACAGAGTTTTTGTTAGCCTATTCTGGAAGACATTGTTTAAACTATTGAAGACTGAGTTGCACTTATCAACTGCTATCATCCCAATCCGATGGACAACGAGGTAGTTAACAGGTGTTTAGAGTGTTATTTGAGGTGCATGGTGGGGAGAAACCTAAGGAGTGGACTCATGGTTGTCACTTGCTGAGTATTGGTACAATACTAACTTTCATACCAGTATCAACACCACTCCCTTTGAGGTGGTGTATGGTCAACCCACCTACTTTCATGTTCCTTATGTGGTTGGTGCTAGTAATGTGGAGATGGTTGATAGAACTTTGGTACGAGAGGAAAATCATTAGTATGCTTAAGTTTCATTTAAGGAGGTCCCAAGATAGGATGAAAGCTATTGCGTCAGCACATATGAGATGGCGTATCGGTGGAAGATTGGGTTTATCTAAAGTTCGACCATACAGAGCAAATCACTATAAGGCAAGGAGTACATCATAAGTTGTCATCCAAATTTTATGGCCCATTTCAGGTTTTGGAGAAGATAGGGGTTGTAGCTTACAAGCTGAAATTACGATAATGCAAGGGTACATCCAGTTTTTCAAGTCTCACAGCTCAAGAAATGCAAGTCTAATGAGGTGAGCATGGGTACTTTTCCTACTTGTACTCTTGAGGGTTTATTAGAGGTGGAGCCAGTTAAGATCTTGGATAGGAGGATGCAGAAGAGAGGCAACTCAGCAACTATGTATGTGCTAGTGCAATGGGCTAATGGGTCTGCTGATGATGCTACCTAGGAATGGGTTGAGGACTTACATAGAAGGTTTCCTCAGTTTCAATTAGATGCTTGAGGACAAGCATCAATCCAAGAAGGATGGATTGATATGAGTTAGAAATGGTTAGTTGTTTGGCACGTGAGGTGCACATGCATAGCCTTAAAGCTAGACACGTGAGGTGCACGTGTGTTGCTCCAACAGCTTTTCCCTCCATTCCAACTCATATCAACCCCTTTAAATACCACTTCAATTGTATCATTTCATTTTTAGTCTGTTTTTGTAAACTCTCTCTCTTTCAATTCAATCCACAAACTTGTGTGATTTCGATCAACTGATCAATCATCAATGGAGTTATAAGGTTCAAATCATATTCTAGTTGTTGTGATTTCATCTTATTCTCAAGTTCTTATATCATTTCTTAGTTGAAATCTATAAGTTCATATCAAACAAGGTTTTGGATCGAGAATTTGATTGAAGCAATGCCTACTTCTCCAATATTTGTTGGCAACAAGGCAAAACGATTGCTGGAAGAGAGTTTGGGCGATCTTGCTTTTCTTCTTTGTAAGTTTACTTTTTCATATGTTTGATAAACTGTTCATCCCATGGACATGGGATTTTGTTTTTTCATACATCATGAAAATTGGAACTTTAGCTAAATTATTTATTTTTATCGTCCAAAATTAACTAGAAAATACATCTTTTTATCTTTATCTAGTTCATTTTTTTGATAAACTTCTATTATGTTTAGTTTGTATATTACACAGAGGATAAAAAATTACATATATATACTGTAATAATGTATTAAAATGCGGAGTATAAAATAGAACCAAATTTATGCAATTTTTTTTTACATAATATGAAAAATTCAAGTTAAAAGTCATCGTGATAATAGAATATAATGACCGTTACAAAGCGATGTTAATAAATGTCAATCTATATTTTTGTTTTAGTTAATCCATATTTACTTTACTAATCACAAATGCGGACTCCATGGTTACTATGAAGATCATATAATCCACAATTGCGCATGGATAGTAAGTTATCGGGCTTCAGGGTCTTCTTGGGTGGCGTGTTTTGTCGGGGTTTACAAGAAGAATCTGGGGTAAAAAATCTTTGAAAATCATGTTACTACATATTATTTATTAAAGATGTCTATCTGGGGAAGGTTTTTAGTAGATGTCAATTTTGATGATAAATACTATTTCCATTTTTTATCCTATATGGGTCAAATTTATTTCTTTAACTGAAAGTCATATCTGGATCAAAGTGTGCATACCAGCATATCCATGTTTTATAACTAAAAAGGTGTGATTGGTTTAAGGAGAAGATCGTTAGTAATAAAGGACTCGGTTTTGGTAGAAGCGAATCTTTGTGATCATGCTCATAAAATAGTCAGATGGTTCACACCGCCTTTTGTTCTTGATAAAATATTCGGTGGTGTGATATGTTTCCTTTGAATATCAATGATCAAAGATCCCCACTATTTAGGACGGAAGCTAACACGTATAGCTTTATTAGTGGTTCGTTTAAATTAAAGAAAAGCGATACCGAGCTTTCCAATATTGAACACGATTTTATGTTGATAAAAAGTGACCTTTTAGTATTTTATCGGGTTAAAGCTATATTTGGCATATGATTATTTATACCTATCTTCTAATGCGTCGTTCCTATCGACCACTACGAACATGTATGATTCTTGCTTTTAGAACATATCTTTTGATTAAATTGTAATGGAAATCATAGATGTATATCTTAAGTTATTTTTCTGTTCCTGCCAATGTTGACTTGGAATGAAAAATACCTTACCTTAAGGCTATCAAGCGACTTGTCCCAGATAACTTTATCATTTATCTACAGAAAGAAGTTTCCATTGGACTACCTTTTGTCTTGAAGGTATATAATAGTATATAACTTTATGAGTATTTTATAAGCATTTAACTAAATAATACACAAATGTCTTTACAAAGACTTGAACTCCCAACTTACGGATCATAGATATCCACTGATACCTTTGGGCCAAAAGTCACTTTGGTTTTATACCTTTTTTAATTTTCTAAGATACAGTTCTGTTAATTTGTATTAGCCTTTTATAATTGATACTCTTGTTCAGGGATTAAATCTAGAACCAAAGAAGAGGCAATTATCTGTTGCAACTGGATCGTTAAACCTTGCGGAATTTGCTTCTAATGCTGAGCAAAACAAGACTGATATAAATATTCCTCTTTCAGTGCAGTAGTCACGGAATCTGGACCTGTACTTTGTGTAAGTGCCTCTGATCACTGATTTAAGCTTATATGTCATTTGATCATTGATTTAAACTTATATGTTTCTTAGCTTGTATTAATATGTCTTTTAAATATGCAGGTATATATCTCTCAGACTGCTTGAGGGAGGAATGCAAATGAGAATCTGAGAACAAGCACAGAGATCCGTTATACCTCTTCCACTGTCACTGGTAATGGGAAGTCGGGATTCTTTCTTGGTTGGGGTAGATGAACAAAACCACGAACTTGTTCTTGGTATTATAAGAAAAAGAAGACATAAATACTTGATAATTAAACTACAACTTAGTCCTAGATTACATAAATCTCTAAGCCTATATGATTACACATGCTACTCAAGATCAATGGTTTCTTTGCTCACCAAGTGGCACTTTGGTTAGTAGCTATTTAAGTTAGTAACCTTTGACCCTTAAAGACAACATTTTTAATGACCATGCTAGTATCTCAGAAGTTCTGCAAAACATGGATATTTCTTGGTGATTACAGATGTGTAGCAAACTGAAATGCTATTAGATTTCGGCCAAACTTAGGTTATTTATCTTACTTGAGGAGAGGATATAAATGCATTTAATGGGGACTGTTGGTCTTTATGTAACAAAAATAATTCTGGTAGTGGAGTGGTGGTGGTGGCTTTCCAATGGTGACTTTCAGAAATGTTATTACTGTTCAAGTAAATGTATTAAAGATGAAGGGCTAAAATATAAATGTGTTATCAAAGTATAAATATGTATGGACTAAAATACCCTTGACTACAAAACAAAAATCAGAATTTGACTTTGTCAAAGGACTAATTTGGCATTTAAAGGCCATGTTTTGGACCTGTGGCGATGAAAAGGCCCAGTTTTGTCCCACTGTGATGCTTTGGTACAAGTTTAGGGACCAACGGTGATTTGGGGAAATTGGGTATAAAGTCGTTTATCTTGAACAAATGGCTGATTTGTTTAATTACAGTGCTTTTAGTAGAAATGCGTTTGTTATGAACACAAGATTGAGAGAATAAATGTGTTATTAAAATCATTAATCAATAGGTATATATATAGATACAATTAGATAAAGACTAAACTAAATGATGCATATCTTCTAATTAGATATGAACTCTAACTCATGATAGGAGATATGAACATCCACATATAATTATCCATAACACTCCCTCTTAGATGTTCAAATTGTTAATACGCTATAGGAATGCTGCCTCATTAAAAACCTTGCCAGGAAAACCTAGTGGGACAAAACGATGACTAAGACAAAAGAGTGCGGCGTATCTTAGTAAATAGAACCACGAAATTATCACTTGAGCGAAGTGTCTTGTTGCCTTTGATGTAACATTTCTTGAATATAGCAAGGTATGCTACATTATCTACATGCAATAGTTGATGTCTCCTTTCTAGAATTTATGTATGGTTTGATGAAGTCGCGGCGATTGTTTGCTCTATCGAACACCAGGAAATATTGCCGCCACTTGTAAAAATATATCCAATTTAAGATCGATCATGCTAAGTAAAACATATATCCTGCATCTGCAAAACTAACTAAACTTATTTTGACGGGTTAGTAAAATATAAACCCATTCTCTTGTACTTTGAATATATCAAAATATTTGCTCTATTCCATTCCAGTGAATTGATCTATTAGTATTCTCGAGAAATCATGACACATGTTTCATGCATTCAATATTCCTTAAGAAATCTCAACATAAAATGAGCTCTTGTATTATTATGTTAGATGCATACTTTATTCTCATATTGCAAGACATCATATTTCATTAGTCACTTGTGTCTTTACATAATTTGGCCATTCATTTTACAACTGCACTTCTTGCAATTATCCAAGATCCTCACCTTATCTCATCATGAGCATTATTGTATCTGTAGTATTATGGTCGTTTCAGTTCTTTTCGATTCCACACTCTACTAGACATTATATTATATTATTTATTGAGATCTCATAGCTCTCCACGTACCCGGGTTTTTTCAATCATATTCATGTCTAATGTCTCTTTATGAGACTATTATGGGGTCTTTATTACCTCGATTCAACCATCTTAATATTCTTGCTCCATTTTATTACTTCAATCGAGAACTTTTATTTGGAATCGATTAGTCTATCACGCTGCAGACGTGCCATAGACTCACTATCAATCATTGATTTTACTGCTGGGACACAAATTATATTTGGAGCACTAGCAGCGTATATATGATGTAATATATTGGATTTCATAAACACATAACACATCAATAATATGGGTCGAATTGTACAGACTTTAGAGAGAGAAAGTGAGAGCCTTTCTAGAGAGAGAAAGTGAAAGAAAACATAGAAGGTTAGATTAAGAGTGAAAGGTCCAACCCTCTACCTTGGAAGGTAGAGGGTATTTATAGTTACAAAATAAACGTCCTCCTTCGGTTGTGGATCAGGCATCACATTGGGTAAAGCCCGTCCTTCCTCCACGGTTGTTACTAAACTAAATAACTAACTAAATAACTAGTAAATAACGTAATGTCTACGGGCTAACTTATGCTAGATTATATTTGGGGTGACCGATACTTCACTATGGAATTTTCTAATTCCTAACAATCTCCCCCTAAGGGAGGTCACCCCATATTTTACATTTTGAATCCTAGCATTCTATTTAATCTTCAATCTTGAGCTCGTAGACATTAATTCTTCAACATCTGCATCTTTGTGCTTTAGCAGTGATTCTTTAAAGTCCAATAACTTTATACTTTCAGTGGAGGCCTTTATACTGATCCACATCTTTGATGATCTTCGAGCTTTAATTGAGATCATCAGCCATAGTAAATCTCTGGATCACCCTTTATTGTGTTGCCATCATGTGAAGTTGTGACTTTCGGATCGACATGCTCACACTTTCTGGATCATGACATCTTTCCATCAGAGTAGCGGAAGCCTTACTGGTTCATGATATTTGCGGCAGCGTAGCAGAAGCATAGTATAAAAATATCAGAGCCAGGTTATGTAGATATGCAACAGTCATGATTTCTTCAATTAAGTGTGGATGCTGTGAGCATGCGGCTTTGGTATGACTCCTCAATTCGATCAGTGCAACCCGTCCAAGTGTACTGCAAACAACAGTTAGCAATAAAACACACGAAAGTGTCTTTGATCACTTTCGTAGAATTGAGGTACACGACCCGGTTCCCGTTGATCAGTACAAGTCTTTTGTGATCAGGTAGGATTCCTAAGAATCTCCTTGTCAGGGTTTCGCAGCTGTTCTAGCCGTTCTCAAACCGGAACGTCTCAAAGAAGACAAAACGGAGTGAGTGAACGGCCAATTGAGATTCACGATTGATGAAAAATTGATTTGAAAACAATCTCGTATTGCTTAGAAGAAAGAGTTTTGCAATACGATGAAGGTTTTATGAGAAAGATCAATTTTCAATCAAAATACTTTTTGTATCTGAATAGAGTACACATTCGACGTGCTAGAGAAAAGAAGGTTTGCACATCGAACGGTTTTTCCAAAAGCATTTTTTCAATCCGAGATACTTTTTGTGTTTGAAAACATAAGTACACATTCGACGTGCTAGAGAAAATAAGGTTTGCACATGAATGGTTTTCAAAAGCATTCGTCAATTCATTCTGGACCAAGGTTGATTCAAGAGTGAAAGCCCCATTGTTTCAATCGGTTGTCACAAGCTTGATCTTTAGAAAAGATCTCGCATGTCACCCACCAAGAGCTTGTTTGATGTTGGCTCTAGAAGGATTTCCATCTTCATTGTGAATATTTTTACATATCACTCGGATGTTCTGGCAATACCACAAGGATAATGCGTAGGACTCTTAATATATACTTACTTTCCACATTGTGTGAAACAGCAAGTCTACATTAATTTTGTGTCCTAATGAGATGTTGTGGATGATCTCTTGGCTCTAGACTCAATTGTGCACATTTGGTTCCTATGCCGGAGACTAGGGAGAGGGTCTCCTTCTTCAATATCAACAATCTCTAAGAGAAAGTCGATAGATAATATGGGTTCCCCGTGAGAATGAAACAAGCCCTTTTAAGAGGAACTTGAGTAGCTTGGGAAGTTGTAGTGCAGTGCGTCACTGGGTCCATGACGTCTTGTCTTCAATACCATTGTTACCTTAGTAACCACCAGTAGCATATGTATTGAACCCGGTTTCTGCCCTAAGGTTGAATTATTGGGGGGCTATTTCTTTACACCCTTTTCACATTCAATTCTTTTTCATTCTTCAACCCCTTCAGTGCTTACCGAGACTTCATAACTAGAACTTTGTTGGGTTTATTCCAGTACTAGCTCTGTCTCAGTCCGCACTCTTCCCATTTCTTACTTTTCTCCTTTTTCCAATATACCTAAGGACTCTACACTATCTAGTGGATTGTCCCTGGGTAGATCCCTCCGGTTCTGGAGGATCGTGGGAACAAATACCTAACCTAACCATACATAAAGTAAAATGGTCGGTCTTTTGGTACAGTTCTTTCTTCCTTGAAACCAATTGAAAAATCATTTGGAAGAACAATCAAGGTACTTGTGATACGAGATCAAAGCATTTTGTACCTTAATAGTTTTGATCATTTAGAAAATGCTCCCCCTCAACATGTGCATATGATTTTGAAATTGTTTAGCACATGGAGGCAAGAGTTCTTTGAAATAATTTCTTGATCACAATTTCCATGGAAAAAGCCATTTGATTTTCTTTGGTAAATTCTCCCCCTCAATATGTGCATAGGATATTTGAAATCATTTTTATCACATAGAGGCAAGAGTTAATTTGAAGCACATCCACAATCAAAAGAGCCATTAAGAAACCATTTGAAAACTCAATCAATGTACTTTATGTTAAAACATAAAAGCATTTGCACCTCGATAGTTTATTTTCTTTTAAAATTCTCCCCCTCAATATATGCCGAGATTGGCGTTTAGCACATAAAGAGAGCGACTGCACAATTGAATCAAAACGATCACCTTTTATCAAATTTCATTATTAAATCACAAATTCTCCCCGATCAAAAATATCAAACCCTTTGAGATTTTGGATCCCAAGTGATAAGGTTTAGAAAACATAGGAGAAAATGTGGCCAGGTTTAAATACTCATCTTGTTTTTGGATAAATGCTCCCCTCAACATGTGCATTATGTATTAGAAATCGTTTGGCACATGGAGGCAAGGGTGCCTTTAAAGGACTAAAACCAATTCCATTTAAACAAATTTGAGATTTAAATCACGTTCTCTACCCCAATCAAAAATTTCACACCTTTTGAGATTTGTGATCCCAATTGATTTAAATCATTTAAAAGATTTTGGGGAAAGACGTGGGAAGATTTAATTTTGAAAAATGATTGATAGAGATCAATTTTAAACATTAAAGATTGTTAGTGTCCGGTATGATAGTTTTTAAGAGATCTTTAAGTAAAATAAAACAATTTCACAATCAAACAAGAACAGAAAAAATTTCATTTTGTAAGATCTTTGAGTTTTAAAAAAATCATACCATGACATAACATTAAATCTTTAGATCACCACTTATTTTGTACAAACCGGACTTTTGTGAAGAAATATCGTTTGAAAATATTTTATTTTAAATCACTCTCCCCCTCAATCGATGACAGAAGTCAATAATTGAGTGACTTAGGTTTTGTTTAAAAAGAAGTCCGGTGATTTTCAAATTTTAGTCCAATTTATTTTCAAAACAATATTTTTCCATTTTCAAAACAATTTTATTCAAAGTTTTAGAAAATGTTTTAAGTATCATGCACAAAGATACATTAGTGGTTGAGAAGCTTCTGTTGTTGTTCTTTGAGGTTTGGAAGAAAAACATCTCGTCTTGGTGAGACTTAGTCTTACGTTGCATTTTGAATGCCAAGCGAGGTCAAATTAAGCTTTTCTTCAATCACTTAGAAGAAAACCATCTGCTGCGATCTGAGAGACCTCTTTACGTTGCATTTATGCCAACTCTCCATATAAGTCCAATTAAGCTCCGTATCTTCATTTGTCAACCCAAGATATAGTTACCCTTTCCTTTCGGCATCCAATCATCTTCATTTGTGGGATCCGGATCGGGAACATTCTTATATACCAATATACCTGCATATGTTAGTGAACACACATACAAATATATGGTGGTCGACATCACCCAAACAACAATCGACTAATAAAAGTCAATTCAACATATCAATCAGATCATATAAGGTATGGGAATAATGTGTTCATCAAACTCTAATCATCTAATCCTAACAATCATATCCTAGGCACCTAGTCCTTCAACGTAGGTTAACATCAATTTTTAGTTAAGCAATTAGGATAATAAAGAGAGCCCGTTAGATGATATAGATTTGAAAACATTATCCCCCTCAATCAATGACTCAATTTTTGAAAAGTTTAAAGGCGCTGAAGTCATTGATTGAGTTTACAATTTATTTCGAAAACTCTGAATAAGATTGATTCTCAAGCAACTCATTTACCACCATTTTTTAAAACAACAAATATTTTTCTAAAGAATTTTAGACGGAAAAACATTTGTGTAGGAACAGTAGTCCTTCGACATACTTTCCTCATTTTGATTTAGGATAAGTGCACGATAATTTTGAAAATTTGTATAGCGCAGCACTTTCCTTCCTTGAAAAACGGGTTGCTATCAGAAATAATAGCAAGCCATAGTTTTAAGCACGGGTTCTGATCAGAAATGCGCAAGCCATTTTTGAAGCCAGTTCTGATGTGAAATAAGCGTAAGCCATTTTTTGAAGCCTTTATAATAACTGTAAGCCATTTTGAGACATTATAAGAAAGAAATATTTACACCTCTGCTCGAACTTCATCTAAAGTCCCGTGCCATTATTGAATGACATTTCTAAGACCGTAGATGTTATCGATACCAGAAGACATGTCTTGAGAACACATATTTTTGGTATTTTTCAAATTTTCTGATTTTTATGGGTTTTTGAAGATTTTATATTTTTCTATTTTCTTTTTGTTGGTTTTATATTTTTGTATTTTGTTTTTGATAAATATTTACAAAGATAGAATAGATGATATAGTTTAAGAGGATGATGATCGAGTAGAGATAAGGATATCGAGCGACGCATTGTAAAAGATAGAAATCGTCATCTCTTAAACTTCCACCACCAAAGCTTCGAGGCTCGAATGAGGATAGAACCCGAGCCTTTGAGAAGACTTTGGAGCTTCCCTCATCCCGTCAATCTTCAAATAAAGACCATTTTCCCAAGAAGAAGAATGAGAAAGAAGTCTCATTGAATGAAGCTCAGCACCCCGAAGAACATGAGAACACTGAGGTAACAAGTTAAGACATTGATCGACTTAGCGGTTATCAAATCGGAATAACGATGAAGACCGATCACATGAACCTGTATGCGTCCCGATGTACATTATCTTCGAGATTGACCAGTTGTCTTATGCAGGGGAACAATACATCAACATCTTCGTTTTACCAAATGCATTCCAGTTATCTTCCATATAACCAATCAGCCCATAATGTACACACGTACCCAACCAGAGTAGAGACAACATCACAGTAACTGGTTGAATCACGATCTCCTGGCGGATGTCAACTCTAGAATAACTGGTTAAGCTCGATCATCTGAATATGTTGCCCGACCCTGATGTACACATATATCTCGCCTGATCGTTGCGATCTCATCAGAATCATCATTACATTGTGTACATGAAGCATAAACCGGAAGCACTTTATCATAAATCATATGGAAGATGTCGATATGCAATATCATCTCACGAACTAAATATTCTTTTCACATTTCTTCTAACTGACGCTTGAAGTAACACATACCAAAGTATCCGAGACCATTTCCTCCAATTAGTTGGAATAATACACCAAAGGCTACGAGGTTAAACGAGTTTCTCTACGGTTATGACCATTGTCTTTCGGGATAACTTTCAGGTAGAAGTGTTAAGTTCATCATGTGTACTCGTTGTGCTTTTAGATATATGTCTCCTTCCCCCTAGCTGGTTTTGATACCTCGATTCAGATTAGAAAACATAATATACTCAAAAACTTGAAATCTTGTGAGAAGAACTCAAATAGCTCAAATGAATCCTGTGAGAATCAACTGCAACGGAAACTCTCTCCGACTATCTTTATCAACCCATATGTAGACAATTTGAAGTGACCACTGATGAAGAATACCCGATATACCAAACTTGAAACTGAAGTCAAATTCTCACATTTGTATCTTAAGCTTGCACTTAATAATGGAAGAACGGTGTCGAGAATTTATTCTTCAAGCAAATTTCTAAATACTCACTACTCAAGCAAAGTATGAGACATTAACACCTCTTGCGATTATCCACACCGACATATGCGTGTGACACTGAGTAAAACAAAGTAACTCCTAATAGTGATAGTTAACCAGGTCTTCAGCCATCCACCTTGACTGTTGGTAACTAGATAACCCAAGACTTCAACTCAAATTCTTAAATCAGAGCAAGTTATCAAATAAGAAAACGCCTTTGTGAATGTCAACTTCAACCTCAAATAAGTGATAAAAGAGTAACTCGAAGTAATCAACTTGTGTCAAATGTCCAACCCGTGAATAAACATACAATCGGATGAACTTTGACCCACTGAATGAACCGGAGAAAATGATTCCTCAACATTAATGCATTCTTCCTTAAGGTATACATGTAGAAACTGATCTGGAAGATTTACCAAAAATGTCTTCTAGCGGATGAGGTAGTCATTTTCCTTAATGTTCATATGGTTGATTTATAGCGAGCACAATGAGAGGAACAATAATCCGTGAAGATTTGGCAAAGGAATAACCAAAGAGCGGATCATTATTCATGAACAATAATCCGTGAAGATTTGTCAAAGGAATACCAAAGAGCGGATCATTATTCAGTAGTGCAACAACAATATCATGATAGTCATTATCAACGCCTTGTGAAGTAACTGGAGATAAGGTTTCTTGAGAATTCTGAGAAGTACTTCTTAGTTGGTGAACCAGTTGAGTCGGTAGGAACGGACATGAGCTTGAAGCTGGATGATCAACATTCGTTGGAGGTTGGAAGTACTCATCAAACATATCATTGAAAAACACTGAGTCCTAAACAATGAATCCCAGTTATCCTTAGTAAGTGAAGCATTAGACGTTGGAGGAGAGTCATCAAAAATCAAACAATGAATCATTGCTAAAGAATATGAGCAAGTCTAATGGGGATTAATTTGGCTTTCAATCTCCCCAATTAGTGCTCTCCCCTAAACTGACGAAGATTTTCAAGTGTTCTTCTCAGCCCGGATTAAGAAGAAGTCTTTAGATCATCAAATGCAATTCGTCTTTAGTCTTCTAACATGTAGCAGAAAAATGTAGATTAGACTGTAGACTCGACCTTCTTCAAGAATGTCCGAATAGGGAAATAAACAGTTAACATCTTCTTCACACTTAAGGCATTCCTGTTAACTCGTATATAGCAAATCTCCTTAAATCAAATCCCTCCCAATCAAACAAGAACAGAAAGATGTTAATCAAATAAATTAGCCCAGCAACAAGAAGCACTTTATCATTTAATCATATCAGCCCGTGTGAAGATGTCAACCAACGGCTCTTAGAAGAAACTACATGTGAAGATGATCCGATAAGAAGAATCTCGGTTCTTACATGCGTTATGAGTCGTTTGACCATATATTCTCAAATTTTCAATCAACAATGCAAAAAATTTACACTTCTTCTCCCCCTCAAGAATTGCATACGGAGATGCCATTCTTGATTAAACAAGTGATTATCATCCAAATGTATTCCATTCACACTTCTCCGTCGCAAAATTAGCACATGATGTCGCCATCTTCATTATATTGAGCAAGTGGAATAAGAGTAATTATCAGTAGTCTGGTTCACTTGATGACTGAAGCACATGGAAAAAGCATGAAGCATATTGATGAAAGAACGATGAGAATGGTCATAAACATGAAGATTTCTCTTCTTTTGAAGATAAAGCGCACTGAAGCGTACATTTTTCTTTTCTTTGAGTATGGGGCCTGAAGTGTTATCTGCGACGCCATAATGATGAAGAACAGGCCTGAATGATGTGAACAGACGTCATAGCGAAAGAATATCAAGATTGAGTTACTTGAACCCGTGAGTTATGAGATATCAATCCTTGTGCTATCCATACTTTAAACCAGTCCATGTATTGAAGGATCGAGTATCGCAACTGAGTAAAGTCTACACACTAACATTACAAGCTTGATTGCATATATATTGGTTAGTGACATTAGTATCCAAACCCTTTGGGGTTTCACGGTCAACCTTGATTTTCTCATCGAACTTGACTTTCTGTAGGAATCCACCTAAGTCCAGCATCCTTAAATATTCTACCAGACGGTATCCACTTATGGCAAGGTCTAGGATTGTTAGGCTTCTTATGCACAGTGGAAGACTTATCCTTATTCCTAGTTTCCAAAGATTTAGCAGTTGGTATCCATCTAGGCGAAGTTTTTGGTTTGTTTTTCTTCACAACATGTTGAACCTTAGTCACATTAATAGTCTTAGTGGATTGTACCTTAGCATGTGAATTAGGAAAATGTTTTTTTTGTGGAAAAGACTCAGAATTTCTAGTTTGTTTTCTACATGCTTAGCATTCATATGCACATATCTATTCTTAGATTGCAGCCAATCCCTAGTCTATTGAGTGTTCCTAGGTAGTGGTTTACAACTACTAGCAGTGCCTTGAAATCTTGTAGAATTCCTCACCCTAGGTCTTGCACCTAAAATTCCGTCTTTTTGAATTTGTGCCTTTTTCCTAGCTTTTTCTAGATAATAGTTCTTCCACAAGTCATTCATATCATATGAATTCTGGGTATTAATGCTTGGTTTTGACGTTTCGAACTAATCCTAGAGGTCTTGGGGTAGAAGTGGCTCCGTTTTGAGGTTAACAGACTAGGCCTTATTCTTAGGTAACTCAGGTGAAGTGATTGGTTTTGACAAAACATGTTTCTCATCAACTTGGGAGGCAAACCGTGTTTTTGAAAATTTTGGTCGTTCGGATATAAACGCATGGTACGCCTAACAATGGACGGTTTCTAATGGGATGAGAAGCTGGTTTCCCCAAGGTTGATGGTTTTGTAAACTTAGTGTTCACACTTTTCCCTATAGTTTTCCTAAGCTCATTTTTAGGGCAACAATAGCGAAACTCTTTTCCTGAAGTTGAGCTTTGAGAACATCAATTTTGCTATCAAAGAGTTTGTTTGTTCTATTGACTTAGTTCTAGCTTCTTTGACAGAGTCACTTAGTTCTATGTGATGATTTCTCAAGGACTCATTTTCCTTTAGTAATTTGGCCACACAAACCGCAAATTCATCATTTCTCATTTGAATATCATCAATAGCATTAATATCAGAATAACTTGTAACCAAATTACTTTTCACATGCATATCAGAAATATGTTTCTTCAAATTGTTGATAGTTGAGTTTTGTCTTGAAGCTGAGCTTTCAAAGTGTTCATTTCAAAAAGTTCACGGAATTCAGGAAGTTTCGGATTTTTACATGGTTTGTTAATTTGAAAACTTTCTTTTTGACTATGTATTGCAATTTCAAGTGAAATGCAATGTTTTTCAAGATTTGAGAATTTGTTTGAAAGTTCATCAAAAGCCTTTTTATCAACCATATCTTTTGTTTTGAAACACTTAATCTCAGACTCAGCCTCAACCAAGGAACATTTATCAGAATCATGTTTAGCATAAGATCAGTTGTTTAGGTACATTAGCAGATGCACTATGTTGAACAGTTAAGGGTACCTCATCACATGACACATGTTCATTTGTCGGTCTGATATTTGCATCCACATCATGTGTAACATGAGTCAGCTGCTGGCTATTTCAAGCTTATGTCTATGCGAGCCCGTATTCAGTGTTAACGATCAACATCTGTTGCTTCACCCGACTCAACTAATCTCTTGATTGCACTCAATTCATTCACCCTTCTGATTTCGTATCCATCTTGTGCGGCTGGAGTTCTGAAGCGGTTACATCATTCTTTGTTGTCTCTGTTAATCTGCATTCAGCAACACCCGATCTTTCAACTGATACATTACCCGTCTCATCACAACTATCTCTCAACTGCACCAGACTCTCATCCACATTTTCATCTTTTAGAGTAACTTCCTCAATGTGCTTCTCCACATTATCCATGAGATGAATAAGTGTCTTTATGAACACGCTAGTTTCCATTCCAGTGTATCTCTTGAAAGACATTTCAGTCATGTCTTGATCATAATCAGATGTAAATTCCCCCCTGATGAATGACTGAAATTGGTTGTGGATCACTTGAAGTGCAGCACTGGGACTATC
>OU343217.1:143512796-143632933 GCA_910596185.1 Chrysanthemum makinoi | reverse complement strand
GGATGGTTGGGTGGATATAGGTCCATCTTATGCTCCATTTTCCATAAAAACATTCATACTAAAGTTACAGATCAAGCCCTCAAGACCGCTTCGTGAAGTTACAGGATCACATATAACGAAGTCCCTCATATTACTACAAATCTTTTATATGAAAGTAAGAAATTTACAATGAACAAACAATTTTAGTCATCATTCTATATAATCATCTTCTTGGTCCATTTATGATTTTGGCACGTTGTTTCTCAGGATTATGAATTAAAAACAGATTGTGTATGACTTCTTTGTAATGTTAACCCTCATGATATATCCCATGTAAGGGAAATTCTGTGGCTTTTACAAAAACATCAGGATTGCTCTATGTCAAGTTCGGATTGAATGTAGCATTAATAAGAACACGTTTAAGAAAACCACTAAAAGTAATAATCAAAAGCCATATAAAGTTTAGTTGATATGTAAGCATTGTTTGGGTTTAAATGAGAGTTATAATGTGCCTAATAACCCGCCATCACGTTTGGTTTTTCAAACCATAACACAATCCAGCTGGCACGTATATAGATCAAAATTTAACCTAGAATTTCTTATGTCGTAAAACTTAACAGTCACCTATGACCGGTGTTGCTATTCAGGTGAATATGAATCTCAAGGAGATCCTAGGAATGAAAAGCAGAGTGAGACGAAAAAAATGACTTATTGCGCGGTTCAAAATAAGTCGTTACTTATATGGACAAAGATGGTGACCGGATGCTTCTTGGTGATGTACCTTGGGAGTAAGCTAAAAAGTGAAATGCTAAAATGATCGATGAGCTCAATGGGTCACTTATTGTCGGTATCTTGATGTTATGTCGTACACAAGTGGGAGTGGTAGGAACTTGTGTGCACGGAACAACTATCGATCAAATCATAGACGATCACGTATGGGTCACACACAAACACGGAGTACAAACCGAAGTAAATTATATGTGTACTATATATATTATCACGAGAAAATATGGCCAAATCAGACCACCTTGTCGGTCAAGAATAAAGGATCACATCTTGGATATAACTACCAATTTGGTTAAAACTTTCTTAGAACACTCATTTGCTTATTAGGATACCACTAGAGTAGCTTAACCATGTCAATCTTTACCAACTGTCACAAGACTTCTTTAGAATTTTGAAAATTAGGAAATTGTGACACTCCATCCTTTGCACAGTTGTACTAATCTGATCATGCTTTTTTTTATGCACATATTTCTTTTGTAATTTTATGCGTGGTTCTTTCTTCTTCCGTGGAACTAATTTCTGAACAAACTACACCATGTACTAACTTAAAGATGTTAAAGATTTATCCATAAGTAGTAGACTGTTGCGAGCACAAAAAGGATTTTGTTTACTTGAGATTAGTGGTTGAAATTTTAACATATTATATATAAGTTGTTTTTCATTTGTTATCGAACAGCCTTTCAGCTTTTCCTATACATATTATATCCTACAGGTGGCGCTACTTGAACATAAACCGCTTGAAAAGTTCTAAAAGCAGCCAGCATGAGCCACCGGAGAGGTAATGAACCTACTGATATGAATTTGATAGTAAGGGATATAGGATTGAGTGATTACCTGTAATGATCAACTGACTGCGTATGATGCACTTTCAACGCTTATACAATGTATGCTTATGTAGGTTGCACAAAGATCATGAGGTGCACGTTGAGACCTTAATATATATCGCCTTTCAGCTGGTCTTGGAGACTATTGAGTTTAAAGATATTTTTCCCTTCTGAAACGAGGTATGGAGTTTCTTTTATTTACTGTATACTCTTTACTAGCTTTCAAAATTTTTTGCCCACCGCATATTCTTTGGTGAAGTAGCTGAATCAAAACTCATTATCGGGTACCGATAATGAGGTTTCTTAAAACGGTAATTCTTCTGGAAATGGAAACTCGATTGATTATGTTAACGGTCTTAAGATCATGGTTTTCGTCAAGACCTTTGAAGGTGTAAACAATGATTTTTTTGATGCGAAGAATGATTATGATGAGGTTTTAGCATTTAAGGACACAAAGAAGAGCAAGGTTCGAGAAGAAATTTTGTTGTATGGTAAAATAGATTAGCAAGGATGGCAATGTGGGAAGGTGGTGAAAATGAGGAAAATATGTGCGAGGATCATATCATTGAGCTTAAAAGCATATTGTTCAGGCTGCCAAGAAAGAGGCCCAACTCGCCCCTGGTCGTTGGTGGAAGTGGGTATCGGCATACCAAGAAAGGGGTCTTAGCAAACCCATATGACCAAATGTATTATTATTCCGGTTGGGCCGAATTGGGAAAAAGGGATCAGGAGTAGTATCTCAAACAAGTACAATGAGCCTACCAAAATTGATTGGGAGGAGAGCAAGATTAAGGAAATGAGTTCAGATGACGAAGATAAAGTCAATTTAGGCAAAGAGGAAGGACATATGTATGAATTTGAAGTGTCTGAAGTGGGGCCCACCAAGTTGAAGTATAATGACGACTACATCGACAAGGAATGTAAGACAGGCCGGGATCACTGAAAAAAAGAGGAGGGGAAAGGCTATCAAGGTGGGAGGCTATGAAGACGAAATCATTTAATTATTTGATATGATGAAACATTTGTAATGGTTTTGATCCATTTGTTTTTGTTAAGTCAAAAAGAATTACAAAGGTAGAGTTTAGCATAACATACATTTCAATGAGCTACAATAATGTTTAGGCAAATTTGCGACTGCCCTTAATTATTTTTTGTCTTTGTTGTAACCATTAACTGAATATGAGGCCTGATATATATATTTTTTTAAATGTCTTTTAACTGATTGTTATACATTGGTATGTAGGATGTCGGGTAGAGGAGTTATTTCTCAGTAGGAAGAGATGAAAACAAAGCTCGAGTATACTTTTACAGGACAACATATTTGAACTGATAAGAAAATGATGCAAAGTGAATTTGAAAAGAAGGCTCAGATTGAGAAACTATTGGCTCAAGATTCTAATCTCAGCCTATTTAAGAGATTTTAACTTCTTTTACATCACTGTAACTTTAGGTGCTAATCCTATTTTCTCATTTGTTATTTAATCTAGCAATTTACCAATCCAAATCCCTTAGTCAACTGTAAAATCCAATTCCAAACACCCCATAAAACAAAGACAAGACTAAAGATATATTCCAAGCGAGTATCAGAGCCTTTACTAAGGCTTGATGCCTTGACCCGTTCCTCTTTTTCGCTAATCATGATATACTACATCCTTTTGTTTACAACATGTACGATTGGTTGTTAAGATAAAGACGTAGTAATACTTATAATCAGCTTACAAAATTCTTGGTCGATATAAAGATCTAAGTTACTTTTATTACTTACATTTAAAATGCTTCCACATACAGGAGGCGGAAAAATTACATATTGTGTTTATATTGGTGACGTTCATGAGAAACAACCTGAAGTGGAGCACTATAGTTTCCAAAGATCACGCTTGTCGCTACCATCTTCTTCATGTGAAGCTGCTAATATTTAACCTCGACAGCGAGTGACAAGAAGAAATTTCTTTGTGCCAAGTCGTCGGAGTTTCATGTAACTGGAAAAAAATCTATAACTAGGATTATCCATGATCAGGTGATATTTCATTGTATTTCTTATTTTTTACTTATTAATTTAGTTGAAAGTGTGTCTTGACGTTAAACGTGATTGAGAAATCCTGTCAAACATAATGAGACAAACCACTAGATGGGGTTCCCTGAGCCTGATCACACAATGTTACTAACTTCCTTACCCATGCCGGGGCTAAGTCGCTTACCAACAACTTGAACAACCTAATCACATCACATCCCCATTTCACAAAAAGACTTAGCCTTTTTAATGACACTAATCGTACTCCTACAACCAAATCCCCGCCACCCACCCACTTCATCACAGACAAATCCTAAAAAAAACCCATATTCAATTGTAACTTTATAACCCATAAAACATAATAAACAATAATGCCCATTAATCAAACTTGCATTTTTTAAACATTAGACCAATATAGATTCAATTCTAGCAACTAACTGATATAAAGGTTAACACCTGAGAGAAAGTATGAAGGAAAAAAAGAAAAAGAGATCACGTACACATTAGTGTAGCAGGTCTAGAACAATAGATCCAATCACAACCACACGCATCATATGTATCACTTTATGATTATATATAAACCATGATGCTGGGATATTGTGTTTTGTAGGATCGATACCCATTGCTTAAGACCGTGCCAATGAATTGAAATTGAAAATGGAATGGAAACTGAGTGTGTAAAGGTTCCCAAACACAAAGAGGTGCAACACTGATTGTTTGTCCAATGTGCCATCCGGGGGAGGTGCTAGGATGTGCTTAGGACAATTGCACGGATGGTACTATTCACCATCAATTCAAGTAAGACAAATTTGTTTTACTTTTTTGTTTCATCATTCAATTCGCGTTAAGATTATCAAGAATAATGTCCTGAAAAAGTATCTTGCTTAGGATTAGTTTTGAGTTATTATTATGAAGTCGTTCGTTATCACTTTTGCAATGGGGTACTTTTGCTAACTTTTTCCGAAACCGATTTAATGGTTGTTTAGTTAGTAATAAGGGCTTCGAGACGTTATATATCTTAAGGAGATATCAAAAATAGAAACATGGTGTATCATCACCCCTAAATATTTAATGTTAACGATGCGATTGATATCTTCATTCGGATAGAGGTCCTTATTTAAAAAAATAAGGTAATACATAGTAGGTCCATGGTGTTCATACCAGTGGCGTTGTTATACGCAGTGAGGATGTGCCCATTAGCTGGTGGTCAACCGCAAACAGTTGCAATGCATTCTATGATGGACTCTCAGTGTTGCTTGATCGAGATGAATATGTTGTTCTCACGAAGCTGGAATAAAACGGGTGTTTATTTTTCTTTAATAGTGTTGATTTTTAGGATATAATCGACATGGACTCCTATTTTGTGCATTTAAAAAGTGCCTTCATTGTTTAAAAAATATTGTCAAATGATATAGGCATACCAGTGACGACTAGCGATTTTGCCAACATAATATAACATTGTAAGTCTATGTGGCGGTAGGTTCAAACCCATGGATTTGGCGGCAAAAAGTTCAGAAATCGATGTTACCCAACAAGTGCATACTAATCCTCACCATTCAAGTGTACACAAGCTTTGAAAATTTTCACACTTAAAGGCACAAATACTTTCATGTCGTATGGCCATATATACTGTCTAATAATCTTTCATACAAAACTATGCATACCTGATTGAGTTGAAAAGAAATTAATGTATACGAAATGCATATTTGTTGGCACTCTAATTACTTTTTGAATTATTATTAGACTGATGTATATAAATATGTATGTAGCTGGTCATGAGGACATTTTTGTTACAGCTATGTATAAGATTGGTATATCGATATGAACTTTCCTTCTGAACCCACATCCCCAAATACAAAAACCAATTTCTACAAGCAACCCGATATCAGAGATGTGGTCAAGGACTCGATAACTAGAGAGATCCGTGTGAAAAAATACTAACGAGTTAGCCCTGTTATGAAGCATGTTGATTCTCCGAGGCCTTTAATACACCAAAATTTTGTTCAATATGATAGTAAAGGCAGGAAACTTCAAAAGGTTGATAAAACTTCATCGGGAGTCCAAGAAGCCAAGGAGGCATCAAGATTGACTTGTGATGAAAGGGAATCACAATGTGAATTGAAATCAACTTTCAAAGTCAAAGAGCTTCCAAGGTTATCACTAGATAGTAAACAAAATTCTAACATGAACTCCATGGTATTGGCACTGGTGGGACAATAACTTGTGCAGGGAAATACCTTAAATAACAAAACCTTAACATAAAGGTTATATCTCTTTTTTACTTCTTCAGACGTAATGTCTTATGTTGCTTATGTTCGACGCTTCTCCCGTCCCCTTAAAGCAAGTTTCTCTCTAATGCTTTTGAATACACATTCTAATTAATTGAACTTTTGTATTTTACATCAGCTTCATGGCATTGAGCCTATTGAAAGTGGTCTGATGGTCTCTTATCCGAATAATCCCTCATCTCATAACTATCATCACTCTCACACACACAATCAAACCGTCACCATACACTATCAAAAGCATAGATCAGATGACACAAGAAACAGAACTCAAAGATAAACACCATCAACCTGATCACTAACTGGCGACACCCATGACACCCATCGAATACTCATCACACCGTAAATCACCGAACGCCATCACACCGTAACCCTAAAACTTAAATCATTGATGCAAGAAAAATATAGTTGGGAAGCTGAGATGAAAATTGAGTTTGAATCAAATTTATGGATTGGAATTATAAGGGTTAAAAGTATTGGGTTAGCTTGGCTCGCATGCGTGCATCAGGGAGTGTGAAGATGTCGTGGTTTGATAAAGATTAAGATGGGGCATGTAATTTTGTGTGCAAACCTGGTTTTGTTGAGGATCATGGGCTCATAATTTAACACCTGATGAGCCTAATATTTCCACAACGACAATCTTAGTTATTTGTTTTATGTTTAGTTATCTGACTGTTTTAGATATTTCTCAGATTGAGATTTCATCATCCGAAAACATGAAAAGAAGGTATGATTAATATATGAGCACACAAACATAACACACCCTTTCAAATTTTATAATCAAAAGAGGGAGACAAGCCCCTTTCTTTTCTTTGACTAAACTAAGCAAACCAAGCAACCCTTTTATAGAAGAGCATGTTGTTTTGTCTTTTATTCGAGCTATCTCATCGGAGTTTGAAGTGGAGGCAGAAGAGATTGATGAGGTGTTTGGAAACGAGGATAATGGTAATGCAAATTGAGCATTGTAGTTGGTGCGCAATCGACCACATTTACGTAGTATTTTATTATTGACGCTTATCGTAATTATTGAAAATGAGCTGATGGGATATACTTTAAGTTGATTTCTTCTATAAATAAAAAGCTATTCAAACATTTCTTTAACTATTAGGTAAAATCAATTTACTGCTTATTTTAGAAGATTCATTATTTAGAAGCATCATTTTTTGTAGCGAGACAGTGGAGACCTTTCAAGGATCCGGATATTTCTAGACTTGGTAGACTCAATCTTGGCTTCCCCACCCTTTGTTATATCATTGTACTGCTGAGAGGAGACATGGTATTCATTTCTATTATTTAGTTTGGCACTTTTGTTTTTGAAATGTGCTAAAATGCAATTCAGAAGCTCATTAACTTGTCTTTGTTATTGGTTTGGTATGCTCATGGTAAGTTTTCCGGTTCAGGTATACATCATTTCCACGATAGGATGAGCGTAAAATATGGTACGAGTTTAAAAGTTTGTTTTAATTTTTATACACATCCGAGTATGTTTCAATTGTGTATGGAATGATTTACATCTTTATGAACTTCGTTTTGTGTAGCTTTTGGTAGCTCACAAATACTAACATGCTCTAAATTTTCGCTTGACGCCTTGCTAGTGAAGTAGGATGAACATCCAAGAAGCACATGCTTTTTCCACAGTGAATCGCTACTCTTAGATGTCTTTGTCGTTGATGGTTGGTTGTATGAGGTATAGTCTTTGTTGTTGATAGTTGCGTATATCAGGTTTTTGATAGTCAAAGTCAAGCCCACATGTTGCATGCACCTCTACTGTCTTACTTTGACTTTTAACATCAGCTTGATAACTTATCGAATTGATGCATTATATGTGAATCTTGATCATAATATCTTAATCTTAAGAAAGAGACTGGGTAAATAATTTTCTAATCCAAGATGTTGGTCAATTTGATTTTTACTGTCAAAAGTGTCTATTTTGCAACTTTAAAGATATTGAAAAATCTCTGTTTTCGGTGCACTCCGCTATGTGGTTCTCCACTGTAAAGGGTACCGGGATATTTCTAACTGACTTGTTCAAGTCTTTTATTCGGTTTAGGAGTGTAGAGTGTCGTTGCAAGTTTTGATTTTCCTCTTTTTGTGTTCTCGATTATGCAATTTCTATGCAGCTTCAAGGAACGGAGCATTCTGTATATCTTTATTAATGCATAGATAGCTAAATAAGTTTACTTAATACCTGAGATATGGTAATTATTTTGACTCCAATAATATTATCTAAAGACCGATTTTGGTTTTTATATCGCTTGCTTTGTAAATTGATAAAATGATAGGAAATACATATCGACTCTGAAAAGAGTGTAGTTTTTAACATCAACTTTCAACAATTTGAAGAGTTTTAAACTTCTATCACGTATTTACATTACATAAATTTCTCTATTCATATAAGGATGGATCTTACATAAGTGGACATTCAATATATTTATCTATTTATGTAAGTCAATGGAAAGGAGAAAACAGTATAGACTATAAGAGGTATACTTAAGTAATATCTAGCAATACGCCGATACGGTCTATATATTTTTGATACCTGGTCTTTGTTTTTTTTTCTTTCACAACATTAGCGTGTTGTTATGCATTATTGCATTTCATTTGTTCTCTATTTATTCGATTACCGTTACATCACTTCTATTTTCATGGTGTACTAGGGGAGTTAAGTCCTATCTCTTTTGTGTTTGTGATATACGCTTAACGCTAGCACTCTTCCACAGCTTGACACTGTTCAGTCCTCAAGCTAAAGCAACTCACGATGCTCACACTAGCCGAGGCAAACAAGGTATTTTACCCTGCATGTAAACAAACATAAAGTTAGGAGAGAAAGGGCATAACTCGTCATAGATCCAGGTTGTGTATTTCTCTTGGGTTTGGGTCGCATCGATTTGGGTTTCTGATAGAATTTGCAGAATTTGCAGGTATGCATAAACTACTAATTTCATTTAGGTTCCACGTGATAACTTGCAAGCGTAACAAGCGTGATATGGAAAAGGGTTGATAGCCATGGCAATGATCAACGAGGTATCCTTTTGAGAGAACATTTTAGTTATTTTGAATTGTTTATTGAAATGACCTCTGCAAGAAGATGTTTAAAAACTGTCCCAAACAGTCCTTTATTACCGATAGTTTTACTAGAGCAATTCTAAAACAGGGTCGTTATACCCAAATTCTTTAAAAAAAATTACATGTACGATTTTATGTCTGCAAGTTGAGATTGCATATTCAAAAGGGATGCCCTTTTTTACGTAGTAGGCAACTAAAGCAAGCAATTTCAAAGAATCCATAATTTCATACAAATGAGCATTTTTAAATGCTCGATGAAACTACTTATTTTAGTAATGGAGTGTTTGGAATTGCTTCTTTAAGTGTGTGTAAATTGCCTATTGCTTTATAAAGCAATAGGCAAGCCAAGTTCTTGCAAAGCAATGTTAAATCTTTTTCTTAAAAAAAATTACTTTTGCTTTTGATTTAGCATGTTTATGTTGAGTACCAGTAATTGTATATACCACGATGCCGCTTAGACACATAACGTGTTATAGCTTTATAGGATTCTTTAGTTATAATTCTCAACTTTTAGTTCCGACTTTAATTTGACTAAACACGACAGTGTCTCAGGTTCAATCCACTTGCTTTAGGTCCTAGCCATTTTCTGCACAAAAGTGCCTATCTCTGCATTGCAACTATAACAAAAGGAAATAAGACTTTAATTTGACTAAACACGACAGTGTCTCAGGTTCAATCCACTTGCTTTAGGTCTTAGCCATTTTCTGCACAAAAGTGCATACCTCTGCATTGCAACTATAACAAAAGGTAATAAAAGTTTGTTTAACATTCTTAGAGTTGGAAAAATGGAAACTAGAAAAAATGCAGTTGCAACCCTTTTAAGCATATCACATTGCTAAAATGACTTTTTCAATTATTAAGCATATCACATCTACTATTCTAATTTGGATGGTGCTATTTAGTTTCAAATAATGTAGTCCTTTACTTATAGTTTTACCTGTATGAGAAGTCATTTTATTGGAATATAGTTAGGTAACACTATGCTAAAAAACAATTGGTTTCTCATCAGTAGTGAAAGTTGTGTATGTGAGTGTATATACTATATATGCAGTCACAAACATGAATCACATGATTGTTACTATTATCTTGGTAAGCTTACAATCAAATGTCATTGCAAATATAGTGATGCATGATAGTGTAGATGCTGCTTTTTAAAGTGACTTTTTGAAACTTTAACAGCTACAATCAGATAATATGTTAATTAGATAATCATGTGGTTTAAGTTAGGCGCATAGTTAGATAGTTTTACATTTGCGTCATGTAACATTTCATTTTTGCAGGGCGCACTGATGTTAAGCTTGCACTGTGCATGAATTCAGAAAATTGATTGAAGATACACGCTTCGGTGCCAAACTGATTGAGCTCATAAAGGTGTTGTCTCTAATTATTAAGATCAAATCGACCCGCTATTTTTAGTTGGTGCAATAACCGCTTGATTATATGTGAATTAGTGTCATCGTTGTTTGATTTAATATATTCATAATTGACATACATTCGAACGAGATGAATGAGGTATTTGAAGGCTATGAACATGTGAGCTTTCGCTAGATTGTTTAAAAAAGTGTACTTCTGCTTCTCTTCTTCATGGAGGTCAGTTTAGAGCCTAACCAAATTTACGCCGAATTGTATATTCCCGACAATAGATGATTTAATGACTAATTTTCTTGATGTTATATACTGTTTCGGTCCGAATTATATGTTTAAGTGTTTGAAATTGTTCATCCAAGTCCTTATCTGGGAATGAAGATAGCAGTTTCTTATTGCGTTTGGATACAAAGATATGCCTTGCGTGTCCTCAAATTTAGGTGCTTATAACAACACTAGCATATATCTTAGTTATATATATGTGGTTTCTAAAATATTATAGGGTGGGTTACATGTGGTGTAGTGCGTATTGCCTATGGCTTAGTTTATCCTTTGATAAGCTAAGGACTAAAAAGACAGGAAAATAACTAATTAAATTGAGGTTGAGATCTTATTGAAAGATATTCCAAATATATACTAACTGTAATATCCATGTAACAAGGAGATATATCAAACAATATAGATTGTTATTGCTTATATGGATCGGTTGATAATTTTCAGGAGTAATATAGTTTCTATAGAAGAAAATAGTAATCGGATTTAGATGTTTGTTACTACTCTTAAGGGACACTATTCACATTAAATCTATGAATATTTCCATTTTTTATGCTTGGTCTTGGTTACGTTATATACAATCATACGCGATTACCTAATACGCGTATAGGAAAGGGAAAAAAAAAACTGTTATCCTTCTTATTTTTGGATGAGCACCCCGCAACTGATAGTTAGCTAAATGAAACTAATTTTGTTATCTAGATAGATTTAACATTGACTTTGGTTTAATGATATTTTGTTTGTCAAATTGCAGTGTGAGAAGACCAAGCTGATGCTTTGGTTAAGGCTTTGTAGGCCGAAAAGGAAATATTGATGAAAGTTGAGATGACACAAAGAGAGATTAGCGACTTGAGTGAAGATGAATACGAAAGAGTAGATGAGCCAAAGTTAATGTCAACAGTTAAACGGGCTAAATTGCATAGGCTAAGGACTTCGATGACCCGTATTCGGTATTGGTGAGGTGATAGCTCTGGTTGGTTTAACATGGTTGCACTAGCAACTGAAAGGCATGTTGTTCCTTTCGTTGTTCTTGCAGGCATTCACAAGGTAACTATAAATCTGTGGTCCAATTGTTTTGTGAATTTAGCACATGCGTAGTGTGGTATGGTTGTAAAACTGCTAAATAGCCATATTGGTTTTTTGGACATGAAAGGAGTGAAATAGGTTTTACCACTTTGAAACTTTTTTCCCTCTCATATTTGATAATTATTTATTTCTTTTTGTTTCGTTCTTAAGCATTCAATTAAAAAATTGATATGTTTATAGCTTATTTTTCGCCAACTTAAGTTTTTTTAACGATATTCATAAGGCTTGCTCACCCATCGGCCAGGCTATGCTTTGATACTTTGTTCTTGCGTACCACTTTGAAACTTTTTTTCTCTCATATTTGATAACCGTTCATTACTTTTCGATCTTAATGGATTCAATAAAAAAAATTGTTCTGTTTATAGATAATACCGTATATATTATTTTCCGTTAACTAATACCTTCCAACGATAACACACCATAATATAATTATAATGTAAACTAAGAAATTAATGATATCAAATTTAAACAATAAAATTTAATAACTCTAAACAAAAACACTAACACTGCTCTAACTAAGTAAATGGTAGTTGGAGCATCCTTAAAGAAGCCGCCGTTTTGAATACCACTTATGTAAGGATTATATCATCATTATCAAAACCATATAACCACAACCTTTTTCCCCTATTCCTGGTAAACACATAAACATCACCACTTAACAAACAAAGGGTATCAACAAAAAAACTCCACTTGTAACCCGACAATACATACATATTCTCATCACAACAAACATCAAACAAAACCATAAATCCATTCACAGATAATTCAAATTCGTCAACATCATCTAAATTTGGTAAAATAACAGTTGGAAGCACCTATATACAATAACTAAATAAACATAATTAACAAAAACAAAAATAATACGAGTATTAATAAATGTTAATTTTATCAAATGTAAAAGATGTTCATGATTAATATTGTTTAGAACAAAATGTTAGAAAGTACTTACATACTTTAAGCCGTTTTATGGATTATGGTAACATCAATTATACTTCTTAACCGTTTAATTTAACATTTAATAACTTTTAACTATTATAGATCTTAACCCTTTCATTTAACTTTTAATTACTCTTTAGTATATATTGCATCCACTGAATCATAAAAATAAAAACCACAAGTCATACCCGTCCATCGGACGGGTTTTGACACTAGTATATATATATATATATATATATATATATATATATATATATATATATATATATATTCATCCTTATCGGGTACTGGAGCAATTTCTAAAGCATATGCTTCTTTAAATTTCTTGATTGTGTAATACGGATCAACATATTTGTCCCAGTTAGCATCTCTATTATAAGCAATGAAAGCCGCTGCATGCACACATGGAAGACCCGTTACTTGCCAAACGTGACAAGTGCATTGTGTAACATCTAGCATAACCTCCCAACGTTTTCCCTTGCACTTCACTTCGGCTTGATTTGCGTTGCTTCTACAAACTTCATATTCACCCAAATTCTGTATGCAAAATATTAAAAAGTACAAAAAATTATTGGTAAATAACTATGTATGTAATCTGAGTTAGTTTTATTGTGATAGTTATTGCTTAATCCACTTGCCTTAAAGATATTATCGAGATAATTCTTAGCAAAAGGAACTAATGTACCCTTCCATTTTCCCACAATCCTCCTCCTCTCATCATGATGTACCATAATCTTTTCTTGAATAGCATCAAGAAGATTAAGTACTAGTTGAAAATGAATTTTACGTATCCATGAATTAAATGATTCTAAAATGTTATTTGTAATGTATTCACACTTAGCTATTGACCCAAACTTACTTTTACTCCATACCTTGTTATGATTTACATGTAGATATGTAATTGCATCTTTACATACATCAACAATTTCCTTTAATAACCGGTCATGCTCACTAACACAATAGGTTTTTGCTGCACCCCAAAGCTTGAAGGTAAAGAAGTCGCCACGAAAATATATCTTAAACTCAAATTTGGGATATCTTAAAGTTGTTGTATAAATGTCTTATACATTCTCTGTGCTCAACATGAGGATAAATTTGCATTATAGCTATTTCCAATCCTTTTTGCATGTATGATGAAATAATAAGACTGTCTGGTGTCCCTATTGCTTTTCTTAGATTTTCAAGAAACCATGTCCAAGATTCTGCATTCTCCGATTCAAGCACACTGTAGGCTAGTGGAAAAAGGGAGTTGTTACCATCAACACATGTCGCAGCGGCTAGTACTCCTATGAACTTACCTCATGAGATGACAAGCATCAAGAGAACTATAAGGGCGAAAACTTGCAAGAAACCCCAAAGAGCAAGCCGCTAGCGAAACAAAAAAGCGTTAACGTTTCTTGTCACCATCTATGTCAAATGCAATATCAACAACACTTCCTGGATTCCTATTTTGTAATTCCTCCTTATAAACATCCATATATATGAAGGAGTCCTCCACTTTCCATACACATTGGTGAAAGCTTGTTCTCTACCTCTATAAACTCTCTTGTATGGTACGTCAACATTGTAATTTTGCATAAGCCATTTTCTAAGTTCTATAACTGAGACATCCCCGTCTGAATTGAGCTTTTCACTAACTACATTAACAATCCACCCTTGAGTGGTAGACTTATTCACGCCCTTGATGCTTCGAATACAAGAACGTGCTTCTACTAGATTTTTAACCTATACAATCGTTGAATACAAAACAAGGATATTAGAAAATTTCTTATGTCTTAAGCTATATACTTACTTTGAACATGACTTTATCTTGTGTGAGACAAGTATGTATTTTCCACTCGCACTCTAACTTTGCACATCATGCAACCGTGTCGGTTCACTATTTTCTATGAAGTACTCAAATTCATTGATGAGCGCGTGATGGTTCAAAGCTCTTCTAAGGTCAATCACATTTGGAAATTTTGAGTTCACTTGTATGGTTGAATCTTTCTTGTTAAATGAGTAATTTTCGACTTCATAATTAAATAACTCATCTTCATTATTAGTGTTGTCAATGCTTTGATAACTTTCTTCATTACCATTGCAATAGTTTAAATCATCAAAAGGCTTCTCACTGCGTGGTTCACCGATTGCTTCATCTTGAACATGTGGTTTACCAATCACTTCATCTTCACCATGTGGTTCACCAATTGCTTCATCTTGACCACTATACCCAAAGATTATTCCATCATTAATTACATACATATATGTGTGTTGTATCTTAAAATGCATAAATATATGTTTTTTGTTGGTGAGTTTAGTGTCATCGACGGCCATTTAGGTAATGACGATTTACTAAAGGCTAATGAGATTTCATATTTTGCTCGGATACGAGTTAGGGAAGTGTGGAGTGCACACTCGTTGAGCTAATATGTTTTCGACCATGACAAAAATACAAGGTGCCCCCCCCCCTTGCGGGGTCAAGAGGAAGAGCCCCTTGCTGGGTCTCACTGCCGTGTCAAGTAGGGGGGGGGGTGCCCCTCGTTGGGATCTGGGGCAACGAACCCAACCGGTTTTCCCCTAATTTTCCCAACCATTGTGACTGTTGAAAAAACAGTTGTGAAAGTTGGTTGCAACCAACTTTAACTGCATAACTGTCATAAAAACTGTTTTATATACAGATCTATAAGCCTCGTTAAGACAGACGAAAAACACATACAATTCTTCTCTTGTTCCTGCTTTGTGATCTTGTGCCTAGACACAAAGTGTTTTTCTTCTAGAATTATCCTGATAGAGATTTCGTGCAACCGAGGCATAAATAGGGTCGAAATACTTTATACGGAAAGTGAAATCAACACGATACTAGTAAGATATCCAGGATCATCACACACCCTAAACAAATTTTTCTAACATTTTTTACCTCTGTTGAATGTTAGTTGTGCCACTATCATTGTTTGTGGTCGCATAAATGGTTATTTCTTTCTCTGTCTTGTACATGTTAAGCATTTCACTGACTGTCTCATTAGATTCAAGCTTAATAAAAGACTTTTCTGTGGCGTACCTGTCAACAAAATGAATTAACAAAACCAGATCGCTCGTTGATGGATAATTATTTTTACCATCGTCATATAGTTCATCCACGTTATATGAGCTTGCGTCCATGTTGAAACATTTTTGAAATCCAAAACAATATTGTTTCCCACTAGAGTTCTTGGATAACTTAAAGATACCACCATATTTTACTTTCAGCTTGTGCTTGGATGGTATTTGCCTAAAATGAAAATTAAATACACAAGCAATGTTACCAATCAGCAAGAGACGAAAATTGCACTAATAACATGGCAGAAACATACTCAATTGGCGGTGATTCAACCATGTTCACCCATATCGGTCGTGAATAGTAGAATGATCCATCTACATATAATAGAAAGAATACTGTCATATAAACTAATCTTCGAAGTTCTAACTTAAAAAAAAAAAAAAAAAAAAAAAAAACCTTGAAAATAATCAATAAGCCTAACTGATTTTCCAGTTTAGGAGTTAACTGAACTGCTTTGTATCTAAACTTGATTGTTTGTGCTCACTCATGAGCAGGTCCTTACTCTATGTACATATGCCTCATTGCCTTCAACATGCATTCTTAATTAAGGTCTATATAAAAACTGGTTATGTGATGTATCAGACTACCAAAACAAATGATTCTGCAACTCACAGAAAACAATTTTCCCATAGGATTTTGCATAGATGTTACCTCCATTATTCTTAATCAGCAGCCCTTTGACTACCAAACTATGCTTTTAAAAGTTGCTTCACTACCTCCATTATTCTTTAATTAGCAGCCCATTGAGTACCAAACTATTCTTTTTGAATTTTTCTTTTTGCCTACCGTCATCTTTTTGCCTTTTCCTACTCTAAACTAACTAATGTTGTTGCAACATTTCTCCAAATTTTAACACTTAAATTATATGAATATATAAATGACGCATACCCTGACCTGAATGGACCCGAACGTAACCAACCGAAAAACTTTATAGGGTCAGGTACGGGTGTGAATGTTAGCCTCAACCAGAATTGGTCCGACTCAAATGAACCCAACCCCTCAAAACCGACCAACCCACCTCTATTAATGCCCCCGCATTTCTGTATACAAGACTACCCACATACAAATATTAAGCACGCCAATTTTTATGAAGAACAAGTATGAAATACATGAAAGATCACAAGACGATAATTAATAACTTTCAAAACCTACAAAACCTAACCTTGGGGATTAACTGACGAGAAATAAGAACTAATGAAATTCTCACTATCTGTAATGAAAACTAACCTTGCGGCTTCATTTTGTATATCTGGTAACCCACTTAAAGTTATTCTAGTATAAAATTCTCACTCTCCTTTGCACACCAGTTTTTGCCACCCACCAGCAATGCATACAGCACAACAGCTATATATGAAAAAAAAAAAAAAAAAAAAAAGAAAGATTGTGTACAAATCACCTCCTTTACGTAATACATAAAACTTTCGTTACAAGGTATCCCCTTCTAGCATGCATGGATACCCTTCTAATTCTTAAGAAACATAAAATACAATGGTTTATATTTGTACCATTAATGTGTATTATCACGTACACAAATTTAGGTCGCCGCAATACGCGACTATAGCTCCTCGTTAAATTCCATCGTCTCTACCAAAAGACAGTTTCCCATCCATTTTAGTATTTTACTATTCTGGGTCACTTACAATTTCTTACTTCTGAACACACAATGATAACTTTAAATAGTCACGATAAACAAGTAAGCAAAGCCTTACACATGCTCTAGAATGTCATTCAGTCAATTAAAAACTTAAAAAGAAACAAACGATACCACTCAAAGTTATGAATGATTTTCGACCATAAATATTCTAGTGCCATTACATTTAAAAAAGGCTCATGATAGCACACCACAACTTTTTATTCTTTCACCACAATTTGTGCATTACAGAGTTGTACGGTGTGCCTTACAGCTTGTACAAAATGGTGTTTTTAAAAAAAAAAATGGTGTGCGAATCAATCCCCTTTAAAAAACATCTAACATCAATTAAGTTCCAGAAATAAGCTCTTGTTCTCATACTCTTCTTATCAACCCCCATATTCTTGATAATCTGGTTCATCACGGTCTCCTAATAATACAAAGTCTCTCACAGAGTCTAGATAATTCTGCCAAAGAAAAACAAATAATGCAAGATGAATTCCAATTTAGATCAATTCTGAAAACCACATCAGAGGATTATCAGGCAAAACCCCATAATCAGTTTTGAATGATATTTTGTTTTTTGAAGTTATAAAGTGCAGGTAAAACTTGAAAACGAACAACATACCTGCAGCATCTTAGTAGTACCTCTAGCAATAACTTTGTCCTTTATTTGTATCGCTCCTATTGGGTCCAAAGGGAAGGCATCTAACAGTAACTCCACACCCTGTTCCCAAATTAAACAACCAAACACCATCATGCCACAGTTACAGACTTACGGTTACAGTCTTACAGCTTATATAAGAGAATGTTTTTACGAGAGTTATTTTAGATTAAGCAACGAAGAACATATAGGGTTTTTAAAATTTAATATTATTTGTGATACAATTCAAAAGTGCACAAAAGAGCGAATATACATAGACTAAAAAGTGCAAACCTTTAACGCTTTGAAGGAATCATTCCATAAGATATACTGAACCTTGTCTAGTTTCCTTGTCTTAAAAAGATCATCCACAAATGCCTCCGCTTGGATAGCCTAACAGAAATGTAAAGATAAAAACAAGAGATTAGATATCCTAAGTGAACAGAAGACAGTGAACTTACATTATCAGATAGAACATTACCTCTGGATTATCTACAGGGTTTTCCAGTCGTGTGTTGGTTGGTAATCCAACTATAACGCCCGCCACAGATAGGTCTCTTATCTGCACAAGAATGAAAATTAGTTGACTATCACATGGTTCCAAATCATCGAATAAGTTGTTGTCTAGTTGATCAGCGTTTAGAATGCCAAAACTTTACAATTGAATTAGAGCAATTCAAGTAACTAGAAAAACTATAAATTGGCAAACTAACCAGCTGTTGAAATTTAAACGCCATGATATCGCTTTCCCCCCTTTCCATAACGCTGCATCATATAAAAAAGGACATAATTATGTCATGCATATTGCAATCAATTCTCGTACAAAACACAAATCAAAAGATAGAGTGACAGAGAAAAAGAAAGGGACAATAATCCCGATATGAGACATTTGTGAACTTGTATCTCAAAACAATCCACTAACAAACATAGATCTGAAGTAGAAATAAATTGAGAGCTGCAATTTGTTTTCGTTTCCATCACAAATATATGAGTGAAGAACTTTGACTTTATGGTAATATCATATGCTATACTGATAAGATAATTGTGAAGTTGCAACCAGTTCATACCAACAAGTGGAAGCAGGTCCACTTTCAACATCTGAAATCGCGACACCGACTCGCTTAACCCCAACATACAGACCAAGCAATCGCAATGGGTACCATGTATCATTTTGTTGCTTTAACATGTTCTTGAAAAAGGCAAATGGATCCACGTGCTTCATCTATCAGATTAATAGTTCAAAATTTAGTAATTCACATGCAACATTTTCAACTATTAAGATTTTAAACTCACTTGCTTGGAAAAGATATTAACTAATTTCAAATGGTAACAAACGCAACAAAAGAATAAAATACATCATCAAAATGTGTCTACTCATGAGTCATGACACATTTCACATAAAAAGTTGAATCTTTAACTAATATAGCAGACGGAGTCTTTCATTTTATAATCTTGATCATTTCCCTTTGCCAAAAATATAGAAAGAACAAAAAGACAAACAGTAACAAGAACAACCCACAGAATTACTCAAACCATAAAAAATCAAAATACTCTTCACAATACTAGATAGTAGATACACAAAAGGTATACTAAATGGGAACCACCCACTCGCGGCCTTGCACCAACTGGTGCCCTACGGCCAACATGTAAGGAAAATTGTGTAACAAAATGATGCAAGGGACAAGGGGACTTAATTTAAGTCAGTGAATTCCGCGTTATACCCCACACTAGGCTACCATCACAGGGACAACAAGACTAAATACACACTACTTAACCAGCACAAAGAATTAGAAACCCACAACAAATAATA
The DNA here is from genome assembly GCA_910596185.1 of Chrysanthemum makinoi. NCBI lineage: Eukaryota > Viridiplantae > Streptophyta > Magnoliopsida > Asterales > Asteraceae > Chrysanthemum > Chrysanthemum makinoi. Next base: position 143,613,160 of record OU343217.1, on the reverse strand, counting down.
ATAATAATAATAATAATAATAATAATAATAAATAAATAAAAACCAACACTAAAGGGTGCGTTTAGTTAGAAGGTTTTCCATGAAATGTTTGTACAAACCAAGAAAAATAAAGATTGTGTTCAAATCAAAGTTTCTCATCAAATTCTCTATTAAAAAAAAAAAAAGAAAAGAAAAAAAAAAAAAAAAAAAAAAAAGAAGGCCAAAACGTGTACTGATTACCTGTTTGTTGAAGAATTCAAGCCAAAACGTGTACTGATTGCCAATAAAGTCGAAAAAAGAGCAGGGTTTAGGCGTGTCCGGGGGATCGGTGTTGTGGAAGTTAGGAGAGATGAGTAAAAAGAAAAATGATTTTGGATGCCCTAAACCCTAAACTTAAACTTAAACTTAAAGATATGATTGGCTCATTTGAAAATTTGATTGGTGAGAAATGATCGGAAAAAAAAAAGTGAATTACACTTTTCAAAAAATTAATGATGTAAATCTAGAGGAGAGTTATTTTACATACCAAACTTTTCTTACATACCAAGGGACTCATCTTAACCATCAATTTAAAAAGAAATCAATAGCTAAGATTAAAAGCATTTTATTATTTCACCTATTTTTTATAATTTAAATATCTCTTAAACCGTTAATCGTTAAGTGAAAATATTTACACCATCGCGACGGGCATTTAATTATCTTTCATAGACGGCACTTTGATATACTTTCGAAAAAAGAAAACTCGCTTTTTTCACGTTTTCGTTATTTTTCATTTTTTACGCTACAAAATTTACATAAAAAATCATATATGATAAAACACTAAATTGAATATCACATGTGATATGTGTTTAATCATATATGATATGTAATATCACATGTGATATTATATGTAATATCATATATGATATTACACTAATATCACATGTGATATTACATATCATATATGATATTACACTAATATCACATATGATATTCAAATTAGTGTTTTATCATATATGATTTTTCAATGCAAATTTCAAGAACGTAAAAAACGAAAAACTTAAAAAGACCGTGAAAAAATACGGAAAAAAAAAAATTGTCGAAAGTATATCAAAGTGCCTATCTATAGAAAGATAATTAAATGCTCGTCATAATGATATATTTTTTTTCGCTTAACGATTAACGGTTTGAAAGATATTAATATTTGAAAAAAAATGATGTAAGTGAGTTTTTAAAATTGTTGGGATTAATCTCATCCATTAGATCAAATAAAAATGGATGGTGGAGATTGATCCCTTAGTATGTAAATAATCTTTTGTCCTCAAATGATCTTTTATCGTAAATCTAATATTATGTCTCATTGTTAGGCATATATATCATCACTCGAGTAAAAAATATTAGAAGGCAGATATAGTTATTTTAGACAAATAGAAACACATAAATTATTAAAATTTACGTTCATCTAGCATTTTCAAATATTACATGATCTCAAAAATCGTGAACAGTTAACTAATAAAATTACATTATAGTAACAAAAATTTAATTATTTTCAATAGATAGACACTTTCATATACTTTTGATAAACATTTTTTTCGATTTTTTAGTATTTTTTATTTTTTCTATAAATTGACACTTTATATACTTTCAAAAAACTTTTCTTTTATTCTATTTATCACACATAGTTTTTGAACCTACAAATATTTTGCTTAATATATCACTTGTGATATAACATTAATTTATAAGTTCAAACACTCAACTACTATGAATAAACTGTGTTGATTTGGTGGTTGAAAAACTATATCTGATATATGTATGGAAAGTTAAGGATGCACATTTTTCAATGCCAAAAACGATGAGTCTGGAGTTCCAAAAAAAATATTTATAATTGTTTTACGAAAGCATGTTGAGTGTTCGAACTTACATATTAGTGTTATATTACAAGTGATATATCAAGCAAAATACTGCACCGAGAAAAACCAAAAAAATAAAAAAAATAAAAACAAAAAAAACCAATAAATAAATAAATAAACAAATAAAATAAAAAATTGTCGAAAGTATATGAAAGTGCCCCTCTGTAAAAATATAATTAAATACTTATTATGATGATGTAATTTTTTAACAGTTTATGATTTTTGAGATATGTCTTTTTTTAAAAAGAGGGATGAAAATGGGTTTTAATTAAAAAAGATGGGGGTAGACGAGGTAAAAGTTAATTTTTTAACATTTGAACTTTTCCATTAAATCAAATAATTTGAAAGATGTGAATTAGTCACTCAGTATGCATCAAAATAAGAATACGTAATTGAACTTTTCTCAGACATATATCTTCAAACAACTTAATTTTAAAAACACCTATAAGTTATTAACCAACATTATTGGTGATACGATAACAAATTACTAACGACTTCAATTATTTTTCATTTTCTTTTATTTTAAATATTAAAATTAAAAAATTTATTAAATTAAAAAATATTACATTAATAATTTAAAACATTACACTAAACATTAAAAACATAAACTAATAGTTTCAGTTATATTTCACCAGAATTTGTTGTTTCATCTCCATCACTATTTCACGTTATTTTCCGGTAAAATGCTCACCAGGATTTGTATATAACAAGTTGTCTTTTTTTCCCCGTGTTTAACATTTGTCGTTGGATTTCAATTTCTTCTTGCCTTCATGCATACTTCTTTCTTCCATTTCCATTTCCCGCTTCTTTATCTACAAAAAATATATCTGATCTTCCTTCTTTTGGAAAAAGGCAAGTGGGCGCTTGTCCATTTATCCACCAACAAATTAACAAATGGTGTGAGAGCAACAACTAAAGATTTTGATGAAATGGATGAGGATGACACTTTCTTCTTGGCTTTGTCCATGCCCATTCGCCGAACATCCCGTACTTCTTAATCCTCATCCTCTATATCCTCTGCATTGTCGTCAAGATTAAAACAACCATGTGTTGACTCAATGTGTTGAATGAAGCGGAATTCGATGTTTTTGATTTTTTTTGTTCGAATCTTTGCTTTTGTGATAATATAACAAAATCACTGCCAACTTCATATTTTTCATTTTCTTTAATTTTAAATATTCAAACTAAAATTTTATTATTAAAAAACATTACATTAATAATTTAAAAACATTACACAGAATGTTAAAAACATAAACTAATAGTTTCAATTATATTTCACCACAATTTGTTGCTTCATCTCCATCACTATTTCACGTTATTTTCCGGTAAAATGCTCACCAGTATTTGTATGTAACAAGATGTCTTTTTTTTCCCGTGTTTAACATTTGTCGTTGGATTTCAATTTCTTCTTACCTTCGTGCATACTTATTTCTTCCGTTTCCATTTCCCGCTTTTTTATCTCTAAAAAAGGTATCTGATCTTCCTTCTTTTGGAAAAAAGGCGAGTGGGCGCTTGTCCATTTATCAACCAACAAATTAACAAATGGTATAGGAGCAACAACTAAAGATTCTGATGAAATGGACGAGGATGACACTTTCTTCTTAGTTCTGTCCATGCCCATTGGTCTAACATCACTGATAACGCTACACGAGTCGTTCGGGGTCAAAGGAACTTCCTTTTCGTCGAGCAAGTTTTTCAACACCCTAGGCAGTGAACCTAATCGTTGTAGTGTGGTATTAGGGTAAGCCACAAGTATTGATATCGTTCTCTAAGGGAATAGGAATGCTAGTGAGAAGTTACTACGCTAAGATTGGGGTTGAGGAAGATTATTTTTTTTATCTTTTTATGGTTTTTTCGGAAATGGAAAGGTACGAATCTCGGGGTTTGGATTTAGGGGGGTTGGTATTTCTACCGATTACTCTACTTATCTAATTATCTAATCTAGTGGTGTATGTAGTCTATGTCTAATTATTGTGTGCTCGTATGATGATTTAAAAATGTGTTTACTTAGGTTTTATTACTCCTTAATTATCTCCTATTGATGGTTGAATTGTTACGTCCTTATTTTTAATCGCGTTGTGTGTCTAAGGTCGTAGGGTATGCGTTTATCCCTAACTCTTTGAAACTACCAAAGGTTATCGCCTACAAAATCTCTAGGATTTATAAACTTAACACTAAGGTACTCTTCGGATGGTTTAGCCTACAATGACTCTAGGTACTATAAGCTAAGGTTCAACAAAGATTAATCAAGCATTAACTACACAACGGATGATCTATCGCAATACTAGATCATTAACAATTAAGATAAGAGACAACCAATCAATATTCAATAATTAAGTTTCATATTTCCAAAGCAAACACACAAGTAAATTAGCCGGACATGGGGAACATGCAAGCATACACACAATTAATTGAATACATAATTGAATCAATGAAGTAAAACACTTATCTTGATGTAAGATAGGGTATGAAACCCTAAAATACTGTACAAGACAGCCTTGGTTCAGTTTAGGTTTTTACTCCAAAAGTCTACACCCTAAAACTAAAAAATTTGGATTCTATATATAAGATTACATATGCGACGGCGTCACCCTTTGATTTGTGACGCCGTCGGGTCACCGTCATTTGGGTTTCGCCTTGGCCACTTTAGTCTTGCGACGGCGTCACCTTATGCTTGTGACGCCGTCCCCTTCAGTCTTTGACGTCGTCTGGATCAAATCTAGGCCGTCTGAGTTGCGACGCCCTACTCTTTTAAAACCTGAAGCCGTCACTTGTAAATGAGCAATTTGGCTACTGAGCCGTCACAAAAGTTGTCTGACGGCGTCACTGATAACACCTGACGCCGTCCCCTTCAGTTCTAGCAGCCCGAGTGTCTCGATTCTTGAATTTGGCCATCTTCTTCGTATATTCGCGCCTTTTCGTCCGAATAAGTGTCATTCCAGCATTTTGCCTTCAAGATACCTAAAAAGTGAAAAGGAACGATATTAAGTAATAACGGATACAAAAGTGATCAAATAAGGGCTTAAACGACCCCTCAAAAAGGTACATTTTAAAACCTTATCAATCACGTACCTCTAATCCTCATCCTCCATATTCTCTGCTTTGTCGTCGAGATTAAAACAAACATATGTTGACTCTGATGTGTTGAATGAGGTGGAATCCGATGTTTTCGATTTTTTTTGTTTGAATCTTTGGTTTTGTAAAATTTTGCATTTCTACCTTTTACCATTTTAATGGCCTTTCAAAAATTTCCACAGCACACTAATAAGTGTGAAGTGGTGCCCATACATTTGTCGATATTCACCTATTGTCTTATCGTACACCACTTGGTCATTTGACACACTCTCATTCCTCGCAACACTATCGTAAGTCACACAAAATGGACCAACTTTAGGAGGAATCTACTACTGGTACACCCCAAAACCATGTTTAAGCGTTTATTTACAAGAATGCCTTTATAATAGTTTTGCTAAGACTTTTATAGGTCTATAGGCTTAATGTGATTGGTTAGTCAAACCCGTTAGTCAAACTGTAAGTCAATATATTACATAAATGTTTTTAGAAAGTATTATGTGTTGCAAGTATGAAGAAATAAGAAGTGAGGGACCACTATTGCCAAGTAACCAAAGTTATAACTAAATTATAACTAGATAAGGGCTAGAATTTCCAGGATCTTCTCATAAGATTCTGGTAAGTTGTGGTGTTTTGAATGTGTCAACATAGAGCAAGAGACAAAGATAGGGAAGGCTCAACTAATGATCATTTAATGAAAGAATCGGGCTTTCAATTCAAGGGATGAGTCCTAACTAAAGTCCATATACACATAAGTAACTCTTAATCATTTTGAATTGGTAATTTACGAATTAGGGTTTATGAACCATAATTTGAAAAGATAAGTAAAATGTATTTTTAAGTTAATTAAGAGTTATAGTAATTTATGAGATATGTTATATTGAGTTTAAGTTCGTAATTTTATGGGTTAATTATCATATGACCAATATATGATTATATGATAATTAAAGGTGTTAAGAGGTGAGATATGGTTGTATTAACCATTGTTAGAGAGGACGGTATACTAACGCAAATTTGAGCGTTAAACCTTAATGAGAGGGCGTTAAGGCCCGTTACCCACACCGATCGTGGCGTTAGAGCCACGTTAACGCCCCAACGTTAGCAACTTAATGCTGCGTTGAGGGGAAGGCAGTGGGGAAAAAAATTCATTTACCCCCAAACGGCTACTAGCCGTTGGGGTTTAAAAAAATCATTTTACACCCCCCCCCCCAAATGTATAATAACGGTTAGGTTAAAAAAAATCAAAACCATTTTATTACCACAATAAATACCCAAATAAAACACCATTTTTTCACACTTCCACTACTCAATCCACTCAATCTTATACTTCCAATTACTAAAAAAAAATGTCGGGAGGTAACAACAACGATGTTACATTCATGAATCTTCTCGGTGGTGGGTGGAATACCTCAAACCGTGTTCATCTTCAAATCCGAACGTGGGTTCATCTTCAATCCCCAATGTCTCTTTTCCCAACCCACTAGGCATGTTGAGCCAAGATCTTTTCCTACAACATCAATAATTTATGTTTTGGCAACAAAGTCAACAAAACATACTAAACACCAATTTTCAAAATCTACAATTCTCACAACATTCACAAACTGAAACACATGATATTCCTGAAACACCCACGTCTCCTCCAAAGCCCAAAAGTCGTGGTAAACGAAAGTCCAAAAAATCCAAAGACCCCGAACCAATCGATAAGGATGACGAAAATTGCGTTGCTGGACGTTGGCAACCAAAAGAGGAAGAATTACTTGCCACATGTTATGTAGCTGTTACGGAGGATCCGATGGTCGGGCGTGTACAAGGATATGATACGTTTTGGCATCGGGTCAGAAATGAGTTCAATAGACTCAATTTTCAACGACGCACCAAGGATATGATAACAAGCAAGTGGAAAACGTTGAACCGTGATTGCACTAAGTTCAACACGTATTTCAAACGTGCGCAACGAGAACAAAGAAGTAGGGAAAGTGAGATGGATGTCCTCAAACGGGTGAAGCAAATGTATCGTGACGAGCACAAATCCGCGTCGTTTGCTCTCGATAAAGCTTGGGAGGTTTTGTGTAAGCATAAGAAATGGGACTTGCCAGATCCGGTTGATTTAACCGGCGATGTCCCAAGCGAAACATATGAGGCTTTGTTTGGTCATGATGAACAACGACACCCCATGGGAAAAAACGTGCTTCCAAGAAAGCAAGATCCGAGAGCACGACAAGTACTGGGAGAGCGAGCACCGGAGGAACGAGTCGTCAAGCCAATTCACCAAAACTATGAAAAACGAGTATCGTATCAAACGTGAAACCGCCCAAGCGGCGTATCGGGCCGCCCAAGTCAAAAATGAAATGATAACAAGGTTGGAAGAGATGAAATTTTTGATGATTGACACTGATGGCAAAGATCCAAATGTCGTGGCTTGGATTAATGGAGAAAAATACCGAATCATCAAAAGATATAAATTGCAACCTCGTCACTAGATTGTAATTTCGTCATTTCCTTTATGTTGTAGTTTAATTTGCGGTGTGTTTTTTTATTTCGTTGTAACCTCTCTTTTTTTTTTCGTATTGTAATATGTTTTCGAATTAATGATATGTTTTTTAATAAATGAAGTGTTTGTTTTAGTTTAGGGGTTGAATTTGAAAATATCAAATGTTAAACTTTAACTTGGGAATGTTATGATAAGGGGTGTTTTTTTGGTGAGTTAAGGTGAAATGTTAAAGCTGCTATCGCGCTGACGTGGAAAAGGTTAAACCTTGACCTAAGGTCACCACACCTTAGGCTCTTACAGTAATTTGATTATGTTTTTTAAGTGTTTATGTTTATGATAATTTGACCTAGATTGCAAGAGATGAGATTGTGAGTGATGATGTTGATGGTGAAGTTATGATTGGTAACTTAGCTTGGATGCTAAGATAAGTTACTATGGTTACTATGTGTTTAATATGGATATTTGCATATTATGTGAATTTAAATGAAGGTGATAGGATTGAAAGTAATTGGAATAGAAAGTGTGGTATAATAGGAGACTTGCTTAGTTAAATGACTCGAGAGTTAGTCCATGGTTATGGAATTGCTAAGGTATGTATTGATGTCGTTATGTGTTAAGGTTGTTATAGTATTGTGGTTATAATATGTTAATTGTTATAGTGTTTGAATGCGAGATAAGATGAAATAATGTGTTGTATTAGTGTGAGGCGTTCATGTTGAATATGTTGGATTGATGTATTAATCATGTATTAACTTAGTTACTTACTAAGAGAAATCTTACATTATAGTTGTTAACCATGTTTTGTAGGTGCTTATGTAAAGATGCTAAGGATTTGGTTAAGGCCATGTATGGGAAGTAAGCATGGATTGAAAGTATTGGACTATGCGTAGGATCATAGAAGTAAATGCCGAGCTCAATTGATGTTGAACCCCCAAGTGTTGTAATGGTTTGTTAAAAGTCTTTATTAAGTGTCAAAGTATTTGTAAATGTCAAAGTTACAGTATGTTAAGGTCATTTGTTGTAGTATGTGTTATAGTTTATGCAAACGGATCAAAACGGGTGTTTGGCAAAACACCCGTCATTTTGTAAAGCACATTTCCGCGGGTCATTGAGAACAAGTTCATGCATATAAATGATATTTATGTTGTTTTAAAGTATTCTTTAATGTTTGGTGAATTATCGAGTTTGGGAGGTTCGTTTTCCAGAAAAAAATTATGAAAATGATTTTGGGTGACCAGAGGGCTCCAGCCGATAAGCTGGAAGGTCCTGCTGATCGGCTGGATTAGTCTGGTAGATTTTGTCGATTTTCTAAAATTCATATCTCACAAACCGTAAGTTGTTAGGAGTCATCCCACTCGTTGATTTGAATGTAATTGAGTCTGGTTTTATTTAAAAATACTTTCAAGGGTTGGTTTGTAATAGATTTATGTTAGTTTATAAAAGAGTAACATGAGGTCAGTTGATAACATCAAATATATACTATATTTATACATAATTTATCCCACAAGTATTGCTCCTGTATTATATAAATATACCTGAATTGATATTTAATTGCGAAGTTTTTTGTATTCAGTACTTATGGAGCAATATTAGTAAAGAAACGGCAAAGACATGATTTGGAGCTATTTTGGTTATTCTGGATGCAATTTGCAAAGAGCATACGATGTATGTAACTCTAGCCATATACCTTATTGATATCTTGAAGAATTCACTAAGTATTGGTGAATATGAAGGTATACGACGTATTTAACTCTGGCAATACGCCGTATTAGGAAGATCTGCAGTCAAAACCCAAGTCAACTATTGAAGGTATATGGCGTATGAAACTCTGGCCATACACCGTATTGAATATCTTATTCCCAGTCCAATTTATCGAAGATTTGAAGGTATACGACGTGTCACTCTTCAGCAATATGTCGTATTTAAAAGATACGCAGAATATGCTTGGAATATGCTTTCTTCATCAGCAATTAAGAGATCTGGAATACTCCGTATTCACTATCTGATATGCCGTAATCCAGCCCTGACAGAACACTATAAATACAAACCCTATATGAGAGTTTTAGATATCATTCACTCACCACACTCAACTACAGCCGAAGTTCATCATTCCAAGGTCCCAAGAGCTAGGAAATCAAGAAGCAAAGGTCTCGTATCAACACATTAGGTTTAAGCATTTGATTTGCACATCAATTTCACTATGATTTATGTGGAAAACTAGAACGGGGGGGGGGGATTTGAATAGTTTTGCCGATTAAAATTTTGTTTTAAAGTATTTAGATCGACTTATGTCAATCTATTTAGATTATGTGTTGGATACTGATAGATGGACGTATACATAATTAATGCAAAGAGATAAAGAGTAAAGGAACACAAAACCACAACACAGGTATTTATAGTGGTTTGGCTATAAAGACACCTTCCTTGCCCTACTCCACTCCCCGAGTACCCAACTCGAGAGTTTTTAAGCACTACACAACACAAGCTCCTTACTGTGGCGGAGACGCCTTCACAACATCGCCTACACATTATCCGGTACAAGGCTAGACACCGAGTTCTTCCAAGAGGTAGAACCAAAAATATCACAACGTCGCCTACACTTTATCTGGTACAAGGCTAGATGCCGAGTTCCGTTACAAAGGAGGAACTACTACCCAACACTACGACCCAAAGGAGACAAAATCCTTTTTACAATACTTGAAAAGATATCAATATCCTTTAACCCAAACTACACAAATGTACATTGACGCCCCATATCGAATGTACACCTTCGGCACTATACACCAATGCCTTCAACATGACACACTATTGGAGGGAGAGAAGAACTATCAACAAGATGCACTTTAGTGGTCTTGATGATGATGAAGCTTAGCAACTCATGACCTTGAGCTTGCACATCTTCAAGAGGTTGTGATCTCACCTTTAAGAGGAACCTAGAGAATCATACAAAGAGAAAACTAAATAGAATGATCCTTTCGATCTGAGGTTAGAACATAGAGAGAAGATATGTCTAAAAGGGTTAGTGAGCAAGAGAGAAATGGCTCACTATTTGTAGGAAAAATTACCTACTGTTCCACGGTTCTGGCGGATCCCTTACCTAAGGGATCCGGCCAGTGCAAACCAAGGGATCCAGCTGCTGGATCAGATTAGACTGGATTTTGGGTTGCAAACCGGGTTATGGGTTATGGATTATGGACCATGGGTCATGGAATTTGGATCATGAATACCCAACAAGATACATTGTACCTAGTTAATGGGTTATGGATCTTGGGTCATGGGTTATGGGTCATGGACTTTGGGTCATGGATCATGGATAATATCTAACATGATTTCATGCATGATGTCATGCAATGGGTCATGGTTATGGATCATGCTCCATGGATATGGGTTATGGATTTTGGTTTTTACCCAACAAGATACATTGTACCAAATCAATGGATCATGGGTTACCCATTTTTTACCCATTGCAAGTTATACTAAGCACATATACAATTTTATAAAATATAAGCAAACAACATTACTTGTAAGTATTTTATAAAAATGGTTTTGGTTTTATATAACTTATTTAACTAAACATGTTTTGATGGTTTTATATGTTTAGTAAAAGTGTGTTAGCAAACCATTGGCTCAAAGCTTTTACGTATTTTATTTATTTCGTTAAAATGATTTTACGTTTGTTATCGACAAAATATTAGAAGATCGTAAATTATAAATAAATGTTTTTATGGTTTATTTGTATTAAAAATCTCCATTTTTTGTTGATGACAAAACATAAACTTATTTTAAATAAAAAATAAAATTCGTAAAATTTTGAATTGGAGTTTCTACTCTCTTCTCTCCCCTTTTTGTCTTAACAAAAAGAGCGTCAAAAAGAAACTAACATATATTAAAAAAATTTAGAAAGAGTTTTGAGAAAATATTATAGAAGGTCAGACTTTTAGAGGAGAAAGATTTAGAGATAGAAGTGTAGAGAGAAGAAGTAGTAAGGTAATAAAAAGGGTCTCGTTTTAGCTTCCCCTTGACGGATGCTTCCCTTTGGTGAGGGCGTCAAGTAATTAGGAAGACTAAACGAGTGTATTGTAAGTAATTTGAAACGTCTTTGATTTGAAGAATAAGTGAATCTATTGCAAGTATTATGCAATGTTTTGCTTTGATGAAAAGCTCCCCCTTGTTGAGGGCGTCAGAGTCTTCATGTGTATTTTGAAAATCTACAAAACAAAGGTTAGAAAACAAGTATATGGTGCATTGTTTACTGCAAATGAGCTTTAAATTTAGCTCAAAAGGTGTTTCTGTCCACCCGGTTCTGCCGGATCCTTCACTTGAGGGATCTGTCAAGACAAAATTGGAGGGGTCCGTGTACCTGCAACATAGTAGCAGCAATGTAGACACAAATAATGGCGTAAACGTCCAAGAAATTTATGTATTATTGCATCAAACATGTTCAAATAACTATATAACATACAAACATGTAGTTTCATTTAATAAAATGAGAGAAATGATATACATATCTCAATTCCCTAAAACTAAGAAAACGAAACACATATGTAATAAACTAAGAAGAATCCTAACAACCTAAGTTGCGCCTAAGACTGGAAAGAACACCACTTGTGCTTGCATTCCAAGGTTTAGGGACTGTTAGGTTTGTTGACTTCATCAAAACGTTCAAGAAGGTGATAGAATATGAAATGTACTTCATCACGTACTTTATGGACTAACCCTTGGACATGTTGAAAATGATAGCAATCATTGTCATGAGTAGGAAATGGTGGTGGTAAGAATGGAGAAGTTTGAGGAGGTAATTTTGATGAAAAAGGTGGAGGTCCACAAAGGATGGAGAATTTTGTGGAGGTAAGTTTGATGAAATAGGTGGTGGTTCCACTAAGGATGAAGGTGGTGGCATATGTGTTGGTGGTGGAGGCAACAAAGTATCAACATCCATATGATCCGGTTGTTGAGGTTGGAAATTCCTCATAATCCAAAATGGACCATTTGAGGGTGAAGGAGAGAAAGACACGGGTGCTAGTGAAGTTCCAACACTGAGGTTTTGGTGAGAAGGTTGTTGTGGTACCATTTTCTCAATTAATGAGAATGTGGGTAATGGTGGTGGATGAAAGGCCTAGGTGGCAAATCTTATAGAGAGTATAGGTTTGGAGATGAGTGAGGTATGGTGAAGGAGAGAACTCTAGGTTCTAGAGGTGAAGGTTGGTTGTTTTAGTGGAGATAGGAGTGTTTGGTTTTGAAGGTATGGTGGTGTTTGGAAAAGGTTGTTTGGTGGGAACAAGTCTTTGAGGAGTTGGTTTAATAGGTAGAGTTGGTTGAAAAGGAACTCTAGTGTTTGGAGTTTTGTTATGTGATGACTCGGTTGATGAGGTTTCATGGACAACACGAGCAATTTTCTTTGGAGGGCCTTTGGTTGTTGAGTTTGCACCAGGTGCTTTTCTCATAGTGAAATGGTAAAAAGTAAGAATTGAAGTAGGAAGTTTTACTACTGAGAATGAGTGTTTGAATGGTGATTTAGAAGTACAAACACAAGTGGTTTATAAAAGGAGAAATTAGGCAAGTGAATTAAAGCCTAAACCACTAAAGTTCTTCAAATAGCAATGACTTGCATGCACAAGAGTCAACTACAGTGTTGCTCTATTCTAGGGAGTCATTTAAAACAATGTATAGTGTTTAGATTAACAAAAAGGGTTTGAAATGATTATATCAAGTGATAATAACCTTTCTGTGCAGCCAGTTCCAACGGATCCCTCCCTTGAGGGGTCCGACTAGCTTTAAGCTAGGGATCCGACAATCAGAAGCTAAGAAAAAGAATGATTGGGTTCTATCTAGGTATAGCAACTACATATCCTGAGTAATTTGGTCCACTAAGGTGTCTTAAATAATAGAAGACTTAAATTGCCAAGTATAATGACTGAGAATAGTCAATAATGAATTATGGAGAGAATGGAGTTTTAGAAACACCAATGAGTGACCATGGATAAAACTAAGAGTTTGAGGATGGTAAATGGTTGTAGAAACCAGATGGTGATTAAAGAAAAATTTGTAAAATTCCTTAAAAATCACAAGAAATAAAAAATAAGACTTTAGAGCATTTTAAGGTCAAAATGAATAAAATCAATTTGTTAAAAATGAGAGAAATATCAAACTAGGTGTTTTGAGATAAAAGAAACAATGTGTAAACACTGGAGCAGAAAGATGGGGAGTTTTGAAGTAATGATAAATCAAAAACACCTTGAATGTGATCCTAAGTCATCCATGAGTGTATGTAGGATCAACTGAGCCTAAGGAAAACTTAAGTGATCTTAATGTAGCATGTTCAACTAGTCCAATAAGGTCTGAAAGGTTGGATTGATGCAAAAGGGCCTAGATTAGACTTATGTCCACTCGGATCCCACATATCCTTCCCTTAAGGGATCCGGCTAGTTATAGCCAAGGGATCCAGCGTCTGAGACAGATGTCTTAACTGAAGGTTTGCGAAATTTAGTTCCATATATCATATTTTGAAACCAACACTCTCTACAGCAAACATATATGTATACAAGTAAAACATAGTAAGTATAGCATGTAGAAATAACATACGAGCAAGCAAATAAGATAACGACCAAATTTTAATATAAGAACAACCACATATGCCTTACATAAAAATAGAGAGAGTCGTGATCACACATTGTTTTATCAATCACAAAACATCCATAATGAGATAACCACATAAGAGACATAAAGTACAAAATTTCTTTTGTCAATCTCTTCACTTTTTCTTCTTTCCCTTGTTGATGAGGAACTGAGTTAGACACTTAAAAATTCATTTTGTTTGCTTGAATTCCTCGGTTTCCTTTAGAAGAGTGGGGATTTGTTCAAAGTAGGTCATGGGATCAAGTTGATAATTGGAAATGGGGTCGATTTCATCATCATCTTCGTCCGAAGAGTCCGAGAGATGACGAGGCCTTTTCCCATTGACCATAATCCTTTTTGTGGGTTGTTTGGTATGAGGTACCGTAACATGGTTTGCGAGAAAGTGGTCATTGAAAATAGGAGTAGGTTGCATTGCACTAACATGCTCAAAAAGACGGGTTAGGAGCATACCATAAGGAAGGACCATTTTGTTGGTTTTGAAAACACCTACCATTCTTTTGGCAATGTAGTAGGTGAGATTGAAGGGTTTTGGGGGGATGATACAATAGATCATTTGGAAAAGACAAGCATTGGATGGTCTTTGTTTTCGACCAAACAAATGACATTCTTTCTAAGAATTTCTTCCCACTTTTTGTAAATGGGAATCATTTCAAAGAGTTCCATTTGAAAGGGTTCACGATGAATGAGTTCTTTGTTACGGTTGTAACGAGTTTGGTCGACTCTTTTTGTGAAGATGGTATCTCGAACTACGACGGGATCATCAAGTGGAGTGTGATAGATGGGTTTAGAGTTTAAGGCGAGGTGTTGGCAAGTGATTGACCAATCCTTAGAGTACATAAAAATTCCTTAACATGGTATGCGAAGGATTTGTACGAATGTGGTGTGAAGTAAGATGATGCTTTGGTTGTTTATGATGAAAGCAATTGAAATGATTCCATTATTGTTTTGGATAATCCTAATGCTTTTGTAGAATTCCATGATGAAAACCGAACAAATTTGTTCATCTATTTTGAGGAGGAAATCAAAGTTGATTACGGAAAATACTTGAGGAATGTCGGTGTTTTCAAGGAAGGATTCCTCAATTACACGATTTTCGTGGATAAGTCATTTTTGAAGCATTTTAAAGGATTTGCGATCACTAGTTAATAAACCTTCTTTGTGATAATATCTAGGGATATAGTGGACGGTGTCATGATGGTCTTGTTGGGTGGATTTAGGCATGTTTGAACCTAGAAGAAAAACAGTATTCTAATAAGGTAAATGTTTTAATGGATGACTTGATCAAGATAGGTTTATGATCTTGTAAACTTATTTTGTATTAATAATGCCTTTTCGAAAAACCTTATTCATATGGGGATTTTTGTTTGGAGATCAATTTTATAATAAACAATTACCAATTGATGATATAATTTTCAGAAAAATATAAAACCAATTGAATAAAGAAAATTTATAATCATAAACCCTAGGATTGAGATGACAAAGAATAGAAAGGATGAATGTAATTACTTACAATGATATTTAGGAATGAGATGCTTAGGAAGATGAAGCCCTAGGATGAGAAGAATTGAGTTTTGGTCGTTTTAGGTTTGGGGAGAGGGAAAGTGGAGAAGGTATGGGATTTAAAAAAGGACTCTACTGTTTGTCTGTTTGGCCGGTTCCCTTGGTCAAGGGATCTGGCTAGTACAACTTGAGAGATCCGGGACTACAAACCAGTTTAGGGTGATCTGGAGTAGGGGTGAGCAAAACCGACCGACTCCCGAATCCCGTCCCGAAAGCGAACCGATCTCAAACGGGTCAAGAGTCGGTTTGTGTTTTCCGGTTAGTCAGGTTTCGGGCTTGTCGGGATCGGGTCGGGACGGGCCGAAAACCAAAAAACAACAAACAAAACCGATCAAACCGACCGATCCCGTCCCATCCCGACTGTCCCGAAACCGAACCGATCTTAATCGGGTCAGGACTCGGTTTATGTTTGCCGGCTTGTCGGGATTCGGGCTTGTCGGGATTCGGGTCGGGCCGGGTCGGGATCGGCCCGATGCTCAGCCGTAATTTGGAGTATTCTCTCACATGTAATAAGTTATACAAGAACATATTTTTGAGAAGAAATTGTAGAATATGAGATTGGTTATAATCTTATTTTAACGAAGATTTTTTGAACGGAAATGAAGATGTTTAAAAGAAAATAGAACGAGAAATGGTGGATCAAGACTTTGGTTAACAATATTTATTTTTATGATGAAAGCGTAGATTGATTAGCTTACAAAGTCTAGGGAAATCAAGGAGGAATACTATTCCCAATAATACATTGAGATGGAAAGTAGTGAAGAGAGACTTTTTATAAGATTGTGACTTTGATGTCAAACACATAATCTACGTATATATACACATAGCATTTAATATACGCAAAGTCTTAATAAAGATGCTTATTATATACCATCATTTTGTCCACAAGCAATTAGCACGTTTTAGATTAACTAATTGTAATTAAGAGAGCATATCTTTGCTATATTCCCTTTTTTATTATTTTTAGAAACCATAGACGCGAAATACTTCATGATTTATCAATATCCAACATTTGTTAAAAGTTAAAGAAATTTCTAAAAACATGATTTTTTTTTAATAAATTTCCTTCTTTGTAGTTTTCAAACATACACGGATCGTATCAAGTTTTTAAAGTACAATATACTCTAAGAAGCTTGGTAATGAAGCTCTGATGCCAATTTGGAAAACTAGAAAGGGGGGGGGGGGTTGAATAGTTTTGCCGATTAAAACTTTGTTTTAAAGTATTTAGATCGACTTATGTCAATCTATTTAAATTGTGTGTTGGATATTGATAGATGGACATATACATAAATAATGAAAAGAGATAAAGAGTAAAGGAACACAAAACCACAACACAAGTATTTATAGTGGTTCGGTTACAAGGACACCTTCCTTGCCCTACTCCACTCCCCAAGTACCCAAATCGAGAGATTCTAAGCACTACACAACAAAAGCTCGTCAATGTGGCGGAGAAGCCTTCACAACATCACAACGTCGCCTACACATTATCTGATACAAAGCTAGATATCGAGTTCCATTACAAAGGAGGAACTACTACCCAACACTATGACCCAAGGGAGACAAACTCTTTTTTACAACACTTGAAAGGATATCTATATCCTTTAACCCAAACTACACAAATGTACATTGACGCCCCATATCGAATGTACACCTTTGACACTATACACCAATTCCTTCAACACGAAACACTATTAGAGTGAGAGAAGAAATATCAACAAGATGCACTTTAGTGGTCTTGATGATTACGAAGCTTAGCAACTCATGACCTTGAGCTTGCACGTCTTCAAGATGTTGTGATCTCGCTTTTAAGAAGAACCTAGAGAATCATACAAAGATAAAACTACAAAGAATGATCCTTTGGATCTGAGGTTAGAGAGGTTAGAACATAGAGAGAAGATGTGTATAAAAGGGTTAGTGAGCAAGAGAGAAATGGCTCACTATTTATAGGCAAAAGTGCCTACTGTTCTACGATTCCGGCGGATCCCTTACCCAAGGGATCCGGCCAGTGCAAACCAATGGATCCGGCTGCTGGATCAGATTAGTCCGGATTTTGGGTTGCAAACCAGGTTAGGGGTTATTGATTATGGATCGTGGGTCATGGACTTTGGATCATGAATACCCAACAAGATACATTGTATCTAGTTAATGGATTATAGATCTTGGGTCATTGGTCATGGACTTTGGGTCACGGATCATGGACAATATCCAACAGGACTTCATGCATAATGTTATGCAATGGGTCATGGATTATGGATCATGCTCCATGAGTATGGGTTATGGACTTTGATTTTAACCCAACAAGATACATTGTACCTAGTCAATGGATCATGGGTCTTGGGTCATGGGTTATGGACTTTGGGTTTTACCTATTATTTACCTATTACAAGTTATACTAAGCACATATACATTTTTATAAAATATAAGCAAATAACATTACTTGTAAGTGTTTTATAAAAATGGTTTGGTTTTATATAACTTATTTAACTAAACATGTTTTGATGGTTTTATATGTTTAGTAAAAGTGTGTTAGTAAACTATTGGCTCAAAGCTTTTACGTATTTTATTTATTTCGTTATAATAATTTTATGTTTGTTATCGATAAAACATTAGAAGATTATAAAATATAAATAAACGTTTTTATGGTTTGTTTGTATTAACAATTTCTATTTATCTTTCGTTTGAATTTGCTTTGTGTGCTTCTACATACATTATGGGCTAACACCCTTTGGTGTTAGCCATGTTATGGCTATTACATTAATGTTATTCTATTTATTATGATTTGATGTTTAGTTTTGGATAGTTTATGTGTTTAGCGCTCAATAAAATAGTCGTTTATTTGTTTAAGTATTTTAAGTCTAGGAATCGCCAGGGCCAATGGGTTATTTAGATGTATAATGCTAAAACATTTAAGTTTGTATAGTGCTCTTCAAGAAAGTGACGGTGTGAGAAGAGTAGATATCGCCTGAACCAAAGGGGTATCGTAGATAAATCACATAGATTAGTTCACACAACTTAATGCATGCTTGTGATTGAGTAGACCGATAATTTGCTCCAGGGGATGCAAGATTACATGTGTAGAAACTAGGTAATCGTGACCATTTGGCTTAGTTTACATTAAATAGAATTTTGGAAGTATTGCCTGGACCAAAGGGGTATTTTCTATACATTATGACGTCACCATTACTTTATATTAAAATTATTGCACTAGTAAACGAATAACTAAAATGTGTAGTAGGACTAACATGGCTAGCACTTTCTTCTCTTATTGATCACAATCACGTATTTTAATTTACTTTTCTTCTTTTAGTAGCTTAATTAATCTCAAATCAAAACCCCCTTTAAAATATGTAAAATTAACTAGGTTAATTATAAGCAACGCTATTCCTGAGAACGACCTGCATTACTTACCCCACTGGCTACATCTGATCGGGTACACTGACTGTGAAAGTGTGTCTTTAGGTATAGTCCGGCAAAATATAAATTTAAAACTTGAATATAAATAATACACACTACATGACACACATCAAGTTTTTGCGCCGATGCCGGGGAATAGTTTAGTTTTAGTTTAGTTTATTGCATTTTGTATTTTTATTAGTTTAGTTGTGTCTTTATTTGTTTTTATATTTTTCTGCTTTCTGTTTGTGTTAACTGTTTTATGTCTTAGGTTTACTAAAATGGCGTATTCACTTCCATTTGATATGGTGTATTCACTTTCATTGGATCTGGCGTACTGTTTTATACACAGATATGGCGTATTGCTTCCGAGCATACGGCGTATTACTTGCTGAAACAAATTAGTTGTCTACTTTTATTTTAATTTTCATTTTTAGTTTTTAGTTTTAATTCAGTAATTGTTTATTGTTGTTCCCTTTAACTTGGTTAGAAGCTTCACAAAGTTAATCTATGAGAGGAACTCAAGTTGATTTGATGATGGAGTTTTTGAGAAGTCAGTCAGGTTGGGTCGAGCGACTAGCAAGCAAGATGCCTTCTTCTTCGGGAAGAAATGATGGAAACGATGACGATGAAGGTAACGGGGAGGGGAATGGGGGTAGGTTGTGGATTTATGGTTTATATGTGTTTTTTGGGTTATGGGTTGTTTGCGGATATTTAGATGGATATTATTAACTGCTTTTGTGGATTATGTGTTAGGAATTACGGTTATCGATAGTTGTTAATATGTTTGTGGTTTGCGGATAGTTTTGGACCATTTGCGGATAAGTTATGGTTGTGTTGTTCAAAGTTGAACCGTTTGACGAATTTCTAAGTTATAATATTATGTCTTAGCGAATTTGAACCATTTGTGGTGTTGTAGCATCTTTGTGCTATATCTGTGGGATTACTGGTTGTAAAAACATGTTGTGGTATTGTAGATTTTTTCAGGAAAAATTCCAGAAAAAATGTGAAAATTACCCATTCTGCAGGAATTTGCTTCAAAATGTGTTAGTTGCTTTTGTCCTCGCCAAAAGTATAAACAAGTTTTAATGGTTCAGAATTTTGGCGAGGACGTGTCCTCGCTGAAAGTCTAAAATCATAAAACCGGTTCCAACTTTTGGCGAGGACTTGTCCTCCCCAAAAGACTAAACTAGAATTTCTAGTTTAGTCTTTTGGCAAGGCCTTCTCCTCGCCAAAAAGGTTGATTAATTAACATCAATAGCTTCATTAATTAACCTTTTGGCGAGGACATGTCCTCGCCTTAAGTGGAATGCCACGTTGGCACAAAGTTTGACCAGAGAAACAGCTATGGGCCCCACTATCCTCTCCAAAATTAAACAACGTCCTCGCCAAAAGAATCTGTGACTAGGTATTAGCGGGGACATTTTGGTAAGGACAAGTGTTGGTCCACATGGTTTGAGCAAATGATGATATCTTCCTACTAATAATAAGAATAATAACAACATCACCCAAAACAATAATAACACAATTTGTACCTTTCAGCTATTCTACCCCACAGTCTTCCTCTGTTTAAAGACAAAGATAGCATATTTGAAAGAGTTTGTAAGTGAACATAATGGCTTCTACATACAAACTCGAAGTATTTAAAAAAATATCAATAATGTGTGATACTTTGTTGTAGTTGTCTTCAGTGACTTTTCTTAAGGATCAGGAACTGCACGACTTCTCGAACACTCCCTGATGCGCCATTGAGTATAGTCTGAAGACAATATCATCCTTCCCCTGATACTTCCCTTAATCATACCTATCATAACCACTGTAGATCACTTTTGAGTGTTGTACTCATATGTTCTTGAGACTCTCTGAAACAGAAATTTCAGGATAATAACCTTTACCTAGGACCTTGTGTCTTGGTGAACTTAAGTCTGAACAAAGAGTCCTGCAAGAAGACATTGCTAACTAGATTATAGCAATAGGAGTTGGGGTAGAGGCTATTGGAGCTTCTTATTTTTAGAAAACCATTGCGATAGACCTTGATCTTGTAGAAATAAAGAAGAATGATTTGTGGGAGGGTAAATTTTGGTGGGGTTGAAAGAGGATGGTTTTGGTTTTGTTTTATTAGTCGTCATTCAAGAACGGCTGTGGATTATTAGCAGACATTCAAAAACAGATATGGATTCCACCCGCTCTGATACCACTTGTTGGTCTACACGGTTTGAGCAAATGACGATATTTTCCTACTAATAATAAGAATAATTACAACATCACCCAAAACCATAATAACACAATTTCTACATTTCAACGTGTATAAATATTACTAGAAATGAATTAAGATTTACAGTGGAATAGCTCTTGGTAAAACTATTCTGGTTGAGAGACAAATGAAACACTCCGTTTAGAACGACTAGAGGGAGTTAACTTTGCTTAGTTAGTTCCTCGAAAAGGGGATCCTATCAACCGTAGTGCTAAGTACTACTTTATGTGTTTGTTTAGAATCCTACTTAACTCAGTTACAAAGTCTTGTATAAATATGGAGGAAAATATTGTTGATGCACATGGGTATAGTAGTTCGCCGACCTTGAAGCAGATAGCACGTGCCTTGGATACTAGGTGGAGCATGCTTCTGGTTCCCAGTGCTGACAACCTTTTGTACCCAAATCTTACTTTATCGTCCTTTGATAAGACTCTTAGCTTATCTTCCCAACAAGTTTCCCGCCCATTTACCAGAGACTAAATAACTCTTTCAAAGATAAGTCTTCAGGGTTAAAGAGATATTTTTCAGATCTTAGTGCCTCTAATGTTGCTTATATCTCCTTATACCTTGCTCCCTGACGCCACATCAGTTTACAAAGTGTTTCTTCAGTTGGTATTCGACTTCCCTGAAGCTTGACAGTTGATTGAGCTTTATACAACCATCACTAATTTCTCATTATCAGTGGGTCGCTCTTACCAATAGCCATGAGTGACCAATGTTCATTGACTATTGTCACCGAGCTATTCTCCGATAACCATCAGGGAGTAACACTTTCTGATAACCAACAAAGAGTAAGACTTCTGATTTTCATCAGGGGGTTCTTACTCTTTTATCCTTATCTTTGAGCGTTGTTCACCCTGATCCTTATCAGAGATCTTACTTAGGCTATTTTATGTTTAAATACATGTCAGAGACAATTGGATCGTAATATCAGACACAACAATAAGTCCTTGCCAAAGCTTTCTGCGAGGACATGTCCTCGCCAAATGAATATGTCCCCGCCGATTGTGGTTAATTTTGTAGTGCTCGGTTTGTGTCTGTATGACGATGAGATCAAACTTGTGGATTAGTCTGCCAATAGGTCAGTTGCATGGTTACAAAGAAGTATGTATATCATACAGATTATCAACCTTGATGTTTCAATAGTAATAATAAGGAAACGTGTATAAACTAGTTTCACTATACATTAGTTATTGTCTTATTTAGTACCTCCCCGTGTCTAGGCAAAGAAATTATTACCAATTGTCTTAAAAAACTTACTCCAACATGTTATATGTAGGTGGGAATGATGGAATGGTAGTGGCAGTAGTAAAAGTGGAAGAGAATGAAGGGTTTGAAAATAGGTTTTATAAGTATGAGGTGAATTTATCGGGTGACATGGCACAACAAAATAAATTAAAATTAAATTTATATAACATGTAATATGCCAAGGAGGTCAATCAATACACAAAACAAATCGAATCCAAAAGTAAGCCACGTTGATAAAGAAAAAAGATATTTAGCTACATAAATTATAAAAAGTGACAAACAAAATATATTTTTGTTCAACTAGCCTTATTGACAACAACGAATTTACCAATATAATGGCCGAAAATATTGACAAAAGACGCATCTATTGCCATGCACTATTCTCTAAACAATAAATTAATCAAGCGTTAAATTATAGATACCATGCACGCATGCAGTTGACACATGCTTAGCTTTTTGATATACTAGACGAGTACTCGCGCCTAGCGGCAGCGATGTCTAGTTTTCTGCAAAGTTCCGATGACCCATAAGTTTCTTCCAACAAACTGTATTTGTAGCATTAGAGAATCGCTTTTAATAACTACAATTCATAGCGCTTAAATATATAGTTTTTTTTTAAAATTATGTGGAGTCGATCTAAGTGTGTGAGTATATTTTCTAATAGGATTGTTTTAAGTTATTAAGATTTTTAGTAATAATAGATTCAAGCATTACAAAAGCAACGGTATTATGTAGTTGGCAATATTATATTGTAGTTTAGAGGTATAGCCAACATGTGTGACCGTTTTTCTTGTTTTGTCAAGAATTTAGGCAGTGATAACTATTTTTACATGTGTAACGATTATCATTTGGTGTGTGGCTTTTAAAATTGTAACTTTGCAAATTGGATATCACCATATAAGATTATTTTGTACTATCAATTTGTATAGATATTTATGCATTGTTCAATTTTGTTTGAGGTACAAATAATTATCGCTAAAGATAACAATACTATTTAATTTTTGTGATTTTAATAAACTTACATAAAATTATTGATACACTGGACAAAGGGCTATGCAATATATATTAACTTTTAAACGACGATTCATATATGCTAGTCTCTTAAATGGTGCAAGAGCAACATTTTTTAAAATAACATTATACAAATGACAAATTACATGTGCCAAAGCAAAATAAACAAAAAACTACAATTACTTGGTCTCTCCTTTCAAAACAATTGTCACGGGTTCCACAACTACTTCATCATTTCTCATATAATTTTGTCAAATTTGAAACCCGATTTCACGGTGGTTCAACGGTTGAACCGCTCCGATAAAAAAACAGGTCGATTTAAACCGAGTCAAACCGATAGGTTGGGTCGAAAAATGTCAAATTAAACCGGTCACCGGGGTTTGAAGCGTCCCGGTCAACCCGTATCGGTTTCAACAGTCAACCCGGTATCGTTTCAACGGGTCAACCCGCATCGGTTTCAATTGGTTGCTTTTAATTTGGTAGATGTGCTTTTAATTGGGTGTACAATGTGAATAAATTATTGTACTTTTAAGTAATGAGGTGTTTTAATAGAAGTATTAATTATATTATTTATTTCTCTCTCCATTGACCATGTTTTCAACATTCAACTTTTAACATTTTTCACTTTTTCCACTTTGACAATTTTTCCATTTTATATAGTATAGATATAGACAATTCTTTATGACAATACAAGGGCAAGTGTTATATTATAGATACCATTCACTTGACACATGCTTACCTTTTTTACATATATGACAATGCAAGGTTTGTTTGATTAATATGAGTAAACTTAAATTAATGAAGTGTTATAATATAAATACCATGCACTTGACACATGCTTAGCTTTTTGATAAATTCTTGATCACAATGCAAGGTTTGTTTGATTAATCTATACTTTTATATTTATACTAGAGTTAATTGCATTTTTGGTTCCTGTGGTTTGGCCAAATTGCAGATTTGGTCTCCAAAACTTTGAAAGTGCACCAAAGGTCCCCATTTTCAAGTTTCCGTTGCACGTTTGGTCCCTGGCAAAAGTTAAATGACTAAAATACCCTTATCTTCTTCCCCTTTAATTTTCTAATTACTCTTTCTTTTTATTTATTAATCCAATACCAAGATCAAGATCATGAACCCAGATAAACAAAACTGCAATTTACTCTGAAAACAAAACCACTCCCACTTTCAAACACAAATCAATAATAAAATCACAAACACTCTCAAAAACAATTTCAGATATGAAAATCTCAAATCCAGCGCAACAAACAAATGATATAACTGATTTAATGTAAAACATACGCTATCATTTTACCCTAACCCTACACATACGGCCTCTCTCATATTTTCCCTCTCACCAAAGTCATCTAGATCTTATCACACACCCATCAAACAAAGCCTCCATCTCATCTCCTCCCATCATCAATCCAAATCAAGATAGCATCTTTATGGCTTCAAGATCTTCTTGAGGGTCTCGTGTAGGTTTATTCATGTTTTGTTTCGTGTTTTGGTCTTTGAACGAACAAAAGAAGGATTATAACAAATTTGTTATAAATCTTTTCTTTTTGTTTCGGATATAAAGGAACCTATCCTTTCGTTGGTCTTGATATCCACCATTGAGTCGCAGTTGAAAGTCGTTGTTTTTTTGTTTGTGAGGTTTTGTAGATTTGGGTTGAAGGATTTCGTGGGTTTAATAACTACACTTTGCCCAGCTTTTCAGCTTGGTCGTAAATTTTGGGTTTTGAAAGATTTCATTTTTTGTTGAAAGTTTTATTTCTGTTTTTTTTAAATGTTGATTTAATTTTCATGAGGTGACTGATTTGTTTTGTAGATCGAGAGGTTATATGGATTTTTTGTGTTGTGTGTGAGAGATTTTCAATTGTGATATGTGAATGAGGAAGGTGTTCGTGTGTGGGTATTTTCAGTTGTTATATGAATTTTTTGTGTTGTGTGTGTAAGATTAAAGGGGAAGAAGATAAGGGTATTTTAGTCATTTAACTTTGGCCAGGGACCAAACGTGCAACGGAAACTTGAAAATGGAGACCTCTGGTGCACTTTCAAAGTTTTTGGGACCAAATCTGCAATTTGGCCAAACCACAGGGACCAAAAATGCAATTAACTCTTTATACTATTATATAAAGTATTTAAGTTGTGACTTTATCAAAAATTAAGATAATTAAGGAGAGTAACATGTGTTACTTTTTAATTAAAAAATTATATTTATTTTCAAATTGAAATATCTATTTATTTATTTATATTTTTATGATCTAATTTTGCAATATTTTTTAAAATTTTGTGCTCTTTAATTCAATATACATTTTGATATATTTTTATGAATTTTTAGTTTTTCATATTTTTAGTGGGTTTATTTTATTTTGATTCAAATTTTTTACAGCTTTAACCTTAATTTGAATTAATACAAACTTGATTTGTAAAAATTATATAATTTTGAAGGGAATGTTTGACGGTTAAAAGAATGTGAGAGTCTTTGTACATGCGAGAATGATAATGTCAATATTGTGTTGCGGGAAAAATACGAGAAAACCGAACAAGTATATATAACGAACACATATATATTTGGAGTGTTGTGAAACGAATTCACTAAGCGGGTAGGAAATTGTGTTGGGTTAGCAATTCATTTTATATATTTATCGCTGTCACTGTATGCGTATGCGGGGTATCCAAGTATGAGTAAAATATTTAAGCCTTCTTTAATAGTACCAGGTGGATGCATGCAGGGCCGGCTCTTGGGGTAGGCAGGTAAGGCCCAAGCCTAGGGCCCAACTTGTATAGGGGCTCAAAAATTGATTATTGACTTTGAGGTGAGCTGGGGGATCAAGAGAACTTAAGGTCCAAATTTTCTTAGCAATATTACTAAGGCAAAGATGAGCATTAAAACATTGATATTAAATGAATGACACCATACGCTATACTGATAACAATTTTTATTGGTGTATGCTTGAATTTTGGGGGCCTATTTTTTTCCATTTGCCTCGGGCCTCGTCTTTTTTAGGCATTCTCGGAGACGGCCCTGGATGCATGTGATTCTTGTAGAAATTTATAATGATTGAATAACGATAAAAGGCTGATATTTGATAGAAGTCAACAGAAGCTGCTATGAATCCTTTTAAAAAGAAGAGTTTGCTGAAGTTGATGACCATCCATCAACAATGAAGTGGTTGTTTTCAGCCCAAAAAGCAACCCGGCGTATTCTCACTAGTCAGCAATATCATCTTCATGGAGGTTCTCGTTCACGATTTACCCATACTATGAATAACATCCCGTGGTCAGAGCTGTATCGTATACGTTCTTCATCCTTGTTTTTTGGTTACCATTATAGTACCTCGACGCTATTAAGTACTAAGGAATGCTCGCACAGGTCAGCAATGGCAAGTTTAATCTTTTAGTTGTCTGCACCTGAATTTGATTCAAATTTGTATCTCATAATAGCTTGTCATTTATTACAATTATTATCAGGTTGATGAATGGTAACACACAGGAAAACAATATTCAGAAGGTAGATCTTGAAGTAATTTCAAGAGAAACCATCAAACCAACATCTCCAACTCCGCATCATCTAAGAACCTTCAACTTATCAATGATAGACAAACTCATGTATGATGTATACTCCCCTTTGATCTTATTTCTTCCAAATACCAACAAGGATAGTGTTACGGATGTCGTAACCACAAGATCAAAACATCTAAAGGAGGCTTTATCAGAGGTTCTAACTCAATTCTATCCTCTTGCTGGAAAAGTTATGGACAACTTGCATATCGAGTGTAATGATGAAGGAGTCTATTACATAGAGACTCTAGTTAATCAGACACTCAATGATTTTCTTTCTGACCCAGATGATCCAAAAGTGAGGGGGTTGATGCCTGAAAGTCCCCGAACAGCAGAGTCGTCTGTAGGAAATTTTCTTATAGGTGTTCAGGTAAGTTTTAAAATATGTATGTTCTTAATAGACAATTCACTAATAAACATGTTGATCAATTAAAACATGTGTCTCCTCTTTATACACATATTTATCAGGTGAACATTTTCAGTTGTGGGGGGATTGGTATTGGCACGAGCGTGTCACACAAGATCTTTGACGGAAAAACTTATTTTACGTTTATGAAAGCGTGGGCAAAAGCTGCTAGAGGTGCACCGCAAGAAATTTCACCAAGTTTTGTGGCTTCTAAGATCTTTCCTGGCAATCCTTGCATAGAGTACTCAGTTCCTTCAAAGTTAACGACCTCCAAAAATCTTACTACAAAGAGATTTGTGTTTAATTCTAACGCTTTAACATTGCTCAAGGCACAAACAGTTGCATGCTCCAGCTCATTACGTGCACCAACTCGAATGGAGGCTACAACAGCCGTAATTTGGAAGGCTGCTGCAAAAGCAGCGTCCACCGTTAGATCATTTAGTCCACAATCACCTTATGCTTTGCTGTCACTGGTGAATTTCCGGAAAAGAGCGTCACCACCTTTACCCAGTGAGAGCTTTGGAAACCTTATTGATGCAGCAGGGGCAATTTGCCTTCCTGAAAGGCAACCAGATTTGCCAACTCTGATGGGAGAACTGAGAGAATCGATAGCGAAAGTAAACTCAGATCACATTGAGTCCATGAAAGGAGAAAAAGGGCATGAGACATTCAACGAGATCTTAAAAAACTTGAACCATCTAGCAGAGGTGACGCGGGAAGGAGACTGCTTGCTTTCTAGCAGCCTATTAAATGGTGGAATGTATGAGTTGGATTTCGGATGGGGAAAGCCGATTTGGGTCTACGTTATGAATGCGGGTTTTTGCAGGTTTTTACATTTGAATGATATGCTAAAGGGTGGTGGTGTTGAAGCCATAGTTACATTAAGTCCAGAAGAAATGGAGATATTTGAGAGTGATCCTGAGCTTCTTTCTTTTGCCACTCTCAACCCTAGTCCCCTTCAATTGCTCAACAATTAAATAGTGTGGTTTATATTAGTTTCCAAGCTTTAAGTTGTTATCTTTTCTGTTACTTTTTCAGTTTATTCACCTTGTTGAAAATAAATGATAAAAGGAGATTTTTTATCAAATATTATTATAATCCCTTTTCTATAGTTTTCAATTTTTAGTTTTGAATAAGGCGCAAATGAGGCGTGTTGGGCGAGTTCAGGCAACTGGTCAAACGAGCTCAGGTCCAATGGGCACGGATCAAACGGGCAGTTTTAAAACTGGGTCAATCATGCACGGGTCAAACAATCTCGGGTCAAACGGGCAAAAAAGACACCAAATAACTAAAATTTTCTACAAGCAAAAAGTTTCCCCAGCAAAACACCACATTATTAATTAAATAACTAGTTAAACGAATAAACAAACTTTCAAGTAAAAATATCACAAAATAAATAAGTAAATTTAAAAATCGAAATGCTCAAATAAACCAAACTTTAAAGTTAAATACATAAAAAAATAAACTAAGCAAAATGTCTTCAAAAATTAAACTTTCTAATGCTGAAATAAACAACAACATCATGTCTCTTGTAGCCATGCACGCCTAACGACCCAAAGTTTTGCATCTGCACTTAGAGCTTAGACTTGTATAAGAGATGAGCACATAAGCACCAACCGGAAAACATGAGTTCCTATTAATAAATGCACAAGAATACTTAGTTTTTATCTACCGGAACAAAATTAGAAAAAACATTGTTTTTATGTTCAGTTAAATGAAAGTATGATCACTAAAAAGTCAAATGGTTTCATTTGTGAACATTATATGACTAACTGTACCAATAGTTCAGAAGCATACAACAATGATCCAAATCAACTTTCTTAAACAAATTAGTTACATATGAATAATACCTTGAAAAATATATATAAGCGATTTATGTAACTTCAAGATCCTGTCAATTTATAATTAATTAAGTATTCATATACATAAAGAACACATAACGATTAATTTACAAATAAAATAAAATAATATACATTCTAAATCAGCCAATCACAAGTGCACAACAACACCCCAACATCTGACGGCGAGCTTCGATATTTACTCAAGATTCGACCCCCGATATTAAATGATGTTTCGAAGGCCATTGTTGTGACCTGGACACTCAATAAGTCACGAGCCATTAAAGACAACCTCGGGTAGCTTGCCAGATCCTCAAAATATAGGGATGTGATATACGAACCCTCCCTATATTGTGATGTATGCTAAAACGAAAAGATATGTTAATCCATGAATAGGAATTCGTAGATCAACTAGAAAACAAACATGGAAACATGGAGATAAGAAATGATTCCGTATTTGAGTTCTTGATTCACTTTTGAAGTAACAGAATTACAAAGAGAGTTGATTACAATCAATTTTCGTGAATGAATTACAACTCATAATGAAAGGAGTATCTATACTATATAAAATGGAAAAATGGTCAAAGTGGAAAAAGTGAAAAATGTTGAAAGTTGAATGCCGAAACAGCAATTGAGAGAGAAATAAATAATATAATTAATACCTATTAAAACACCCCATTACTTAAAAGCAATAATTTATTCATTGTACACCCAATTAAAAGCATCTACCAAATTAAAACAACCAATTGAAACCGATAAGGGTTGACCTGACGAAGGTAGCTTAATCGACATTTTTTACCCAACCTTCGGTTTGACTCGGTTTAAATCGATGCTTTTTATCGGAACGGTTCAAAGCTTGAACAACCCGTGAAATCGGGTTTCAAATTTGACAAATTATATGAGAAATGATGAAGTAGAAGGAAGTGACAATTTTTTGAAGGAGAGACCAAGTAATTGTAGTTTTGGTTTATTTTGCTTTGACACATGTAATTTGTCATTTGTATAATGTTATTTTAAAAATGTTGCTCTTGCACCATTTAAGGGACTAGCATATATGAATCGTCGTTAAAAAGTTAATATATATTGTATAGCCATTTGTCCAGTGTATCAATAATGTTATGTAAGTTTATTAAAATCATAAAAAATATATAGTATTGTTATATTTAGCGATAATTATTTGTACCTCAAACAAATAGCTTTGAACAATGCATATATCTATACAAATTGATAGTACAAAATAATCTTATATGGTTATATCCAATTTGCAAAGTTACAATTTTAAAAGCCACACACCAAATGATAAACGCTACACATGTAAAAATAGTTATCATGCCTAAATTAATGACAAAACAAGAAAAAGCGGTCACACATGTTGGCTATACCTCTAAACTACAATATAATATTGTCAACTACATAATACCGCTTTTTGTAATTGAATCTATTATTAATAAAAATCTTAATAACTTAAAACAATCCTATTAGAAAATATACTCACACTTAGATCGACTCACATAATTTTTAAAAACTATATATTTATGTTGCTATGCAACCAGCATCGAATTGTAGTTATTAACGATTCTCTAATGCTCCAAATACTTTGTTGAAAGAAACTTATGGGTCATCGAACTTTGCAAAAACTAGACATCAGCCGCTAGGCGCGGGTACTCGTCTAGTTTATACAAAGGGAGGAAGGAGAAATGGGAGGAAGGAGCAAAACATACTTTCCCGCCAAATGTCATAACTAACTTTTGGCTTAGCAGACTAACTGCTAGCAAGATGTTAGCACCTAAGCTCAGCATTCAAATTGGTTACAAATCCCTTCTCCTTAACATTTGACTTTCCACAGTCAAACTGCACATTTAGTTGATTCTTCTTGACCAAACCCAAACCCAGGATATTTTTTTAGTAGTTCAGTATTGTTCCAAGTTGCCTCTTCTTCGCCATTTGACCATTGTACTCATATAACCTGTTGTTCACCTTTCCCAATCTCCTGTCAATGATTTTCACTGGACCATAGTACTTAGCTGAGAGTTTGTTACCAGGATTTTGTCTCATTTTTTACATTTCCTTTTCCTCTTCAACCATTTCCAGGTATAAAACATCAGTTGATCAAAAGTTGGTTCCTTCTTTGTTGCATGAAGGAGTGTTTGGCACTGAGTTTCACGACCCACATTAGCAGAAGTTTTAGTATTCATTTCTGAAGTATTAACTACATTGAATGCATGAACCAAAACATAAACATTGCCACTCTCCTTGTTAGCTTTAAGCATGTTTCTTCCAAATCCATTAGCTAGAAACTTGAAATTGCTACTCAAAACAAGATTTCCTTCACTTCCATTTGCACCACCCACAAATTCATTACCACCCATACCACTTGATATGAGCCAAAAACCAATAACTAAGTGATCAAGAATTGCGTAATCAGGATCACGCACTCTAGCACCTCTATATCCAAGTACCGGATCAGGCTCTAAGTCCATAACTGAACCAGGTATTGGGTGGTAAAGATGATCAAGTGATGGGTCAGGTACTTCAGTGCTATTGTTAACTTTAATGGTCTTGATGACGTATAGTATGTATAACAGGCCCACTAAGCCCAAAACATACTCTACGCCCACTCTAGGCTCAGGCCCATCGACTGCAAATCCTAGACTCAGATCCAACAATCACGTAGACTGGCCAACAAGTAGCCCAATGACTAAATTGGCTATGACCTGTGCCTTGGAATGCGCGAAGGTATATAACGGTCAACTTCAACCGTTAGGGTCTACATCCGCATCCGCGACACACGAAACTGTCCAAGGGTCGGCCCGACAACTAACCACTATATGCGATTATCCAGGAAGCCCCAGCGGCAAACCTCACCTATAAAAGGGGCTCTAATCCCCATACAAGGTACAACAACTTTCTCTCTCATAATTACACACACACACTTCCACTTTCCCTCTCAAGAATGTGTACTTACTCTCACGCCGGAGTCTAATCGTGGGGTCCGTCCCCACGGTAAGACTAACGGTTTATCTTTCTTGCGCAGGGATCTCATTCAAACTGCTTGAATTAGTACAAGATCAACCCACTAAAGGCTTGCCGGCCCGGCCCGATAGCTACGCCCGGACCTTCTATAACCCATCACACAAATTGTACTAACAAGTTGGTGCCATCCGTGGGACCCGACACAACCGCGGTTCCAGAAAATACTCACCATGAGCACCGATTTGGACCAACTCTGCCTTCATGTCCACGCTTGGGCACGGTAGAAAGAGAAGATCACACGGTCCCGACGGACCCCGAGGGACCTGTCCCCACGCACCCTGAGGTATTGTGATAAACATTTCGACAAGATCTGGCCTATTGTGACGGAGAATGCTCAAAAACGTAAAGAAAGAGCCAAGGTAGCAGAAATTCGGGAGGATTATCATGAAACCCAGCATCACCGCAGAACGGAAACGTCAAGTGAAGACCTGCGGAAACAACTTGAGATAGCAAAGCGGAGGAACGTGCAAAATAACGACAGCCAAGGACATACCCGATCCAGGTCGTCCAAAAGGAAGGAAGACATAAGGGGAACGGTGTTCAAAAGGTTGCGTCCAAGTGTGTTCCACCGACTCGGACATAGGAAGGGAAGTGTTTCCATTTGTCCCAAATACATAAGGCAACAAGTACCTGATGGTACCCGAAAAAAAGAGAGGAGCAACCGCAAGGGTTCTCAACCGTGGCCGACAGGAAGACATAAGGCAACAAGTACCTGATGGTACCGAAAAAAAAGATAGAGGAGCAACCGCAAGGGTTCTCAACCGTGGCCGACAAGATCCAAAGTCAAAAAGCGGAAGCCAAATGATTATGACTACGACCCGCCGCACTCGGTTCCAAGAAGGAACGATCCGTTCACCCCGCATATCCGTTACATCGAAATGCCAGTGAAAACGCGGATGCCAACCACCGTGAAAACATACGATGGAAGCGGAGACCCTGAGGACCATCTAAAAATCTTCCAAGCAGCAGCAAAGGTGGAACGATGGGCCATGCCAACATGGTGTCACATGTTCAACTCTACACTCACCGGATCCGCTAGGGTCTGGTTTGACGACCTTCCGCCCGATCAATAGATAGCTACACAAGCTAAAAGAGGCTTTCTTGACTAACTTCCCTAAACAAAAGAAATGTATCAAAGACCCGTGGAGATTCATCACATCAAGCAAAAGGATGGGGAACGTAAGATTTTGTACAACGATTCAAGGAAGAAACAAGGAACGAAAAGAGCCCGAAATTATGAAAATCTCGGATTCATGCATGCGACACGACCCAGAAGCGATTAAGCGGCTACACCCACACTCCGGTCAATGAACATAACTCCTTCCTCTTAGGGGAAGCAATTGTGGGAAGACGTGATAGAAAAGGCCATGGATACAAAGACCAAAGGAACAAGCAAATGCTCGTCGGCAAGTATTTTAGGAAAGAGGATAAGAATAATCACGAGCGAGGAAAGGCAACAAGGTTTTCGCAGACCTGATAAGGCCACCCGAGGAAAGGCGACAAGAAGAGCTAGGTCCCCGGCCCGCCTCCAATTACGTGATCAAAGAGAAGGTCGATGGAAAGTTCTCATAATTCCATGAAAGCAAGACATACCACGGAGAATGTTTTCATTTAAAGAAACAAAGAGAAGCAAAAGGGAAAAGAGCCATGGTAGTTTAATAAATAGCAAGAATAAACGAATATATATATATATAAATATATATATATATATATATATATATATATATATATATATATATATAGTAAATATAATAAGGACGGAAACATACTCAATAATGCGAAGGAAAACACAAGTTGAAATAAGGCTCCAGAGCAGTAAAAACACGAAACCGTAACTTGTAAAAAGTTAGCTCTGGAAGGGATAATGCACTAGAGAAGCGAGCAGGAAGCCGTGGTGGACATGATATGAAAAAAGACAAGTCATGAAAAGGGAGATAATAGATAACAAAAAAGGCAAGTGCGGAGGTAAAAGGATAAACCTTATTCAGATAACTAGAAAGGAAGAAATCTGCAAGTACAGATACGCGTTCCTTCCCAAGGAATATCACGTCAAATAAAGCAGAAAAATACACCCAGGCTACGAGCCTAGGCATGTAATAGCCTAAACTGGTAGAAAAAGACAAATGTCAACGCGTGGAAAACAGTAAAATCTTCGCTATAAATACGCGAAGTAAAAAAGGAAGACACAAGAAAAGCAAAAGAAATAAAGCGCGTCTCCAAAGTCAAACATTCCCAAAAGTCTACGAAGTTTTTCCCATGGAAACGTATCGACAAGATAACGGCAGTGAAAACATAAATAACCTAAACCTTTATCACCATCACAAGGGAAAAACGAAGAAGAATACGGAGAGTACACAAATATGTTCTTAAATGACTACTAATAACACTTAGTCGTTCTAAAATGACGACTAATCACCCATCACCACAAAACACCATAACGCCTCGTCATTCAAACCTCCTCCTATGGCGTTTCCAAGTTCCTTGCCAATTAGAGTTGTGGGACTCATGACCGGAGCATTACTGTCGATTAGACTCCCAGCAGCTATTGGGAAATAAGATTGAATAGGTGCTCATGGGTCAACTGCGGAAACAGTCGGGTCAAGGAGGCACGTGGGAACTGAAATGGTAGGGGTGGGAATGGTGGAGTGTGAAAAGGGATGGGTCCTCAGGGAAGGATAAGAAGGAACACTAGGGGAAAGGAGCTATATCAAGAAGCCCCTAGCTATTAGGAAGCTTCCCTTACAACGGCAAGCAACAAAGGATGCAAAATACGCATACATCCTATTATTGTTGCACTCGCCCTCAGCAAGCAAGTGCACCGACCAAAGTGAATCGGCCTACAGACCGATCAGCTAAAATGACCAAATTTCAGGGTCGGATATATATATATATAAATATATATATATATATATATATATATATATATATATATATATATATATATATATATATATATATATATATATATATATATATATATATATATATATATATATATATATATATATATATATATATATATATATATATATATATATATAAAAGCTACTCTCAAAGGAAACACCTTCAAAAACACGGAACTTTCCGAAGGACGAAAGGTAATAGCCTGGTAGCTCCTCCGGGATCATCGTCAGAAGAGAGTGACACGAGGTCTCAGAGGAGAAAGTAGCATACAAAGAGAGGATTCTAGCCCACGAAGAAAGTACGGACACTCGCAAAGACGTTATCCACACCAGCAAAGCCAGAAGAATAGCATGCGGATGATAATCAAAACAAATTTCCGTAATACAAGAAATCTCCAAAAGAAAACAATGTTTTCCATTAGAAGAACTCTTGAACTATGTTACCAACCGTTGATTGAGATCTTTAAATTGCATTTTCTGTTCTAGCCTGATTCTTATTCTCTTCAGTGTTCAACCCCTTGATTTCATCAGCCATTTCTGTGTGTCCCTTGACTCCTTTATCAGTTTCTGGTTGAGCTATCTTAAGTTCTTTCATCACCAAAACCTCCTTAATCTTTTCAACAGATCTCTTGGCTAGAACATCAACAACCACAATCAACTCCATATCTGAATCTCTATACCCCTCTAATTCTAACATATGATTGTTGACTGCCCTAATTTCCTTCCTTGCAACACTATCTAAAACCACCACATTCTCGCTATTAACCTTGATATCTTTTGAGAATGTTTTCTCCATATCAGCAATTAACATTTCATCAAGCTTTGAAGTTTCATATTTCTTATTCTCACCATCATTACACTCCATGGCCACACCCTCATTTCCACCCTCCTTGACACTTTGCTCCTCAAACTTTTCCTTATTGACATAACCAGTATTAACAAGTCTCATAGGAGATTCGAAATTATACATTGGCTTTAAGGCAGCATTAGTGGCTTCTTGTTTCTTGGCCTGACAATACACATCTATTAATGTTGACAACTTAAACATTCTAAGGGGCATCCCAATTTCATCCTTCAAGCCCCCAATGAACAAACTGATGACATATTCTTCATTCAACTCCACCTTATTCACCAAATCTTCAAACAAATCTTGATACTGTTGCACACTACCAGTTTGTTTCAAATTCTTCAAATCTATCATTGGATCTTCAAAGCATGAACCAAATCTCTTCAAGGCTTGTTTCTCATACACCTCCCAAGAACTGTTTTCACGGAATCTCTTAATGAACTGCTGATGCCATACTAAGGACTTGTCATACACATGCATTGCAGCAAACCCCACTTTCAATTCATCATCTACATTATCAAGACAAAAGAAGTGCCTACATCGGAATATCCAACCCTTTACATCATCCCCATTGAATCTTGGAAACTCCAATTTAGACAACCTTCCATATTGTCAGGGGCGGAGCCAAAAATTCAAGTTAAAGGGGGCCCGATTTTATTATTTTTTTTTGCCACATCGCAACAACTTTTGCATTTGAACGCTGCAGAATGTATTATATAAGAAATATGAATGAATGAGAAAGATCCTATAAATTCTAAATGGGTGAATATTATCAACGTTGCAAAATCAATTTTTCAGAACATGATTCTGGTTGTTTTTAATGGTCACTAACATCATTATTATTATTATTATTATTATTATTATTATTATTATTATTATTATTATTATAAGAAAAGAGGTTGCTAGACTTCAATTCTATAAGAAGTCAATTGTTATTGGCCACATACTTGTTAAATATAATCAAAAGTCAACTACAAACCATATTAAATTGTAATTGTATAACTTAGTTATAATCATATGCTAATTACAAGACATCATTATCAATATTTATTTCTTGTTTCGAGAGTACACATATGCCAAATAAATAACTCGGATTTTGTTGTATGGGCTATTTACAAAAGTTATCAAATATGGGCAATTAGCACAAATAAGACAACTTAATAAAATTTCGGCATACTATTAGAAGACAATTTAATAGCACTAACCAAAAAGTGAAGACAAAGCAATAAATAGTAAAATGTAACTTGACTGATTCCCATTTTTCTATGCATAAAGTTTCATATTTTACTTTGTTTGACCCCATGTGACCATTCAACCAATAAGAAGAAATAAGTCTTCTTCTTCATCTTCCTTTTAACGTCCCTCTGTTTTTTCTTTTCTTTACTATTCACTAAGAATTTTTCTGGCAGAATCTTACAATCACAAGTTCTGTCTCCCTTTATTTCATATTCTTCTTCCAAATTTAGGCGTCGTTTCTTTATTTGTTGTCGTCCGCTTCGCCCAATGCCATGGCTGGACATGACGGATGGACCAGTTGGGGGAGTCCCAGCACCCGCCTGCCACCCCATTGGCTCCGCCTCTGCATATTGTGTAGTCATTTGTCCACCATTTCTACAATTGTTACCATGATTCCCAAAACTGGTGCCCTCACCATTCTTCATTCTTTGCATTTCAGCCATCAAATCTGCCATAGTCCTTTGCAAATCACTAAAAGTTTGTTGGAGTGATTCCATTGAAGAATCTTGATTACTAACTGTGGTTCTTGTGTTCACCATCTCACGAGTAATGCTATTACTCATCTACAATGGAATAACAACTACTGGTCCTATTCTTGATTACCCAAACCAAGTGCTTCTGATCAGCTTGTTCAAGGCTAGAGAATATAACCACTTATGCGCTAGCCTTGTGACCGTACAAATGTTTGGCACTAATCTCATGTAATAGAAAAGGTGAAATTAGTGGTGACAAATTTCTTTGCTGGAAAATCTGTGTTTCTTGCCGGAATTTCGCCGGAGAAGATGATCGAAAAATCAAGAATGTCGGTATAACACTCTTGAATATTATATGGTGCCAGAAAAGGGCTCTAATACCACTTGATGTATGCTAAAACAAAAAGATATGTTAATCCAGGAATATGAATTCGTAGATCAACTAGAAAACAAACACGGAAACATAGAGATAAGAAATGATTCCGTATTTGAGTTCTTGATTCACTTTTGAAGTAACAGAATTATAGAGAGAGTTGATTACAATCAATTTTCGTGAATGAATTACAACTTAGAATGAAAGGAGTATTTATACAAAGGGAGGAAGGAGAAATGGGAGGAAGGAGCAAAACAGATTTTCCCCAAAAGTCATAACTAACTTTTGGCTTAGCAGGACTAACTAAGCTAGCAGTACTTTCTAAGCTAGCAGTAGTACTGCTAAGCTAGCAGTACTAAATTGGCTCGTATCATATTGTCACATCATAGGGGTTTAGTCAAACCGTACAACCCGCGATACATACCGTACAACCCGGCGATGCGTCCAATCATTGCAAACCCTCCCTATCGGAGGGTGTGGATAACTCACCCCCAAAATATAATGTTAATTCTGACTTGGCACTTGTTTCAACCCTTCGGAAACGGCTACAAAAAGACTTACGACATGTTTTGTTTGGTAGGGGTTTTTTGGGGAGCTATTAACTTTTTGTTACAAAAATAATTTTCTCTAAAATAAGTAGCTCCGTTTGGACATTAACTTCAAGCTTTTATTTCAAACAAATATATTCTAAATGAAAAGTTTATTCATGAAACGTTTTAAACATTTTAAAGCTGTTAAAAAATTAAATTATTGATATGCCCTTCAAACATTTATTTATAGCTATAAATATGTAATTTTATGTCATTTTACATCTTATAATTACATTTAACAGCTAACTTACCAAACACTTTTATTGAAAAAAAGATGCAGCTTGTAGCTCATGTTAACAGTTTTGCAGTTTACAGCATACAGTTTACAGCTAGTTTTGCTAAACATACCTTTAAAGCTAACTAAATCATCTAACTTCTCCACTGTGTCACTCTCATTAACATTTGCATTCCTAACTCTCAAAGGATCATGTTATGTCTCAAAATTGAACTCATTATATAGCCCATACAAGAACTAAACTATATCTTTCAACTGGGGTAGTTATACAAAACATTTTTTTTATAAATGCCACCCCTCTTATTTTATTTTATTTTCTGATTTTTTTTTATTATTATTTTTATAATTTTGTTTATATCAAAAAATATAAACCTGAAAGTACGAAACAAAAAATATAAAGTTTAATAAGTCAAACGCTTAAAACTGACATAAATACGAAACAGAAACTCACAAAAAACTGTGTTTTACTGAAAAGTAATGGGATAAAAAGAATCTTTGACTTTTACCCCCTGATGTGACATAAAAAGAGGTTCCTATAACAAAGGGAATTGATTTACACACTTTCAAAAATAATTGGGACACTCCATTTGTGCATTAAATACTTGTACAGTATTAATACTGTGCTTCAACTATTTGTACATATGAGTGTCCCAATAATATCTTGAAGTGTGCAAATCATCTCCCTATCACAAACCCACTTCCAATTTTGCTTCACGTACTTCAGCTACCATATCATGTTTCAGAAAACAGTACTCAATGGCTTTAACTCTACACCAAGAATCCATAATAATCGCTAAAAACAAGATTTTACAATACTCATCCAAATAATTTTCATATTTTGTCTTCATATATTTTCTCATTTTACCTATGATAGGATCTGTGTATTGGTTGTTCAATATTAGACTCAATTTTGTATACACTGAAAACATATAAGTTGGAAATAGGATAAGAGTTATCCGAAAACTATGTTGTGATCTCATACAAAGTTTTAAGAAACTTAATTGATATCCATA
The DNA here is from genome assembly GCA_910596185.1 of Chrysanthemum makinoi. Taxonomy (NCBI): domain Eukaryota; kingdom Viridiplantae; phylum Streptophyta; class Magnoliopsida; order Asterales; family Asteraceae; genus Chrysanthemum; species Chrysanthemum makinoi. The sequence continues at coordinate 143,573,119 of OU343217.1, read as the reverse complement.
ATCCTTATTCATTTGTCTTCTCATGGAAAACTCCCATAATTTATATCAACTAGATCCAAAGGTGTATACGCATTCTGATAAACTAATGCACACTCAAGCATCATGTAAGTTGAATTCCATCTCGTTTGAGAACGTTCATTTTACACATATATTTAGTCGTGTTATTCGTCGTTTATATATGTTATGTTATCATTTCTTGTGAACTTTCGATACTTAAACGGTATGAAAATATGTTTCAGGTTCACTTGGATATCGATTGTGGAAAGAAGAATATGAATTAAGCTTTTATTAAATAATGCATGCATCGGTCTTAAATGTAAAATATGCTAAGTGTTGAAAGATCAAGAGCAACAAAGTGCGCCAGTTTTACTCTCAAGTGCGACGCACAAGTTAACCCTTGTTAAAGCTCATGTCCAAACACCCATGAAGCAAAGTATGCAAGTTTTACTTTATAAAATGCCGCACTTCTTTGTAATTATGAAACTTAAGCACCAAACAAAAGGTGAAGTACGCTGGTCTCTTAGAATAGTAAGAAGCAAGCTACATTGTCTAAATCTTCAACCGAGGTTGAATATAGATCAATGCCTTCTGCTACTTTCGAAGTTATGTGGACTGTTAAGATCTTAAAAGATCTGGATGCTTCTGAGAGTTTGTTACTAGTTGAGTTACAATGTGATAATAAACCTGCTATATAGATTGCTGCTAACCCAGTTATGCATGAGAAAACAAAGCATTTTGATATTGATGTGCATTTGGTTAGAGAAAATGTAGCATCTGGATTGGTCAAAACTGTTAAGGTTGATTCAAAAGATCAAACTGCAGATGTCTTGACAAATGCTCTTGGTTATGTGCAACATGGTGTGATGGTTAAAAAACCGGACATGGTTAATATCTTTGCTTCATCAGTTTGAGGGTCGGGGGGGGGGGGTTAAAATATAACATCTTCTTTGAAAACTTATGAATCTTCAGGGGTTAAAAGTGTAATTGTTTTATAACTGTTTTGTCTAACCAATAACTTTTGGTTGCTTGTTAGTTTGGTATACGTCCAGGGTTAAGAGTGTAAAGTTGCAGTATATATACTCCTCTTCTTAGCTAGGGTTTCATTATTTCTCTCACAACTTCATATACGATTTTGGTTTTCTCTCTCAAGTTTTCATCTCTGATTATCAATACAGTTTGACTAGTGTTTAGTGGTTTGGTTATAGTTTCTGGTATTGTGACGTGTGAGGATGGGAGGGTGGAATGGAGGTGGCGCGTGAGGCTCAAGTCACTCGGTGAGAGCTTACCGCCACTTCGTCCAGTCTTATATATGAATTACACATTGACACTTTGTAGTATCTCACATCGCGACTTATTGGAGGCTTGTTCTTACTTGGTGTGACGCCTCCATTCCTTTATTCATATCTCACATCCATTGGAGAGATTGATTGAGCTCTTGGCACACTTCTAAAGAAAAAATTCATCGTATGTATGTCATCATTGCGACTTCCTTATGGTGGATTTGGTGGTTTTGTAATAGTGTCACTTTTAACTCTCACTCTATGAGGAAAAGTGACATCTTTTTCTTGGCTTAAGTCTAAAGGTCGTATGTTTTATAGTTTGACTGATTGGTTTAAATCTCCCCTGTAATTGCTAATTGCTAACTTTTTACTAGTTTTCTCTTAATGAAATCTTTTGCCGTTAAAAAAAGTTTGTAGTATCAACATTCAATTTTTTAAAACTTATATATCTATGGGATCACTCAGATGTGGATGTTAAATTCAAATGTTTATATTCAGATGTGATGTTACATTCAAATTTTAAAACTTAATCACATTCAAATGGGACGAGAAAGTAGATTGCTACCCTTAGCTGTTTTAGTTGTTTTTTGAGCTTATAAACAATGCTCACGCGGCAGCGTGGGTACGCAAAACCTCATTAGTAACATGAGTGATTTTTACTGATCGACTTGATGTTGATTATTACAATTATGAGTGATTGAAGCGTTTACGATATAAAAAGGTATTGATTTGTGGAATGGGGACGAAGAGGCAACTGAAGTCATCAGTGCATTTATAAAATCGCAATTTACATGCACAACTTTTTAGAACCGGGGTGCATTTATAAAAAAAAAAATGAGGTTTTTAAATAAAATTAACACTACGAGATAAAAATCCATGGGTGTTCCGGGGCCCCCCGGAACCCACCCTGGTTCCGTGGGATAGCTATGTTGATAAAGGAATGAATTTGAAGAATAATGTTTTTTGAATGAGATGGATGGTTATAAACATATTGCCATGATCACTTCAGTTACCTTCTTTACCAAAACTAATATCTACCACACAACCAATACACCTTTTCACTTAATGATTTTTTTTTCCTGTTACAACAAACTAAACTTTTTTTCATCTTTTAGATAAGTTTTTTTACTATCATCTACAATTCTACATGCAAGTGTCCTTTCGTATTGTTGCTCATATCTATACTCTATACTACATATAATAGAAAAACAGTCAAACTTGAAAAGTGGAAAAGTGGAATTATTGAAATTGGTCAATGGAGAGAGAAATACTTAATGTAATTGATATTTTTATTAAACACCCCTTACTTAAAAAGTCTGATAATTTATTACATTGTACAACCATTAAGCAGCATCTACTAAATTAAAACAACCCGATTAAAACACCTTTACAAAAAGATAAAATTTTCGTAACGTACAATTTAAAGACTATAACATATTGAAGATATAAAATTAATAAAACACATAAAACTTCATACAAGCTAACAAGTTGATGGTACATATAGTTTTGAAGGATCCGGACCGGACCAACGTGTTCAACCCGGAAAATGTCGCCACCGATTCGGCTAACAATTAAAGCCATCCGAAATCGAACCGAGAGGACCCGTTAAACTGATACAAGCCGGTGAATCAGATCTCATCGAGATCTATTTCTCCGATTATGTCACGAGGTACCCGCTGCAGAACTGGGTACCCTCTTTATTACTATATATAAAGGAAAAAACAAAAAGTAAAAAGTTGAAAGTTGAAACTAAAAGCGGAAATGTTGAAGACATATATTTCAAAAGGAAACTATTAATACACATCGAAAATCGAGTTGACCCGGGATGCTTCAAACCCGGCGGGTTGACCCAGTTTAATTTGACCTGTTTTCGAACCAACCTGTTGGGTTGCCTCGGTTTAAATCGACCTGTTTTTTGACCGGAACGGTTCAACGGTTGAACGACCCGAGTTGAGCTGGGTTTCATATTTGACAAAATTATGAGAAATGATAAAGTAGTTTGGGCAGTGACAAATTTGGAAAAATGAGAGGCAAAGTAATTATAGTTTTTTGTTGTTTATTTTGCTTTGACACATGTACTTTATCATTTGTATAATGTTATTTTAAAAAATGTTGGTCTTGCACCACTTAAGGACTAGCATATATAAATTGTCTTTTAAAGTTAATATATATTGTATAGCGCTTTTATGCAGAATATATAAATAATGCTATGTAAGTTTATTAGAATCACAAAAATTAAATCTTTAGCGATAATTATTTGTACCCCAAACAAATAGCTTTGAACAATGCTTAAATATCTATGCGAATTGATAGTACAAGATAATCTTATTATGGTGATATCAAATTTGTAAGGTTACAAGTTTAAAAGTCACACACCAAATGATAAACGCTACACATGTAAAAAAGCGAGTTATCACTGCTTGCAAATTACCGACAAAACAAGAAAGGAGATCACACCGTTGACTATACCTCTAAACTACAATATAATATGGCTAACTACATAGTACCGTTGCTTTTTGTAATACTTGAATCTATTATTACAAAAATCTTAATAACTTAAATAATCTTATTAGAAAATATACTCCCACACTTAGAACGACTCCACATAATTTTTTGAAAACTGTATATTTCTGCTGTTATGCAACCACGCATCAGAATTATAATTATTCGAAAATGATTATCTAACGCTATAAATACAGTTTGTTGAAAGAAACTTATGAGTCTCAGAATTTTGCAGAAAACTAGACACCGCTGCCGCTAGACGCGGGTACTCATCTAGTAGAATAAAAAAGAGGGCACTAAGTTCTTACAAGAATCTATAAAGCGGGGTTTTGTGTGTATGAACAAAAGCGTAATGACAAATAATCTACGATCATAAATTGTTTTATCATAACACTTCACGTGGTCCAATAAATGGTTTTATGTGTGATTTGTTGTAAAACTAATAATTGAGGGAATGGAAATATTATTCAATTCTATCATAATGTATGAGATACAATGAATATATATAAGATAAACATTAGGGTTAAAACCCTAATAGCTAATTGGGCCATGAACTTCTTATGGGTTATATGGACATCCACATAATATTATCCATAACACTCCTTTTTGGATGTCCATATTATTAATACGCTTTAGGAATCTTTGCCTCATTAAAAACCTTGTCAGGAAAACCCAGTGGAACAAAACCATGACTAAGGACAAAAAGAGTGCAGCGCGTATTATCTCCCTCTGATGACTATACACTTGAGCTCTCTGAAGAATTACCACATGATCTATGTATGTGTTGTATTACATTTCTTAGCCAAACGCATTCTCAACTTGCTTCATGTATCGCTAGAATTTCTGCATGGTTGGATGATGTTGTTGAGATCGTCTGCTTAACTAAACGTCATGAAATTGCGGTTCCTCCACTTGTGAATACATATCCAGTTTGAGATCGACCATTGTGAGGGTCAGACATTCTGGAAGATATGTAATCTTCTAATATAACTCAATTACCTCTAATCAATATCCTATAAGATATGGACATCCATATTATAATTACCAATAACATTCCCCCTTGGATGTCCATTTGAGGAGTATGCATCGTTAAAACCTTACTAGACAAAACCCAGTGGGACAAAAATCTAGTGAAGGGAAAAGAGTACATACTTCCTTTATACGCTTGGGGATGTTGCCTCATTAAAAACCTTGCCGGAAAACCCTATGGGGACAAAACCGTATTCAAGGGAAAAAGAGTGCAACGCGTATCTTCTCTCCCATGATGATCACGTTACTTAAGCTCATTGAGTCAGTGAAATGCACATTAAAGTGTCTTGATAGAATCACATGAATAAATATTCCCCACACGTTGTTCGCATATTAATATTACCATATGCCATACACCTCATGCAAGTTTAGAATCATACTTCATAAGTTATTCATTGCCAACAAATTCAAAGTAAATGACATATTATATCATGTATGACCACTAGCGAGAACTTCAATCGTTCCATATGCATTTTAGTATCACACTTTTAAATCCATATTGTGATCATCATCTTTATAAATCAATGAGGTCTTTTCAGCATCACGTGACCTCATAAACATGAGCGTCATTTATCCATATAGTTATTTAGCATCTTTCTCTAGCTTTTATTATGTTCAAGGATTTCATCCTTAAGATATTCAATCAGAAAAATTATCTTTTCTTTCAAGGTTCAATTTCTAAGCATTCAATTGCCTTTGAAGCTCTGCCAGAGTTCCATCAATATTCAAATTATCAAACTATATGAAAACTTACATCATATTGAAGACCAAGTCTTCTTATAAAGTAACATGGGCAAACATATTTATTTTATGGCATAATTTTCAATGAGTATATTGTAAGGAGATTATAACATATATGCCTAATAATATGATTGATTCATTATAATCAAATAATGTTCTCGAGAACTTTTCTTATATGCTTTAAGCATTAAAAATCACTAGCATGCTTCTTGCATTTTATAAAAATCTCAACATTACATGATCTCTATTCATTTATCTTTTAGACGCATATCGATTACTTATTATATTGCCAGACTTATTGGAGCCACCACATAAGAACATATCTCCTTATGATCATTTCCATGTCTTTATGAAAGTATTGTGTGCCATTAGTTGTGTCTTATATCAATTTAAATACTTTAATTTCACTTTCTCCTAAGGACCAATGCATATCCAATAATTTACACATTCATATATACGGACTTCAAGTCCCAATAACCATCTCGACACGAGACTTTACTCTTTCATTTATTCTTTGCGTCTTTACATCTTTTGGCCACTCATTTATTCATTTGCACTTTCTACAGGTATGCTTCCATGATTCTCACCATGATTATAGTGCTATCTTATTTATTTACATAATCATTACCATATCGACTTTGATCAAATAATACTATTAGGTTATTTATATATGGCTTTAGAAAGAAACAACATCAACAACCAATCCAATGGTAAAATTAACATTTAGATCAGTGGATAACTAAAGGTCACCTATGTTTATTAGAGGGCTCATGCGTGGCAACCTATAGAACATGACTCATACATATTGGTTGTCAATAGATATTAAAACAAATCCACGTTTATATATAGAATAATTACGGTCAAAATGTAAAAAGGCTTCAAGACTTACCTCAGCAAATCGAGAAAAGGAAACAAAAAAATAGAACTACGCGAACCAAATATATGTGATTGGTATACTTAGATCATGTTATACAAATAATATTTATTAGACAAATAATATTAAGCAATTAGTAATCATATTTGTAATGATACTTCTATAAAAAAAATCAATACGAACATCAGTTGAGTAATTAGTATATTTAAGGTTGCAAATTTATCTTTTGCAGTTGGACCACATGAAAATAAAATTGATATCCTCATTGCTAGAAATCTCTCCATAAATTTTATTTGCAAAAACTAAGGCATATATTCTTAATCAACCTTTTGCAAAACCATTGTATAGCTCACGTAATGCTTTTCTCAAGTTTAAGAGTTTTAAGGGGATACAATAGTTAATATGACAACAATATAATTAGGGCTTGTGTAGCAAAACACTTTTTTACTATACTTACATAATACCAACATATTATACATGATCTAAGCTGCACTATAAGTTTGGTCACTCAAAATAAAATTTGAACACTGAAAACATGCGATCATCGTAAATATTAATCTAACAGTTTTGAGGTGACAATTAAATATAATATGTCACAAATATATATTCCTACAAACTGAATAACTAGTTAGTTTACGAAGATATGTTACCTAAGCATGTTTGAAAATTTATAGATATTGTAACCCTTATAATTATATAAGGTAGTCAACATGAAAGAAAAACATAGAATAGGGTGTAGTACCTCCTTCAAAAAAGCGTTTATGCCATGTAATTACTACGTAATATACTTCGTAGTTTGTTACGGTATATTGCAACCAGAACCAGATGTGTTTTTCTTTTCTTGTCGACGTAGTTAATAACAATTAAGAGCGTGCTGATAACGTGTTGTAAAACTAATAATTGAGGGAATGAAAATATTATTCAATTCTATCATAATGTATGAGATACAATGAGTATATATAAGATAAACATTAGGGTTAAAACCCTAATAGCTAATGGTAGTGGACTTGGATTTATATGGACATCCACATAATATTATCCATAACTATACTTTTATGATGAGATTAATCAGTTATATTAGGGTGATGATTTGCACACTCTCTTGATTGATTGAGACATTTTAATTTAGAGTGTATTGACAGTACTTATATCCTTACATAATTTTTACTTATTTTGACCCTGGGTAAAAATATCAAAGACAATCTAAATTATAGCGTCCCAATCAATTTGAAGAATATGCAAATCACCTCCCGTTATATTAATGGCATTGTAATTACAGCTAGTTCATGCAGATACGCAATGCATTTTTAGGAGTTACTGAATTAGATTAAAATTGAGCAATGCCTTTTAATATAAAACTAGCAGGGTACCCGCGCGTTGCAGCTGCGGGTATCTTAAAATAAAACTTTTCGATTAATAATGTATTTTAGTTTATTATGTTCTTTTTAATAATAAATTTACGGATATCAAGAATTTCATATAGCAGTGCTGTTCGGGCTCGAACCCGTTGGCGATGTCGCTGGGGCTCAAGACTTTTACTCGCGTGGATTCGGGCTTAAGCCCATTTGGCCCGTTGCTTTCGTTAGGAGCTTGAATATTGTATAATGTCTTTATTATTTGTAGTAGTGAAATTTAATGCAGAATTGTGTTTAATTTGGTTGTACAATATGTTTGATAATTTGTATTTCTTATGTAAGGGGTGTTTTAATAACTGTATTAATTGTATTTATTGACCAGTTAAATAATTGACTACATTAAATAGCATTAATGTGGTGTTTTGTTGTACACTATGCTTTTGTCTTGTACGTCTAAAAATTTTGTGCATTAAAGTATTGTACACTACGTTTTTTTTCTTGTAAGTAGTAGTCATTATAGTCATTAATAATATTGACCACTTTAATATCATTAATTTTGTAAGTCTGAAAATTACATCATGCTTATTTTGTTGTACACTATGCTTTTCTTGTTGTAAATCTGAAAATTGGTTGCAGCTATTGTACATTGTGCTTACATGGTTGTAATTTTTGGTGAAGGGGTGTATTTTATAGCATTAATGTTGTTTGATAAATTTTGGTTTTAAAATGACATCATGCTTTATTTTGTTGTAATTCTAAAAATTGGGTGCATTAAAATGTTGTAAATCATGCTTAATTTCTTGTACGTCTTAAAATTAAGAGTGAGATGCATTCGTGCATTATAAGTAGTATAGATGTTATTTTGTAAATAACTATTTTTTAAGTTTTGTTAATAACAGTTCTTGAATGAAGGTAGATAAAAAAATTTCGCCAATTCTACGATATATATATATATATATATATATATATATATATATATATATATATATTGCATCATTTAAAAAGTTGATCTCAAGAAAAAAGTGAGAGAAGTAATCTCATCTATTAGATCTCCCTCCCTTCCCATTCTTTTTTTCCTTCCCAACTCAAGGGGCTTCTTTGTTACTTTTTTTTATTTTTTAAGGTAAATTTTGTAAATTCTTCCTCCTTCCCTTTTTTTATATATACATTAGGTTTTTTAGCTTCTTACAATTTGCTTACGTGATTATTTTTTTTTAAGATTTACCATTAATTTGGATTAAAACATTAATATCTGATTATTTTCTGTTTAGATTTACCATTTTATTGAACAAATTAGACATACAATGTGTTCTACACAACATAAATTCATTCCCATGACTTAGAAAAACACTACTATCAACATTTCTGTACAACATAACACACTTTAAACCATCATATTCAAGTCTGTTAAATCGTCCATCTTCCTGGCTTCTTTTCTTGACACCGGTTGCAGGATCTTGGACCTAATTTGTTCCTCTGTAGGTTCAACCTGAAGCAATCATGTGAAATTTTATTTGCATGGAACCAAAAACAGAATCACATCATTCATTTAAACAAAAGAATCACAACTTATATAGACTCGGAGGCTTTAGAAAGAATCACATTATTCATTTGCTGCTACGAAATTTGTTTGACAGACTAGTATCCATCTGTACTTGTTTATATATCTATTTCTTCTATTTCTGTATGAACCAAATCACATTTTTGTTACTAGTCACATACATTATATAAAAATCTTAAACAAGAAAGTGTTGAACCGATCTGCACATAAACTACCAGTTTTCACCCGTTACAAACCCATCCATGTTGTCACATCTACATGACAGGTATCTGACTTGGTATTAAGGACTGTTTTATTGCAATATCCCGATATAAATAACAAAAAACGGAACTTCCGCAATGTAGATAAGAAGAACAGATTTGGTATGAAGGACTATTTTCTTGGCAATTCATTGTGTAAATATGAGTTTAAGCCTCATATCTTAAAGAACATAGATGATATACCTTAGCATGGCGAAGCTCATATATTTTCAAGAAAGGTTATTTTGAGAGCTCCTCTAAAGCTTGCACCTCTAATTCCATGCCTTAACTGACATTAGGGTACTAAATAACAAACCTGATCCAAGTTTAAACAAGTAAGGAACATTGATTGCACCAACAACATGTCCAGCGGCAAATTCTTCAGCAGTCCTACACAAATCCATAGTGAACCTTAGACCCCTACATTTTAATCGTTTAAAAATAAATGATCTTTTAGTTTAAGTACCTGACATCCAAATAACGATGACCTGCTTGATGAAGTTCATGTGCCACAGCGAACGATGTAGAAGTGGCGTGTTGATGGCTTCACATTTTCTCCTACTGTAGCCATCCAACTGTTCCACAAGGCAACCCGAAATCTTAAAAAACTTAAAGCCCAATTATTATAGCGTGCACCACTAAAATGTCATCTGCTATCTTCTAAATTTCTTTTTGATTAGTTATCGTTTAAACTTAAGTGAACAATTACGACAAACAAAAACTACAATGAGAACACTTCCTAGGTAAATATTGTTCTATGTCAATTTCTAACACATCTCCAATGTTTTGTAAACTTTGTGTAAACCAACTTCAACCAAGAAACCAAGATGATGTATATAGCTTTTGGTGTAGTATTATATTATTTATCATATTAGTTTATACTAAGTTATAAGTTGTACATCCATTCGATACTGAAAACCTACAAGATAATAATAATAGAATAATGTTACTAACTTACTAAGACATCTAAACGGGTCAGTTTCTAGATGATAAGAAATATGTAAAGGTAACTACAACAAATGTTGTGTAAACATAACATGAATATGATGATAAAGTTGTCGTCCACCTAAAGTTCAACTGTCGGGTGCCAATGCCACTACCATTCCTACGGCCTCGTTGGTTCGACAACTAAGCCTTAGTATTTGAAACCAATTGCAATCTGAAAATACCCAATAATCATAAACACAGATGACATAATCATGAATTATGATATGAACCAATTTGCACAAATCAAAGAAAAAAACCTGATCCAAACGGATGCACTAAAGTGCCTCAAACGGATGCACTAGGGTACCTCAAACGGATGCACTAAAGTAGCTCCCGATATGCCATTCTTTATATAATGCACTAAAATAGCTTCTTCCTAATTAGTACTGGATATGTCTCTTGTTAGATGCAGTGCCTAATAAGACCATTTCATATTCTATGATTTCTAATCATAGATTTGTAAAAGATTAGGGTATTGTGACGAATGTCATGCAAATAAAGATACTAAATATTGAGCTTAGTATTATTCCTCTTTTGAATCAAAAGGTTAAATCTGTTAAGAGGAATAACTGCAGTTTTTGGTCTATTGAAGCTGGAGATTACCCAATAATCATAAACACGACTGAGCCTTAGTATTTGAAACCAATTGCAATCAGAAAATACCCAATAATCATAAACACAGATGACTTAATCATGAATTATTACCCAACTGAGCCTTAGTATTTGAAACCAATTGAAATATGAAAATACCCAATAATCATAAACACAGATGACTTAATCATGAATTATGATATAAACAAATTTGCACAAATCAAAGAAAAAAACCTGATCCAAACGGATGCACTAAAGTGCCTCAAACGGATGCACTAGGGTACCTCAAACGGATGCACTAAAGTAGCTCCCGATATGCCATTCTTTATATAATGCACTAAAATAGCTTCTTCCTAATTAGTACTGGATATGTCTCTTGTTAGATGCAGTGCCTAATAAGACCATTTCATATTCTATGATTTCTAATCATAGATTTGTAAAAGATTAGGGTATTGTGACGAATGTCATGCAAATAAAGATACTAAATATTGAGCTTAGTATTATTCCTCTTTTGAATCAAAAGGTTAAATCTGTCAAGAAGAATAACTGCAGTTTTTGGTCTATTGAAGCTGGAGATTACACATCCCTGAAAGATAAAGCCTTTCTGTTACTAGTTCAGTTTAGGTGGTTTGTGAGGGTCGATGGTTACTGGAAACTGATATTCTGGTTCATAGTGACAGTTAAAGGAATTCTAGTTTTGATGGGCTTTGTGATTCTCTCTTGTAGTTATGATGTTTTAGAACACTTTGTGGGACAAATTTGTATCAAGTATCATAAGCTATGGGTCCAAAACAGTATGTACTGCAGATAATTAGTTATTTGATTGGATGGATTGATGGCAGAAGTTGTACTAGCCTTTGTATACTGAAGTGATCCATGGGTGTTTCCAACATCAAATGCGAACTAAAAACAAACATCAAAAACAGTAGTTCTATTTGGCTTCTAATATCAAGTCTAATCAAATTAAAATAAACTAGAACTGCATTTACTAACACCAAACTACTTATCTGTGTGCATTTCACTATCAACCACATACGATATACAATAAGATCCTAACATCAAGTGGGGGATGCAGGCAGACCACTAAACAACATAAAATATATCACGTGCAAAATGCATGGTTGCCTATAACTATTTACTCTGTATGTGGTAGTTGATTATACTAAGTTCATGAAAACCTGAAACTATTAGAATACAACAAGCAGCTAATGTAATAATCACATCATCGTCAAATGAAGACCCCCATGAAAACAATGAAAACTTATTTTTCGCAGAATTTGCAATCAATTGGGATCCTAAAACTTCAACTCTCTGAAGCATTCTATGGAACTAATCCACTTACCAGAAAAAAAACTCGTTGTTAAAAAAGGTAAATCTGCAAGTCATAGTCTGTTGAAAATACATGCTAAATATACAAATCTAACACAGCAATAAGCTATCACCCCTGTAAATCTGATTGTGACAAGAGCCTAGAAGTATTATATCCTCTACATCTAAACCTTTAATTTTGCATAAAGTATATGCAAACTATCATTTAAGAACATTCATCCATCATTTAGAAAAAGGCACCTTCTAGTGGCTGAACAAGTTTTCGGTTGTGTGTGGCCACCATTTCTTTCTTCAGTTGTGTAAGTATGTCTTCCGTCGTGTACTCTCTTTGCCAATTCGCTAGTATCCCAAACTTCCTTGGGTCCACCTGCAACATGGTTTGTGTTAGCAAGCCCCTATTACCAAAAGAAAACTCAAGATAAAAGAAAGATAATGTTACTCAATAGTTTTACTAGATCTTACTCATGATAATATAATCAGCCGCCCTGTTGCCCTAATATGTCTAAACAGATGCACAAATTAGATGCACTAAACACAAATATAGATGCCTTAATATGTTTAACGATGCCCTAATCTTACTCATTTATTCCCTAATCTGTTCATCGATGCACTAAATATACAAGCAGATGCTCGAATAGTTGCAACGATACAATAAACATACAAACACATGCCCTAACTTGTAATATGATGCTCTTATCATACTAAGAGGTATCCTAATGCATTTTTTGATGCACTAATCAAACAAACAAATGCCCAAATTTAACATCAGGTTCTTATCATATACTAAGAGATGCTCTAACACATTTCTTTGATGCACCAATCATACAAACAAGTGACGTAACAAGTCTACTAATGCCTTAATTATACTAACAGGTGCACTAACGCTTATTTTAGATGCAATAATTAAACAAACAGATGCCTTAACTTATAACATTATGATCTTATCTAACAGACGTTGTAACACATTTTTTGATGCACTAATCAAAAAACAGATGCCCTAACTTATAAGATGACGCTCTTAACATAGTAAGAGATGCAATAACATGAATCAGGATGCAAATGTTGTAACATATTATTACGGCAGATGCAGTAAATTGTAATTTAATATATACAAATGCTTTAATATGTAATTTCGTTCAACAATAACAACTATCTTATAATTGACACAGTGATGCACGAAAATAACATACTGTATAAATTAATAAATCCTATAATTAAACACTTACTTTTTTTTCTTCTAATGAACGGAATTACGTCACTTGCTATCCATAAATTTTTGATTATCAGAATATGTGTTTTTCGATCAGAGTGTGTGTTTCTGATTGGATTATGTTTGTTTTTAATCGAATTTGTGTGAAATTTATGATCAGAATATGTTCTTTTGACCAGTGCTGGTGTGATAGTGATGGTGGCGGCAATGGTGGTTGTGACTATGATGGTGGCAACAGTGGTGGTGGTGATGGTGCGAGTTGGAGATGGTGGTGGTAGTGATTATGTTTCTGATTGGATTATGTTTGTTTTTAATCGAATTTGTGTGAAATTTATGATCAGAATATGTTCTTTTGACCAGTGCTGGTGTGATAGTGATGGTGGCGGCAATGGTGGTTGTGACTATGATGGTGGCAACAGTGGTGGTGGTGATGGTGCGAGTTGGAGATGGTGGTGGTAGTGATTACGTGTGACAACTCGTAATTTCAGGTCATTTCTACAAACTTTGGAAGAGTCACTATTCATCATTCTTCGTAAATTAGGTTTACGAGTATCAAATCTGGCGTAACCTGGAGGGTTAAGTTGCGTATTCATGGAATAACATCAAGGACATTTCATATAGACTAGATTTAGTCTACACAACATTAATAACATCATTTCATATCGGTTCATGCATGGATTTGCATTAATTCATTAAACGTTTATTTTTCTTATTAAATAAACGCTATCGCGTAAACATTATTTTGAAACATTGATCCGACACTTCCAAAAATAATCTTAATATATTTTATACTCATTTTAAGACTATAAAAATTATATTATTAATTTACACGATGTTTTCAATTTATTTCGTATATAAATTGTTATGTTTATATAATTACGGTTTTAATTAAATTCAACCCGATAATTATTTATTCACTCAATTCTTGTAAGAAATGTATTTTTATAATTTTTATGACTTCAATATATTTTATTGTGATCCGTTAAAATTTATTTTTAGCTAATACCTAAATGTTTAAATAAATATACAAGTTACTAATTATTATTGAATAATTACACTTAACTTATACATTATATTATACAAAGTAAGTGTTTCATTTTTTTTTCTTTCTTCTTTCATATATGTCGACTAACATAGATGACACACACTTTTTATTTGCTAAATATCTTACTTATATTGATTTTATACTCACACAACTACACATTCTCATTCATATCTCAAAGTGTAAGAAAAATCTTTTCTCTCTTCCTTCCTTTCCTCCATAACCGGCCATGGTGAAGTTCCAAGAAGGAAATCATAAAATTTTTTCAAGTCAAGTTCATCACAATCTAGGCACACTCTTAAGTAAGGTTTTGAAATAAAAACCTAGGGTGTTTAGGATTAAACCTTTGTTCACTTCACCTCATCAAGTCACTAGTAAGCATCTCATATTCATGTTCATCTTTCATACTTATTTTGTGTTCATTTCATCATATATAAGAAAAGCATGCAAGTCATAATGATGTTTATACCACTTTTTAATGTTTTTAAGAGTTATATATATATATATATATATATATATATATATATATATATATATAGAATCTAGATCAAATAAGATCAACCTTAAAGTTGTTAAAATGAGATCAAACTAAAATTTGACAAGCGACACTCTCCTTACAACAAAAATAAATTTTTATTAACTACAACTAAAATTGTTAAAGTTTCGATAGATTTCTTTTTAAAATTCTGAAACCTAGGTGATACACTTTGATTAGAAGTGTAATATGTATCGAGTTTTTGTATGTGTATCAGATTTTGGAATATTTATTAGTGTATTGTGTATCAGGTGTATCACTAATACAAACTCATGTATCATTTGGTTATTAGTTCCTAAAATGTTAATTTGTATTAAAATATTATTTTTATGTGTATTATTGCTAAAATTGTTATTTATAAATGTTTTAGTGGTTTTTTAGACTTGATCTTATTTTTACAACTTTAAGTTTGATCTCACGTTAACTCTCCCTATATATATATATATATATATATATATATATATATATATATATATATATGTCATCCTATAATTACTCCTTGAAATATATCACTTTTGGTGATGTCTAGGAACCCATGACACCCTAAGAAGGTGTATGGTAGGATTTGAATAGTGATTTATCGGGAAACCAATAATAGAGAAGTGTGTGTAGTATACGGGTAACTCAAACGTGTTAGGTTTGAGCAGAATCGTTCGAGCGAGGGTTGAATGGAATTCCAACTTCGTCCGCGATTATCGGGATTTGATTGGAAAAAGGGGATAATTTGATGTTTTCTAAACTACGGGGCAAGGGAAGCATAAAAGGGAAATTACACTACGGGAAATCACAAATCTGAATTATACTAAAGCGTATTAAATGAAAGTAAATAAAATGCAACTACGTCTATTCTAAGTCCTAAAAATAATCTAAAATTACTTTTAAACTAAAAATGATATTTGAAAATCAACTAAGATTTAAAACTAATTTTTATGATTTTTCTGGAATTTATTTGAATTAAAACTAATTTTAAACTTTAAAAACTAATTAAAAATACTAAAAATTATAAAAATAAAAGGGAAAATTATGAAACTATTTTTCAAAAATCTAAATTAACTCAAAAGACTTTTCAAAACTGGAATTTTATTTTTCTGAATTTTTTTTCTATTTTCTATGAATTAAAAACTATTTAAAACTAATTA
Organism: Chrysanthemum makinoi; assembly: GCA_910596185.1. Lineage (NCBI taxonomy): Eukaryota > Viridiplantae > Streptophyta > Magnoliopsida > Asterales > Asteraceae > Chrysanthemum > Chrysanthemum makinoi. The sequence goes on along the minus strand of OU343217.1, from coordinate 143,556,705 downwards.
AATTGCTAAAAATTACAAATTAAACTAGGAAAAATCTGGAAAAATTATTTTTTTGCTTTTTATATTTATCTTAATCTAGGAAAATTGAAAAATTATTTTTTAAGAAACTTTTCTGATTTATTTGTATTAAAAGATAATTAAAAAGGATTAAAAACTAAATTAAAATCAGAAAAATAGCAAATGATGACAGAAAATTAAGAAAATTTATGGAAAATTCTAAAATATTAATCTAATGTTAGGAAAAATGCTAAAATCTAGTTGTGATTACTGGTTATGCAAGTTCTTTTGCAACTGCTTATCTAAAAAGCTAATAGAATAAGCTAAAAGTTAAAAAAGAGCTCCTACTGAAACTGAGAACCTGAGTTATGCTATAAGAACTATAAAACAACTAATAGCAGCTTACCTACTCCTATGATTAACAAGTTAAGCAAATATGATGAAAAATAAGCTATACTACCAAATAATCCTAGGGTACTATGTTTAAGCTAATGAACCAGCTTATCAAGAAAGACAAACTAGAATCCAGAAGTGGATATCAGCAGACCACCAACCAGAGATTACACAAACCAATATTCAGCGAGTTTCAAGCTAATCTGAAGCTTCTACACGCAAGAACTGAATTAAATAGGTGTCGAGAACTTATGCGAGGGGAATTAGGTGAAACAAGTGCTGATTTAATCCTTATAAAAATTCCAGAAAATTTAACTAAAATGCTACTTTGAAAAACCACCAAGTGAAGTTGTTAAATCCAAAATTTCAGCAATTTTGGTCTAAAACTGAAATCATGAAAAATCAATAAAGTTTTGCAAAAACCACTTATATTACTACTTTGACTTTTGGACAGAATTGGAAATTTGACTAATATGAGATTCTAATGCTTCTAATCTGATTTATATGTTAAATTAAGCTACAAACAAACTTGATTAAGCTAATAATATGAGATCTAAACCTATTTATATCCTCCTTGAATTCTGTTACTAACAGATTTAAGCTTACGATCAGATTAAGAGCTAAATTGACTATTGAAGTTCTATGATGCAAATTTATGAACTAGTAGTACTAAATAGACCTAAACTATTGTGATGCAACAGGGCTTAACCACTATCAAATCCTTAAACTCAGATTCTAATCCTAATCCAAACGCTAGTATAAAAACTGATATGCAATTGAACACTTATATATCACAGATTAATCCTAAGGTTTTATCTTAAACAAACTCAAATGAACATATAAAAGCTAAATGATGCAATAATTCTAACATTAACCAACACAAAATCAAAAGGCCAATAGAACAGTTATGAAATTAGATAAACAAGACTTACATAAGTCCAGTCACAATGACTTGATAAACAGCACAAAATACCACTACCTAACTGATCTTAACCCAAATCAATTCAGAATCCCCAAATTCATCTCCATATCGACCTTCGAACCATGTTACTTCTAAAATCTGCACTTTGACTTTTATTGGTGAATGTAAATGATAGTAGGCGAGTAGGGAGAATTGTTTAAGCTAAAGTGAGCTTATATCATCGATAATAGGTGATGTAATTATAAAAGCGAATTTAGAACTAACATGAGAAAGCAAAAAATGATTTTATTGATAATAAAAGTTGAGTACAAGATGGAATTTAAAACGAATTTAGACTAAAACATTTAAAAATACAAAGTTACTCGAGAAATTTAATCTACTCTCTCTTTCTACATGGATTACAAAGGAGAAATCGAGGTCCTATTTATAGGAGGAGCTCGAGCCTTGGAAAGATCCGAAGTTGTATTTGTGCTTTCTGGATAGATATCGATCGTTCGATTCAATCCCACTATCATCCTTTCATCACGACCTTTGATTTGACAATCCAGCATGTAACCAATCGAGGCAAATGACACGGATAGGTGACTGGCTGACGCGTGTCGGTGGTGTCATAAGGTGTCAGAGAAAGGACATAATTACCCTCTAATTTTGGCTAAATGTATGAATTGAGATAAGGGTAAATTAGGGTTCTTCCCTGGGGATTTTTGGGGGAAAAATTAGGCGCGTTTGGTTTTTATATAATAATTTGATTTGGTTGACTGTTTGACCATGGGTTTAAGTGGGAACGGGTAAAGGTCGGGTATAAGGGTTGGGGATCCGGGTATGGATTGGATAAACCAGGTAAGTGAAATAGTTTGGGCTGATTATATTTGGGCCGTGGTTAGTTATAATGGATTGGATTTGGACTAGTGTTAAATCCATGAGCAACCATAAGGACTAAAGATGTAACCTCTGAAATTCTAGGGACCACACTGTAAATTCTGAAAATGTCTTTGAAGGATAATTCTTGTCATTCTTTAATAAACCAAGGGCTGATTTTGCCAATTCTGAAACTTGAGGGTAGATTCTGCCATTTGATGAAAGTTCAGGGACTATTTCTGACAATTCTTCAAACTTGATTATATCTTTCAAAAATCATCCTCAGAGAATAAAAATCTTCACAAATGCATAATTCTGACCTTCCGGCTCGGCTTTAGCTCTCTTAATCTCGTGCTTTCGGTTTTCTTGGTTTGGCTTCTTTTGTGTGTTTAATCATATCCATTACTGCACATGCAAAAAACTCAAGAAACACGCAAATATTAGCAATAAACGGCTCTTTCTTGGTTATTTTGGGTCAGTTTTGATAAACAAAAGATATGTGTTTAAGCACATATCAAATAGCTTCGGAATTGTTTTGAATTGGTTAGAATATGTTTGGCGCGAGAAAAACTCATTTCGACAAGTTTACATAAGTGTCTGTCCATATTTTTGAAATCTGGAAATCTCGACAGTAGATAAAAATTTTTGGCTTAGATATTTAGAAAATACACTTTAAAACGAAAACGTGGCTGCTTGAACGGGTTAAAACGGAGTTATAACGAAGAAGATATGAATTTTTCAAGTTGGCAAAAAATTGTTTGAAAATTCAGCATGTATTCTCAACTTTTCTGAGTCAAAAATGAGGTTTTGGCGTTATGAAATGTCGACTTATCAAAATATATTAGTATACTTTGATCTGAAGCTAAGGATATATAAAGCGTGAAAAGGACTTGTAGCATTAAATTACAGCGTTTATACAAAGTTTGCGTAACTATATTATATAAGAAAAACTAATATATTTCTATTAGACAAATATTGACAACAAGAGACCATGTTGAGGGTCGTTTTTAACATTGATGTAGAACTTTTATAACATGATGTCTTCTAGTAAAAGTAAGTTAGCCAAGCATATTTTCCAAAATGTCCAACCGTTCGTCAAGCGGAGTTGTAACGAATAAAATACGGTCACTTAAACTTTCAGAAAACCATCCTTAAACAATATTTTAGATACAAGTACCATACTTCACCTATACTTTTCTCCATGATTGAGACCTCTAGGATGAAAACTTAAATGCTAAAACTTTGAGATAATGATACAAGCTTCTCAAAACCGTTGAGAGTTTGTTTCCTAACACTCGGCGTGCACCATTTTCACGACTAGCTTTTCGGGCGATTAATCACTTTCATGAAATTGTCAAATGACATTATTTTATGACGAAAAGTTATAATTTCATATTAAATCACAAAATGACTATCGTAGGATATCATTTCAGCATTATATACTTGTAAAGTTTTATGACATGACGAGATGTCATAAACTTATATTCGACGATAAATTATATTTCAAAAGCGTGCAAGTGGTATAGATTACATGTGGATTTGCATGAACGACATTGTTTCATGATTTACATTAGAACATATCATTCATAATAGGTCACGGTCGAGGAGGTTAGCCTCATTTCGGTAATTGCGTTTATATCATCATTATCATTGCAACATGTGAGTTTTCATAGCCCAGATTTATTCAAGTTTTTACTTTATTTCAAACCTACGGGGGATAATACATTGCACATCATTTTTATTACGATACCAAGTATATCAAATTCATTATATTGCTTAAGTTACCTCATTGCCAGTTAAATATCCCCATTTCATAATCATGAACCGTTAATTTCATAGAAGCGAGGGTGAGTGGATAGATCTATCGAGGGTGACACCTCCATCCGGGTTGGTAGATTCCAACCGGAAGGATGAATTTCATTTCATTATCATTATTTGAGTTGTTTGGCAAAACACTCTATTGGGGTGAACATCAGTCAAGCTTGATGTCATGTTAAGCAATTGTATCATTTTTGTGACATATTGTCATACATGGCCTATACTTGTGGTAGTCATATTAAACATTTTTAACAACTCTATGAACTCACTCAACCTTTGTGTTGACACTTTTAGCAATGTATTTTCAGGTAACTAAGGCATTCACTTCATGGCTTGCATGTGGACATATCATAGAGTCGCGATGACGGCGCGTCTCACATGGGATTTATACACTTTAAAAACATCGTTTGACTTGTACCAAACTTATTTTCATACATGTGATTTTCATTTGGGACCTATACTTTGTAAACTCAGATTATTTTATTAAATCAAGCGATGTATTTTCCAAACGACACTTTAGGTGGTTCAATATAACTTGATTGTGATGCTATGACAATCAACCCCAGAATTCCATTCATTGCAAAACAAGTAATTTGGGGTGTGGATTGGTATGAGCTTCAGTTATAGAGAACTAGGTTGCATCATTGACCACTGACTATAACTACATTATCATAGCATCTCATCATTTCATCATAAGTGCATAGTCGCCATATCATGCGGTTTCATGCGCACATTTTGCGAGTTATTTACTTTCATTTCAAATCGATTGTCACATTAATGCCTTGAGATACCCATCCCATCACTTTGACATGGAGAATGTCCTGTCATTCCCTATCACAATTTTAACATCAGTTGACTCAACACCGATAACATCGGATGATGAGGCCGAACCCTTTTAGGAGGACGAGTTGCACCTACACCATCGATCACCATTCATTCACTGTAGGATCGGAAAATTTTATCATTCATTTGAGACGGATCATACCATTTGGTAGGACTTATAGGCTTAGTCCTAATGGACCTATTAGGATGCTTACTACAAGGAAGATAGTAGTATTTCATTCACCATCATCTCCTAACTTACCACTAGGATTTCCATCATCATCGTCATCATTATCATCTAGAGCATCATTTGTACCATCATATCTCATATACTACTACTACATATGACTTGCGGCAGAGGCGGTGCATGATTTGACACACCACTACCATCTACCACTAAGACTACATAAACTACACCATCTCATAGGTTTGAGGACTATGAGAGTTCTAGGGCCATTGCCACTGACCGCTTCTTTGCTTTACACTTGAGACATGATTAGACCACCAACAGGAACAGATAATAAGTACCTTTCTAGCTAATTTAATCTGTATCATTTATTATCTCCACGATAATCACAACCTTTGTTCATTTCATTCCTATTCCAATTGCCCAATTTCCAATCATTTTTGATGATACCTCACTATATTACTAGGGGTTAGGCCAACTTTATTCTTGACCAATTAGGAGACTATTACCATTCTATGAGGTTTCCACGTGTATCCTACAAACCATTCAACAAATTATATTTCAAGTTATTTTGCCACCATTTCATGAAATTATTTCACTTAATTTTATTTAGAGCTATTTTACACCATCTTAGAAACATTGTTTCATAAAGTTTTAAAACAAGTTGTTTTGTTACCACCCTATCAATTGGTTTTAAGTCATTTTATCAACTATTTAATACCATCATCTAAACTTGATTTTCATATTACTTCGAAAAATTGTTTGAACCATTGTCTCACAAAACAAAACGTTGAATACCATCTAAAAATTTCAGAGAAACATAACACCATTTCACAGAAACAACCATCATCATTTGTCTCGATTATACATGGCACGATCACCTATGTATAATTCAGGAAGAATTATGTCATGAAAACAATCTTCACTCAAAAGCAAAGCTTTGTAATCGGATAAATTGTTCATAAACATTTCTTTTGTTAACACTAGAAGCCTCGCCATTCATCCTCACTCAACCAGATAAGTTAGAATTTGTGAGTGACCTTTTAGGAAAGGCTTCCTATACCATCTATGAGGAGGATTCCTCGATACAAGAAAACAATGAAAGCATTCTAGGACTACCAACAAGGACTAGAAGTATATAGTAAGACGTTTCAAAACTCAACAAAAATCTTAAGACATCACGAGGCGTTCAAACACTATTTTGGACTAGAAGCCAAATTATATCATTTCAAAAGTACTAGCTAGACCGGATTCTGAGATTTAGTCTGGCGAAATACCCACTAAAGCAACATCATAGGGATAAACCAAGTCTTCTAACTAAGACTGCAGAATATTCCATTAAACATGGCTTCAACAATATGTGAACTTCCCTACAATGAGTTTTCCTTAAAGGAAAATTTGGTTAAATTAAGGTTTTCAATATATACTTCCCCTAAGGCATTGTGTTCCCTAGAAATTCCAAGTAACCTCACTTCTATATCAAAGAGATGCAACGGGTTTGAACATATCGGACAATAAATGACTCTCCATCTACAAGTGAAATTAGAACAAACATTCTTGACATGGTATGGTGATATCTATTTTCTTGCTAGCATGATAGCAATATAAGTGATGAAATATTTTAGAAGCACTCAATATTGAAACAAGTCTTGAAAATCAATCACTACACCACCTCACTTAAATATTTAAGGTTTTGTGACTTTACAACATAGAGCATGGAAACACTTCGATAATCAAACAATAAACATTTTAGTCATGGAGACTAAGCACCTTAGGCAAGTAAGACTCAAGTAATGACATTAAGCTAGAACTAGAAACGAGGAATCACAAGCTGTTACCCATAATCTATTCCTTTCTATAAGGTCCTTTTCATGGACTTAACATTTTGAAATTTGGCATGAGTGGTATCAATTCCAGTTGTACCTATTATAAGCTATTCGATTCACCCAAGACTTCTCATAATCATTTCACTCTTCCCATGGAATTTTGGTTAGGACATGAGTACCACCTATTATCCTCATTCGGTGGTCGGAAGCGAGAACAATTCCAACATTTCCAGATATACTCAAGGCATGTGTGATTTCTAGAAATGATTAGGCAAATCATTCTTCATCGACAAGTTCCCTTACAACAATAGTCAACACATGAACATATTGACTACACCAATTGAGGCACTCTATGGTGCAGGTGTCAATCACTTATTCCGCGGGTCAAAACCGAGAAAGTTTAACTCACAAGTCCATAAGTCATTCATGAAACAACAAAGTGATCGAAGGATCAAAATCGATTACAAGTAACAACATATAGCTAGATAAGCTATGTCGATATCTGACATAAAATATTGGAGGTATGTTCCATAAGTCGCAAACCATTAGAATTTCAAGTTGGCAGCAGATTATGTTCAAAGTCGGTCTTGGAAAGTGGTACAATTTAGAAAAACATTGGACGACCCAATGCGACTCAAATACCCTCATCTTTTCACAAGTAACATCATTAGAACCTAAAATGGATGAATTCAGGAATTGAATTCCTTTTGGTTGGTGAATGTGACAACCTTCATATTCGGTCATTTCTACAAACTTTGGAAGAGTCACTATTTATCATTCTTCGTAAATTAGGTTTACGAGTATCAAATCTAGCGTAACTCGGATGGTTAAGCTGCGTATTCATGGAATAACATCAAGGACGTTTCATATAGACTAGATTTAGTCTACACAACATTAATAACATCATTTCATATCGGTTCATGCATGGATTTGCATTTATTCATTAAGCGTTTATTTTCCTATTAAATAAACGCTATCGCGTAAACATTATTTTGAAACATTGATCCGACACTTCCAAAAATAATCTTAATATATTTTTATACTCATTTTAAGACTATAAAAATTATATTATTAATTTACCGGATGTTTTCAATTTATTTCGTATATAAATTGTTATGTTTATATAATTACGACGGTTTTCATAAATTCAACCCGATAAATATTTATTCACTCAATTCTTGTAAGAAATGTATTTTTATAATTTTTATGACTTCAATATATTTTATTGTGATCCGTTAAAATTTATTTTTAGCTAACGCTACCCTAAATGTTTAAATAAATATACAAGTTACTAATTATTATTGAATAATTACACTTAACTTATACATTATATTATACAAAGTAAGTGTTTCATTTTTTTTTTCTTTCTTTCATATATGAGCTAACATAGATGACACACACTTTTTATTTGCTAAATATCTTACTTATATTGATTTTATACTCACACAACTACACATTCTCATTCATATCTCAAAGTGTAAGAAAAATCTTTCTCTCTCCTTCCTTTCCTCCATAACCGGCCATGGTGAAGTTCGAAGAAATCATAAAATTTTTTCAAGTCAAGTTCATCACAATCTAGGCACACTCTTAAGTAAGGTTTTGAAATAAAAACCTAGGGTGTTTAGGATTAAACCTTTGTTCACTTCACCTCATCAAGTCACTAGTAAGCATCTCATATTCATGTTCATCTTTCATACTTATTTTGTGTTCATTTCATCATATATAAGAAAAGCATGCAAGTCATAATGATGTTTATACCACTTTTTAATGTTTTTAAGAGTTATATATATATATATATATATATATATATATATATACTAGTGTCAAAACTTAAGATCCGATGGGTATGACTGTGGTTTTATTTTTAGGATTTAGTAGAACACATATATACTAAAAAGTAATTAAAAGTTAAATGAAATGGTTAAGATCTATAATTGATGTTACCGTAATCCATAAAACGACTAAAAGCAAGTAACTACTTTGATTTGGAGTACCAATTAAGAAAAAACATATTGTACAACCATTAAGTTCAAACTTAGATAGCATTGACATCCTCAATTAAGCGATAGGCGGTACCATTTATCTAAGCGGACACTTTTCTCATTGACATAGGTAGCGAAGGCAAACAAATTTAAGGACAGCCTCGTTAAATAATTACACCCTTTTAATATTCTTGTATTTTTTTGTCATTTTCTCTCATTAATTACGATGAGCAAAGCCACACACTTAGCAAAGGTGAGCTCTTGATATATAAGCCATAAGGCGAGCTCATGATATATAAACCATAAGCCCAAGTCATAATAGCCAAACACGCTCTAAGATTGATCACAAAAACTAAGCAAATGTAGCACTTGTTAGTAGGGACTCATGTTTGTATTACGGATGTGTTTAGCATTTGACAAGGTAAAATCGGCCTTTGTCACACCTGCTTGGAAAGCTTGACTTGGAAAGTGGAAGTGGTAGCAACACACAAACATGATTAAGTCTAATAAGAACCCATTCTTGGAGGAGGTACTGGTCTAATTTGTTGCAATAATAAACCATTTACAATTGTGATTGTTATTGGTTTTGATTTGAATAGTTAATAATGCGTAATTATTAGTTTAATGGTGTCATCTTATTCATGTATGCGTAAGACGTTGTTTTGCCTTTCTCCTTGGCACCTATCATTTGGTTTACTAAGTAATTGCTCAGTATACACAGCGCATATGAGTTAGGAAAGAACTCAATCTCTTAATGTATTCATTCAATCAATGTTTATATGCGAAAAAGGTGTACCTTTCTTTCTTTTGAATTTCCTATGGTTTATTACATAAATAATATGTTAGCAAAAAATGGTTTTGCGACACGCTAACATATCGCTGCTTGTGAAGTTGTCTTGAACTCCACGTCCTATTCATGGTTGAACACGGAAAAATGATGGTTGGCAACCTTGATTGTTCATTGACATGTGGGAAATCAATGGTGTAATGGAGTCCATGGCTTTCATGCCTAGTCAGTGCACTGCTCACCACCAGTTTGGCACAGCAAAACAGGCTCCTCATTTCACAAGCCTCAAGCCCCACCATTGTTGCTTCCCACCCTTAACCCAAGAATTTATTAGACATACACGACAAAGACATGCAAAACAATACCTCTTTTCTCAAATTGTCAATGCCTCCCCAACATACGGTACCCATTCTTCGGGAGTGAATTCCTTCACTTGAGCAACATCATCAGCTGTGCTTATTGGATCAAATATGATGGGACCCTTTCCTTTAACAATGTCAAAAGGTATGTTCATTGGTGTAAGAATGTCTGAAAACAATATGACCTGTAAACATAGTCAATATTACATGTAAAAGTAACATGTGTTTACAATGAATATAAAGGGATTATAAATAAAAGACTCACAGGTGGTGTCATGGTTTGACATGTTCATTCCTTGTTTTACCGTCTTGGTCACTTTTAGTAGCTTGCTGATTCCAAAGTCTGCGACCTTTAGTTGCCCAGAATCAGCCCGCAAAATATTTCTGTTTTCTTACCCGCCATAAAAGAAAATATTCAACAATTATGGTGCATAAACGGACTTCACTACTATTTCCAGAGACATGTGTATCTACCTACAAAAAGACACGAAGAATAGCTATGTAATAATATACTTACAAAACAAAACAACCATTGTACAGACAATCCTGCATTTACTGAGAGAACTCGCCAAGCTTAAATTGATAAAAAGAAAAGGAATGACTTTTATGCGTCAATTTTGAGTAATTTAATGAACGATGTGATTCACTGTTGTAGATGGGCTGTAAGATGTAAAAACAGATGTACCCATTGATATTCATTATTAATTTTGTAAATACAGGATTGTTTTTTTCATCAAAAGATATAAGAGCAAAAAAAGAAGTAATTGTATATTTCTAGCGAAAGAGCGGTGTGCTGACTTTTGTAGGAGTTTAATCTTCTGTTACAAACATCTCAAATTTGGGACATTATATCTACCAAAAAATTATATGTAGATATAATGTTCCCGGTAAGCATGAAACAACTCTATATAGCCATGGTAGTGTAAATGCTTGATGAGTTTCTTGTTGTACAGGTCTATATTTACTGAAATCAAACATCAAAAAGACTCAACCATATTTTTGTTTAAAAAGTATTAAGAAGTAACGTGGTTGCATCTTGCTAACAAACCTTCCAGCAATCTCTTGGAAAGTACTTTTGATAATGAAATCTGCTCAATTCATAGCAATCGTATCAACTGTAAATTGAAAAGAAAAGTGATATTTTGGGTCAATTTCATGTCCGAATCTTCGTACGACTTGGTCTTCTCTAAAGCATGTGTAATCGTTTCCTGAAAGTTCATAAAAACGTATTATCTAATAATTTATTCATAGAGATTTTCTAGGATTGAGCTATTTTAGTACGAAGGACATAGAAAGTACCAATGTGGTACCAAGTTCGTTAGCAATAAGAGATGCTGCCAAATTTCCATCCGTATAGTTTCCAATGATAAGATCTGGTTTGCGTTCCATTATTTCAATGATTTTTGCACTTGCATCCTATTGAATAATTTATTTCAAGTGATTAATATCCATAAAATGAGCACAAACACGAAGCAAAATAAAGGGAGTGTACCTGAGTGAACTTCTCAAGGTATTGATAAATATCAAACCTAGAAACCCATTTACAAAGAATGTCTTTTTCCTGTCCTAAATGGGACTCTAAGAATGTGTGAATGTTTTGTGTTGAGAACTGGTTCTATCTCTTGGTTACACTATTTATATTTTTTACATCTATAAGTTCAGAATTCTTTCTGCAGTTGCAAGAGCGCAAGAAGCCATTTTCAAATACACATTAAAGTGCTTCAAGTAAGTACCCAATTCGAGGGTCCAAGCCTCGGGCTTTAAGTTCTCGGTATTCTTGGCAAAGTGCGAGAACTCTCAAAATAGGTGTGTCACCCATCCTGATCCTGGACTCTCCATCAAACCGTAGCGGCTCCTGATCTTAGTACGATATGAGCATGACATGAAATTAAATGCAGCGGCCCCGTGTAGAAGTCCACTCGTTGCAAATAATATATGAGAAAAGGGAGCGTGCTTTCTTTGATGACAGCGAAAACCGTTGATCTAGACAACACAACTGAAGGAATGTGGCGTAGTGGTGGCCAGATATGGTATAATCCCGAGACATAGAAAGTACTGGTGACTGCTGAGATAAGAAAGAGGATAAAGCTCCGGTGATTTCCTGCACCAACACAATTACCTATCTGCATATATACAAGTAAGTTTCATTACTGGCTCTAATTAGAGGTAGATATATGAATGGGATGACTTGACCCAAAACCACTTCTCGTCCAAAATTGTTCACTCTCATTAAAAACTAATCTTGAATAATTTTTTTTAAAGATTCTACACTTTTAGAAAACTACAGGTCTTTTGACTTGTTAGATGCGTACAATAACTGGCGTAAACTTTGAGATACAATATGATAAATTTGCAGAGTATACACAATAATAACTATTGTCTATGTCAACATGGGCGAAAATATCATCCTTCTTACTAATTAGAAGCTTTTGTCCATTGTAACTATTTCTTGCAAATGAGAGTACCTCTTGCAATATGGAGATCGTATAATTGATGGTTAACATATTAAAGCCCTGTCTAATTATTAGAACTGATTCACAATATAGTAAAACTAATTTGCCAAGTAAAAGCCACATAACTTGTATAACCTCCTGCATCATTTGGATTGTTTGATTTTACCCTGAAGTATTTAGCATAATAGATGAAGTAGATGAGAACACTTACAAATGGGCAATGATGATCCATGTCCAATACACACATTCCACATGACCGGCAATGATGACTGTTTGGTGACTTTGGCTTTGAACATATGTGACAAAAGTTGTAATCCGCAAGACCACCTCTTCCCACTGCCGGGTAGCTGCCCCACGATATAAGTGGCGGTACACCAGGAGACCGAAATGAAGCAAGGACACATGTTGATATTGTGCTTATTGACAGAATAGCCGTCACAATCATATGGAATATACCACAAAAATTACTCACTGAAAATACAACAGGGTAAATAGCCCAAACACCGCTACCTGTAAGTTCATTTGAACACATATGAACATATATGTCTTAAGCTTATATGATGTAAGGAAAAGGAGTATGGATTCGAAGTTATACCTATAATGAAAAGCATAAAAAGCAGGAGAATAGTGACAAAACACCAGTCTTGAAGACGTCTCAACCAAGAGTATTTACCATCGGATTTACGTGCATTGTGATTAGTAATGGCTCCACACCAACCACATTTAAAAACTGGTGCATAAGGTGCAATAATAAGCCGAAGTCCACATCCCCAGCAGGTTGTCTCATGTTCCTCAGTTATGGATGCTACAAAATGATCCTCCTAAATTAAACAGAAATTAGCAAACAATTAGGTGTCTGTTCGATATGATGACTGGAGTCGAGATGCTAAAAAGTAAATGCCCATGTTTACGGTTCTTTGGACTACTTGGTGCTTCAGTATCAGAAAAGTCCCTATCATGAATTCTTAAGAGCTTCTTGTGAGTTTTCATAACAATAGTAATTCCAACTATACTTTTCTAGTAACAAAATTGTACCAAACATAGAAGCACTAAAGAATTTTGAAAAACTAACCTGGATGAGGTAGGAGGATCCTGCTGCGACTACATCATCGCTGCGGGTTTGCAAGCCTAATCTGGTCATAACTCAAAGAAACGTATGTTTCTTTGTGCGTCTGGATTCGTCTACTTTCGTGAAATAGTCGGTGTGGGTTTATATGCGGTCACATTTGCCCAAAGAAACATATGTATCTGGAGGACCTGCACTAAATCCGAAAGCAACAAATTATTAGGTGTGAGTACATCATAGCAGCAACGAAAAGCAATGTCTAGAGACCTAGAATCCCAGAACCATAATATATTTGAGAAACAACTTCGCCGAGTGGCAGCCGATGGAGTTGATTGCGTGGGTGAAGGCTGAGTTCGTGCATTACGTGCATCTATCCGTAGAACAGTAACAATAATTGAGATATTCGTTGACGTTGGATACCTAGTGAAAAACATGACACACAAAGGTTATACAAAAACATGCATAAAAAAACGGATGCCGTAAGTTTACGAAGAGCCAAACCTGTTACAGCACCCGATTGTCTGGTTTGAGGAAATCCTTTTTGATTTCTGCCAATTCCATGGCCTTCACGAACAACAATAGAATTAGAGACAGTTGGTACCTTTCACCTTTTTTGTCATTCACTTAGAAGAGTTATAAAAAAATGCAACATACAAAAAACGCGTAAAAAGTATGAAGAAAAAACAGATACCAGAAGTTTATGCAAAAGCGGGATGAGACACACCTGTTGCAACAGGTATGTTTGTAGTTTGAGCAAACCCCGTCTGATCAGCCTGGAATGCACCAGCTTCACGGCCCGAGAAACTATAGGAAGCCGATTGCGCACAGTTGCCAGCAGTATCACTCGATGAACCAAAGGCGTTGCTTGCAGAACGAACATTTCGTGACCGAAAATCGAGAATGAATAGCCCACGTGTTGTTTCTGCAATAAGCAAACGAATAGCTAGAGGTTGGTTATAAAGTAATGACCAAAAAAGATAACGGTAAAAAAACTTGGCGAACCTCACCGGCGTAGCTCGGTTTATGTACAGGTGGACGTCCTAGGGATCCCTATCTTTTGTGATCTGCCATTAAAACATTTTATCATAACACTCGATATGCAACATAAACGAAATAACAAAAATGGAAACAGTCCAGCCAGTAGCCATGCTTCCAACGCTTGATACATCAACTATCAAAGATCTTAATCTGATTCAGAAGCATGAAAAGGACTGATTGTCGCTACACGAAGTAACGCTTGATACATTAACTATCAAAGATCTTATGATCAAACTAACGATGCACCATTGGTACCAGCAGACCCACTGACATACATTTGTATGCAGTAACATATACACTTCAGACCCTATGCCAGACAAACCACTATTCCAAACAGCCCATGTCCAAAACCATTATCCCAAATAACCCATGTCCCAAACTGTCTTCACAGGGAAAAGTGCAGCAGCGGGAATAACTCTCATACACAATACTTGCAGCCTACCCATCTGCAGATACTTGCATCCAAATCAGTACCAAATTACTGTAACTGAAAATTTGTTGGACCCAATAACCACTGTTTTTGTTGCATCCGAATCATTACCAAACCATGTATTAAAGTAACCACCGTGTGCAGCGCACTATTTCTGCTCCCCCCCTCTCAATTCTATCATTTCATCTTAAAGATTTTACAGTTTTTAATGTATCTCACTTGTGTTCTATCTAGATTTCTGGAGATTATGACTCCCGTGTTCTCTCGTTGCTTGCCGGTGATTTTTTTTATGCTTATTTGTGAATTTTCTTATAGAAAAGCGTTGTTTGGCATTATGGTATAAATGCGTCTATATTTTATCATGTGAGATGCAAGTTCAACTATAAGAAGTTGTGATAGCTTCAAGTAACTCAGTAAGCTCTAGAAATAATTTGATTATGGTTTAGAACAGATTAACGTTATAACGGTGAAAAAAGAAACTTTACCTTCATATTGAGATTTGATATAAAGGCAGTGCATTCGTCACTGTATAGCTTGGATTTATCAGGTATGGTGTCTTTGGTTTTTGTGTTGTTCTAACGTCCACCCCACAACAGCATGTCCGGCTTCATGATAAGCTACAATACGGCGTTCGAGCTTGCTTATCACCTGTTTCAATAACACAGAGTTAGTAGAGGTGACAACATAGATTATTAGTTTATGAGTCAAATGAATTTGCGTAGGAGTCTGTACTTTTCAATGCAACCTTCTAAGTTGTTTTATAAATATGGTTCATTATCTCAATATGTTTATAAATATGGTGCATGATCTAATAGATTATTAGTTCAGGTTGCATGTGCTAAATATGGTTCAGGTTACTTTCAACATGTTAACCGGTTCAAACACATTTGACCCATCATCTGTTCCATTAATTTTCTGATTTGACCTTAATGATATAAAACCTAACCCATTCCTAAGCAAATGGTCAAAATTGTCACATCTAAGTATTAGGCATATTAACATGTGAGAAAAAGAGAAACTGGCTATTGTTTTTTCCCATAGCATCCACCATAGCACTGGCTTTGCTCAACCTGAGGCGAACAGATTGAAAACATGAATCAATTTATCTGGCTACTTTATAGCTACATAATTACATTTTGATCATCTGCTTACTTGCAGGACTACAACCCCATGAAAGTCTGATAGTTTGTCCACCAAACTGGGTTCCTTGCAACATTCTTAAAGCTTACTCGACCCAGCTTCTGCATATGCACAAATAGAATATAGAATATTAATTAGCACAAAGTAACATACTCTGCCAGCTTATCAAGTCCAGTTTCAATTCAAATAAAACGACCCATCTTAACCTGATCACGTTTAAACCCGTTACTCATCTCTCCCAACACACACATCTTACAAAGTTTGATCAATCGCAATGATATGTGCTTTGCACGTTTAAAAACTATACGAATTCAGAAACTGTCTACTCGAATTTAGGGACGCACCAGATATATATTCTGGTTAAGTGACAGTAGGGTGAGTCATAAACGGCTTTACTAAACCTGATGCAAGCTTCTATGTGTTCCAATTCCTTCTGGATAACATTGCAAAGGCTGAAGCAACGCGCGACTTTCTCTTCAACCCAAGTTTAAACTATCCAATATTTTGATAAAAATCCTCAATAAATGAGAGTTAAAAAAAATACCTCGTTGCTTGTTGTGGCTATTGGCTCGTGATTGGAGCAATTCTTTGGCAGCGCAGCACCATAAAGACCTTCATTATCCGCATATATTGATGAAGTGTATGACTGTAATTGAGTTCCTGCCAAATAACAAAAACATTGTCGATGCATGAAAAGCCAATATTATGTCATTAGTAATTATCGAATAGAATGGAATACCTTGATTAAGGAGCCTTTATAGTAAGCCAATATATGATGATGAGACGCGTTATCAATAGAATCATCATCGCGATAAGATGAATAACAATCTTCTTCTTCACCACTGCTAATGCACATATGAGAATAACCTAAACATTAAAAGTATTTATCATTCACAAAAAAATTAGCTTATGTGATTACCTTAGGGTCAAGATCCTCGATGATGATACATGATGATTCTGGCGGTTGAAAAAAAAGGGTTTGGAACATGATGGAGGTGAAAAACATACGTGCCCTTCATATAACAAATTCAAATAAGGCTTTACATTAAATAAGGCTGCACAACAAATGATACGATCTAGAAACATTTACAAATAAGGCTTTACATTGGATGAAGAGCATTGAGTGAAAAAAAAAAGTGACTAACCTTGATGCTATAATCATTGATCAAAGTTGTTTTCTAGCCTGGAACATGCGTGCCCTTCATGAAAGCATCAATATCATCATCATTGTATGCTTTTCGTTAGTTAATTTCTCCATATTGTGTCCGTGAACAAACTAAATCAGTTCTGCCAAAACACCTAAAAGTCCTATCCTAATTAACTGAATATCCTACATATAACTCAATCATATCTGCAGATTTAATCACTTATAAATCGTATCCTAACATCATTATGCTACATTTATCTTAACTAAATCACCACACATTATCCACATTAGCTAATGATTCAATTCAATCACACATAAATCCTTTCCTAACGTCTTTACGCTAAGTGTATATTCACGATAATTCTGGAGAAAATGGGGTAAGTAATAATAATGAAACCTGCACTCACTACCATATTAGAGTGTCTAAGAGCTGGTTCATTCATATATATTGGAGACAAAACTCCAAAACGGTAATGAAAGTATGTATGATTTTAAACAAATAGTAACAAAACTAAATAGAAGAAACAAATAATAACATATAGCAATCATGATAGCTCTCATAGGCATAGACACTAAGAATCATGCAAAATACAATATAAATTGAAAATCTTCAAAAATCAAATAAGAAAAAAAATTTACAATGCCTGTTCATCACAATCACTTTCTTGGGAGTTTTCATCAGAAGAACTATGTGCTTGGTTTCTTTGTTGCGTGGCTTAAAAATTGAAAACCAACCATCAAAACATGTGTGTTTGTTTGTGTGTTGTGTATTAGGGTTGCAGAATTGAATTGTTTTAGGGTTGCAGTAGAGACTGATATGGGATGAATTGGATCGACTTCTTTTAGTTTCCTAAAATCCAACTAATTACTGAATATAATGATATCCTTTATAGATTTGAAGTTACATAATTCCTCCAAAACAATTTGGTGGCTCAATGGTTAAGATACCACATAGTCTTTGCATAAGGTCAAGTTCGAATCCTTGCAGCATTATTTTTGACTGTATTTAATCCGAATTTATGTATTAAATATGTGCTTACGTGGACATAATATGATGACATGGAAATATGACATGGCATTATGGGATGCCAAGTGGCATTTTATGTGGCATGCCTCCTCTTATACATAATGTATAGATATATATATATATATATATATCATCCTATAATTACTCCTTGAAACATATCACTTTTGGCGATGTCTAGGAACCCATGACACCCTAAGAAGGTGTATGGTAGGTTTAGAATAGTTTTGGCGTTGGTTTGAAGTGGTTAGAATAAGTTTTACGCGAGAAAAACTAATTTCGACAACTATATATAAGGGTGACCTTTCTGTGAAATCTGAAATTTTCGGCAGTTGATAAAAATATTTGGGCTAGATATTTGGAAAATATACTTTAAAACGAAAACGTGGCCGCTTGAATGGGTTAAACCGGAGTTATAACGAAAAAGTTATGATATTTTCAAGTTTGACGATGAAAACTAGAAAATCCAGAAAATTCAGCATGTTATTTTAACTTGTTACGAGTTAAAAAGGAGTCTTAAGTGTTATAAAATGTGTCCACTTATCAAAAATATATTAGTATACTTTAACACGAAGCTAAGGACATATAAAACGTAAAAACGGACTTGTAACGATTAAATTACACGCGTTTAAATAAAGTTGCCGTAACTATATTAAATAAGCAAAACTAATATATTTCTATTAGACAAACATTACGGCCACAAATGACCATGTTGAGGGTCGTTTTTAACATTGATGTAGTACTTTTATAACGTGATGTCTTCTAGTAAAAGTAAGTTCGCCTAGCATATTTCCAAAATGTCCAACCGTTCGTCAAGCGGAGTTGTAACAAATAAAATACGGTCACTTAAACTTTGCCGGAAAACCACCCTTAAACAATATATTGGATACAAGTACCATACTTTACCTATGTTTTTCTCCATGATCGAGACCTATATGATGAAAACTTAAATGCTAAAACTTTGAGATAATGATACAAGCTTCCCAAAACCGTTGAGTTTGTTTCCTAACACTCGATGTGTACCATTTTACGACTAGCTTTTCAAGGCCGTTTAGTCCCTTTCATGAAATTGTCAAATGACATTATTTTACGACGAAAAGTTATAATTTCATAATAAATCACTAAATGACTATCGTAGGATATCATTTCTATATAAATACTTGTAAAGTAATTTATAAATTGTCAAGACGTTATAAGACTATTTTTCGACGATAAACATTATTTTCAAAAATTCACAAGTGGTATAGATATCATACGAATTGCATGCATAACATTACATCATGACTTATTATAGAACATATCATTCATAATAGGTCAAGTTAGAGGTTGCACCTCATTTCAGTGTATCCACTTTTGCCATCGCATCATTGTCCAAGTGAGTTCCATAGCCCACTTTCTCGTTTTAATTACTTATGAAACTCTTTGGGGGAGATACATGCTCAACAACTTTTATGACATTCATGTCTATTTGCAAACTATGTGTTTATCTGAACTGAATGTTTAGTCATACGAAGTAACAGTATTGCCATACTTAGAATTTCTATATCATAAATCATTGGGCTAGCGGTCTTGGTATAATCATTGAACTAATGGTCTTGGTATAATCATTGAACTAATGGTCTTGGTAGAATCATGAACTAATGGTCTTGGAACGATTTGAAACAACACTCATATGTGTTATATCAAGTAACTATTGATACCTTAAGTTATGCACTATTTTGTGAATTCATTTGACGATGTGTGTTTGAACATAAACTATACACATTTTGGCAGTGGGTTGTGAACACACTGGTTGCAAGTTTTGTATGGGCGGAACTTGGAACTAAGTGGATTTACAATGCCTTTGCTGCATAAACGATTTTGAAAGGCTTTACATTTCAACACAAACTCTATGAACTCACTCAACCTTTGTGTTGACACTTTTAGCATGTTTTATCTCAGGTATCTAAGGCATATTCATCATGGCATGCATAGGGAATTATCATAGAGTCGCGGTGGTGACGCGCGTCTCACTTGGGTTTTATGCACTTTAAAACATCGCTTGGCTTGTAACAAACTTATTTCCGCACATGTCTAATTTCATTTGGGACCTATCTTTTGTAAACTCTGAATGTTTTATTATATCAAACGATGTTCTTTTCAAACGACACTTTAGGTCGTTCAATATAACTGTGATTGTGATGTTATGACAGTCAACCCCCAGGAATTCCATTCCGCTGCAAAACAGGTAATTTGGGGGTGTGACAGATTGGTATCAGAGCTTCAGTTATAGAGAACTAGGTTGCATCATTGACCCTAGACTATAACTACATCATCATAGCATCTCATCATTTCATCATAAGTGCATATTCACTTTACATGCGGATTCATATACACTTTATTCGAGTTATTTACTTTCATTTCAAATCGATTGTCACATGGATGCCTTTAAATACCCATCCCATTATCCTTTCCTCATACTCTAATGTGGAGAATGCCTTGTCATTCCTTATCACAATTTTAATATCAGTTGACTCATCACCGATAACGTCGAATGCCGAGACAAAACCTTTAAGTAGGGCAAAGTCACTCTCACTCCTTTGTTTCACCACTAACATGTCGAGTTACACGTTATTCACACATTAAGTCACTAAACTATCATACATTTGAAGCACTTACAACATCTCATAATCCATTTCTTAGGAACCCCTCGATCATTTTGAAAAATAACCTCAAACTTATCACCTCCTATCACATCTCTTTAGAGCGTTTATTATAAACATAGGACTTTGCTACGTCTCACCCTTCCTCTAATTTTGAAAAGTTATGGCGCCGAAGAAAGCTGCACCAGAAATGACACCAGCTGCTATCCAAAAGTATGTAGAGGATAGTATAGCCGAGGCACTAATGAAAGACGAGCACGGTAGCTGCTGCTGCCGAGGCCGCAACTGCTGCTGAAACTGCTAGACTTGCTTACATCAAAAGGTTTCAAGAGTTGGCTGCTCTTTGTCCAGCTATGGTTTTGGACAATGAGAAACTACTGGAAAATTTCATTGGAGGACTTCCACAAAGTATCCAAGGAGATGTAACTTCTTTTGATCCACAAACAATTGAAGAATCTACACGGATAACTCAAATACTCATGGCTCAAGTTGTGAAGAGGGAAAACATTATCGACAATAACAACAACAACAACAACAACAATAGCAACAACAATCAAACTAACAATAACAAAAGGAAATGGGAAAACGACCAGGGAGGTTATAGTAATGACAATCAAAACCGTAACACTAACCATCATCAACAACAGAATAGAAGGCAAGAAGCTGCAAGGTTTTATGTTGCTGCACCAATACAAGGCAAAGGTTATCTTGGAATACACCTATTATGTAATCGATGTAAGTTTCATCACTCGGGTCCTTGCCCTGCCAAGTGCCACAAGTGCCAAAAATCGGGACACCTAGCCAGGGATTGTAGAGGTAAGGCCATAGTCACATGCTTCGGATGTGGGGAGCAAGGACACTATCGGAACCAATGTCCCCAAAACCAAGGTCAACAAGTTAAGGATGCTCATGGGGAAGTATACATGTTAGAAGGAGGAGAAGCTCGGCATGGTCTCAACAACGCGACGGACTGATAAAGTTTAGAATGTAGGAGTCTTATTTCCTTATGCTTTATGTCGTGCTAAGTTTATGTGTTCTATCGTATTCGGGTCTTTAAAACTTAAGATTTTGTACTGTTTGATAAAACCACTCGTTGTAAAATATTATCATCTATCGTACTTTCTTTTCTGTTCTGATTCATTATCACATACAAAAGTTTTACTTCCTTCTACCTTAACTGTCATTTTAACGACATGGTTTGGATCTCTGTAAACATTAAGAGTTATAACAACTAAACCGAACGTCACATTATCGTTCCCTAATTATACATAGCCTAGCTAACTATGTCTAATTCTGGAGGGATCATGTTATGTTGGGAGCAGTTATTTATAAATCTTAGTGCAAGCAAAATTTTCACATATTCCCAAAGTCAAAGTGTTACTCATGGGAGATTCCCTTAATCATAGATAACCGTAACGACACTTCCTCATTTCTTCTCTTCTCGTTATTCTTCACAAACTCAAAAATTCGATAGACTAACACGAACTGAATTCAGGGACTGAATTCCTTTTTGGATGGGCGAATGTGACAACTCACAATTTCAGGTCATTTTCAAATTTACTATTCATCTCGGGAATTTACTATTTATCGGTTACTATTCATCATTTTACTATTCATCGTTTTCGGAGTCAATGTAATATTCTGAGAACGTATTTCAAAATTTTACTATTCACGAAACACTATTCATTCCTCGGAGAAAATCACTATTCATGCTTCACTATTCATCGTTTATCGTAAACTAGGTTTACGAGTATCAAATTCGCGTAACCTTAATGGTTTAGCTGCGAATTCATGAACAATCATCAAGGACATTTCATATAGACTAGGTTTAGTCTACATATCATTAGCATCATCATCATATCAATTTATGCATGGTTTTGCATTTTTCATTAAACGTTAATTTCCTATTAAATAAACGCTATCGCGTAATCATTTATTTTGAACATTTGATCCAACACTTCAAAAAATTATCCCGATATATTTTTATACTCATATTAAGATTATAAAAATAATATTATGAATTTACCCGGTGTTTTAAATTTATTTTGTATATAAATTGTTATATTTATATAATTACAACGGTTTTAGTAAATACTACACGATAATTATTATTTCACCCAATTTTTGTAAGAAATGTATTTTTATAATTTTTATGACTTCAATATATTTTATTTTGATCCGTTAAAATTTATCTTTAGCTAACGCTAACTAAAAGCTCAAACGTACACAAGTTACTAATTATCTTTAAAAGACAACACTTTTATTTCTACACATGTATACTTAACTACAACAAAATGCTTCTAGTCCTTTTTTTTAAGAATGTCGACCAACAAGATGACTCACATATATTATGTGTAAAAAATATCTAAGACATAGCATAATACTTGCATTATTTTTATTATCTACACACACTAGCCAAAAGTTTTAAGGTGAAAAGAAAAAATAATCCTCTCATCCATTTCATTAGCTTCAATCGGCCATAAGGAGACCAAATAATAATATCATAAATATTTTTCAAGTCAAGTTCATCACAATCTAGGCATACTCTTAAGTAAGGTTTTGAAATAAAAACCTTGGGTATTAAGGATAAACCTTTGTTCATTTAACCTCATCAAGTAACTAGTAAGCATTTCATATTCCTTTTCATCTTTCATATTCATATTATGTTCATTTTATCATGCTTGAGAAAAATATGCAAGTCATATGGATAGCTATACCACTTTAAATGTTTTTAAGTGTTATATATATATATATATATATATATCATCCTATAATTACTCCTTGAAACATATCACTTTTGGTGATGTCTAGGAACCCATGACACCCTAAGAAGGTGTATGGTAGGTTTATAATAGTTTCGGCGTTGGTTTGAAGTGGTTAGAATAAGTTTTACGCGAGAAAAACTCATTTCGACAACTATATATAAGGGTCTGACCTTTTCTGTGAAATCTGGAATTTTCGGCAGTTGGTAAAAATTTTTGGGCTAGATATTTGGAAAATATACTTTAAAACGAAAACGTGGCCGCTTGAATGGGTTAAAACGGAGTTATAACGAAAAAGTTATGATATTTTCAAGTTTGACGATGAAAACTAGAAAATCCAGAAAATTCAGCATGTTATTTTAACTTGTTACGAGTTAAAAAGGAGTCTTAAGTGTTATAAAATGTGTCCACTTATCAAAAATATATTAGTATACTTTAACGCGAAGCTAAGGACATATAAAACGTAGAAAACGGACTTTGTAACGATTAAATTACACGCGTTTAAATAAAGTTGCCGTAACTATATTAAATAAGCAAAACTAATATATTTCTATTAGACAAACATTACGGCCACAAATGACCATGTTGAGGGTCGTTTTTAACATTGATGTAGTACTTTTTATAACATGATGTCTTCTAGTAAAAGTAAGTTCGCCTAGCATATTTTCAAAAATGTCCAACCGTTCGTCAAGCGGAGTTGTAACGAATAAAATACGGTCACTTAAACTTTGCCGAAAACCACCCTTAAACAATATTTTGGATACAAGTACCATACTTTACCTATGTTTTTCTCCATGATCGAGACCTATATGATGAAAACTTAAATGCTAAAACTTTGAGATAATGATACAAGCTTCCCAAAACCGTTGAGTTTGTTTCCTAACACTCGATGTGTACCATTTTACGACTAGCTTTTCAAGGCCGTTTAGTCACTTTCATGAAATTGTCAAATGACATTATTTTACGACGAAAAGTTATAATTTCATAATAAATCACTAAATGACTATCGTAGGATATCATTTCTATATAAATACTTGTAAAGTAATTTATAAATTGTCAAGACGTTATAAGACTATTTTTCGACGATAAACATTATTTTCAAAAATTCACAAGTGGTATAGATATCATACGAATTGCATGCATAACATTACATCATGACTTATTATAGAACATATCATTCATAATAGGTCACGGTTAGAGGTTGCACCTCATTTCAGTGTATCCACTTTTGCCATCGCATCATTGTCCAAGTGAGTTCCATAGCCCCACTTTTCTCGTTTTAATTATTTATGAAACTCTTTGGGGGAGATACATGCTCAACAACTTTTATGACATTCATGTCTATTTGCAAACTATGTGTTTATCTGAACTGAATGTTTAGTCATACGAAGTAACAGTATTGCCATACTTAGAATTTCTATATCATAAATCATTGGGCTAGCGGTCTTGGTATAATCATTGAACTAATGGTCTTGGTATAATCATTGAACTAATGGTCTTGGTAGAATCATGAACTAATGGTCTTGGAACGATTTGAAACAACACTCATATGTGTTATATCAAGTAACTATTGATACCTTAAGTTATGCACTATTTTGTGAATTCATTTGACGATGTGTGTTTGAACATAAACTATACACATTTTGGCAGTGGGTTGTGAACACACTGGTTGCAAGTTTTGTATGGGCGGAACTTGGAACTAAGTGGATTTACAATGCCTTTGCTGCATAAACGATTTTGAAAGGCTTTACATTTCAACACAAACTCTATGAACTCACTCAACCTTTGTGTTGACACTTTTAGCATGTTTTATCTCAGGTATCTAAGGCATATTCATCATGGCATGCATAGGGAATTATCATAGAGTCGTGGTGACGACGCGTCTCACTTGGGTTTTATGCACTTTAAAACATCGCTTGGCTTGTAACAAACTTATTTCCGCACATGTCTAATTTCATTTGGGACCTATCTTTTGTAAACTCTGAATGTTTTATTATATCAAACGATGTTCTTTTCAAACGACATTTTAGGTCGTTCAATATAACTGTGATTGTGATGTTATGACAGTCAACCCCCAGGAATTCCATTCCGCTGCAAAACAGGTAATTTGGGGGTGTGACAATTGTAACAATTTTCCAAGGAAAGAAAATCTGAAATCTGTTGGAATATTTACAACGGGTTTGCAACGACATAAATTTTCAACGAATTTGCAGCAGTATATATATGCTACAGATTTACAACGGATTTTTAACGGTATATATTGCAACCATATGCATTTGCAACAGATTTGCAACATAACTATCCAACAATTTTGCAACGAATAAATTTGCAACGATTTTGTAGAAAGTGCTTTGTCAACGGAAAATATGTTGCAAAATAAATTACATTTGTTACTATTTTTCTATTAACAATACATATATTCAAAACCACAATCAAACTCAAATCATAAAAATCATATCCTATTAAAATATTATATTACACAATCAAAAGTATAGCAAGTCCAACCAACTGTACCAAATAAAAGATTGCAACAAAATATTTACATGAGATGGTCAAGGGAAGGTTGATACGAAGGGAGCGCCTCAGCCATCTTGGTGTCTTAATTTGTAAAGTTTTTTCTAGCGTACTCGAAAGCTTTCTCTCGCATCCATGGAGTGGCTAGCGTATCCTATCTTGAGGACACGTATGATGCTACTCCACCAAAATACATTCTTAGATATGTTAATCAATATGTAAGCAACATATATATATATAAAGTAAATAAGGAAAGAAACAATCAAACCACGGCAAGTTGTTTATAGTGTTTCGGTCTACAAGGACTCTTTTTCCTTGCCCGACTCCACTCCCGAGTCTCACACTCGAGAGTTTAACTTCACTAGTCAACAAGCTCCTTTCACCGGTGGAGAAACCTTTACACTTCGCTTACACACTATTTCCGACACTAAGCTAGATGTCGAGTTCTTTTCAAGGGTACAACCACTCCCACACACAATGTATTTTAAGGACTAAAATACTAACCACTCACACTCACAATTTTATGATGGTTTGGTACAACAATGATGTATGAATCAACACTAGATCATACAACAACAAACAAACAAGACTTCCAACTATTTGTTGAAGCTTGTATATGCCTTGATCTTCTTTGCTACAAAAGAGGATCACTATAATGATATGAAACTGAGTTAGAAATGTTAGAGAGAAGGAATGTATGTGAATATGCTAGAAAGGGATGAGAAACAACTTGGTTTGGCTTTGCTATTTATAGCCAAAACGATCAGCAGGCATCACGGACCACGGATCCCTCTAAAGGGTTCCGCCCGTGTATTAATTTATTGCCGCCGGGGTCTGATAGCAAGATCACCAAAATCTTACCAAAGTCAACCATATCTATCCAAGATTGTGTAAGATATGTAGAGTCTAAATCTACACAAAATATCTAGTGAAATCTTCTAGAGATTTCAAAGATGCACAAATGATGTCATGTATTGTTTTTCTATTTTTAGAAATATGTTAAATGTAAATGCATATGTAATGTTTTTGTTTCTAAGAAACCAAAACATGCTTGATCTAAAAATGTTAACATACATTATGGTTTAGAGGCATATTAACAATATGATTAATTAACATGTAAATGCTTGAGTGATGAAGAAATTATTTGATAAAAAGCTTGTTTTAATATCTATTAAACTTGACAC
Source organism: Chrysanthemum makinoi (assembly GCA_910596185.1). Lineage (NCBI taxonomy): Eukaryota > Viridiplantae > Streptophyta > Magnoliopsida > Asterales > Asteraceae > Chrysanthemum > Chrysanthemum makinoi. Next base: position 143,529,354 of record OU343217.1, on the reverse strand, counting down.
GCTTTAAGCTTTATAAAAATTAAATTTACTTTTGTCGTTAACAAAACTTAGGTAAAGATCATAAAATATAAATAACGTTTAATGAAGATATTTGTATTAACAAGTTTGTATATGCACATTAAATGGATGTTGAATAAATGGGTGTTTCCATGCTTATGTAGATAGAAAGTCCTAAGGTTACATATTACATAGGTTTTTACGATGATAGCTGCCAAACACAAAAAAGGTATTGCCTTTACAAAACAACTAATCTACTCCATTAGGAGCCTAAACAAATTGTTTATTTATGTTGTTCAAAGAACAAAGAAACTTGATATTACCATGGCTTAATTTGAATTCCAGGTATACATGAACAATAATTAACATGTTAAGCAAAGAAAGTTCATTCATGTTTGACGAGTAACCAAAATTTAAAACAAATACAAGTAGTTATCTAATTAATGAAATGGACTATAGGTAGCTGTAAGCTTGATAATATTACATACATTTATTGGTATACTAATGAAGAGAAAACGGTTTGTGGTATACAAAACAGGTGGAAAACAGTTTTGAATAAACCGTACAAGTAGTAAGGCATAAATATTTTGCCTTACTTAATCAATCTCTTATGCAGAAGTACTAAACTATATTTACCCTTGCTCAATTCGAAAACACTAGTTATTAGATACTTTAAGGGAGACTAGCCTCGGGCCCTAAACACGAACAAGAAGAGTTTAAATCACTACAAACAAATATATATTTTAAACTTTTCAAAGTCCAAACCATTAATTGCTAAACATGAGTTTGTAGATAAATTAACAAAGCAAATTGATTTGAATGGCTTACTTATATATGTTATGGGACCAGAAGGTAGATCACTTAAGTCACACTTGAAACCCAAGCCTCTTTTACATTCAAATGCACCTGCAACTAAAATGGATTATTGTTGGACTCTTTCCCCAGCAAACCAAGCTATAATAGACTTGTGGGTTGCTGCAGATCAACAATAACCACATCAAAATAAGAGCAAAACTTGAACAGATTATAAGCCTTGACAATCAACTAGAACAATCACTAAATAGCACACGAATAAGCCTTGTAAACCCTTTAGTATAGATCGACTATTTACAACTAACCCTTATAAGTTTACTTTTAATTCTAACAATACATTCTAATTATGACATTAGCTTATACTAAAAAAAGAGAAGGGTTACACAAATCAAATGAGTTAAATGGGTTAGATGTCATTCAAAGTATTTTTACCGTAGAAGATGAAATGACCAACCTTAACCAGTGAAGATACTTTCTTCCAAGAACTCGAATGGCCAAATAAAACAATTGAAGATTTAATAAATAAAGTTAACCAAGAAAAAACATATAAACATATATTGACATATAAGAAGATGTAATATGACCAAAATCGAACCCCAATTTCAACCCTAGCTTATGGGTTTCATAATAATTGGCTTCTTTAATCTAAAATACTGTTGTAATTATTTGAAAAATACATCATAGCAACAGAATCACAGAAAAAATAATACAGAAAAACAGCTTAAAATGGTCTATAATGGCGTATCAGGGCTCAAACCCGATATTCCTTATATGCAGTCAGTCCCTTGAATTGCGAGTTCATGGCCAAAATTGAGCGGGGTGATGTTTACATACTCATTTGTGGTGAATTTGGAAGGAACTCCAAGAGAAGAAGCAAAGATAATATGGTTTGGCCTTTTTGTTTCAATAGCTGCAAATGAAAGAAAGAAAATGGGGGGGGGGTCGGGAGTTAGAGGGATAACACTAGTACAAAAACGGGATTTGGTCACGCATGGTCGAAATGGAACGGCCACACATTCGCATATTTGTGTGGCTGAAGGTACGAAAATTGAAAACATTTACTAATTAGTCACACATGAAAATTTTGATTGTGTGACCATTAGAACTGTATTGCCACACAATTGAACATTGTGTGGCTAAAGGTATCTGGTGATTTTGTTTCAGATCATTTAGCCACATATGAATTTGGAACGCGTGACAAATACAAGTTTCCTTGATGCGTTAGTCACATGAAGTAATTTTTTGTGTGTCTAAATCATAGAGTCAAGTTTTGTCACACATTATTTAAGGGTGACTTATATGTTTTGCCAACTCTGTAGCCACATCTGAAATTGGAACAAGTGACAAATGAAAATTAAGGTTGAAGCATTAGTCACAATATACATATAAACAGTGACAAATATATGTCACACACATGAACGCTATGACTAAATGCCATATATGGTCACACTAAATATTTTGTCACACATTCGTTAAGTGTAGCCAAAATCCAGTACATATGTTCATGTAAGTTAATATGTGTGTTTAAAGTTTAGTTTGTGTTAGCTTGCCAAAAGCTAATCTATATAGTCACATTTACTACTAACACTGTGACCAAATGCCATATATGGTCACACTAAACGTTTTGTCACACATATTATTTAAGTGTAGCCAAAATCCAGTACATATGGTCACGTAACTTAATATGTGGCCATTGGATGATCAATAGTCACTCAAAATACACGTTTCTTCACTTTAAACACCATATAGTCACACTTATTAACACTTTTAGCCACTTTATGGTTAATTGTATGTGACTAAATACCCAAAACAAACATGCTTTGTGTGACTAAATATTAGAAAAGGCCACACAAACATAAAATTCATGTGGCCATTGGATGATCAATAGTCACACAAAATACACGTTTCTTCACTAGAAACACCATATGGTCACACTTATTAACACTTTTGGCCACTTTATGATCAATTGTATGTGACTAAATACCCAAAACAAACATTCTTTGTGTGACTAAATGTTACAAAAGGCCACACAAACATAAAATTCAAGTGGCCATTGGATGATCAATAGTCACACAAAGTACACGTTTCTTCACTTTAAACACCATATGGTCACACTTATTAACACTTTTAGCCACTTTATGATTAATTTTATGTGACTAAATACCCAAAAACAAACATGCTTTGTGTGACTAAATGTTAGAAAAGGCCACACAAACATAAATTTAATGTGGCCATTGGATGATCAATAGTCACACAAAACACACATTTCTTCACTTTAAACACCATATGGTCACACTTATTAACACTTTTGGCCACTTTATGATTAATTGTATGTGACTAAATACCCAAAAGAAACATGCTTTGTGGGACTAAATGTTTCAAAAGGCCACACAAACATAAAATTCAAGTGGCCATTGGATGATCAATAGTCACACAAAAACACACATTTCTTCACTTTAAACACCATATGGTCACACTTATTAACACTTTTAGCAACTAAATGGTTAATTGTATGTGACTAAATACCCAAAACAAACATGCTTTGTGTGACTAAATGTTAGAAAAGGCCACACAAACATAAAATTCATGTGGCCATTGGATGATCAATAGTCACTCAAAATACACGTTTCTTCACTTTAAACATCATATGGTCACACTTATTAACACTTTTGGCCACTTTATGATTAATTGTGTGTGACTAAATACACAAAACAAACACGCTTTGTGTGCCTAAATGTTACAAAAGGCCACACAAACATAAAATTAAAGTGGCCATTGGATGATCAATAGTCACACAAAAGACATATTTCTTCACCTAAACAACATATGGTCACACTTATTAACACTTTTGGCCACTTTACGCTTAATTGTATGTGACTAAATACACAAAACAAACATGCTTTGTGTGACTAAATGTTAGAAAAGGGCACACAAACATAAAATTCATGTGGCCATTGGATGATCAATAGTCACACAAAGCACACATTTCTTCACTGTAAACACCATATGGTCACACTTATTAACACTTTTGGCCACTTTATGATTAATTGTATCTGACTAAATACCCAAAAGAAACATGCTTTGTGTGACTAAATGTTAGAAAAGGCCACACAAACATAAAATTAAAGTGTACATTGGATGATCATTAGTCACACAAAACACACATTTCTTATCTTTAAACACCATATGGTCACACTTATTAACACTTTTAGCCACTAAATGGTTAATTGTATGTGACTAAATACCCAAAACAAATATGTTTTGTGTGACTAAATTTTAGAAAAGGCCACACAAACATAAAATTCATGTGGCCATTGGATGATCAATAGTCACTCAAATACACGTTCTTCACTTTAAACATCATATGGTCACACTTATTAACACTTTTGGCCACTTTATGATTAATTGTGTGTGACTAAATAAACAAAAAAACATGCTTTGCGTGACTAAATGCTAGAAAAGACCACACAAACATAAAATTCAAGTGGCCATTGGATGATGAATAGTCACACAAAAGAAATATTTCTTCACCTTAAACAACATATGGTCACACTTATTAACACTTTTGGCCACTTTATGCTTAATTGTATGTGACTAAATACCCAAAAGAAACATGCTTTGTGTGACTATACAGTGTTTATGGTCACTAATACGGATTAATCCAACAAAATTTGTACCTAATTAGTCACACATGTTACGGTTTTGGTTACTCTTTTGCAATAGAGACTAAAAAAAAGTCAAACACGTGACCATAGAGTACCTATGGTCGCGGCACCTTTAGTCACACACACTCGAAAAATCATGTGTGACTATATGTATATCGTCACACTTTTTTGATGTAGCCAAATCCACTTTTTGTTCTAGTATAAGTATTTGGTTTTTGATTTTTGGGGAAATATGGGCGGGAAACTAAAAGCGGGAGGCTAAAATTTTCTTTATTTTTGGTGTTTAAGAAATATAATTATCAAAAAGTATAATAAAAAATATGGTACCCTTGCATTATCAAAAAGTTGAGTAAAAAAACTAGGCTATAAGGTTTAAACTACGATAATTCATATCAAAAGTCTTATCTTAGTATCTAATGTATCTGATTTGAGGTGTTGTGAATTATTTAAGCGAGCTCGGCTTGGCTAAAACTAGACTCAAGCCCCACTTAAGTGAGCTAGAGCCAAACATGAGTTTGACTTCAAGCCTAAACCCGATTTAAGTTTTAGCCTTAACTCATGTTGGTGAAAAGGAAATATAGATTACACCACATGATCACGGATACCTAGTCCTATGAATATCGACCCTTAACCCTCGAGTAACTTACGGGATTAACAGTAGAAGAAAATAAAAAGGGATGTTACACCCCAGCGAGAATCGAACCTGCGACCTCCCCTACGGAAGTCAAGTGATTTACCATCTTGCCAGGGTAACATATTCGTTAATGTAATGCTTCATTATTTTTGGCTAGTAGCTTAAAGAGTGCTTATAGAAGCTGCTTATTAAACCGTGACTTTTTCTCCCTCTGCTTATTTTCAATTTGTTTCACTTTTAAAATTTCGAATCTAGCAAAACTAAATAAGTTGTAGGTTATTTGGTTTAAAGGGTAAAATATCATAACGGTTTAAACCGTTTTCGTTCATTTTTTCTTGATTTCGACCATTTTTGTACGTCTGGGACTGATTGGTGGCAAACCGTCAAGTTTATCACACAAATCAACCACTTGTGAATGGTCAACCGTAATAAAATTCAAACAGTCTAAAACCAATGCAATTTCCCTTGGAATATAGTGGATTCCGGGTCGTTAAGTCCCACGGAGGATTAATGGTGTTTCAATACGTTCAGATGTCGAATGATCACTAAGGATAATGATCAGTAAGGATTTTGAGTGGTAATTACACCTGATTGATTGGAATGTATTTGGATACAGAATTATAAAGTACAACAATCAGATTAAACAAACTTAAACACGTACGTATAATAAACTACGTAAACGTACAAAAATAAAACGTGAGTTTTAAGAAATAAAAGACCTACACATATGAAAATGATATTTTTACAAACCTAATAATAAAAGAAAATTATTAGAAAATTAAAATTATTTTTATAACTATTTATTTAATTATTATTAATTAAAAACTATTTTAAACTATTTAATAATACTCTAAAATATAATAAAATATGAAATAAAGCTAGAAAAATGAAATTAAGATTTAGAAAAATCTAAAATATTATAAAACTTATTTTAAAATTGAAAATATATTTTTTTACACTTTTTATCTATTTATAATTAATTAATTACTATTTATTAATTATTTAAAATACACTTAAATACAAGAAAATATAAAATTAACCTGGAAAAATAAACTTATAACTTAGAAAAATCTAAAATATTATAAAACTAATTTTAAAATTGAAAAGATATTTTTTATGTTTTTTATTTATTTATTATTAATTATTTAATACTTATTAACTATTTTAAATTCTAATAAATACTAAACAAGCTAAGAAAATTATGAAATTTTTTATAAAATTATCCTATGATGACAAAAAACTAAGAAAATTATAAAAACTGAAAATGCTTAATAATAAGCTGAAAAGAAAAATTAAAAAGCTAAATTCTATTAAATAAACGCTATCACTATTTTTAAAATGATGTTTTTGTGATTTTTCTTTTTGAAAACTATTTAACTACTGATAATAAGCAACTTTAATGAAAACAAAAATTTTACAACTTAAAAATAAGCTATTTGAGAGCTTATTAGCTCAACAGTGGACTTATAAGCTTATTTTGATGTTATTAAGCTCAAACAAGCTTCATAGTTGGAACAAAAGATGAAATAAGATTCAAACAAGCTTAAGCTACTTAAATGAAGCTAAAAAGAACAAATATCAACACTGATAAGCTATAAATAAGCAAATAAGCACTTATCCTAAGTCTACTAACCAAACAGGCCTGCATCCATATTAACATGCAATTTAAGCTTATGTAATAAGCTAAAAAGCTCAAAACAAAGACTGAGGTAGCAAGATGGACTGGTGGGCTTTCTAAAAAGTCCAAGCTCAAACACTGGGGACCACTGATAAGCTTTTGACAAGCTTGTGAAAAAGCTTCTAAACCACTGATTGCTTAGTGTACACAGAAATGGGACAAGCTAAAAGTTACTTGCAGGCTTATTAAATAAGCTGCAAAATGAAAATTAAGCACTGGACTTGTGAAATGGCTAGATTGGCTTTCCAAAAAACCAAGGTTCATAAGCTGAGGTTTACTAATAAGCTTTTTATAAGCTTGTGAAAAAGGTGGTAAAACTGTGCACAGAGCACATTTTTGAAAAAGGGTCTAAAGTAAGCTATAAAATAAGCAGTTTAAAAAGCTAATTGAAAATTATAAAAAATACTGTGATTAAGATTAGCAACTATATTTTATAAATCTAAAAGCTTAAAACATGAAACTCAAAGTTAAACCCTATAGAAATTAATCTATTTTATTCAAAAACTGCAAAACTGAAATTTTGACTTTTTAAGATAAACTAAAAGGTTGACTAAAATGAACTTTAAATCAAATCTACTCACTGATTATGATATGTTAAGCTATAATAAGATGTAATTAAGCTAGATTAACAAGTTATAAGCTACTATGATGAGTTTTACTCTTTAAATCCTAACAGTTATCAAATTAAGTGGGATTAAAAGAGATTTTGACTTTTTACAAAGTAAGGACTGTATTTTATGGTATGTTTGAGTTATTTAGACCAAGTGTGACATGTATCAAACAAGAACACTGTCTTGAACAACCTTTAACACAATGAACAAATCAAATCCAAACAACACCTTAATAAACTATTTTTGTGATTTCCAAAGACTTTTTCAGATTCAGACCATGCACTAGATTCAAGACTTCATAATATCATATATTAAGACTAAATAAGCATAAAACAACAGTAATAACAACATAAAACTCAAGAATGATAATTATGCTCTTATAACTATTAAACTATGATTTTTAGTAACTAAAATATTTTAAAGAACAAGCTAACTGTTTTATTGTTTAACTTTACTTAACTACAACTAAGAAACATAAAAACACAAAGCTTAAGGCTAATAAGTAACTTAAACAGTTAAATACAAGAATTGCTTAAAAAGGCTTACAACTTGAATTTAGCTGAGAACACAGAACAAGGTCCAAAAATCAACCCTATTAGCTTACCACTAAGCTTCTAATCCCAAGGAAATCCAAGATTTACCCTGCTCCAACTTCTTGATCATCTTCTCCATGGATTTTTGATTTTTCAACATTTTTTTAGTATTTTGGTATTTTTTCTTTTTAATACTAAACAGAGTTTTTAAGGTTTTTAATAGCTTAAATAAGCTATATAGGAGCTTAAGTGAGCTTATGAGTCCAAGATAACAACTAACAACAACATTAACACATATTGAGATTTTGAACTTGAAAATTGCATAAACTGAAATGGAACTTAATACTGAAATTGAAACTGAAAACAAGTTTTTATTACACTGAGATAACTTAACAAGGTATTGGAAAGCTTTAAATTGCACTGGAAAACTTAAAATATTTAAAACGACATAAGCAAATTAAAATTACACTAGATAGTCTTCACACTTCTCCTCTTTTGCTTTATAAAGATCTTTTAGGCTCTTGTCGACACCTCTGAGACTTTCCCACTTGATTCCAACCATTGGATCTTTAAAAATCATCAGAATCGTCCATGTGGAATTTTGGCGCCAAAATATCATAAGCAGGTATTTGCATTTAAAGAACTTTGGGAGATAGTGGAGGTGGAAGGGGGTGGTTAAACAGCTGGGAAGACAGGTGGAAAGGTGGTGGTGAGGTGGAGAGGTGGGGAAAACAACTGGTTTTGGGTTTCAGGTATGGTAGAGGAAGATAAACAGTGAACGTGGTTTTTGGCGGGCGTTGACCTGGTTTGACCGAGTTGATATTAATAACGGGAGGGGTCAAAATGGTATATTGGACTGGTCAAAATGATTTTGGACTAGCTCAAGGTTCAGGGGTCATGGTTCAAGGGTCAAGTGGTGTGGGTTGGGCTTGTGACTTGGGCCAGCTGGGTTTGTGTTTGGGATTGGATTAATATTACAAATGGTCCGTTTGGTTTAGTAGAAATATAAGCCCAAGGACCATTCATGTAATATTCTGAAAAGTGAGGGGTTAAACCTGCAATTTTCAAAGTTAACACAAGGATCAAACTTGCCATATATGAATAGTACAAGGACCATATTTGATTATTTTCACTTTTTAAATATCCGAGGACCTTTTATGACAATTTTCAAACTTGAGGGACCAAAGTTGTAAATATGCAATTTTTTAAACTTTGAAGGGTTTGTTTTGACAACTTTTGAATCCCATGGACCTTAAATGATATTTTATAAGTTTTGGAATGACCAGGGACTAGATTTGACAGCTTTTGAAACTTGGGGGACTAAAACTGCCAATTATGCAAACTTGATACGTTTTTCACCTGATTTTGGTATTTTTGCATTTAAAACACATAAAACACTTATTTGTGATATTTTCATCATTTTGATGCATTTCTGAGTGTTTTCAGATGTTTTTGGCATTCTAAACGGTATAAAAATGATGAGTATTTAGACATTCATCAATCCCCCACACTAAGATATTGCTAGTCCCTAGCAATCTTTTAAGAAAACTTAATGGATTTTATCTCTTTACAAAAGCCATTACTCGGAGTAGCCAGTTGTTTAAGTTCAAGTAAGAACCTTGGTACAATGATAACCAAATGATTTTGAGCAAATCATAAGCTTTCAACGGTTTTGATTTGTCTTTACCAGAAGCCGTTTGCTTCTGGACTAGCCAACTCTTAGATAAATTATCAATATTATCTTTGGTGAGTCGATTACCAATTATGGCTTTCCAACTGCCTTTACCACAAGCCATAAACTTGCGGGCTAGCCAACTCTTCACTAATTAAAGATATGGTGAGCTGAACACCATACAATTTTGGGCAAATTGCAAGCCATCAACGGATTTGATAAATCTTTACCAAGAGCCGTTTGCTCCTGGATTAGCCAATCCTTATGTGTGTTAGACATGGTGGACTGATTACCATTTGCTGAGTAAGTGAAAAACACTTACTCCAAAAAAAAATTTGCCAAAAATGGGGGAATTGGGTGGTATAATTACATGATAAAATTCTTGAGAATTCCCCCCCCCCCACACTTAGAAATGAATATTGCCCTCAATATTCAAAGTACCGGCGGTTATGCCGAAACATAGAACGTAAAAGGGAAATATTACGGCCATTATCTTATTTTTGATATATATACATTTTTTTTTAACTGAAATGTTAGAAAACTTATATACAACAGCGGGGGGCAACTCCCCCACACTAGGGTGGTAGAAAGTAGAAAGAAGTCAGAAATATGGGTGAAAACCCATATGGTGTGCTACTGTTTTTGATTACCGAGTCACTAGCTTGACTCGATCCCCGTATTCATTGGTTCATGGGGAAAGCAACGTGGAAAACCAATCTCGATCGGACTTTCGTTCACAGTTTTAATAAACATATGAACATCATAAAGTTTCACACCGACGAGATACAACCGCGGTATTTGTTAATAGTAGAAACTATAAAGGATGATACTGGGGTCAAAGATGGTGTCCTCATTCCCGAAAGAGAAAAGGGAAAGAGCAACCACATCATTTGTGAAGAATGGAATAAATATGTGCATCAAAATACAGGTCCATTCTTCATCAGATAGAAGCAAATCACCATTTTTGACATTTTTAAGCTTAAATTTGAAGCTTGTATGGTGATTGTCAAAGGAATTTCCGGTCGGGAAGGTTGGAAACGGTTCTTCAATCAACCAATTTTCCAAAAAAAAGGATGTCCCTCTCCGAATCAAAGTAAGTATTATCAATTCCTGTTGGAATCGACTCATCACTAAGAAAGGCATCGACTTCATTCCAAAAGTTGTCATCTTCCTCATCCGGAGTGAAAGAAGGAATGGAAAAGTCGGAAACGATAAGACTTGGAGATGATGGATCATTTTTGAGAAATTCTTTAATGGGAAGAATGTCTCCCATTGGATCACAAACATCATCATCCAATCCAGATGAAACTGAAGAGAGTTTGGTTTCATCCACAGAGTTAACAAACTCGATACGATAAACTGATTCCGGAGGTGGGACAAGTGGCGTGCTCTTAGAGCTAGCAATTTCCACTACTTCCGATAAAGTCTCCGATTCTAGATCATCATCATCAAGAACACTCTTGACTTCCTTGGTACAACTTTCAAACCATTTGTTTGAACCAGGGTTGATTTTCAAAGCTTTAGCTCGGCACGTTTTTGGTGACTCCTCTTAACAGTGAAATTTGAGAGTGTTGCATTGATTTTTTCAGATTTTTGATCAATTGTGGCAACACTATGTTTGGATAGAGGTTTGGAGTTCTGGTTGATATGAAACGTGAGTTCTTCGTTGTCAACCCGTATAGTCAACTCTTCAGCATACACATCGATTAGAGCACGGGTCGTTCTCAAGAAAGCTCTCCCTAAGATGAGGGGAACTCTAGGATCTGCATCAAAGTATACTACAACAAAGTCAGTAGGAAAGTGAAACTTTCCTACTTTTACCACGACATCCTCGGCTATCCCAAGTGGACGAGTTATGGTACAGTCCGCTAGCTCGAGTGTCATACAAGTAGATGTAAGTTTAGGAAGAGACAGTTTCTTCATACTGAGAGTGGCATGAGGTTAATGCTTGCGCCAAGATCGGCCAAGGCGGAGCATTGAACCATCCCCAAGAAATCACACGGGATTAAAAACCTGCCGGGGTCTTCAAGCTTTTTAGGAAGCTTCTTGAGAAGGACCGCAGAGCATTGCTCATTGAGAGGGGTTTTAGCCATTTCAGATAACTTATCTTTGTTGCTCAGTAAGCCTTTAAGCGTGGATGCAAATTTGGGCATTAGAACAAGAGCATCAACGAAGCTTATATCAAAGTGCAGTTCATTGAAAATTTGGAAAAATTTTTCCATTTGCTCTTTGGTTTTGTCTTTGAGCTCTTTCTCATGCAATCTTGATGGCTAAGGAAGCTGACTAGACTTTTGAGCCGGGACGGAAGTCATTTCTGGCTCAGAATTAGTCTTCGGAATTTTGGGTTCCGGACTTAAAGCTTGGACTACCGAAGGTGGGACGTGTGCGATACTTCGTAGGCTTGAGAAATGCACCTTGTCCGTAGTATCCTTGGTAACTTGACTCATTGCTCCTGGTGGAGGAGGCATTGGAGTCGAAGGTCCATTGTGCGTCTTACCACTTCGGTTGTGATCGCCTTTGAATCGCCCCTCGGGTTAGCGATCGTGTTGCTCGGAAGTTTTCCTGAGCCCGAGGGTTGATCATTTAAAGACTTCTTAATGTAAGAATCTGGCTAAACCAACAACCTGTTCTTTCTTGGGATTTCAGAATTGCTTCAATAGCTCATCAGATGATGGTCCAGTTGAAAAAATGGCTTGAGTTTGATTAGGAAAATTCTGCCTTATTATTCAGATTAGGGCCTTGATTTTGAAAACTTCCTTGGTTAGGATTCATATTCCCATGAAATTGATTCCCTCGATTGAAATTGTTTTGATTAAGGTTTCCTTGATGTTGGAAACCTTGATTTGGTCCGGGATAGAAATTACCTTGGTTTTGATAACCTTGGTTCATTCTAGGTTGGATCTGAGTCCGGTTTTGTATGTTAGGATTCTGGTTAAAACCGGGTTGTCCCTGATAAGTATTAGCACGGTAGCTTGGTTCATTTTGAGGACGGTATTGATTACCTCCTTGATGTGAAGTACCGGCTATAGCATTGGCTTCAAACGGACTACCATCGGTGGCAGTACAGTTGTAGTATGCATGAGGGCCACCACAAGTAACACAGACCTCGACTTTTTTCACTTCACCATGTGATGGTGTCTGTGTGAAAGTGACTTTCTTTTGGTTAGCAAGAACCAAAGCTTGAACAATATCTGTGAGTTTGTCAATCTTAGCATCGGTGCTAGATGTACTCACGTGAGATGAAGTAGAAGGTCCTGCATTAGATGAGGACTGATATGTCTTTGTTCGAAAAAGGGCGGACCTGGGACTTGTTTTCAATTATTTGCGAGGCTTCTTTTGTGGTCTTGCTAAGGAAATTACCTCCCGCGGAGGCATTTAAAGAGTCTTGGTTAGTTTGGTTCAAACCATTGTAGAAAGTATCCATTTGCATTAACTCGGTAAAACCATGATGTGGACACTTGCGGAGCAACTCTTTGTAACGATCCCATGCCTCCCCGAATGATTCATCAAATCTTTGAGAGAATTTCATTATCTCATTCTTAAGACTTGTAGTTCGGGATGGAGGATAGAATTCGTTAACAAACTTAGTGACTAGATCTTCCAATGTCTCAATGGAATGAGGGGGTTGTTTCTCAAGCCAATTCCGGGCTTGTCCCTCTAGAGAGAATGGGAACAGAAGAAGCTTAATTGCTTCATGAGGGACATTCTTGTATTTGATGGTAGATGCAATCTTGAAACCATCGAAATGAGCATGAGGTCGTCCCGCTCAAAACCATAAAATTGGCTTTGGGTACAAGATAAGCAACCCGGTTTTTAGCTCGAAGGTATCAGCCACGATGGCTGGGACAATAATGGCATCTCCGTAACCCTCGATGGGTGCTTGGAGAAGCTCATTCATCGGTTTGTATTCTGCCATTACGACAGGGGTGGTGGTGCTAGGTCCTCAGCACGCTGAAGGAGCAGAACGTCCTCTACGCCTACGCGGAATATTTGCAAGCTCTGAAAGTGGCTTGTAGAGCTGGAAGAACGAGTGCGCATGCACTAAGTTTAAAAATCAGTTTCCAAAACAAATGTGAGGCAAAACGACAAGTGAACTTAAACCAATAATCACAAATGAAATGGCTTCTTTGAAAAAGGTACACCAAATCACAAGGACACAAAGGCAAGTTTTGATCTGTAAGATTGGGAACTTATTAATGTTCACACCCCCAGTTGGTAGGTGTACTGCCTTGATTTGCGGTGGTTGATTTTTATGTATTTAAGTACCACAGAAAAGACGTAGGTATGGATTTGTGCTAAGGGTTTAAAAACTTTTGGACAATATTTTTGGTATCGTCTCGTTTAACCAAATAGTACCTCTTTAAGAATCACCTTAAAGAAAATACAGGATAGAAAACGTTACGATTGTTTTGTTGTTTTATATTTTTTTGGTGTTGTTAACACTTTAGGAAAAGTGTTAATGAACTTTTTGATAATTTTTAAAAAAAAAAACTATTTACAAAAGGTGGTATATGTGCAAGTACGGGCCTGGAAATGTTTAAAACACGCTAAAGCCTCTCCGGCAGCGGCGCCAAAATTTGATCGGTGGCAAACCGTCAAGTTTATCACACAAATCAACCACTTGTGAATGGTCAACTGTAATAAAATTCAAACAGTCAAAAACCAATGCAATTTCCCTTGGAATATAGTGGATTCCCGGGTCGTTAAGTCCCACGGAGGATTAATGGTGTTTCAAAACGTTCAGATGTCGAATGATCACTAAGGATAATGATCAGTAAGGATTTTGAGTGGTAATTACACTACTGATTGATTGGAATGTATTTGGATACAGAATTATAAAGTACAACAATCAGATTAAACAAACTTAAACACGTACGTTTAATAAACTACGTAAACGTACAAAAATAAAACGTGAGTTTTAAGAAATAAAATACCTACACATATGAAAATGATATTTTTAAAAACCTAATAATAAAAGAAAATTATTAGAAAATTAAAATTATTTTATAACTATTTATTTAATTATTATTAATTAAAAACTATTTTAAACTATTTAATAATACTCTAAAATATAATAAAATATGAAATAAAGCTAGAAAAATGAAATTAAGATTTAGAAAAATCTACATATTATAAAATATTTTAAAATTGAAAAAATATTTTTTTACACTTTTTATCTATTTATTATTAATTAATTACTATTTATTAATTATTTAAAATACACTTAAATACAAGAAAATATAAAATTAACCTGGAAAAATAAACTTATAACTTAAAAAAATCTAAAATATTATAAAACTAATTTTAAAATTGAAAAGATATTTTTATGTTTTTTATTTATTTATTATTAATTATTTAATACTTATTAACTATTTTAAATTCTAATAAATACTAAACAAGCTAAGAAAATTATGAAATTTTTTATAAAATTATCCTATGATGACAGAAAACTAAGAAAATTATAAAAACTGAAAATGCTTAATAATAAGCTGAAAAGAAAAATTAAAAAGCAATTCTATAAATAAACGCTATCACTATTTTAAAATGATGTTTTTGTGTTTCTTTTTGAAAACTTTTAACTACTGATAATAAGCAACTTAATGAAAAACAAAAATTTTACAACTTAAAAATAAGCTATTTGAGAGCTTATTAGCTCAACAGTGGACTTATAAGCTTATTTTGATGTTATTAAGCTCAAACAAGCTTCATAGTTGGAACAAAAGATGAAATAAGATTCAAACAAGCTTAAGCTACTTAAATGAAGCTAAAAAAGAACAAATATCAATACTGATAAGCTATAAATAAGCAAATAAGCACTTATCCTAAGTCTACTAACCAAACAGGCCGATCCATATTAACAAGCAATTTAAGCTTATGTAATAAGCTAAAAAGCTCAAAACAAAGATTGAGGTAGCAAGATGGACGTGGGGCTTTCTAAAAAGTCCAAGCTCAAACACTGGGGACCACTGATAAGCTTTTGACAAGCTTGTGAAAAAGCTTCTAAACCACTGATTGCTTAGTGTACACAGAAATGGGACAAGCTAAAAGTTACTTGCAGGCTTATTAAATAAGCTGCAAAATGAAAATTAAGCACTGGACTTGTGAAATGGCTAGATTGGCTTTCCAAAAAACCAAGGTTCATAAGCTGAGGTTTACTAATAAGCTTTTTATAAGCTTGTGAAAAAGGTGGTAAAACTGTGCACAGAGCACATTTTTGAAAAAGGGTCTAAAGTAAGCTATAAAATAAGCAGTTTAAAAAGCTAATTGAAAATTATAAAAAATACTGTGATTAAGATTAGCAACTATATTTTATAAATCTAAAAGCTTAAAACATGAAACTCAAAGTTAAACCCTATAGAAATTAATCTATTTTTTCAAAACTGCAAAAACTGAAATTTGACTTTTAAGATAAACTAAAAGGTTGACTAAAATGAACTTTAAATCAAATCTACTCACTGATTATGATATGTTAAGCTATAATAAGATGTAATTAAGCTAGAATTAACAAGGGATAGCTACTATGATGAGTTCTCTTTAAATCTAACAGTTATCAAATTAAGTGGGATTAAAAGAGATTTTGACTTTTTACAAAGTAAGGACTGTATTTTATGGTATGTTTGAGTTATTTAGACCAAGTGTGACATGTATCAAACAAGAACACTGTCTTGAACAACCTTTAACACAATGAACAAATAAACTAACAAACATTTTACAAATTGTTTTGTGATTCCAAAGACTTTTTCAGATCAGACATGCACTAGATTACAAGACTCATAATATCATAATTCAAGGACGAACAATAAGATAAAAAAACGTAATAAACAACAAAACTCAAGGAATTGATCTTATGCTCTATAAATATTAAACTATGAGTTTTAGTAACTTAAAATATTTTAAAGAAACAAGCTAACTGTTTTATTCTGTTAAATACTTAAATACACACGAACATAAAAAA
>OU343217.1:143409604-143512696 GCA_910596185.1 Chrysanthemum makinoi | reverse complement strand
CCATCTTCTACATGTAGCCCTAGCTTCAACATTCACAATACACTTTGTCTCCCCATCCACTGACCTCATACTTTTTTCTTTCAACCCGTAAAGCAGTGTACTTATAAGCCTCTTTCTGATGTGCATCTAACATGAATGTTGCCTTTGGTGTTAATGGTCCGGCACACTTGTCAATCACATTCACAACGTTCACTATTCTTTTAATACAGTACTCTCTAATGTATTCCAAAGCAGTAATGATGGGTTGGTGCCTACCTCCCACTAGTTTCCCATTAAACACCTCACACATGTTATTAAGTAACACATCAGAATGAGCCCTCCCTACAACATGTTTGGTTAGGTACCTAAAAAATGTCGTATAACAAAAGATGTACAAGTAGACATAGATTTGGTTAGGTACCTAAAAAATGCGACCTTGACCAATGGGTTGGTGGTATCTTACTTAACCAAGCATGGGCAGGTTCGCTAAACCTCTTGAATGCCAGCATGTCTGCCTCAAATTGTTGGACGGTTGTTGCTGCTACACATCTCCACAAATGTTCCTTGTATGCTTTAGCATTCCATTGCAATTTCATATTATCAAGGATGTGCTTTAAACAATATATGTGTTCAGCACTAGGGAATACTTCTGCTAACGTTGGAATGATACCATGCACAAATAAACATCAATTCATTACTAATAAAACTTGCATTTAACGAAAATACAAGTGAATCTAATCAACTAAATGGTAACATAACCTTTTTCCTGTCACTGATAAAAGTGTAGTTTGAGTTTGGTTGTAAGTTAAGATCATCTCTTAGACATTCAAGAAACCAAATCCACGAGTCTTTGCCAGCTTCTCGCAAACCGCAGAGGCTAAAGGGTATATTCCATTGTTGCTGTCTATACCGAATGCTGTAAGAAGCTGGCCAGGAAAAGGACCCTTCATAAAAGCACCCTCTAACCCCAACAACTCTCTTTGACAAGCTTTATATCCTTCCTTCAAAGCACCTAAGCATACATACATTCTCTTGAAAAATCTGGTTGGACTTGTTGCATCTGTTGCAGTTTGTACACTTATCCTAACTGTTGTATCTGTTAGTTTTCTACAACTCTTTAACATAGTCTCTTAAATGGTGTATTGTTGCTTATGATCACCCCTAATCTCATTTTCTGCCTTGTTTTTTTTCCCTTAATGCTTTTTGCATAGACACCTGAACTTCAAAATGTTTACTGAGCTGATCTTGAACAGCCTTGATTGGAATATCTGTATTGACTTGAACTTGGTCAACTATTTGCTTCGAAAGAAATTTGTAGTCACAAGCTTTAATGTCTCTTGATTGCTAACATTTGTGTTCATCCCTGAAAGTTCGAACAATTCATACATCTTTAGCTGTATTTTTGGCTACATACAACAACCATGGACAATGTTTTGCTTGCTCCTTGCGTGTTCGCAAATATACATCCCTACCAAGGCCTCTAGTTATCGGACCATTTTTCCTCTTTGGGGCTTTTCCCAGCCCTGATCCTTCGTTTATTCCACAAACAGGTATTTGTCCAAGACACCTAACCTTAATTCTCTGTTTTTCATTCTTAATTAGTTGCAATTTTCTCCTAGTCTTTATTGAAAGCAGGTAGATCCTATCTTTCACTTCTTTTGCAGTTACAAAACTTTGACCACAAAAAGATTTGTGCTGCCCTCATTCTTTAACTTTTGTTTCTTGTATGCCCTCAATTTGTTCCTCCTAATAACATACTCATCATCATTCTCTAACCACTTGCAAAATCATTATCATCTAACAGATCCAACTCATTTTTCTTAAAAAAATCATGTGGTAGCTACCTGGTGGTACCTATAGATGGTAAATCTGTAGTCTCAGTCACTTTGAACAGATTAATATCAAAATCAGGCTCCTCAAAAGTATTAGCCTCATCGACAACTGTGTTTCCATCACCATTGTTGTCAATATCATCATCGTCACTCATATAACTGTTTGTCTCACTCACATTGTCATCACTTAAAGCTTCATCAATTTCACTTACCTGTACAGATTTACCTTTTTGGATATGATCCACAGGATTACATGTTTCCTCCTCATGATGACCTAACTCTTGATCATTTTGACATACCTCTTCTGGACTATCTATTTGGATATGCTCAACATGTTTATCTATATGCTGGTTGACATCACCTACAACATCTTCAGTCTCACAGACCTCTACATGTGGAAACAAGGGTTGTGTTTCTGGCATCTGACTAGATTGTACCAAAGTATTGACTTCCAAAGGTTGATGCGTAACCTCACGTATATCCTCTACCACAGATTTATTAACAATGTTTTCTAAGAACAATTTGTTTGAGCAATATGGAACAATAGCAAAAGCTGCCTTTTCCTTTGTTGCATCCACATCAGCAATAACTGTCCTTATTGACTTTGGTGACATTTGATCAACATCCAATGTTGTCTTACCATTTTCAACATAAACCACTATCATTTTATGGTCATCAACAAGATCTTTCAATATTTCTAAATTAGCACTCTCACTTAAGCTATACAAACCATCATCTAAATTACTACCAGGCTTAACAAAGTAATAGTAATTTTTTGAACCAAGCTCATAACCCAATTCATACATAAGAACATCCAACTCTTCAACTGACACACTATCAACATCAACCAAATCAACTAAAGTTTCCATACCTCCAACGTATATTCTACCAGGCCAGTATTTAAAGACACCATTGTGATGAACCCTCATGCTAAACATATTAGATCTACCACCTGAAAACATGTCAATATATGTTTAAAGCATTCTAAAACTTAATTGGGAAACAATAAATACCCCAATTACAAATTCCAATGACTATAATAAAAAAAAAATAGTACCGTATTTCTTCTTAGCAGAGTCGTATAGGACAGTATCATCAACTGGATAACCTGGATGTCTTCTTACTTTCCATAGAGTAAAGTCCATGTTTCGGTTTTATGATTGATAAACAGGAGTTTTGTGACATGCAATTAGGGTTTGTGAATTCTGATCATTCTTGTAACGAAAGTTCTGGGACGAATAATAATATAGACTATGTGTTTATTGGGGCGGGAAGAGGGTTACATCACATGTGGCAATAGTTAAGAAATTTTTAATAGAAATATTGACAAATGTACCGTTGGACTAAAGACAAATCTAACGCCATAAGATGTCATTGACTAACGGCGATATGGTGAAAGGACCTGTAGCGAGTATAAAACTTGAAATAGGAACCCCCAATGATGAAAAGGCCGAGTTTTGTTCCAACGCGAAACGTTTTGCCAAGTTTAGGGACAAACCGTGTATTTTAGTCTTTGTTTTATATATAGTATAGATAGTACTAGTTGTCTAATCTTTCCGATAGACGGGCTACTTACATAATATTATGTGTTTTATTATCTTTATGTAATAAATTAATTTTTTTAGTATTTTATATCGCAGTCATGGTAATAAAAGATACAGAAAATATTTGGTTTAAATGGTTTACGTAATATCGCATTTTAAAAGAATATATGGACACAAAAGACATAACGACTATTAAACATTAAATTGTGGCAAGTTCTTTACTATGTGTCAGTAAGACAATAATAAAAGTATCTATTAGAAAAAACATGATTATGAGTTTAATATTGTGCTTGTTCGTAGACAATTTCAGCAATATATTTTTTATTAAAAAAGTCGCAAGCTATTTGTTACATATTTGATTGTTAAAATTTTTTATACAAAAATATCGTAAATATAAAGAAGTTCGGGATTGTTTTCGTAATTGTAAAGTGGTTTCTCTAGTGCACAAGTCGACTAAATTTTAGGATAGATTTCAGGGTTTTCTAAACTAACTTTTCAAACACTTTCAACACAACAAATATATAGTGGCGATATATAAACAAGCATTAGATGATTAAATATGAATGAAATGAAGTATGAAATGAGTTAATGGAAGGATTACAAGTGTTGGTGATATTTGATGATCAAAAGTGCACAAGAAATCCAAGAATTCACTAGAAAACCCTAGTTTAAGCACCCGAAACATTAGTTTTTTAAAACACTTTTGTATGAACTCTTAACGAAATGAAACCCTTGATTGAACACCCTTGTGTGACCTTGTTTTCTGCCAAAATTGATGAGAGATAGGGAGTGAGTTGTGTGTTTTTGGTATGTGAAAAATGACCACAAATGTGCTCTTATGTAGTAGGATTTTTGGCATGGTCAAGGAGGGCTTTTGATGTCACAGGTATGTGTATGATTTAAAAGAGGAAAAGGGACAATATGAGGGGTGCTTTTGATGGCTTTGAGCCGTTTATATGGGGTAGAGACAAAGGGGGAGAGTAACTTTGCTTTCTAGCTTTATTTTAGACATGGTTTAGCAAAATTTGGATGTTCAAGGTTAGAAAATGAGTGTTGAAACACCATCTAACAAGCATGGCAGGTTCTTGATGTGTGGGGGAAGATATTTTAAATTTTTTAAGGTTATAAGTGTGTATATGTGTATATAATGTAAGGGTAGTTTATTGGTTAAGTGTTGCATGCACGCATGAGACTTAATGCAAGTCTTAAGTGATTTAAGTAAAACTTGTAAAACCAAATTTATAGATTATAAAACATGTTTATAAAAGTCAGGCTCGTGACTCAAACAAAAACAAGTGCTTCGTGGGAGGTAACCCATCCTTATCTTTTATTTTAAGTCATTTTTATTTCTGTTTGTTTACTGTTTCCATTAGGTGGTAGGTACGGCACATTCACTCTTGTGGATACGGTGTATTCCATGTACACTTCAGTATTAAGTGTAGGTAGTCAATACGACATATCCAATATTCCATGGATACGGTGTATCGACACACTGATATGTATTTTTTGTACATTTAATTTTCTAACCAATGATTAATAATATGTTTCGAGTTGTTCTTATTTAGCTTATATATTGTGACAAGTGTAATGATCTTGGTATTGTTATGTTTAAAGGAAGGAAAATGAAGTGATTTGGAGCTTATTTGAAGAATCTGTATGCATAATGTGAAGAGCATACGGCGTATGTAACTCTGACCATACGCCGTATTGAAGATCTTATCCCTAGTAACATGTATCATGATTTGAAGGTATATAACGTGTTTAACTATGGTAATGCACCGTATTAAATGAAGATGGATTCTATGCGCATTTTCTTGCTCACAAGCTTACCATGGAGGATCATTCTGAGCAACCTCAGGGGAGTTTTCCGTTTCTAATTCAGCCCTCTTTAATTTTATGTATTTATTTGTACAACGAGGGCGTTGTACAGTTCAAGTGGAGGGAGGTGGCTAGAATTAGAATTTTACTTGTCTTATTCTATGAAAATAACTAAAATGGCTAAAATTTAAAAAAATTCACATGTTTTTTTTAGATCATTAATAACCCACAGACAATACCCTTTGATACCATTTGTGAGAATTGAAACCTTTCTGTTTCCACTATTTAACCCAAAATTCCTCAAAAATATGAGTGTGCGGTGGATTGATGTAGACTTTAGAACTTGGTTTGTTACATCTATTCGAAACTACCATAATGAGCATTGCAGTAGGGAAACCTGATGTGATCGTCTTAAATCAATGTATGAGGCATAATTATTAGGATTCACCCAAATGGCCCATTTCCTTTTACATATTTTTTGTTTATCAGCTAACTACACTAGTTAGTTGACCACCTGTTTAAACCCTTTGTTACTCTTATTTTTAGAGTAAGATACTCCTAGTATAACCTGTTGAGCCTTTCTTTTCCTTTGTGCCACCACTAAATATTTTATTTCGTTACAACTTTACACCTTAGCCAACCGTGTAAATTAGAAGTCCATTGTTTGATTGTTAGTTGCTATATGTGTCCCATGTATTTCTTATGTTCGTGTGATTTTTTCGTTCGATTCTTTTCAAAAGAGACATTGGTCGAGAAAATTGCACTATGCAATGGGAATGTGAAAGTATGTAATCGTGTCATACCCTTGTACTACTACTTAACTAGTTTTTATTTCATTCGAATTTCTATGCGTTTATGATTATCTTATGATGGAGTATTATTGGTGAAAATGGTAAAGTCATGTACCATTAGTTTGATTTTTAGTTTTTATTAGTTAAAAAAATGTGAATTTCAGTATTTAGTTTAAGTGGTACATAATATAAACCACTTATTATAGTGTACGGTGGCCATAACTTTGACACTATTTTATTTTATATTTTGGTATCTTATTAGAGTTGGTAATTCGGGATAGTTAACATGGGATTGTTGGTGATGTTGATTGAGGTATATTTGAGTCTTATTCGCGTGTCATTAAAGCGTGTGTTTTCCGTGTTTAAGCGTGAGTTAGTCAACGATAAATGTGAGACATATTGGATTTCACAAACACATCATATCATAATAATAAGGGGCGTATGATTTGAAGAGTTTAGAGAGAGAAAGTGGGATATTCTAGTGAGATAAAACAAATAGAAGGTTAGATTACCAAATGAACATCCAACCCTCTCCCTTGTGGGAAGAGGGCTATTTATATAAATAACTACGCCCTCCTTCGGGCTGTGGATCAGGCATACAGTGGGTAAAGACCCGTCCTTCTTCCACGGTGATACTTACACTACTACTAATCTAACTAATATACTATTATGTCTACGAGCTACAATATGCTAAACATATGTTGGGGTGACCGATACTTCAGCATGGATTTTCTAAATCCTAAAAATCTCCCCCTAAGGGAGGTCACCCCAATAATTACATTGAAAGAGTCTTAGCTGCTAATTTATAATCTTTGATGCTTTGGCTCGTAGACCTTGAAGTTACAGAACTTTAACAACGTATGATAGTAGTGATTCCATGACTTGGAGTGGTTCATAGATATGTGATCAAGAGCTTTCTTTGAGATCATCAAAAATATAAAATCTCCAAATCATCCATTGTTGTGTTGCCATCATGTGAATTTGTGACTTTTGGACCAACATGCTCACATTTTGGATCATGATATCTTCTCATCAGAGTTGCGGAAGCTTTATGTTGATTCATAATATTTCCAGCAGCGTAGCAGAAGCATGATTTGAAAATATCAGAGCCAGCTGATGAAGATATGCACTTGTCATGATTACTTTAAACGTGAATGTGAGGTGTGAGCATGCGGCTATGAATTGACTCCTCAATTCTGATCAGTTGCAACCGTTCAAATGTACCTGAAAACAACAGTTAGCAATAAAACACACGAAAGTGTCTTTGATTACTTTTGTTGAATTGAGGTACACGGCCCACGGTTTCCCGTTGATCAGTACAAGTACTGCCTGTGATCAGGTATAATTCCAAAGAATCTCCTTGACAGGGTTTCGCAGCTGTTCTAGTTGTTCTCAAACCGGAACGTCTCAAAGAAGACAACACGGAGTGAGTGAACCAGCGAGTTGAGATTCACTGATTGATGAAAGATGATTTGAAAAACAATCGTGTATTGCTTAATATAAAGGGTTTTAATCACAAATACCTTTTAAATTTGAAATATTAATACACAGTCGATGTGCTATAGGAAAGAATTTTTGGAGCACAACGACAGGTTTTTCAAAGGCATCCGTCAATCCATTTCCTGGACCAAGGTTGATTCAAGATTGAATCGCCCCATCATTTCTATCCAGTTGTCACAAGCTTGATCTATTGGATAGATCTCACATGTTACCCACCAAGAGCTTGTTTGATGTTGGCTCTAGAAGGATTTCCATCTTCATTGTGAATATTTTTACATATCACTCGGATGATCTGTCAATACCACAAGGATAATGCATAGGACTCTTAAATATATTCTCACTTTCCACATTGTGTGAAACAGCAAGCCTTCAAGAATAGTGTGTCCTAATGAGATTTATTGATGATCTCGTGGCTCTAGACTCAATAGTGCACATTTGGTTCCTATGCCGCAGTCTAGGGAGAGGGTCTCCTTCTTCAATATCAACTATCTCTAAAAGAAAGTCGATAGATAATGTAGGTTCCCCGTGAGAATGAAACAAGTCCTTTTAAGAGGAACTTGAGTGGTTTAGGAAGTTAAGTGCAATGCATCACTGGGTCCATGATGTCTTGTCTTCAATACCAGTGTTACCTTAGTAACTACCTGTAGCATATGAATTGAACCCGGTTTTTGCCCTAAAGTTGAATAAATGGAGGACTATTTATTTTCACCCTTTTCACATTCAATTCTTTTTCATTCTTCAACCCCTTCAGTGCTTACTGAGACTTCATAACTAGAACCTTGTTGGGTTTATTCCAGTACTAGCTCTGTCTCAGTCCGCACTCTTCCCATATTCTCATTTTTCTCCTTTTTTTTCATCATGCCTAAGGAATCTACACTAACTAGTGGATTGTCCCTGGGTAGATCCCTCCGGCTCTGGCGGGATCGTGGGAACGAATACCTAACCTAACCATCCTTATATCTCCATGTATAAAATCAATTTGGTCAGTCTTTTTGGTATTGTTCTTCTGCAATTGAAACCAATTGAAAACCATTTGAATAATCAACCCAGGTACTTGTGATCTATGATCAAAGCATTTTGTACCTGAATTATTTTTGATATTTCAGAAAAAAGGCTTCCCCTCAACATGTGCATCGTATGTTTGAAATCTTTTTGGCACATGGAGGCAAGAGGATTTGAAAATCTTCAGATTGAGAATTAAGAATTTACTTCTTTGATCAACATTTTCTAAAAATATCAACATCACTTTCCCGATCAGAATTAGTATTTTAAATACTTTGTTAAAGATATTTTTGGGAAAGGATGTAGTTTTCAAAAAGTTGCTCCCCCTCAATATGTGCATCGAGATTTTTGAAATAATTTTAACACATAGAGGAAAGGAGTTCTTTTGATGTACATCCACAATCACAAAAGCCATAAAGAAATCAATAGAAAATCAATCAAGGTACTTTATGTTAAAACATAGAAAAATTAGTACCTTGAAAGTTTATTTTCTTTTGAAATGCTCCCCCTCAATATGTGCTTCGAGATTTGAAAGCGTTTAGCACATATGGGAGAGCAGTATGCACATTGGAATCAAAATGATCAGCTTTTATCAGATTGCATATTTATATCACATTTTCTCCCCCGATCAAAAATTTCAAATCCTTTGAGATTTTGGATCTCAAGTGATTTAAATATGAAAAAAAACTTGTTGGAGAAAAATGTGTCTGGTTTTATTTGATCTGAAGAGGAACACTCCTAAGTTCCCTTTTTAGAATAAAAGGGAAACTACAAGCCATAACCTATCACTACTAAATACATTACAGTTATAGTTGTTCATAGTACAATCACCACATTATAGATAATATTAAACATAACAAAGCTACTGCAGGAAGATATCTTCATTCTGTTCTTTGAAGTAGCTTGTAATGTCCTTCACGCAATCTTCCACCCACAAAACTTTCAAGGCTGCGGAAGATCTTTCTTGTCTTAAGTCTTCGTCCGATCGCAGCAATGAACTCTTCACACCTCTTCAAATCCTGTTCAGTCCAAAATCTCGTTTTGTTCCACGGCTTCAAGTCAAGTTTGATTTCCTTTACCCTTGAGTTCAATTCTTCTTCAACAATCTTGAGCGTACCATCACAGAACTTGTGTAGCTCGCACAGCCTCATTAGCATTCTTGACCCGTATTTGTAGGTAAAGAGGACTGCTCTAGGGGAGTCAATCAATGTGTAGTCGTGACGGAATTCAAGCCCTGTGGCTTCCCATTGAGGTCTCGTTAGATTGACCTGAGTCTGGTAGTTTTCCATTCCAAGTTGAAAGTCACCAACTCTTTGTCAGATTACTAACCCCCTTATCCAAAGATTGACAGCAGCAGAGAGGGACTTCTTTTCTCGAACGGGTAGATGGTCAAGATTCCCTTGGAGGTTCAAAAGATACAGATCTTCAAAGTCACTTGGTAACAAATGCTTGAAGTCATTTTCTTCAATAACATGGTCTTTCAAGTCTGCTCTTCTCAAAACGATCTTCTTCAGATAATCATAGCCATAGATTGAGAAGATTTCCACGCTGACCACACTAAGAATACGCAGCTTGGATCGAACAGTTTTGCGTCTCTTTTCTGCACCATGTCTTTCAATGTAGAATTTCTTCTTTTTGAACCACCAATGCGAAATGCCGTATGAGGCAGCAATGTCGTATACTTGTTCTTTGTCAACCCATAATTGATCAGGAACCATTTGCTCAAGACATGGATCTAAGTAGGTTGCAGCTTTCATCATGGAAATAGATAAGGCTGGTTTTCTTTCTTCAGTTCGAGCACATAGATAATCCAGGTCACGGTTGAAGAAGAACTCTGATTGGATTCTCATTTGTCCTGGTTCACCGCCAAGGGGTAGAGAGTTGTTGAAATCAAAATGACTGATATGCTCATTGACTTGATCATTCAGCATCTTGTGGCATTCTTCCATCTGGTATTGAAGATGACCGGCATCAGAATGGAAAACTTTGACTATCTCAAATGCCGGACCTTCAAGATCTTTAGGAGTGATTGACGAGATTCCCTTCTTTTCACAAAACCTTTTCATGAAGCTTCCCATATCCCCTGTGATGTGAAGAAGAGAGTCTTCTGCGGGGGCTTCATAGTTGGTCATAATGGTAGTTGCCCAATTGTTGTCCGGGATAATCAAGTCAGACTCAGGAATAGCCCATGAAGGTTCAGGAGTTTGAGGTCTTTCTTGAGAAAACCAGCTTTGAGACATATCCTTAGATGGAGCAGCACTAGATGTTTTGATGTGCTTTCCCTCAATATAAGCGTCCCACCAATCTTCGTCTTCAGTAATATTAGGAATATGCTTGGTGGAAACGTCATCATCTTCTGATTCTGACTCTGGCATTACATAAGATTCTTCATTCATCATTTGATCCTCTGGGATAGTAGAGAAGGAAGGTGTGAACCGAGAATCAACAGTGGTCCATGCCGTAGAAGTCTTATGAGACCCTTGACCACCTGATGGACCAGTTTGTTGTGAAGATTCAGGTGGAGGCATTGGAGGTGTTGTCTTTTGAGTTGCAGTTTTGCCAGAAGATCCACCAGTTCCAGATGTTCCAGCTCCACCAATTGGAGGAGGAGGAGGTGGTGGATATTTAGGGCCTTTATGCAACGTTTCCATCAGAACTGTCCTCCTTTTCTTCTTTGCCTCTCTTTCTCGAATGTCCTCCAGAAACTGCAAATGATTTTCATGCTTTATCGATTCTTTGAGAGCCTCGTATAACTTCTTATGGACCTCATCCAGATGCTCGTTAGCGTCATACATTCTATCTGAAAGAACTGCTCTCATATCTGAAATAGGCAAGTCTTTAAACCGTTGAAGCAGTGGAGCTTGCATTGCCCATTCTACAACATCTTTAACTTCTGCTTCAATGGCATCTGCTACAGCAGTATCGAAGTTAAGGTTCTCCAGCTTGGATACATGATGATCCAGTTGCGTGACGGATTCGGGCAAATGGTGCTTTTCGAGGACTTTGATTCTTTTAAGTGCTTCTGCGAGTAGTTGCTCTGTAGACTTAGCTGGAGGTGGTGAAGCCGGTGGTGTGACAGTGTCACTAATTGTGACAACTGGTGGTGGAACTTTAGCGGGTTCAGGTGGTGGAAGTGCAGTTGTTTGAGCAGGAGCGGTTGGTGGAAGTGCAATTGTTGATGATGAGGTGACAATCGGTGCTGACATTGGAGGAATGGTTGATGTGTCTTGCTCAATGGTCACCGAGAACATAGACTGAACCTCCTCCTTTTCATCGTTTTGTTTGTCAGACTCGATATCTGAGGGTCTATCTTTTAGGAATTGATCACCATAAGTAATGTCAGGCTCAATATTCTTTAGTGATGACAATGATCCTGTGGACATGTTAGCTTCTTCCAGATGGAGGTGATCCTCAGATCTTGGCTCAGGGATCTCCTGTGAGCCTTCCAGCAGTTCATTACCTTCAACCTCTGTAATATGTCTGTCAGTGTCCGCATGAACAATATATGTCTCAAGTACTGGAACCTCTTCAGTAAAAGGTGCTGTCTCCTGACTTTCTGACCGAGTATCACTAGAAGCAAGAGTTTCCTTCTATGTGTCAGATACATCCTTTTCCACTTCAATATGCTCTTGAGCTGAGGATGATTCAACGCTTCTTTTCTTAAGCTCAAATTGATTTGTTGTTTTCGGAGTAGGAGTGGAGAAGGTTAGTAACATTTGAGCTGCTTGTACAGCTTCTTCTCCAGCAATTCCTTTGCCTTGACCTTGTGCAACTGGAGTTGTTTGGTGTGGTGCAGACACAGGTTCTCGTAACACTACCCCTCCTACTGGTTGTCTTTGAGGCATGTTTAGAGTTTCCAAACTCAGTTGGATTCCTTGTTGTAATGCAGCCTCTTCTTCATCCATCAAACTTATCTGTCTCTCAGGAACTTTGGATCCTTCATCTTTTCCCTTTTTGGCGTCTTTCCTTCTCCTTTTTTGTTTTTGAGGTGGAGAATCAGTAGATACTGAAGTATCAAGTCTCTTCTTCCTTTTGGGAAGACTTGCGTAGGAGGACTCTGATTGTCTGGATTTGTGTTGAGAGGGAGAGGATTTAGGTGTGTCTTCAGTGGTTGTGCTGGAGGCCATCTTTAAGTATCTTTTGAAGTAATTTGCCTTCTTGATTCGTTCAGTGAGCAGAGCTTCAGGAATGGCCATGCCAAAGATCACTTTGTTCGTACCTTTGGCAACATATTTCAAGTTACCAAGCAAAAATTCACTGCTCGCCTCATGTAAAACTGTTTCTTTTCTCGGATTGAACTGATATATCTGCTGCAAGTGTTGGATGATTAACTTAGAGAACCGAATGCTAGGAATCACTCTCTTGTTGCCATCTTTCCTTCCTTTGACTTGATTTAAGAAGTTTTGTCTGTCGGTGATGAATGTGTTCATGGCCAATGAGAATTCTTCCCAAATGCGATCGGCAAAGTCGACATTCCTTTGTTTGACAATTCCCCACACGATTTGTAAAATTGGAGCCCTTACTCTGTCAAACCCTGACGTTTTCCCGGCTAAACATTGGTTGAGGATGGTGGCAATGGCTCTCCAGGGTTGATGCATATCATTGGTGATTATGGCAGAGGCCCGTGTTAGTTTTGTAGGATATCCTAGTTCTTCCACAAAATCCATTAGTTCATCAGTTGTTGGTGGTGGGACAAAAGTATTAGTAGGATCTCGAGGTGTTATTCCAAGGTTCTCCCTAAGAGTTTCTGAGTCAATATCATACCATTGATCATCAATCTTGCAGGAGTATTTTGCAGTGATCTTGTGTTACACATTGGATTTCACAAACACATCAAACCATGTTCACACAAGGCGTATATTATTAGGTTTTAGAGAGAGAATGAGTTAGAGGTTTGGGAACTTAGTGAGAGAAAGTGAAAATATTATTATGAGCTCCAACCCTCTACCTTGGGAGGTAGAGGGTATTTATAGTCTTACACAAATCGCCACCTACGGGCTGTGGATCAGACATACAGTGGGTAAAGACCCGTCCGTCCTCCACGGTGTTACTAAACTAAATACTACTTAACTTATAATAACTACGACTACGAGCTTTCTAATGATTACATACACTTGAGGTGACCGACACTTTAATAACTGGATTTACTAAATCCTAACAATCTCCCCCTAAGGGAGGTCACCTCAAATTACATTAAATACAAACATATATTACATTAAGATTGTTCTTGAATTCTTGTTCCTGTTCTTTGCTCAGTAGCTCGTAGTCTTTGATTCTTCATTTTTGCATGTTTGGATAATCCAAGTGGAGGTCTTAATGATCCACGATAATGAGTTTTGAGCCATTTGAGATCATCATTAAATCTGACTCTTCCTTGTAGTGTTGGTATTATGTGATGTTGTGACATTTGGACCGACATGCTCACATTCTGGATCATGAAATCTTTTCATCGGAGTAGCGGAAGCTTTAGTTGATTTATGATATTTGCAGCAGCAAGCGAAGCATGGAGAAAATATCGAGTCATTGATGCACCAATCATGATATCTTTGGAAATGAGTGTGTTGTGTGAGCATGCGGCTATGGATTGACCTCTCCATTCTGATCAGTTGCAAACGTCGGGCGTACCTACATAGTTAGCATAAAGCGCACGAAAGTGTCTTTGATCACTTTCGTTGAATTGAGGTACACGCCCCACGGTTCCCCGTTGATTAGTACAAGTACGCCTGTGATCGTATAATTCAAGAATCTCCTTATAGGTTTCGCAGCTGTTTTAGATGTTCTCAAACCGGAACGTCTCAAAGAAGACAACACGGAGTGAGTGAACCGTGAATTGAGATTCACGATTGATGAAATGATTTAAAAACAATCGTCTGCTTCAATAAAGTGGTTTTGCAATACAACGAAGGTTTTAAGGAAAATCAATTATCAATCATAAACACCTTTAATTTTGAAACATTATACTGAGTCGATGTGCTAGAGAAAGGATTTTTAAGCACAACAACCGGTTTTTCAAAGGTATCCGTCAATCCATAACCTGAACCAGGATTGATTCATAATTATGAATTGCCCCATTATTTCTGTTCAGTTGTCACATGATTGATCTATTGGATAGATCTCACATGCTACCCACCAGGAGCTTGTTTGATGTTGGCTCCAGAAGGCTTTCCATCTTCATTGTGAATATGATTGCATATCACTCAGAAGTTCAGGCAATACCACAAGGATAATGCGTAGGACTCATAAGATATAATATCTCTTTCCACATTGTGTGAAACAGAGAGTCTTCATAGTCAGTGTCCTAATGAGATTTATTTGATGATCTCGTGGCTCTAGACTCAATTGTGCACATTTGGTTCCTATGCCGGAGACTAGGGAGAGGGTCTTTTTCTTCAATATCAACAATCTTTAAGAGAAAGTCGATAGATTATGTAGGTTCCCCTTGAGAATGAAACAAGCCCTATTAAGAGGAACCTGAGTAGCTTGGGAAGTTTAGAGCAGTGCGTCACTGGGTCCATGACGTCTTGTCGTCAATACCAGTGTTACCTTAGTAACCACCAGTAGCATATGAATTGAACCCGGTTTCTGCCCTAAGGTTGAATTATTGGAGGGCTATTTATTTTCACCCTTTTCTCATCTAATTCTTTTTCATTCTTCACCTCGTGCTTACCGAGACTTTATTACTAGAACCTTGTTGGGTTTATTCTAGTACTAGCTCTGTCTCAGTCCGCACTCTTCCCATATTCTCATTTTTCTCCTTTTTTCATCATACCTAAGGACTTCTACACTATCTAGTGGATTGTCCCTGGGTAGATCCCTCCGGTTCTGGGGGATCATGGGAACAAATACCTAACCTTATCATCCTTATATCACCACGCATAAAGTAAATTTGGTCGGTCTATTTGGTATTGTTCATCTGCCATTGGAACCAATTGAAAACCATTTGAAAATCAATCCAGATATTTGTGATATATTATCAAAGCATTTTGTATCTGAATTGTTTTTGATATTTTTAGAAACAGAGCTCCCCCTCAACATGTGCATCATGTATCGTTTTGGCACACGGAGGAAAGAGGAAGAATTAACTTCTTTGATTACCATTTTCTAAGAGATATCAACATCACTTCCCTGATCAAATCAAGTAGATAAAGCATATTGGGGAAGGATGAGGTTTTTATAAATTTGCTCCCCCTCAATATGTGCCTCGAGGTTTGAAAGAGTTTTTCACATATTAGAAGGAACCTGCACTTAGAGACAAGTCAATCACGTTTTAATTCTTTGTGATTTAAAAAGATGCTCCCCCTCAACATGTGCATGGAAAATTTGAAATCGTTTGGCACATGTGGGGAGGAAAGCTTGCTAAACACTTATTAAACCATTTATCGAATTATCAGTTTAAATCCAATTAAAATCACAAATTCTCCCCCGATCACAATTTTCAAATCATTTGAGATTTGTGATCTCTGTAGATTTAAATTGATTTTGAAAGCTTTTGAGGGGAGATGTGACTAGATTATAAGAAACATTTAACCGATAAGGATCAAATTTGAGACTTTTAGACTCCAAAGATTAAACATGCTTGAGTATCTTTTGAAAACATAATTATAACAAAAGTCTAGAATCAAATGTATACAATATTGTAAAACATTGTTCTTTTTGATTATTCAAGAGTAGACCTTTCTCGATTAGTCCAATTGTTTGAAAATACACTTTTTGATTGAAATCATTCTCCCCCTCAATCAATGACATATGTTGTTGATTGAAGGATAGAGATATTGACAAATGAAAAGCCCGGATGATTTTCAAAAGTAGAGTCTGAAGTATTTTCAAAGCAATTTTGTTTTAATTAGATGACAAATATTTTTCAGAAGAATCATTTGAAGGAAAAATATTTGAAAGAAAACATTTGTCTTTTTAACGACAAACATTTGTTTTTAGAATCAAAGCATGAGATTTGAAGATTTAAGATAAAGCATGGCTCTGTTCTTTATTTAAAAAACGGGGTTACAGCCTGAAATGACAATAAACCATGGTTTTACTTTCTCCCAAAAATTTTTTTTTTGATTTTTTGATTTTTTTTTGTACATTCGAACAACATCTAAAGACCTGTGTCATTCTTTGAGTGACAACACAAAGACCGTAGATATTATCGAATCGAGAAAAACATGACAAAATGACAATATTTTTTTGAAAATTTTCAAGATTTTCAAATTTTTTATGGATTTTGAAAGTTTTATATTTTTCTATTTGCTTTTTGAACGTTTTGTAATTTTGTATTTTGCTTTTCGAATAAATATTTACAAGAGATGGATGAAGAAAGACCTTTAATCCTCGTCTTCCTCTTGAAGACGTTTGAGTGTTTCCGGTTGTAGACTCTTTAGACCAAGACATGGAAGGATAAACTCAAAACGTTCTCTAGGAAGAGCTTTGGTGAAGATGTCTGCTAATTGGTATTCAGACCTCACAAAATAGAGTTCCACCACACCGTTCTCCACTTGCTCCCTGATGAAATGATGTTGAATGTCGATGTGCTTTGCTCTTGAGTGTTGAACGTTGTTGCATGAGAGAGCAATAACACTTTTATTATCACAGTACAGAGGGATTTTGTTGAATTCAAAGCCATAGTCAGATAATTGGGATCTCATCCATATGATTTGAGCACAACAAGATGACATGGCTATGTATTCAACCTCTGTAGAGGATATAGAGGTACTCATTTGTTTCTTTAACGACCAACTTACAAGCTTATCACCCAAAAACTGAGCTCCTCCTGACGTGCTTCGACGAGTATCTTGACATCCTGCATGATCAGCATCTGCATAGGCTGTTAGTGACATACCGGTGTCCTTCGGGTACCAAAGTCCCATTTTGATGGTTCCTTGGAGATACCGAAAGACCCTTTTAACCGCTTCAAGGTGCTTTTTAGTAGGCTTAGCTTGATATCTAGCACACATGCATACAGCGAACAAGATGTCTGTTCTACTGGCTGTAAGGTACATCAGGGATCCAATCATACTGCGATATTTCGTTTGATCAACCATGATCCCTGAGTGGTCCTCATCCAGCTTAGTACGTTCTATCATGGGGGTGTCAACAGGGTCACAAGAATCAAATCCAAATTTCTTTAAAATCTCATTTGCATATTTAGATTGATTTATAAAAATGCCTCTGGGACTTTGTGAAATTTGTAATCCTAAGAAAAATGACATTTGTCGTATCATTGACATTTGAAATTTGGAACCCATTTCATTTGAAAAGCGATCACATTCATTGGGGTCAGTCGAGGCAAAAATAATATCTTCAACATAGATTTGAACATGGATTAAATGTTTGCCTGACTTTCTGGTGAACAATGTCGGATCAACTGCTCCTTTGCTGAATCCAGTAGATAGAAGAAACTTTGATAGCGTATCATACCATGCTCTTGGAGCTTGCTTCAAGCTGTAAAGAGCCTTCTTCAAGCGATAGACATGAGTAGGATGCTTAGGATTCACAAAGCCTTTCGGTTGGCTGACGTAGACGACTTTTTTAAGATCTCCGTTAAGAAAAGCCGTCTTCACATCCATCTGATAGACTACCATATTCTTACTTGCAGCATTAGCCAGGAAGATTCTAATTGCCTCGATGCGTGCAACTGGAGCAAATGATTCTTCAAAGTCAATACCCTCCTCTTGACGATATCCTTTTGCAACCAATCAAGCCTTGTTCTTTAAAACATCACCATGCTCATCAAGTTTTACTTTGAAGATCCACTTTAGGACAATGATCATAGCACAGTCAGGAGCAGGTACTAATTCCCATACATCTAGTCGATCAAACTCATGAATTTCTTCTTGCATGGTATTGAACCAGCTGTCTTCATTCATAGCAGTTTTAACGTCTTTTGGTTCGATCTTAGAGAGTACAGAGTTGAAGAAGCACCATAAGGCATCGGTTGCAAGTTGTCGACGAGTGGATACTGGACGAGAAGGGTTTCCAATGATGTTGTCCAATGGGTGATCATATGTCCATTTTCTAAGGTGTTCATGTGGTTGTTGTTGAGGAACAGAAGTAGCAGAGTCGATTTCTCCTGATGAAGATGGTTCAGATGATGATTCAGGAGCAAATATGTTTTCAAAGGGTTCATCTTCTGGAGGAGCAAAATTATTTTCATCATCTGTAACTGCAGCAACATTTCCATTGTGTACACTAGATGATTGAGGCATTGATGATGAGACCGAGTGATCAGCAGAAGGCGCTTCTTGACTTAGTGACATAGAAACTGAAGGGTTAACTTCATTGATAGGTATAGGAGCAACCTCTATTGATGGATTTGACAGATCATTAGAAATCGGCTCATAGTGTTCATCAAACATTGGATCAAACAGTTTCTTCAATTCATCTTCTGAAGAGGGTACATATGGAGTTGCTAGTAAGGATTTCGGTACAAGAGAAGAACTAATGGGACTATTTAGAAATGCGGGTCCAGAACTGGATTGTCCAGGAGCCATTTGATCGGTCAGCTCATCAAACATAACGTGAATTGTTTCCATGATATTTCGAGTTCTCTTGTTGTAGATTCAGAATCCTTTTCTGTTTGGTGCATATCCTACAAATACTTCAATGCTCGCATAACACAGCAAACACACGAAGGTATGATAAATCAGGTTTTTGATTTTGGACAAGTTCATACGGAGTTTTTCCATGAATTGTGTGAATTAGGGACCGATTTTGAGTGTAGCATGCAGTGGCAATGGCTTCAGCCCACAGAAATGTTGGAACCTTTGAGAAAATTAGCATTGTTATTGCGGCTTCCACAAGAGTTCGATTTCGTTTTTCAACTACACCGTTCTGTTGAGGAGTTTGTGGAACACTTCTTTGAGGACTGATTCCAATACTCTCATAAAATTCACTGAGTTCTCTATTAACAAACTCAGTTCCATTGTCAGTTTGGAAGATTCTGACGGTCTTGTTAAGTCCAACCTGCAGCTGTTTAATAAGTTTAATGATGACATCTGGAGTTTCATCCTTTGTCCTCAAGAACTTAACCCAAGTGAATCGGGAGTAGTCATCAACCACAACTAACACATATTTCTTGCCATTAATAGTGTGAACTCTCATCGGTCCACATAAATCCATGTGAATGGTATGTAGAACTTCCATAATAGAATTTGTGGGTTTGGGTTTGTGGGCATATTTCTCGCTTTTTCCCAATTGGCATGCTGAACAAAGATGATCCTTTTCATACTTTAATCTGGGTAAGCCTCTTACAAGGTCCTTTCTGGAAAGATTGTTAATGGTGTTGAAGTTCAAGTGATTGAGACGACGGTGCCATAACCATGACTTTGTTTTCGAAGCCTTTGACAACAAGCAGATTGGAGAAGACTTCATCATGTCTTCGATAGAGATGATGTATAGATTTGAACCACGAGTTCCTCTTAACAATTCCACACCATCAAGTTCTCTAACGAAACAAGTATGTTTTCTAAAAGCCACTTCTAGATCGGAATCACAGAATTGACCAACAGAGAACAAGTTATGACCAAGACCTTCAACATAATATACCCTGGAGATTACACTTTTACCAACAACATAGTCTCCATAACCCATAATTGCACCGAAATGATCGTTCCCGAATCTAACAGTCCCGATGAATTTACTCACGAAGTTCATGAGCCGCGACCGGTCTTCAGTCATATGCATGGAACAGCCGAGTCCAGTACCACAGAACGATTCGAACGATCTGCAATTGAACACAGACAAGAATGGATAACTGGATAATTGGGATCCCCGTGCAAGAATGGGTTCCATTTGGTTAGTAACATTGATTGGAACACCCACATCGAAAGTAGAAACAATGGAATCATCAGGGATAGATGTAGTGCTAGTGTCCGTATTAGACCTATTCAAAGTATGTTCACTTCTTAGGGGAATAGTTCTACCAGTAGGCATCCATTTCCTAATGGGCATTGATCTATATAATTTAGTGAACATCTCATTAAGATTGAATTTGCGGCCAGTAGGTATCCACGATAACCTATGTTACTAAATTTCCTTCCTGTGGGTTTCCAATGTTTTCTAACCTTTTTCCGCCATTGTGTTCTAGCCTTCTTAGCTTTATTTTTTGCATTAACTATCTTAACAGGACATTTAACAACATTAATCAAATCATTCACACCACATTCAAGATTAGTAAAGTAAACCACGCAATCATTATTACATGTTTTGCCAAAAGTAGCAGAATTCGCATTAATTACAGTACGCTTAGAGCTAACACTAGAATCAACACGATTCGTTTTATTCAAATTCTCCCTAAGGTGATCTTCTACTCTCTTCCACTGAACATTCCTAGCATGCAAGGTCTTATCATTCTTTGTGTTTCATTGAGGCTTTGACCCGCTTGCTTCGGTATCACTTCTTACTCCTGTAGAGGGAATTGGAACATGTTTGGATTTAGTAAATCCAGTTATTAAAGTGTCGGTCACCTCAAGTATATGTAATCGTTAGAAAGCTCGTAATCATATTTATTTAATGTTAAGTAGTATTTAGTTAAGTAACACCGTGGAGGATGGACGGGTCTTTACCCACTGTATGCCTGATCCACAGCCCATAGGTGGCGATTTGTGTAAGACTATAAATACTCTCTACCTCCCAAGGTAAAGGGTTGGAGCTCATAATAAGATTTTCACTTTCTCTCACTAAGTTCCCAAACCTCTAACTATTTCTCTCTCTAAAACCTAATAGTGTACATCTCATAGTGATCATGGTTTGATGTGTTTGTGAAATCCAATATGTTACAAATGGTATCAAGAGCCATGGTTTGATCATATCTCTTACATATTCTTGGATTTTTAGTGGTTTTTTATGGTTTTTGAGTTTGAAAAAGTTTAATGGTATTTGCATCATTTGGACCATTTCTTGTGTTAAAGTTTGGATTTTGATTGTACTTTTGTGTTTAGGATCATCATAAGTGTTTAGGTTTTGATTTGGAAGGCTTGAATCATTGTGGTTGGATTGTTTTTGGAATCTAAAGTGGCGGTTTGTGTGTTTTGCATGTTAGCGATTTGAGTCTCGGTAAAGTATTTCAAGTGAGCGATTTGTCCCTGTTTTGGAAGCGATTTGTGTCAGTTCAAGTCACCATTTAAGCGATTTGTCCGGTAGTGGTTGTACTTGTGCGATTTATTCGAGTAGCGATTTGCCATTTTAGCGATTTGCTTATTTGCGAAGTTAATACTTTAAGCGATTTGCATTGTTTAAGCGATTTGTCATCTCTTTAGCAAGTAGCTTATTGAAGCGAGTTGTAAGTTTAAGCTTAATTTGTCTTAGTTGTTTATTTGTCTTGGTTTAAGCTTAATTTGCTTATTGAAGCGAGTTGATGAGTTAAGCGATTTGCTTGGTGATGCTTTGTCACTTTTGAGCGATTTGCTGTTTGTGTGATTTGTCTTGTTGAGCGATTTCTCTCTTGTCACTTAGTGCTTTTCTTCTTGACTACATTCTACGGTTTTCTCTTGATTTAGTAAAATCCCGTGAAAGAATCTATTTCCCGGTTTAATCATAGAGTTTTAAAATCCCGTGAAATCTGTAATCATGTCTACCAACATACCTACAATCATCTCTTCTGTTGCTGAGGACATTCAAGCAGTTGGGTCAGATACTCGTCCACCTATGCTTGACAGAATTGACTATGACTCATGGGCTCAACGAATTAGGTTGTATTGTCCGGGAAAGGAAAATGGAGTCAACATTCTCAAGTCAATTGATGAAGGACCTTATCAAGTTGAGACAACTAGAGACATACTCGATACTCCTGCAGATGGAACAATGATCTTTGGATTGGATAGACCGAAGATGTATGTTGAGCTCAGTGATAAGGAGAAAAAGGGATTCGATGCTAATATCAGGGCTTCAAACATTATTCTTCAGGGTCTTCCAAAAGACATTTACAAGCTGATCAATCACAACACTAAAGCTAAGGTAGTTTGGGACAATGTCAAGATGCTTCTCTCTGGTTCAGAACTTACCAAGGAAGACAGAGAATCACAACTGTATGATGAATTTGAGCATTTTAAGATGAAACCAGAAGAAAGTATTTATGAATATTACGTGAGATTTCACAAACTTGTGAATGATATGAGGAATATCAAAATGACCATGCCAAATATTCAGCTGAACTCAAAGTTTGTGAACAACATGAATCCCGAATGGCACAAATTTGTCACCTCCGTGAAGCTAACCAAAGGATTGAAGAACACCAACTATGAGCAACTGCATGCCTTCCTTCTCCAAAATGAGAGACATGCTATGTTTGAATGAAGGATTCTTGAACAGTTCAAATCTAAGCAGGGAGAAACCAGTTCGTTAAATGACTCAACAGCCTTCTACACCAATGTTGGAATTACCACCAAAGCTTCTCAAGGCATACCCACAGGTAATGGAAATTACAAGCTCATCCCTGATCCAGCATACAAGCCTCCTGACTCAAACACACTCATGGAAAACTTTATTAATCAATTATCTCTCATGGTTAGTCAAAATATGAACTCCCTCCCACACACCAACAATAATCTCAGAACAGCATCCAATTCACACAATCAAGCTACTGTCAGAGATGGTAAGGTTGTGGTGCGGAATGTGCAAGGAAGACGATATGAACAAGGGATGGTTGGAGCAGGTTATGGTAATGCTGGAGTAGGTGGAGGATATGTGGCAAATCAGAATCGTGGAAGAAATGCCAATCAAGGGCAAGCAAAGCCACCAAATGCTACAACTGTGGTGATGAGGGACATATTGCAGGAACCGCACATCTCCAAAACGCCCACGAATGCGAATACTTCAGAGACAAGATGTTGCTTGTGCAAGCTCGGGACAATGGAGCAGCTCTGGATGAAGAGGAGTTGTTGTTTCTTGCTGAAGGGAATGCTAAGACCTATGATGCGAATGTAGATGAGCAGCCAATTCAGGAAATAGGTCAAAATCATCAAAATGCCTTTCAAGTTGCGCATCGTGATGCATTTGACTCGATGTCGATGATGAACCCGCCGCCCGACAATCTTCATGGCTCGCATCTCACCTATGGTCTCTCCAAAGGTCTCATCACCACAACAGGCTGGTCCATCCAAAGAGTCAATCATCTCGGAGGTATTAAAACTATACGATGAGGTTGATGAGCAAAAGATACATAATGAAGTACAATCTCTTGAAAGTTATGAATCAGATATTGATAATGAGGGAAATAGTAATATTGTCCCATATGATCAATATGTGACATAAAGTGAAAGTGAGATTGTACCAAGTGATGTATCTTCTGCAGTCAATGATGACTATGTACTTGATGAATACACTGCATGTGCCCCTGATGATTCGGTTACCTCTGAACTGAATGCCTATAAAGAACAAGTTTCTATTTATGAACAACGTGCTAAGTTTGAGTTAACTACCCGTGAGCAGGAAACGGATGACCAAATGCGTACAATTATTAGAAAAAGTAATTTTAGAGAAGAATTGTTAAAACAAGAGTTAAACTCCTTACAAGAAAAGCTTTCTAAAACTGTTAAGCAAAAGCAAGAGCTTCAAGATAATGTTAAAATGCTTAAACAAGAATTTAACGCTAAGGAATCAAAACTTTTGAATGACTTTTCTAATCTAAAACCTTTGAAAAACAAGCTTGAAAATAAGTTGTACGTACAAGGGAACACCATTCAGACTGCTCACATGGTCACTAAGCATAGAGTCTTAAGTGATAAGCATAGTATTCCCATTATAAAGGATCCCAATCCTGAGTATGGTAAGAAAGCAAGAGAAGCTCAGAAGGTAATCTATGATGGCAATGAGATTCTTAAGCCCAGGCAAACACCATCATGTATAGGAAGCACGGAAGAGGATAGAAAATTAGATGACGCATCTAGGGAGAAAATGGATAAGAAGCTTAACGATCCTGCGTGTAAAGAGAATAAAATAACGATCAAACCCCATGATTACAATAAGGAAAATTGGATCTCCCTGAACAAGTTTAAGGCTCAAACTCTATTAACCCCAGAACAAGTTTTTTGGAAAAAGGACATGGATAAACAAAAGGTTAATGTACTTGTTGAAACGAACACTCCCTTTAGGAAAATGCCTGTAGCTACTGTGTATCCTCCAAATACACCAATGCACTTAGTTCCTAGAACTATTGCTACTAATAGCAAGACCTTAATCAGCCTGTATGTTGTTTATCAACTATTCGTTGATTTTGAGAAGACATGTAAGAAGAGAATCACACCTACAGGGATAACTGAAGAGAAAAGGGGTTTTGAGCAAACTAAAGATTGTTATTTAACTGAGGTCATGCCTTTCTTTAAACAATTAAAAGGTCAATTTTAGAGTCTTAAAAAGGGGATAGATTCAGATATTAAAGAAATGGAAAAGGAATTTGATGCTATGATAGTTGAAGTCAATGACTATGAGCGTGAATTAAAATACAATGAGATTGAGAGGAAGAATTTGCATACCTTGAATGAGAATCTGATCTCTGAATGTATCACTCAAGATGTGTTTTACACTGCCACGAATTGTTCAATTAATGCATCTCGATTTCATGAATTATCTGTTGCTCTGAAATTCTCCCATGATCGTGTCATTGAGCTTGAAAAAACTAACTCTAAATTGCATGAGAAAATTGAACAGGATGATCATGATAACCTGGTGAAACATTATTCTAAACTGGAAGTTGAGCATCTTGCTTTACAATTAAAATATCAACATCTAAAAGAAAATGTTAAAACCTCAAATATCAAGACATCCTTGGATGCTCTGAATTTGATGCGCTTTTGAAATAAGCAAACGAGATGAACATATTCGAGCTCATTGTAACACGATCAGAAAAATGAGAACCCAAATTTCACAATTAAAGGGTGAAAAGAACAACGTGACCACTCCCAAATGCCTCCTCCTTTAGATTCTCAGTATTCTCAAACGTTTCATCTTCAAAACTTGGTTAATGTTTAACAAAAAGAAAATGAGAGTTTTCTAGAAGAAAATGAAAAGGTTAAACGACACTTTAAAGAGTTATATGATTCAATGAAAGTCACTCGTGACAATAACAACGAAAAAATAACATCTTTACAAAAGGAAATTGAGAATCTGAGGAGTCAGGAAAAAGGGAAATTTCCACTTGTCTTTAATGAGAATGTTGCATCAAAGTCATCTGCAGACTGCAAATATACTGTGACTATTAAATACATTCCTCCTCATCTTAGAAATATTGAACTTGTGTTTCATAACTATTTTGCTCACCTTAAGGATAGTCTAGAATGTCTCCATGAGATTGTAGAAGAGGATTTCATAAATAAGACACTTGATAGAGAGATTAGGTTTGCTTGCATTCAGGCCAAACGATCTCAAGAGTTGTTAGAATGTTTAATAGCAACATGTCCTAAATCCTTAGGTGCGAAAGGCAAAGCTGTAATGCCTTGCTCGATGCCTAGTGATAAGTATGCAACTCATTCTATGCCCAGTATTAAGCAAGTAAACTCTAGAGTGCCTTCAAATAGTTCAGATCCCTGCACTTCTAGTTCAGGAATGCAAAAAGTAGCAAAATCAACTAATGTTCCAATTCCTTCTACAGGAGTAAGAAGTGACACCAAAGCGAGCGGGTCAAAGCCTCAAGGCAACATAAAGAATGATAGGACCTTGCATGCTAGGAGTGTTCAGTGGAAGAGAGTAGAAGATCACCTTAGGGAGAATTTGAATGAAACGAATCGTGTTGATTCTAGTGTTAG
Source organism: Chrysanthemum makinoi (assembly GCA_910596185.1). NCBI lineage: Eukaryota > Viridiplantae > Streptophyta > Magnoliopsida > Asterales > Asteraceae > Chrysanthemum > Chrysanthemum makinoi. The sequence continues at coordinate 143,486,495 of OU343217.1, read as the reverse complement.
CTCTAAGCGTACTGTAATTAATGCGAATTCTGATACTATTGAAAAAACATGTAATGATGATTGCGTGGTTTCTGTTACTAATCTTGAATGTAATGTGAATGATTTGATTAATGCTGTTAAATGCCCTGTTAAGATAGTTAATGCAAAAAATCAAGCTAAGAAGGCTAGAAAGCAATGGCAGAAGAAGGTTAGAAAATATTGGAAACCCACAGGAAGGAAATTCAGTAACATAGGTTATCAGTGGATACCTACTGGCCGCAAATTCAATCTTAATGAGATGTGCCCTAAATTATCTTGATCAATGCCCATTAGGAAATGGATGCCTACTGGTAGAACTATTCCCTTAAGAAGTGAACATACTTTGAATAGGTCTAATACGGACACTAGCACTGCATCTATCCCTGATGATTCCATTGTTTCTACTTCTGATGTGGGTATTCCAATCACTATTACTAACCAAATAGAACCCATTTTTGCATGGGGATCCTAATTATCCAATTATCCATTCTTGTCTGTGTTCAACTGCAGATCGTTCAAATCGTTCTGTGGAACTTGGACTCAGGCTGTTCCAAGCATATGACCGAGATCGCCATGCTCATGAACTTCGTGAGTAAATTCATCGGATCTGTTAGATTCGGAAACGACCATTTTGGAGCAATTATGGGTTATGGAGACTATGTTGTTGGCAAAAGTGTAATCTCCAGGGTATATTATGTTGAAGGTCTTGGTCATAACTTGTTTTTTGTTGGTCAATTCTGTGATTCCGATCTAGAAGTGGCATTTAGAAAACATACTTGTTTCCTTAGAGAACTTGATAGTGTGGAACTATTAAGAGGAACTCGAGGTTCAAATCTATACACCATCTCTATCGAAGACATGATGAAGTCTTCTCCAATCTGCTTGTTGTCAAAGGCTTCAAAAATAAAATCATGGTTATGGCATCGTCATCTCAATCACTTGAACTTCGGCACCATTAATAATCTTTCCAGAAATGATCTTGTAAGAGGCTGACCCAGATTAAAGTATGAAAAAGATCATCTTTGTTCAGTATGCCAATTGGGAAAAAGCAAGAAATATGCCCACAAACCCAAACCCACAAACTCAGTAATGGAGGTTCTTCATACCCTTCATATGGACTTGTGCGGACCAATGAGAGTACAAACAATTAATGGGAAGAAATATATTTTAGTCGTTGTTGATGACTATTCTCGATTTACTTGGGTAAAGTTTTTGAGGACAAAGGACGAAACTCCAGATGTCATAATCAAACTTATCAAGCAGCTTCAGGTTCGACTTAACAATACTGTTAGAATTATTCGAACAGACAATGGCACAGAGTTCGTTAACAAAGACTTAAGTCAATTTTATGAAAGTGTTGGAATCAGTCATCAAAGAAGTGTTCCACAAACTCCTCAACAGAACGGGGTTGTTGAAAGACGAAATCGAACTCTTGTGGAAGCCGCAAGAACAATGCTAATTTATTAAAAGGTTCCAATTTTTCTCTGGGCTGAAGCCATTGCCACTACCTGCTACACCGAAAATCGTTCCCTCATACACACATCTCATGGAAAAACTCCATACGAACTTGTCCATAAACAAAACCGATCTTTTCTACCTTCGTGTGTTTGGTGCGTTGTGCTATCCAACGAATGACGGTCAAGATTTAGGTAAATTAAGAGCTAAGGCGAACATTGGAGTTTTTTTAGGTTATGCATCAAACAAGAAGGGTTACCGAATCTACAATAAAAGAACTCGAGATATCATGGAAACTATTCACGTCACGCTCGATGAGCTGTCCGGCAAATGGCTCCGTGTCAATCCAGCTTCTGACCCGCATCTCAACCTTCATCAAGTAGTCCTATCAGTTTTACTCTTGTTCCAAATCCCTCACCAAAGAACTCCTTATGTACCTCCTTCTGAAGATGATTTGAAGAAATTGTTTGATCTAATGTTTGATGAACACTATGAGCCAAGTGCTAATGATCTATCAATTCCATCAACAGAGGTCGCTTTCTATCCCGTCACAACGAAGTTAACCCTTCAGTTTCTATATCATTAAGTCAAGAAGCGCCTGCTGCTGATAACTTAGTCTCATCAACAAATCATCAATCATCGAGTATACATCATGGAAGTGTGTCTGACACCTATGATGGACATAATCCCTTAGCTACTCTTGAAGATGCCCCCTTTGAAAACATATTTGCTCCTGAATCATCATCAGATCCATCTTCATCAGGAGAAATTGACTCTGCTACTTCAATTCCTCAACACCAACCACACGAACACCTAAGAAAATGGACACATGATCATCCATTGGACAACATCATTGGAAATCCCTCTCGTCCAGTATTCACTCGTAAACAACTTGCAACTAATGCCTTATGGTGCTTCTTCAACTCCGTACTATCCAAGATCGAACCAAAAGACATTAAAACTGCCATGAATAAAGACAGCAGGTTCAATGCCATGCAAGAAGAAATTCATTAGTTTGATCGACTAGATTTATGGGAATTAGTACATGCTCCTGACTGTGCTATGATCATTGCCCTAAAGTGGATCTTCAAAGTAAAACTTGATGAGCATGGTGATGTTTTAAAGAACAAGGCTCGATTGGTTGCAAAAGGATATTGTCAAGAGGAGGGTATTGACTTTGAAGAATCATTTGCTCCAGTTTGCACGATCGAGGAAATCGAATCTTCCGGCTAATGCCGCAAGTAAGAATATGGTAGTCTATCAGATGGATGTGAAGACGGCTTTTCTTAACGGAGATCTTAAAGAAGTCGTATACGTCAGCCAACCGAAAGGCTTTGTGAATCCAGAGCATCCTACTCATGTCTATCGCTTGAAGAAGGCTCTTTACGGTTGAAGCAAGCTCCAAGGGCATGGTATGATACGCTATCAAAGTTTCTTCTATCTACTGGATTCAGCAAAGGAGCAGTTGATCCGACATTGTTCACCAGAAAGTCAGGCTAACATTTAATCTATGTTCAAATCTATGTTGATGATATTATTTTTGCCTCGACTGACCCCAATGAATGTGACCGCTTTTCAAATGAAATGGGTTCCAAATTTCAAATGTCAATGATGGGACAAATGTCATTTTCTTGGGATTAATAATTTCACAAAGTCCCGAAGGCATTTTTATAAATCAATCTAAATATGCAAATTAGATTTTAAAGAAATTTGGATTTGATTCTTGTGACCCCTGTTGACACCCCCATGATAGAATGTACTAAGTCGATGAGGACCACTCAGGGATCATGGTAGATCAAACGAAATATCGCAGTATGATTGGATCCCCGATGTACCTCACAGCCAGACCGCATATCTTGTTCGCTGTATGCATGTGTGCTAGATGTCGCTAAGCCTACTAAAAGGCACCTTGAAGCGGTTAAAAGGGTCTTTCGGTATCTCCAAGGAACCATCAATATGGGACTTTGGTACCCAAAGGACACCGGTATGTCACTAACACCTATACAGATGCGATCATGCAGATGTCAAGATACTCGTCGAAGCACGCCAGAGGAGCTCGTTTTTGGGTGATAAGCTTGTAAGCTGGTCGTCAAAGAAACAAATGAGTACTTCTATATCCTCTACAGAGGTTGAATACATAGCCATGTCATCTTGTTGTGCTCAAATCCTATGGATGAGATCCCAATTATCTGACTATGGCTTTGAATTCAACAAAATCCCACTGTACTGTGATAATAAAAGTGCTATTGCTCTTTCCTGCAACAACGTTCAACACTCAAGAGCAAAGCATATCGACATTCGACATCATTTCATAAGGGAACAAGTGGAGAACGGTGTGGTGGAACTCTATTTTGTGAAGACTGAATACCAATTAGCAGACATCTTCACCAAAGCTCTTCCTAGAGAACGTTTTGAGTTTATCTTTCCACGTCTTGGTCTAAAGAGTTTACAACCGGAGACACTCAAACGTCTTCAAGAGGAAGACGAGGAGTAAAGGTCTTTCTTCATCCATCTCTTGTAAATATTTATTCGAAACACAAAATACAAAATTAGAAAACCTTCAAAAAGCAAATAGAAAAATATAAAACTTTCAAAAATCCATAAAAAATTTGAAAATCTTGAAAATTTTCAAAAAAAAAAAAAATCATTTTGTCTTGTATTTCTCGATTCGATAATATCTACGGTCTTTGTGCTGTCATTCAAAGAATGACCGGATCTTTAGATGTTGTTCGAATGTTCAAAAAAAAAAAAAAAAAAATCAAAAATTATTTTTGGGAGAAAGTAAAACAATGGTTTGTCTTTTCTGGCAGTAACCCGTTCTTCGAAGAAAGAACAGAGCCATGCTTTATCTTAAATCTTCAAACCTCATGCTCTGATTCTAAAAACAAATGTTTGTCGTTAAAAAGACAAATGTTTCCTTTCAAATATTTTTCCTTCAAATGATTCTTCTGAAAAATATTTGTTATCTAATGAAAACAAAATTGCTTTAAAAATACTTCAGACTCTACTTTTAAAAATCATCCGGGCTTTTCATTTGTCAAAATCTCTATCCTTCAATCAACAACATATGTCATTGATTGAGGGGGAGAATGATTTCAATCAAAAAGAGTATTTTTCAAACAATTGGCACGTAATCGAGAAAGGTCTACTTTTGAATAATCAAAAAGAACAATGTCTTACAATATTGTATACAATTGGTACAAGACCTTTGTTATTATTATGTTTTCAAAAGATACTCAAGCATGTTTAATCTTTGGAGTCTAAAGTCTCAAACTTGATCCTTATCGGTTAAATGTTTCTCATAATCAAGTCACATCTCCCCTCAAAAGCTTTCAAAATCAATTTAAATCTACAGAGATCACAAATCTCAAATGATTTGAAAATTTTGATCGGGGGAGAATTTGTGATTTAAATTGGATTTAAACTGATAATTCGATAAATGGATTCATAAATGTTTAGCAAGCTTTCCTCCCCACATGTGCCAAACGATTTCAAATTTTTCATGCACATGTTGAGGGGGAGCATCTTTCTTAAACCACAATGAATTGAAACGTGATTGATTTGTCTCTAAGTGCAGGCTCCTTCTAATATGTGCAAAACTCTTTCAAACCTCGAGGCACATATTGAGGGGGAGCAAACTTATGAAAACCTCATCCTTCCCCAATATGCTTTATCTACTTGATCTAATCAGGGAAGTGATGTTGATATCTTTTAGAAAATGGTAATCAAAGAAGTTAATCCTTCCTCTTGCCTCCGTGTGCCAAAACGATTTCAAATACATGATGCACATGTTGAGGGGGAGCTCTGTTTCTAAAAATTTACTTTATGTATGGTGATATAAGGATGATAAGGTTAGGTATTAGTTCACATGATCCGCCAGAACCGGAGGTATCTACCCAGGGACAATCCACTAGATAGTGTAGTAGTCCTTAGGTATGATGAAAAAAGGAGAAAAGTGAGATATAGGAAGAGTGCAGACTGAGACATAGCTAGTACTGGAATAAACCCAACAAGGCTCTAGTCATGAAGTCTCGGTAAGCACTGAAGGGGTTGAAGAATGAAAAAGAAATGAAATGAGAAAAGGGTGAAAAAAAATATCCCTCCATTAATTCAACCTTAGGGCAGAAACCGGGTTCAATACATATGCTACTGGTGGTTACTAAGCTAACACTGGTATTGAAGACAAGACGTCATGGACCCAGTGACGCACTGCACTAAACTTCCCAAGTTACTCAAGTTCCTTTTAAAAGGGCTTGTTTCATTCTCACGGGGAACCCACATAATTTATCGACTTTCTCTTAGAGATTGTTGATATTGAAGAAGGAGACCCTCTCCCTAGTCTCCGATATAGGAATCCAAATGTGCACTATTGAGTCTAGAGCCACGAGATCATCTATAAATCTCATTAGGACGCATCATTCTTGATGTCTCACAGTTTCACACAATGTGGAATGTGAGAATATATTTTGAGAGTCCTACGCATTATCCTTGTGGTATTGCCATGACTTGTTGTGTCATCTGGACTTCTTCAATGGAGCGATTCAAAATTGAATTGTTCCTTGTCCAGGAAAATGGATTGACGGATTCCTTTGAAAACCAATGTGCTCAAAAATTCTTTTCTTTAGCAAGTCGACTGTGTATTATGTCTTCAAAATCAAAAGGGATATTTATGATTGATAATTGATTTTCCATAAAACCTTCGTTATATTGCAAAAACCTTTATATTTAATACATGATTGTTTTCAAATCATTTTCATCAATCAGTGAATCTCAATTCGCTGGTTCACTCATTCCGTGTTGTCTTCTTTGAGACGTTCTGGTTTGAGAACGGCTAGAGCAGCTGCGAAACCCTGTCAAGGAAATTCTTCGGAATTATACCTGATCACAGGCATTACTTGTACTGATCAACGGGGAACCGTGGGCCGTGTACCTCAATTCAACGAAAGTGATCAAAGACACTTTCATGCGTTTTATTGCTAACTGTTGTATGCAGGTACACCCGACGTTTGCGTACTGATCAGAATGGATAGATCAATCCATAGTCGCATGCTCACACAACACATTCAGTTCTAAAGAAATCATGATGAAGTGCATCAACGACTCTGATATTTTCACTCCATGCTTCTACTACGCTGCTGCAAATATCATGAATCAACTAAAGCTTCCGCTACTCTGATGAAAAGATTTCATGATCCAGAATGTGAGCATGTCTGTCCAAAAGTCACAGCTTCACATAATTTCAACACTACAATGGAAGAGTCAGAGATTTATGATAGCTGATGATCTCAATGTCGGCTAAAACTCATTATCACTTGGATCAGTTAAAGACCTCCACTTAGATTAACCAAACATGCAAAAATGAAGAATCAATGACTACGGGCTACGAGAAAAGAACATTATCAAGAATCCAAGAACAATCTTAATGTTTTATCTGTTTGTATTCAGTGTAATTTGAGGTGACCTACCTTAGGGGGAGATTGTTAGGATTTAGTAAATCCAGTTATTAAAGTGTCGGTCACCTCAAGTATATGTAATCGTTAGAAAGCTCGTAGTCGTAGTTATTTAATGTTAAGTAGTATTTAGTTAAGTAACACCGTGGAGGACAGACGGGTCTTTACCTACTGTATGCCTGATCCACAGCCCATAGGTGGCGATTTGTGTAAGACTATAAATACCCTCTACCTCCCAAGGTAGAGGGTTGGAGCTCATAATAAGATTTTCACTTTCTCTCACTAAGTTCCCAAACCTCTAACTATTTCTCTCTCTAAAACCTAATAGTGTACGCCTCATAGTGATCATGGTTTGATGTGTTTGTGAAATCCAATATGTTACAGAACATTAGTTGATTTTGCTACTTTTTGCATTCCTGAACTAGAAGTGCAGGGATCTGAACTATTTGAAGGCACTTTAGAGTTAACTTTCTTAATACTAGGCATAGAATGGGTTGCAGAATTGGCACTAGGCATAGAACAAGGCATCACAGCTTTATCTTGTGCACCTAAGGATTTAGGACATGTTGCTCTTAAACATTCTAGCAGCTCTTGAGATCGTTTGGCCTGAATGCAAGCAAACCTAATCTCTCTATCAAGTGGCTTATTTATGAAATCCTCTTCTACAATCTCACGGAGACATTCTAGACTATCCTTAAGGTGAGAAAAATAGTTATGAAACACAAGTTCTTTATTTCCAAGATGAGGAGGAATGATTTTAACAGTCACAGTATATTTGCAGTCTGCAGATGAATTTGATGCAACATTCTCATTAATGACAAGTGGCAATTTCCCTTTTCCCTGATTCCTCAGATTCTCAATTTCCTTTTGTAAAGAAGTTATCTTTTTGTTGTTCTTGTCACGAGTGACTCTCATTGAATCATATAACTCTTTAAAGTGTCGTTTAACCTTTTCATTTTCTTCTAGAAAACTCTCATTTTCTTTTTGTAAAACATTAACCAAGTTTTGAAGATGAAACATTTGAGAATACTGAGAATCTAAAGGAGGAGGCATTTGGGAGCTAGTCACGTTGTTCTTTTCACCCTTTAATTGTGAAATTTGGGTTCTCATTTTTCTGATCGTGTTACAATGAGCTCGAATCTGTTCATCACGTTTGCTTATTTCAAAAACTGCATCAAATTCAGGAGCATCCAAGGATGTCTTGATATTTGAGGTTTTAACATTTTCTTTTAGATGTTGATATTTTAATTGTAAAGCTAGATGCTCAACTTCCAGTTTAGAATAATGTTTCACCAGGTTATCATGATCATCCTGTTCAATTTTCTCATGCAATTTAGAGTTAGTTTTTTCAAGCTCAATGACACGATCATAGGAGACTTTCAGAGCAACAAATAATTCATGAAATTGAGATGCATTAATTGAACAATTTGTGGCAGTGTAAAACACATCTTGAGTGATACATTCAGTGATCAGATTCTTATTCAAGGTATGCAAGTTCTTCCTCTCAATCTCATTGTATTTTAATTCACGCTCATAGTCATTGACATCAACTATCATAGCATCAAATTCCTTTTCTATTTCTTTAATATCTGAATCTATCCCCTTTTTCAGACTCTCAAATTGACCTTTTAATTGTTTAAAAAAAGGCATGACTTCAGTTAAATAACATTCTTTAGTTTGCTCAAAACGCCTTTCCCCTTCAGTTATCCCTGTCGGTGTGATTCTCTTCTTACATGTCTTCTCAAAATCAATGAATAGTTGATAAACAACATACAAGCTGATTAAGGTCTTGCTATTAGTGGCAATAGTTCTAGGAACTAAGTGCATTGGTGTATTTGGAGGATACACAGTAGCTACATGCATTTTCCTAAAGGGAGTGTTCGTTTCAACAAGTACATTAACTTTTTGTTTATCCATGTCCTTTTTCCAAAAAACTTGTTCTGGGGGTTAATAGAATTTGAGCCTTAAACTTGTTCAGGGAGATCCAATTTTCCATAGTATAATCATGGGGTTTGATCGTTATGTTATTCTCTTTACACGCAGGATCGTTAAGCTTCTTATCCATTTTCTCCCAAGATGCATCATCTAATTTTCTATCCTCTTCCGTGTTTCCTATGCATGATGGTGTTTGCCTAGGCTTAAGATTCTCATTGCCATCATAGATTACCTTCTGAGCTTCTCTTGCTTTCTTACCATACTCAGGGTTGGGATCCCTTATAATGGGAATACTATGCTTATCGCTTAAGACTCTATGCTTAGTGACCATGTGAGCAAGCTCAATGGTGTTCCCTTGTACGTACAACTTATTTTCAAGCTTGTTTTTCAAAGTTTTTAGATTAGAAAAGTCATTCAAAAGTTTTGATTCCTTAGCGTTAAATTCTTGTTTAAGCATTTTAACATTATCTTGAAGCTCTTGCTTTTGCTTAACAGTTTTTGAAAGCTTTTCTTGTAAGGAGTTTAACTCTTGTTTTAACACTTCTTCTCTAAAATTACTTTTTCTAATAATTGTATGCATTTGGTCATCCATTTCCTGCTCAAGGGTAGTTAACTCAAACTTAGCACGTTGTTCATAAATAGCAACTTGTTCTTTATAGGCATTCAGTTCAGATGTAATAGAATCATCAGGGGCACATGCAGTGCATTCATAAAAAATATGGTCATTATTGACTGCAGCAGATACATCACTTGGTACAATCTCACTTTCACTTTGTGTCACATATTGATCATATGGGACAATATTACTATTACCTACATTATCAATAACTGAATCATAAGTTTCAAGATATTGTACTTCGTTATGTTTCTTTTGCTCATCAACCTCATCATATAGTTTTAATACCTCTGAGATGATTGATTCTTTGGATGGACCAGCCTGTTGTGGTGATGGGACCTTTTTAGAGACCATAGGTGAGATGCTAGCCATGAAGATTGTCCGGGCAAGTAGGTTCATCATCGACATCAGAGTCAAATGCATCACAGTCTGTAACTTGAAAGGCATTTTGATGATTGTGACCTATTTCCTGAATTGGCTGCCATCTACATCAAGATCATATGTCTTAGCATTCCCTTCAGCAAGAAACAACAACTCCTCTTCATCCAAACCTGCTCCATTATCCTGAGCTTGCACAAGCAGCATCTTATCTTTGAAGTATTCTGCATTCTGTGGACGTTTTGGAGATGTGCGGTTCCTTGCAATGTGTCCCTCACCACCACAGTTGTAGCATTTGATTGGCTTTGCTTGTCCTTGATTGGCATTTCTTCCATGATTTTGATTTGCCACATATCCTCCACCTACTCCAGCATTACCATAACCTGCTCCAACCATCCCTTGTTCATATCGTCTTCCTTGCACATTCTGCACCACAACCTTACCATCTCTAACAGTAGCTTGATTGTGTGGGCTGGATGTTGTTCTGAGATTATTGTTGGTGTGTGGGAGGGAATTCATATTTTGACTCACCATGAGAGATAGTTGATTGATGAAGTTTTCCATGAGTGTGTTTGAGTCAGGAGGCTTATATGCTGGATCAGGGATGAGCTTGTAATTACCATTACCCGTGGGTATGACTTGAGAAGCTTTGGTGGTAATTCCAACATCGGTGTAAAAGGCTGTAGAATCATTTGATGAACTTGTTTCTCCCTGCTTAGATTTGAACTGTTCAAGAATCCTTCGTTCAAACGTAGCATATCTCTCATTCTGAAGAAGGAAGGCATACAGTTGCTCATAGTTGGTGTTCTTCAATCCTTTGGTTAGCTTCACATAGGTGACAAATTTGTGCCATTCGGGATTCATGTTGTTCACAAACTTTGAGTTCAGCTGAATATTTGGCATGGTCATTTTGATATTCCTCATATCATTCACAAGTTTGTGGAATCTCACGTAATATTCATATACACTTTCTTCTCGTTTCATCTTAAAGTGCTCAAATTCATCATACAGTTGTGATTCTCTGTCTTCCTTAGTTAATTCAAACCCGAGAAGCATCTTGACATTATCCCAGACCGCCTTAGCTTCAGTGTTGTGATTGATAAGCTTGTAGATATCTTTTGGAAGACCTTGAAGTATAATGTTTGAAGCCCGATATCAGATCGAATCTCTTTTTCTCCTTATCATTGAGCTCATCATACATCTTTGGTCTGTCCAATCCAAAGATCATTGTTCCATCTGCAGCAGTATCAATTATGTCTCTTGTAGTCTCAATCTGATAAGGTCCTTCATCAATTGACTTGAGAATGTTGACTCCATTTTCCTTTCCCGGACAATACAACCTAATTCGTTGAGCCCATGAGTCATAGTCAGTTCTGTCAAGCATGGGTGGACGAGGTCGAACCGCCGCTTGAACGCCCTCAGCTACAGAAGAGATGATTGTAGGCACGTTGGTAGACATGTTTACAGATTTCACGGGATTTTATAACTCTGTGATTAAACCGGGAAATAGATTCTTTCACGGGATTTTACTAAATCAAGATAAAACTGTATTAGAAACAAATATTAACCAAGTCGCTATAAATCTTGAACCAAGTCGCTAGGTACCAAGTCGCTAAGACCCAAATCGCTGAACACAAGTTGCTAAAGCACCAAATCGCTAAGTAGACATGTCGCCAAAGAACAACTCGCTAAGTATCCAAGTCGCTAAGAATCAAGTCGCTGAACACAAGTCGCTACTGCACCATATCGCTAAGCAGACAAGTCGCTAAAGAGCAACTCGCTAAGTATCCAAGTCGCTGAGAATCAACTCGATAAGAACAATAATGACAAGTCGCTAGAATTAATAGAGACAAGTCGCTACGCCAACCAAGTCGCTAGCTGAAGTGGAGCCTCCACTAACTTGTACTGTTTGTCGGCTTGTCTCAATAGACAAGTCGCTAAGATCAAGTCGCTAAAACTTAAATACAACTCGCTGGAAATTAATAAAGCAAGTCGCTACGAAGAAAATCACTCCGAGACTCAAGTCGCTAACTTGAAAAACTTCAAAACCACACTTTTCAATCCAAAACAAGCTCAACCACAGTGATTCAAGCTTCCCAAATCAGCACCCAAGCACTTACAATGATTCTAAACACAAAAGTACACTCAAAATTCAAACTTTAACACAAGAAATGATCCAAATGATGCAAAAACCACTAAACTTTTTCAAACCAAAAAACCATATAAAACCACTAGAAATCCAAGGATAAGTAAGAGAGATGATCAAACCATGGCTCTTGATACCAATTGTTACACATTAGATTTCACAAACACATCAAACCATGTTCACACAAGGCGTATACTATTAGGTTTTAGAGAGAGAAAGAGTTAGAGGTTTGGGAACTTAGTGAGAGAAAGTGAAAATCTTATTATGAGCTCCAACCCTCTACCTTGGGAGGTAGAGGGTATTTATAGTCTTACACAAATCGCCACCTACGGGCTGTGGATCAGGCATACATTGGGTAAAGACCCATCCGTCCTCCACGGTGTTACTAAACTAAATACAACTTAACTTATAATAACTACGACTACGAGCTTTCTAATGATTACATACACTTGAGGTGAACGACACTTTAATAACTGGATTTACTAAATCCTAACATCTTGTCCCATGTAGCAGTGTTCCAGAATTGTTGCAGATAAATAGCAGGGATAGTGCACCTCATGGTTAGGGCACCAAAGAAGTTGGTGTTCTTCAGGATATGAATAGCGATTCGATAGATAGGGTTTGGTTGATTTCTGTTCACATCCAAGTAGCAGTTGCTTTTTGCAATATCAACCCATTCATGGTGAGGAAGAAGTTCCTCATCGGTAAGCACAACTGGTGGAGCATTGATAACTGGATTATCTGAGGAAGTTGTGTCTGCCATTGTATTTCGTTCGAACATACACAAGACAACAATAGTAACCAGAAACTTAGTTAGATGATATACAGTTACTGGATCAATCCTCATAACAATTCCATGTCTACTGGATATAAGTGTGGAACAGACCAAACATGACTAACACTTTGCATGTAATATAGTACAAATCGCATATAAGCATGGACAAGTCGCATTAGCATACACCAAATCGCATAAAATATAGCATATAGGACAAGTCGCAAGAGTCAACAAAAGACAACAAGTCGGATGCGTCAAAACGCATGAGACAAAACGCTTAGAGCAAGTCGCATACATCAGTTTGCTAGACAAATCTCATACGGAATGTGTAGAGAGACAAATCACTTTATTTATTGATACGACAAATCACATCAAAATTTTCACGAGACAAATCGCTTGACTCAGTATGATTTGTGCAAATCGCATACATCAGTTATTAATGACAAATCGCTTTTAAGAAACCTGAGACAAATCGCTACCCGAAATCATGCACACGATATTACACCAACACACTGAAAACACATCCTATGAAAGTTAAACATGACAAATCTTATAGTAAGGAGATGAAATTAAACCAAAAAAGTGCTAAACACAAACCACTAATGATATCCATAGCACACATCAAATCCACACCTGCGTGAGGTGCGCACGAAAGGAGACGAAGAACAGACTAAATCAATCTAAGCACAACACGCATGAATCTAAGCATAAACTAATCATACTAGCATTTAACCTATCTACACAAGCAGAAGCAACAACAAAAAAAGATTAATCATTAAACCTAAAAAAATCGATTAGTCGAGGGATAGGAAAGAAGGATCTGCAAGAGAGAGGTGTTGGTTAGGTCCTAATGATTGATGAAAAAGAGTGAAACTTGTGTTCAATAGATTAAAAACATACCACTCAAAATTAAATGTGGATTAATTTGTACACGAATAGAGATAGTCCCGAGTCTCACCACAAATAGGTCACATAGGCGATCGGATACTAATCATATCATAGACAAACCACCTCAAAAGCACATACGAGGTACATCAATTCTGACAAGCTACAATTCCTGAGTAAGCAGTCTTCAGTTCTGTTGGAAACCAGGTCATGATGTTCATGATTGAATTGAGCATTGTACCTGAAAAAGACTGAGGAAAATTTGCACTAATAGCACATGTATTATTGCAAATAGATGGGTTAGTGACAGTTGTATCCTCATCTTTGGATGTTTTATAGTCAGGCCTAGGAGTATCTTTGATGGGAATCCCTTTAAGTTCAACATTCTTGAAGATTTTCCCTGTGGGCATCCACTTAAGACAAGATCTAGGTGAGTAAGTCCGTTTGGATCCTGTGTACTTAAATAATCTACCTGTAGGCATCCACTTAAGACAGTAGCTAGCAGAGTCAGATCCTTTAGTTACAGAAGAAGATGTAACCATTTCCCTGTTCTGAACATTGGTCCTTTTGCAATTAGTTTGTTTCTTAGGGGATTGGTCAGCCATTTGATGCTTCTTATGTGGACTAGATGATCTTCTAATATTCCTGAACTTAGAGTTTTGAGCATTAGACTGAGAAGGCTTTGGTGAGGCGACTGATTTTGGCAAGACGGTGTTCTCTTTGACTTGGGAAGCATTTCTAGATTTGAATGGTTTAATTCTTTCTGACCTAAATGCATTTGGTTGCCTAACAACAGATCGATCATTAGCCCTTTGTGAATTTGGTTTCTCCAAGGAAGACGATATTTCAGACTTAGTGTTCCCACTATTCCTAGTAATTTTTCTAAGCTCATTTTTTAAGGCAACTATGGTGAAGCTCTTGTTCTGAAGATTGGTGTTGAGGGCATCTATGTCTGTCAATAAGGATTTAATCTGATCTAAAAGTTTTGTCTTATTCTCTAATTGATTCTTCCTTAAAGACTCATTTTCCCTTAACAACTCGGCCACACATAATGCCAATTCATCATCCCTAGATTTAAGCTCATTACTAACTTCATTGTTACGATAATTCACCCCCATATTAATATTCATATGTAAGTCTGAGAGTTGACTTTTCAGATTACATATGGTTGAGTCTTTGTCTTGAAGCTGAGTTTTTAGCTGGTTAATTTCAAAAAATTCTCGAAATTCTGGAAATTCCGAATTAATGCAAGCTTTTGTAGCAAGAGAACTTTATTCTTTTTGTTGTATTGCAATTTCTAAAGAAATACAATGCTTTTCAAGAATTGAGTATTTGTTTGAAAGTTCATCAAAAACCCTTTTTTCAGCCATTTTATTTGTTTCAAAAATTCTAGACTCAGTCTCAACCAGGGAACATTTGTCTGAATCATGTTCAGCCTTAAGATCAGTTTGTTTTGGTACATTAGCAAATGCATTATGTTGAACAGTTAAGGATACCTCATCAAATGACCCATGTTCATATGTCGGTCTTATATGTGCATCCACATCATGAGTGATAGGAGTTACTGAGCAGCTGATTTCAACATTCTTTGTTGTGTCTGATATTCTGCATTTAGCAACACCCGACCTTGGAACTGATACATTACCCTACTCATCCCAACTTTCTCGTAATTGCACCTGACACTCATTCATGTTATCATCCTCTTGAGTAGCTTCCTCAATGTACTTATCCATATTATCCATCAGTTGGATAAATGTATTGATGAACTCATGGATTTCCATTCCAGTATGTTTCTGGAAGGAGATGCCAGTCAAGTGTTGATTGAAGTCTGCGGAATATTCCCCATTGATGAACGCCTGAAATTGGTTGTGAATTACCTGAAGTGCAGCATTGGAATCATCCTTTAATACCTTCTTATTGGTAAGTTGAAGCTTCAATTGCTCTAAATTCAGCAGCAAGGTTCTTGTCAATGTAGATAAGTCCTGGCGAAAAAGAGCACTACATGTTCGATCCATAATTGTGGATAAAAGCTGTAAGAGGTAAGAGTGAAGTAGTTGATAGGGCTCAATGCTGCATTTCATTTGCATTGCATTATGTAGCATTAACAGGTGTGATTCTTTCATATTTGACTTAGAGTAAGAAGCATTTTGATCATCATTTGCTGAATCAACCATGGTTAAAATTTCTGAGTAGTAAAGACTTTCTTTGTTCTGCGCAGTATCGTAAAGTTTGAGCACATTGGAGATTAAAGGATCAGTGGTGTATGACATTGTGTTGATAGAATGAGAACATTCTTAAGAAGTAGGCAGTTAATCACAAATCGCTTGTAGCAACTCAATTAAGGACAAATCGCTTAAGACACGGATACACTCAGCACAAGTCGTAGAGATGACAAGTCGCTTAAATAGAGTAGTTGCTAAATCAGACAAATCGCATCATCAATCAAGTTGATTATACGTACAAGTCGCTTAACCCAGTAAATCGCTTGATGGACAAGTCGCTTAATTAAGACAAGTCGCTTAACCAAGACAAGTCGCTTAAACTAACAACTCGATTTAATAACCAAGTCGCTTAAAGTGACAAATCGCTTCACCGCATATATCGCTAAAGTACAATCATTAACCGGACAAATCGCTTAAATAAGTGATTCTTAACCGACACAAGTCGCTTCCAACAGGAGACAAGTCGCTCGTTTGAAACACTTTACCGAGGGACAAATCGCTTCTTTTAACACAAACAAAAAGCCACTTTTAAATCCAAAAATAATCCAACCACAGTGATTCAAGCCTTCCAAATCAAAACCTAAACACTTATGATGATTCAAAACACAAAAGTACAATCAAAATCCGAACTTTTACACTAGAAATGGTCCAAGTGATGTAAATAACTCTAAACTTTTTCAAACCAAAAAACCATATAAAACCACTAGAAATCCAAGAACATGTAAGAGGAATGATCAAACCATGGCTCTTGATACCATTTGAGACATATTGGATTTCACAAACACATCATATCATAATAATAAGGGGCGTATGATTTGAAGAGTTTAGAGAGAGAAAGTAGGATATTCTAGTGAGATAAAACAAATGGAAGGTTAGATTACCAAATGAACATCCAGCATGGGATATTCTACGAGCTACAATATGCTAAACATATGTTGGGGTGACCGATACTTCAGCATGGATTTTCTAAATCCTAACAAAATGTCTCTTTTAGGTTTGTGGTAAGGTAGTAGTTAGTAGTAATAGGTTGGGTCTGACATAATCTATTTGTTTTATTTATTTTCTATATACACCAATTATAGATGTTTCTCATGTCTTATCCTACCCTTATTCATTCTTCATCCTAACCTTTGATTTAGTGAGATTAAGGAATTGAGCAATCTCGAGTATCGTGGTCGTCATTACGATCATGTATTCATGATTTTGTCACCTTTTTGATATATTATTATTGGGGAACATTACTTAAACCTAGACTTTAGCTTATTCGAGTTAGAGAGAGCGAGCGCAGTCACGGGTATCGTGGCCGTCGTTACGATCATGTATTCGTGGTTTTATCTCCTTTTCTGGAATTTTGGTATCGCTAGAAAATTAAAAGAATGACGAACCCTTGAGGCTTCACATTTTAACCCATTTTGACTTTGAAATTGGTTATTGACCTAGACTCTAGTGGAAGAGCTGTGTATCCTTGCCAAGCCTATGATAGAATACTCACTACGACTGTGCAATTGAGTGTACCACTAAATATACACCCTAGATTAGTTACGAGAGATGAGTGAATTTCATTTCTTATTTCGTGAGTTGTAATGGTGATGCACTATTGGTTGAGTTAATTACTTTGATGCTTAACTCCTAAACCAAGGTTTGGGATGTTTTTCTAATTACTTAATCTAGAGTCTACATGAGGACAAGTAGAAGTCAAGTGGGGGGGGGGATATGTGATAAGTCCTAATTAGTACTATACTTTTCACATAATTGCTGCTCATATTTTTCATGTTTATATCTTAATTTATGCTTAATTGCTTAAGTTTTCCACTTTCAGTGATTATGGAGCAATATTACAAAAGACACAAAAAAAGACATGATTTGTAGCTATTTTGGATGATTCTGTATTCAAGCTACTAAAGAGCATACGGCGTATGTAACTTTATCCATACACCGTATTGAAATCTGGAGGAATTCACGGTGGGTATTGAACCATACGACGTATTTAACTCTGGCAATACGCCGTATTGAGAAGCTTTGCAGTCAAAGCCCAAGTCAACCATTGAATATATACGGCGTATAAAACTTTAGCCATACGCCGTATTGAAGATCTTATCCCCAGTCCAAGTATATCGAAGATTTGAAGGTAGATGGCATATGAAACTCTGGCCATACTTCGTAGTTAAAATATAAGTAGAATATGCTTTCTTTTTCAGCAGTTAAGATATCCAGAATACGCCGTATTTACTCTGGAATACGCCGTATTCCTGCCCTAACAAAAGACTATAAATACAAATCCTATATGGGATTATTTCATATCATACATTCACCACTCTCAACCACAACCGAATTTCACCACTTCAAGGCCCCAAGATCAACCCCAAGAGTTAGGAAGTCAAGAAGAGAAGGTCTCTTATCATCACATTAGGTTAATCATTCAATTTGAATATCGATTTCACTATGATTTCTATTTGTTCTTCATTTGAATTATCTTTTTGTGTTCTTACGTTCATTATGGGCTAACACCCTTTAGGTGTTAGCCATGTTATGAGTAGTACATGATTGTTATTTCTGTTTGTTAAGATTTAATATTCAGTATTGTTTAGTTTATGTGTTTTATCATTCAATACGTGCTCGTTTATATGTTTTAGTCTTTTAAGTCTGGTTATTTACACCGGGCCAAGGGTATAACTAGATGTATATTACGAGAATACTTAAGCTCGCATAGTGCTCTTCAATAAAGTGACCGTGTAAGAAGAGTAGGTATTTACACCAGACCAAGGGTATACCATAGATAAATCACATAGATTAGTTGACACATCTTAATGCATGCTTGTAGTTGAATACGTACATGGACCAAATGGCCTAGGAGATTGCATGTGTAGAGGCTAGATACATGGACCAAGTGGTCTAGTCTAAGTTAGATAGGAGTATGGAAGTATTTACAACGGACCAAGGGTATATTCTCCATGCATCCTGAAGTCACCAGTATTAGAAAATTGAATCATTGAACTAATAAACGGATAACTAAAATATAATAGGAGTAGCATGGCTAGCACCACTTTCTCTAATTGATCACAATACACATAGAATAGTTTAATTAGTTAATTAGTTTAATAGCCAAATCAATCAAAACCTCATTTAAATATGTAAAACCCACTAGATTAGGTCATAGGCGTACTATTCCCGAGAACGACCTCATCTTTAGGTATAAGTCCGGATAAATATAAATATAAAACTTGAATACTAAAAATACACTACACACAACACACATCATGTTACGTGTTGGCAATGGAGCGAAGGCAGATGTCAAGGAAGTCGGCACCCACAAGCTTGTTTTACCTAGAGGTCTTATAGTTCAAATTTAACAATCTCACAATGCTCCGAGTATTACTAGGGAATAATACTCATCTCTGAGTTGAGGGAGGGATTTACTTTATCTTTGATAGGAAATGGTATTGCGGTTTTTCAATATAATTTTTTCTATATGAATGTTATTACTTTGAATGGTATCAATGAAATTGATATGCATAATAAAGTATATGCCTATGAAGCGAAATGTGCCAAGTCTGTTTTAAATAAGACATTTATGTGGCATTGTCGTCTTGGTCTCATAAACAAGAACCGAATTTCAAAACTCCATTGATGGGATTTTGGAATCAACTGGCTCTGCATCATTTGCATGTGCGTATCTTAGTGGAATGATGACTAAGAAACCTTTTAACCGAATACGTGATAGGTCCTAGGATCTTCTTGATCTCATACATACATATGTGTATGGCCCATTTAGAAATGCTACGAGAAATGGTCATCTCTACTTCATCACTCTTACTGGTGATTATAGCAGATATGGTTATGTTTACCTACTGAAACATAAAGATGATGCCTTAACATGGTTCTGACCAAGAAAGATGAAAAGACACGGATATGAATTATGACATGTGAAAGTGCCTACGTTATCTTACAGTCTTACTTGAGAGTTTGGAGTTGTGAGGCACTCATGAAGCAAGATACGCCAAATAAACATGATCCTAGATCTTTAAGGTTCATTTGTGTAAGATACCCTAAGGAAATTATGAGTTACTACTTTTATAAGCCAAAAGAGAACGAAGTGTTTGTGTCTTGATTTGTTGAATTGATAGGATGCATTAAGAAATTATGGGTTACTACCCTTATATTAATACACAATTTACATTATATACATTAGATTTTATAAATATACGATGAATTAGCCATTTCAAATTTCATGATTTACACTTCGTCTTTTCAAAAAAAATTAAACAAGCTCCGCCAGTGTCAATACTCGTCAGCTAAAATGGCAAAAGCCATTTTATAAAAGATATAACGAAAAAACATTGTGGAAAATATATAACGAAAGTAATTGGCAGATTCACACTTTTTGACATTGTCAAAAGTTACTCTCATTTAGTTGACACATCCCAAGAGCTGATTGTTGTTCACAGAAGGTGCGTGCACAAAAAAACAGCATTGTGTTGCGTACGAAATCCGTGACCGTTGTCGTACGTGTCAGCCGACGTGGCTAGAATAGTCTTACGTGGAATGCTAGTGCGTGGGTCCATTTGTACACGTAGGCAGTCTTTTTTAAGTATAGTGAGTGAGAGTGTGTTATTCTGCATAAGTCGTGTGATTTTCTTAACCCCTAGGAAAGTAACAACACATATGCACCCACTTTGGTATGTATTTATTCATTAATTATTACTTGGTTTGACCTTAACTTAAAAGTCTATTTTGCCCTTTCTCCATCTCGTAAAATAGTCTCATAAACATATTTTAATCCCCATTATAATTTCCATAATATTTTTATGGGAGTTGATTTGTACACTCACAAAAATGATATACACACTCAAATTGTTAGTTTTTGAACAATTATACCCCTACATTATTTTTAGTTATGTTTATCCTGAAAGAGTATAAATGTCCAAACACTCACAATTTGAGTGCTCACAATTTGAGTGTCCCAATCATTATTGAGAGTGTACAAACAATCTCATTATTTTTATATCTAAAAAGTATGACGTGTTATGTCAATATCAAAAGCTTTAATATAAAACGTGATTTACGGAAACTTAAACTACAAATGACGGTATATCAAACATGAAAAATATGACATGCCACTATGTTATATTATTTTATATTTGATGAAGCTATGGTACTGATGTGGATTACACGTTTGTATTTCAAAAAGCAAACTTATAATGCCATAATATATTCATTATAGAATAAATCGCAAACATGTGTATGTTATACAACTATTTGATCTTAAAACACTCTCGTCTCGTACTACATGGGAATCGTTAGGTCATAAGAATTAGCTCATGAACCCATTATTATACTCTTATTTTCGTTTTACATTCTTTTATTCAACATTATACTTTTATTTTTTATACATACCTCAAGTACAATGTTTAGCAAGTACTCTCTCCATTTTAAAATAATAGTTCACGTTTTATTATTAAAACGTCCCAAGTTAATTGTCTACTACTAAATATAGATATGAAAGATCGAGTTTATCATATTATCGTTGCTTGAAATTATTATTACAAACTTTAAATAAGATATTAATTAATTACTTAAAGATAAAATTGTCATTCTAACGAAAGTAAAAGAGAGAAAACAGTAATAATTATGTTTTTTTAAAGTGTGTATTTTTATCAGAAGACAATAATTTTGATACGAGAAAGTATTTAAAAAAAGACCACTTTGTTATTATTATATCGTATTAAAAAAATGTTTATTGAAACCGGACAAATATATTTAGACAAGATGAGTTTTTAATATTAACCAAAAATAAAAAGAGAACATGCATATCTAACAAGCAAGGGCAATCTTGTAACTTTACATAATTCTCCATCTCTTTCTTCCCTATAAAAACCATAGTCAGGAAGCATATCTCAAAGTAAGTGTACTTTCTAACCTTGCAAAATTTCATAACACAACAAAAATGTCATCAAAAAACACCACCGGCGACGAAAAAGAATATGTCGCAGAATGTACGGTTGAAGAAGTAGCCTTAGTCGTACCCGAAACTGACGACCCATCATTACCCGTAATGACATTTCGTGCATGGACACTTGGTATTGGATCATGTGTCATATTAATATTCCTAAACACTTTTTTTATATACCGTACACAACCTTTGGCAATATCCGCGATTTTAATGCAAATCGCGGTATTGCCAATTGGTAAGTTTATGGCAGCAACTTTGCCAACCAAGGAGTATAAGTTTATGGGTCGGGGTTTTAGCTTAAACCCTGGCCCGTTTAATATGAAAGAACATGTTATAATTACGGTTTTTGCGAATTGTGGTGTGTCCACTGGTGGTGGTGATGCTTATTCTATTGGTGCTATTACGGTTATGAAAGCTTATTATAAGCAAGGATTGAGTTTCTTGTGTAGCTTGATTATTGTCTTGACTACTCAGGTAATAGTTTTTTTTTTTTTTTTTTTTTTTTTTTGGTTATAAAAACTTTAAATTACAACTTTGAATGGTGTTTAATTTGGGTTGGTTTTGCTATTTGAGTATAAATTCTTGGGTTTCTACATAACTTATGTATATTCCATTTTGAAAATTGCTATGTATATATAGTTTTAGACTTTTTGAAAAACTTTTATCAAACATATTTGAGTGTTTAGATGGTAGCTGAATTTTAATTATTGAATTATTGTTTGTGTAATAGTGACTTAAGAGTGACTTATTTAGAATAATATTTACTCCAAATGAACATTATGTTGACACGCAATTACTATCCTTTGTTGTTATATGTTGTTTGAAGTAGTCAAGTTGGAAAATAATTGATATTGGTATGGGTCCATTGAAGACTATGTTTGTGTGGTCACAGTCTCACGGATTTTTGAATTGCTAGTTTATATATCTTTACATTGATTTATTTATTGAATTATTTACATATTTCCAATTAGATTGTCTTTTTACCTAAAGTCCATCCAAATTTTTGTGTCTAACTGAATTTGGTAATGGTTTGTGAATTTACTAAATAAGTCAACATGATAAATTGTGTATATAGTCTCGTGACCGATATACTCTGAAAGGACATTGAATTGTAAACACAAGAAAAAAAGCTGTTTTGTAGTTAGATGATTTTTAATCCAGTCATATTTTAATCCAGCGATAAGACAATGTGAAGATGACATTTGTGGGGCTAGAAATTAATTATTGGTCTTTCTAGCTTGAAATTTATGCCTTAATCTAATGGTTTATTTCATTGTAAATAATTTAGTTCAATACAAGTAAAAATGATCATACTCTGAATAAGTAATTGGTAATTAAAAATGGTATATTATATGTTGGTTATGGATCATATTATATTAATTAATTAAAGTATGTTTTATACTGTATTTGTTTTAGATATTGGGGTATGGATGGGCAGGGATGTTGAGAAGGTATCTAGTTGATCCTGTGGAGATGTGGTGGCCTGCAAACCTTGCTCAGGTTTCTCTCTTTAGGTCAGTCTATAATTCCCTTATTTTTTAACTTGTGATTTTACATGTTTTTTTTTTAATTACATTAACATATTAATAGTACTTTTTTGTATTATGGTATGGGACTTAGGGACTGTGGGTATGGTGTGACTTTTTTGAATAATGGAAAAGTTGGATTTATTTCTGTGTCAAATATTCGTTTCAACTTCAAAGTTATGGAAAAAAGTTGTAAAGCAAACTTTTTGTGTATGTCACTTGTGAGAATAAGGATAAAAAGGAAATCGAATATGTCCGATTGCCTTAGAAAACGATTGGTCTATCCGTTTTGTTCGGTTCTTCTATCATCCATTCATTGTGTTCTTACCTGTTCAATGCATATACAAGTGTAGTATCCAACTGTTTGAATCATATGCTTCAAAGGAGTTAGGACAATATTAGTCAAACCAAGAATAAAAACGTCACACTATTATTGTGTTTTAGTCTCCAATTGCGTGGATGGCGTGCTTCAAATGATATTAAGACAGCATTAGTCAAACAAAGAATAACAACGTCACGCCATTATTGTGTGTCAAACCTCTTGTATGGCATGAAAGTGTAATAATATATATAATCACATAAACGGACACTGTTTGAACACTAAGAATTGTTGAATACCCTCATACAAGTATCATGATTTATGAGACTGCCATTATATTGAATAACAAGAATGTTGATGTTCCCAATATCTTTTTATGCAACTCCCATTAAAGAAAATATCTATAATTATGTTGTCGTGCTATGCAGAACCTGTTTCTGAGATGCAAAAACATCATTATAAATGTTTATGTAGAGAATTCGAGTCAAGTAGTAACACCATTAACTTATGTTTATGTTATTGCTTTTAATTTCAGAGCATTGCATGAAAAGGAAACGAAAGCACAAGGCATGACAAGGATGCGTTTTTTCATGATTTTCCTGGTCCTCAGTTTTGCATATTACGCGCTTCCTGGCTACCTTTTCCCCATCTTGACATTCTTCTCATGGGTTTGCTGGGCTTGGCCACACAGCATAACTGCACAACAAATTGGCTCGGGATACCATGGTCTTGGCCTAGGCGCCTTCACCCTCGACTGGGCTGGGATTTCTGCTTACCACGGGAGCCCATTAGTCACACCTTGGACTTCCATCGTCAATGTTGGAGTAGGCTTCATCATGTTTATCTACATAATTGTCCCTGTTTGTTATTGGAAGTACAACACATTCGATGCCCATAAATTCCCAATATTTTCTAACAAGTTGTTCACAAGAACTGGTCATGAGTATGACACCACTAGGATCTTGACCCCACAGTTTGATCTAAATGAGGCTGCTTACAATAGTTATGGCAAGCTCTACTTGAGTCCTTTGTTCGCACTTTCCATTGGATCAGGATTTGCTAGGTTCACCGCAACCCTCACCCATGTGGCCTTATTTCATGGCGGGTAACAGCTTTTACTGAATCAATCTATAAATGTTAACTATTAAATCACATATCTCATATTTTATTGTATTTCGTGTGTTAGGGATATATGGAAGCAGAGCAAGTCTGCAGTTCAGAACGTGAAACTAGACATTCACGCGAAATTGATGAAAAGTTATAAACAAGTTCCACAGTGGTGGTATCTCGTGTTACTATTTGGGAGCATAATATTGTCCCTCGTCATGTGTTTTGTATGGAAAGAAGATGTGCAGCTTCCATGGTGGGGTTTTCTCTTTGCCTTTGCACTGGCTTTTATCGTTACACTCCCTATTGGAGTCATTCAAGCTACCACCAACCAGGTACGATACTACCATGAAGCTTTTTTCATTCGCAAGTCCTAAAATAGTTAATAACTTTTAATTCTATTAATAATGTAACACAGCAACCTGGATACGACATCATAGCTCAGTTCATATTTGGGTATATTTTGCCTGGAAAGCCAATTGCCAACTTGCTTTTCAAGATCTACGGAAGAATCAGTACAGTTCATGCTCTTTCTTTCTTATCCGACCTTAAGCTAGGCCACTACATGAAGATCCCACCTCGATGCATGTTTACTGCTCAGGTTTGTTTTGTTGCTTCTAATCAATTATGTCTGTTTATTTTTGTCGGTAGTCTAAAAGACTTTATTAATGTTTGCGTATAACGTCAGCTGGTGGGAACTCTAGTTGCTGGGACAGTGAATCTTGCGGTATCATGGTGGATGTTAGAAAATATAGAAAACCTATGTGACATCGACGGACTTCATCCAGAGTCTCCATGGACATGCCCCAAGTTTAAGGTCACATTTGATGCTTCTGTTATATGGGGGCTTATTGGACCACAACGACTCTTTGGACCTGGAGGTTTGTATAGAAACTTGGTATGGCTATTTCTAATCGGTGCATTGTTGCCAGTGCCCGTGTGGATAATGAGCAAGATATTCCCAGAAAAGAAATGGATTGCTCTGATCAACATACCTGTCATATCTTATGGTTTTGCTGGAATGCCCCCTGCAACCCCAACAAATATTGCCAGCTGGCTTGTCACAGGATTTATCTTTAACTACTTTGTGTTCAAGTACCGAAAACACTGGTGGCAGAAGTATAATTATGTTCTGTCGGCTGCGCTTGATGCAGGGACAGCATTCATGGGGGTGCTGCTGTTTTTCGCTCTGCAAAATGAGGGTGTTGAATTGAAGTGGTGGGGAGCAAAGCCAGACCATTGTCCTTTGGCAACATGCCCCACAGCTCCAGGAATAAATGTCACGGGTTGCCCAATTTTCTAGGCTCGTGATACGAGTAGTACTAGTAGATAGAATAAGGGTTTTGAATGTTTAAAAAACACCTAGTTTGGGCTAACAATTTATGTAAATTGTGTTACTAGACTTTGATTTTGTTGTCTTTGTATTACTATCTGGAGTTGCAGAATGTTTCGTTTTTGCCTAACCAAGTGCTGTAAAAGGATTAAATAGACTTTGAATCGAAAGGTGTGTTTGTGTTTAAGTTGTAACATGCAGATCATGATTTGGAAGTACGAACATGGCAAATATAATTTACATGAAGCGTGTTCATTTTTTTTATACTCTCAACTCTTGATTCTATAAGGCACTTGTCACCATGAAACTGTTAGCTAATAAGGCTTATAGGCAGGGAGGTATAAAAAAAGAGCAATGGCACTTTTTCACACAATTAAAAAATCTGTACAAAAAGAATCAGTTGAGTTTATGTTTCTTTCCTTCCTAGTTTAGCGAATTATTCCACTAGTCGAATAGATAGGATGCATAATGCATCGTGGATACGCCATAGGATACTCAGGTCTGATAAGTGGCGTTTTATGGTATTTTGATAGAAGAAATTTGACTTTGTTTATGGTCTTTCACACCAAACTTCTAGTATACTTCTGGGTTATGTGTTAAAAAATAAATGGACAATGACTGTAATTATTAAAGTTAAAGAACTAACAATGAAAAAAGATGCAGTTCACATAAAAGAAATTTGAAATTTGTATATAATACTAAAAGGCTAAATATAAGCAAACTTTTCCAACTTAGACATGTGGTATGTTTTAAAATTAGAGTAAAATACACCATTCCTCCATGTGGTTTGTGGTTTGGCCATATTCCATATCTAGTCCCTTTTGGAGAAAATTCACTTGACGAGTCCTCAACATTTCTGAATATTACGCGTCTGGTCCAAATCCGTTAGCAACGTTAGGTTTTTTCGTTATCACTCATGTCACGTGCAAATCACAGGAGGGTGAATTTATCCAAACACTTTTTTTTCTTATTTCTTTTTTGGTAAACCATTGTTTCCGACCTTTTTGGCCGAATAATCCATAGGGTTTGAACTCACCGCCACACAGACTCAAACCGGGTAACGCCATCCATTTTCACGCCGTACTTTCACTTTTACCAAAACACACACACATACATTGTTAGGTCACCATGATATGATAACACAAGTATGTTTACATGTAAATAAGAAGGGATAAAGGAGAGAGTGGTCGGATTCTTTCACACACAAGTATAATGAAACGTAATGCATAAAATGAAAGGAACCAACACCCTCCTAAGAGGGTTTACAATGTATTTATAGGCAAGGGAGCTAGGGCAACACTTCCAGTCCATTCATTGTGTTCGTTTGGGCCTTGCATAGGCTCATGGGCTTACTACATAAGCCTAGCACTATTACAAACATATAAGCCTATTAAGCAACCTATTATATTTCTAATGACTGACACTTGAATAATGGTTTCACGTGATCCCAACAATCTCCCCCTAAAGGTTGGTCATTGATGAGTGTTTATTCACTCATCGTTTTTACCCACTTAAGACCACAAAAACGACCAAAAACACCCAAATATGCTCAAAATATGTTAAAAATGTCCTTGGAGTGTGTTTTATGTCTTGCAGG
Source organism: Chrysanthemum makinoi (assembly GCA_910596185.1). NCBI lineage: Eukaryota > Viridiplantae > Streptophyta > Magnoliopsida > Asterales > Asteraceae > Chrysanthemum > Chrysanthemum makinoi. The sequence continues at coordinate 143,458,783 of OU343217.1, read as the reverse complement.
TACAAAAGGATTGAAAACAGAGCGAAAACGGACAAAATCGAGCAAAAATCAGAAAAGTCTTTGAAACAGACGAAGCCGGGAAGAGATTTTCTACGTTCTTTGGTCAAATTAAGATCCGGAAACGTTTTTGGAGTGAGTTTGGGAAAACCGTCTCAAAACCTAATCCTAAACACAAAATTACCATTTTGCTCTTTTTACCCGAAAATTCAAAAAATCCCTATTTTACCCAAAACCCACTTTTATAAAAACTCATTTTTTTCTTAAAACCAATTTTTAGTTTAAAAAAAAAAAAAAAAACCTTAAAAAAGACAAAACAATTTATACTTAAAACCCTTACCCTTTTTTAAACCCTTTTATACCAATTGGACCCCCTTTTCTCTTTTGAACCTTTCACAAAAAAAATAAAAAATAAAAACAACCTTTTTTTCTTTCCCTCCCAAATATCCCTTTCTCAGAAACCCCAGAACCCTAAACCACCTTTTACCTAGCTTAACCCAATTCCCAATCTCAAGTCTTCCTTTCCCCAAGACAGAATCACGTGATACCAATCCAACCTGGCAATCCTTGTAAGCACAAAAAGAATCCAGTGGCTGTGATTCAAGAAAGTGAGCACAAAAACTATCCCAATGCTGTGATTTGTATAAAGAAGCACAAATGACATTTTTGGCTTGTTTCCCTCACAAAACAAACACAAAGGCAGAAGAAGCACAAGGAAAGAAGAAGACAAATTTTTAGTATATATAGGCATAGTTGGAAATTGTAAAACTTAGTCTAGAATCAGAGTTCTAGCTCAGTTTTATTGTCATTGTCATTTTCATTTACATGTAACTTTAAATTTCAAGTAATGCAATTTTCAGCTTTTAAGTCGTATTGTTTTATGCAGTTTTAGTTTTGTTCATTTCCTTTAAATTTGCCATTCAAGTTCTAAGTGTGTATCTAGCGTGTTTAAATCAATTTGAGTTGTTATTGGTATTGCAAACAAGATTTTAGTTGTGCTTTTCCCTCACAGTTTCAAAGAAGAAAGAAAAAATATTCACACTACCCTCTTAAGGGAGTGTTTGGTTTAAGCTTAGTTCTGGGTCAAAAGGGGGTCTCACCCACTTTGATTCTTGAAGACAAATTACTTTTTAGTTAGTTGGATCATTTTAGGTGTTACAAGAAGTTTTCAAAAGGATTGGTTAAGGTTTAATAGTTTTTTCAAAACCAAAAAAAAAATCCAAAACAATTTCTAAATAGGTTCATTTTTACATTTTTAATTTCTTCATTTTAAGCTTATTCTTGTTGAAACTTGTGGATTTTGAAATTTGGAAGTTAATTTTAACCTAGTATTTTTAGTTTATTTTTAATATTTTTTTACAGCTTTCTAATATCTTGAACAACCCCCTTAGTGCCATTTGCATCAGCCAACTCTCCCCATGACACCCTTTTTCTCAGCCTCCATAGAAGCTTGTTTAAGCATCAAATTAGCTCAAACTCATTTTTTTGGTACTTTGTTATATCCTCAATACTGTTTTGCACTTATTAGGTAGTTTAGATAGCTTTAGCTAGCTTATTTATAAGCTCAAAAAGACCCCTATGAAGGCTGTTTTAGCCACTGTCACAGCAGACCCTTGTTTTCCCTTTTAAGTGCTTATTAGGACTTCTTTTTAGCTTATTTAGTTTTTTTATTGCCCATTTAGTGCATTAGTTTAGGATTAGTCTACTCATTGCTCAGTAGTGTTTATTGTTCCCTTTTTTTTTTTTGCTTATTTTCTCATTTTGGTAGTTTAAGGATTCCCCTAGCATAGTTCTAGCCAACTGCTGTTTCCCTGGTTACTTTAGCTTATTCTTTTACTATTTGTTTATTTTAGATTTACATAGTTTATTTGTTCATTCCCTCTGCTTATCACTGCCTTTCTTGCCTAATTTTGTGCTTAAAAGTTGCTAAAGGGGTGTTTGGTTGGAAACTGTCACAAATCAGTGAGTGATAAGCTGTTTATACAACTTATTTCAAGCTTTCATAAGAAAATTTTTTACAAAAATCTTTTAATTTGATTGCATCTTCAAGTTTTAATAAGCAAAGTTGGAAAAAAAAATCTCAAAAAGTGTAGGAGCCCAGGGTCGAAGCCGGGTCTCCTCACTCAGAAACCCAACACAACACCTCTCTACCAACTGCCCTTGGGTCTTGTCTCGTTCATATCATGCACCATTTATCTTTTAAATAAAGTTTGCATTTTAAGTATATTTAGTTTTAGTGCTTTTTAACTGCTTAATTCGAAAAGCAATTTCATGTTTTTTTATTTTTCTCTTATTTAGCATAACTTAAAGTAGTTTCTGTAAAAATTTTAGGTTTTTCTGAAATTGTTTAGTATTTTTTATTAATTAAATAATATAAATTAGTTTTTAATTCGTAATAAATAAAATAAAAGTCGAAAAAATACCCGGCTTTTTTTCTAAAATCATTTTTTGCCATTTAGAATGTAGGAAAATTAGTTTTGCACCCGTAGGCCTTAAATTGCAAATTTTTCACTTTTATGACTCGGTGTGTTCCCGGTTTTTACGTTTTTTAGTTTTAGCACCCTAGGACATAACTTAGCTTCATTTTCTTATTTCTTAGGCTTATTAGTAGTTTAATTTGTGTTTACATTATTTTGCGTGCTTAGTTATCATTCCCGTGCTTAATTTCCTTGATAACGTAACAAAAACGTCAATTTCCGTACCATTCAAGCACTCTAATCATAAACCTCAAACGTAACCATCAATTCACACCTCGTTGGGACACGACCCAGGTAATCACTTGCCCGGTATCACATACATCACATTCGTGAGTTTTGGCACGTTAACCCTTTTCCTAAAAGGTGGATTTCTCGAATTTCACGTTTAATTTGATATATTGATATTTGTGTTTATTCACCACACTCACAACAACGAATCAAATTTTGGCGCCGCTGCCGGGGAGGTGCGTTGCGACAATATCGTGAAGTTTTGACGATTGGTGACTTGAAGATTCTTCCTCGTGAAGTTATTGCTTTCCAAAACCCCTAAAACCCAAAAATATTTTCCTTTTGAAAACTTGTTTTCCTTTTATGTTTGCTATTTATCAAAACCCAAAAAATAATCGTCTTTATCCTCTGACCCGATGATTCTTTCCTTTTATCCCTCTTATCCGTATAATTCTTCGTGATGTCTTCGTCTTACCAATCCGTTTGCGAATGGTGCGAGGGACCTCAAAATAGTGGAAATTGCCCCGGTTGTAGCATTGTGAATTCGGGAAACGGGTTTTTCTATGACCAAAATCCCTTCAAAGAAACAACCAATTTCCTTAACCAACCCCCACACCATGAGATGGATACATGTTCTTGTGAACATTGTGGAGGTCCTCACCAAGGTTTTGAATGTCAAGTTCAATATAACAATCAAACCTTTGGTTATGACTGTTATCCATACAATTCACCGAATCCGTCACAACAATCATACGGTTGTGAGTACTGTGGAGGTCCGCACTTTAACTCCGATTGTCAAACGAGGAATCCGTTTGTCTATGAGCATGATCCTTGTAACAATTATGACTATTCTTATGACCAACCTCAACAGTGCCAAATGATTCAAACACAACCTCCGCCAATTCCTCAAGAACTTATCCTAGGTCTTCTAGATGTATTAGAGGATTTAAAAGAATTAGTTAATAAACGTACCCAAGAAGAGTCTCATCAGAAAACGTATGGAGAACTTCTAGCTGAAGAACAAGCAGCTCGCAACGAAAGATTACTAGCCGAAGAATGAGCAGCTAAAAGGCGTTCCATATTTAACGAGGCTTGCATTCTCGATGACGAGGATGAGGAAGATTGGGAGACGATAAAGGACGAGGTGCATATTTTTAGCCCACAAACTACCGCACATGTCCACTCTCCGTCCTTATCTTGCCTATCTACCATAGAACCTTAGGATAACCTTTTAATGGGGGACGAGCATCTTGGCACTTTTCCAGAAACGGAATCGTCTAGTGTTGAGAACCTCGTCCCAAACCCAAGTGAGTCCGAGGTTATCTCCGGTAATATGTGTCATGAGCCTCTTGATGATTCTTCTCCCCTACCCCAGAAGATTCTGTTGAGATGATCTCCGAGTCTGAAAATGATTATACGTCGTTTGATGATTCTTTATCGTGTGGAGACATCGAGTATGTTGAGGAAATACCTTCTGAGCTCGTCAGCTTAGAAGAGGTGAGAGATTTTGAACCCGAAGATCGAGAAATTAACACTAATTTTGAAACGGATGACGAAGATATTCTTGTTGTGTCTGAGAAACCTTTCACTATGGCATTCACTATTCCTCTGTTTGATTTCGATTTTGAATTTACTCTAATTTCAGATAATCCCATCTTTGACATTCAGAATGAGGATAATAACTTTTACATGGAAAACCCCGAGGATCTTACATCTGAAGAAAAGAACAGTGGCAATCCCACTTCGACTTTAGACCTGTAGGATCATACATATTATGTTGTTTGATGATTTGGGTGGCCTAGGATGGTGAAATAACAAGAAAGCCATGTTTAGAGAGTGAATGAGATGAGAGGGAGTTCTTGAGAGAGAAAGCAAAAAAAAAGAATGAAAGGTTAGATTAGAAGCTCCACCCCTTCCAAGGATGGAAGGGGTATTTATAGTTACAACTAATACGTCCTCCTATCGGACTGTGGATCAGGTATCCTAGTATGCTATTTTGTCTTCAGTTCTGAGCTCGTAGACTTCAATTCTTCAATTTCCGCATTCTTTGTGCTTGAGTAGCGATTCTGCAAAGTCCGCATATTTTGTACTTTTAGTGGAGGTCTTTGAACTGATCCACATCTTGATGATCTTCGAGCTTTCTTTGAGATCATCAATCACAGTAAATCTATGGATCACCCTTTATTGTGTTGCCTTCATGTGATGTTGTGACTTTTGGACCGACATGCTTACACTTTATGGATCATGACATCTTTTCATCAGAGTAGCGGAAGCATCTTTGTATATCTTTGATTGTCATGATTTTCTTCAATTAAGTGTGAATGCTGTGAGCATGCGGCTGTGAATTGACTTCTCAATATCGATCAGCTGCAACCGTCCAATGTTCCTGCAAACAACAGTTAGCACTAAAACACACGAAAGCGTCTTTGTTCACTTTCATTGAATATAGTTGCAAGAACTACGGTTCCCCGTTGATCAGTATAAATACTGCCTGTGATCAGGTAGAATTCCGAAGAATCTCCTTGACAGGGTTTCGTAGCTTGATCTAGCCGTTCTCAAACCGGAGCTTCCCAAAGTAGACAACATGGAGTGAGTGAACCAGCGAATTGAGATTAACTGACTGATGAAAAATTGATTTGAAAACAATCGCGTATTGCTTAGAAGAAAGAGTTTTGCAATACGACGAAGGTTTTATGAGAAAGATCAATTTTTAATCAAAAATACTTTTTGTATTTGAAAAAGAATACACATTCGATGTGCTAGAGAAAAGAAGAGATTTGGACATCGAATGGTTTTTCCAAAAGTATTTTTTCAATCAGAGATACGTTTTGTGTTTGAAAACATGAATACACATTCGATGTGCTAGAGAAAAGAAGATTTGCACATCGAACGGTTTTTCCAAAAGTATTCGTCAATTCATTTCCTGGACCAAGGTTGATTCAAAAATGAATCGCCCCATCGTTTCTATCCAGTTTTCACAAGCTTGATCTTTTAGAAAGATCTCACATGTCACCCACCAAGAGCTTGTTTGATGTTGGCTCTAGAAGGCTTTCCATCTTCATCATGAATATTTAACATATCACTCGGATGTTCTAGCAATACCACAAGGATAATGCGTAGGACTCTTAATATATTCTTACTTTCCACATTGTGTGAAACAGCAAGTCTTCATTAATTTTGTGGCCTAATGAGATATTGTGGATGATCTCTTGGCTCTAGACTCAATTGTGCACATTTGGTTTCCTATGCCGGAGACTAGGGAGAGGGTCTCCTTCTTCAATATCAACAGTCTCTAAGAGAAAGTCGATAGATTATGTAGGTTCCCCGTGAGAATGAAACAAGCCCTTTTAAGAGGTATTTGAGTAGCTTGGGAAGTTTAGTGCAATACGTCACTGGGTCCATGACGTCTTGTCTTCAATACCGGCGTTACCTTAGTAACAACCATTAGCATATGAATTGAACCCAGTTTCTGCCCTAAGGTTGAATTATTGGAGGGTTATTTCTTTTCACCCTTTTCTCATTTCATTTCTTTTTCATTCTTCAACCCCTTCAGTGCTTACCGAGACTTCATTACTAGAACCTTGTTGGGTTTGTTCCAGTACTAGCTCTGTCTCAGTCGGCACTCTTCCCATATTCTCATTTTTCTCCTTTTTTCATTATACCTAAGGACTCTACACTATCTACTGGATTGTCCCTGGGTAGATCCCTCCGGCTCTGGCAGGATCATGGGAACGAATACCTAACCTAACCATCCTTATAACACCTTGAATAAAGTAAATTGGTCGGTCTTTTGGTATTGTTCTTTCCTTCTTGAAACCGATTGAAAAATCATTTGGAAAATCAATCAAGGTACTTGTGAATTTGTGATATAAAATCAAAGCATTTTGTACCTTAATTATTTTTGATCATTTAGAAATGCTCCCCCTCAACATGTGCATATGGTTTTAAAATTGTTTAGCACATGGAAGTAAGAGTTCTTTGAAACAATTTCTTGATCACAATTTCCTTAGAAAAAGCCTTTTGATTTTCTTGGTAAATGCTCCCCCTCAAAATGTGCGTCGGATATTTGAAAATTATTTTGCACATAGAGGAAAGAGGTTTTTAAAGAACTTCCATGATTACCAATAGAAACCATTCGCTCCCCCTCAATATGTGCATCGATATACGAAAGAGTTTTAGCACATATTAAAGAGAACTTGCACTTTGAATCAAAACAATCATCTTTTATCAGATTTCATATTTAAATCACATTTTCTCCCCCGATCAAAACTATCAAACCCTTTGAGATTTTGGATCCCAAGTGATTTAAATAGTTTTAGAAAACTTGGGAGAAAATATGCATGGTTTAAATTCTCTTCTGGTTTTTGGTTAAATGCTCCTCCTCAATCATGTGCATCATGTATTTGAAATCGTTTGACACATAAAGGAAGGAGTGATTTTGAAACAATCACACTTTAAAAACGATTTGAGATTTAAATCACGATCTCTCCCCCGATCAAAAATTTCACACCTTTTGAGATTTATGATCTCAATTGATTTAAATCATTTAGAAAATTTTGGGGAAAGAAGTGGCTTGATTTAATTTTTGAAATTGACAGATGAGGACCAATTATAGATATTAAAGATTTTTAGTATCAGGTATGATAGTTTTAAGAGATCTTTAAGTAAAATAAAACAGTTTCATAATCAAACAAGAACAGAAAAAAATTCATTTTGAAAGATCTTTGAGTTTTAAAGAAAATCATAAAATGACATAACATTAAATATTTAATTAACCACTTATTTTGTACAAACCGAACTTTTATGAAGAAATATTGTTTAAAACTATTCAATTTGAAATCACTCTCCCCTTCAATCAATGACCGTAGTCGTTGATTGAGTGACTTAAGTTTTGATAAAATGAAGTCCGGTTGATTTCTAAAAATTAGTCCAATTTATTTTCAAACAGATATTTTTCCATTTTCAAAACAATATTTTCAAAATTGTTGAAAAATGGTATTATTCACTACTTGTCATGCACAAAGATACGTTTGGTGGTTAAGAAGCTTCTGTTTGTTGCTGTAAAGGCTGGAAGAAAACCATCTGCAGATGCAGTGAGACCTCTTCAGTTGCATCTATCGTGCCAACTCTCCAAGGAGATCCAATTAAGCTCCGTTTCTTCATTTGTTGACCTAAGAAATAGTTACCCTTTCCTTTCGGCATCCAATCATCTGCTTATGTGGGATCCGGATCGGGAACATTCTTATAAACCATGATATCTGCATACGTTAGTAGACATACAAAACAGATATATGGTGGTCGACAACACCCAAACAACAATCGACTAATAAAAGTCAATCCAACATATCAATCATATCATAAAAGGCATGGGAATTATGTGTTTATCAAACAATAGTCATCTAATCCTAACAATCATATCCTAAATTCCTAGTCCTTCAACATAGGCAAGTATCTTTTTCTGATAAGCACATAGGATGATTATGTAAGCCCGTAAGATGATATATATTTGAAAACATTCTCCCCCTCAATCAATGACTCATTTTATGAACAGCTTTAACCATGCTGAAGTCATTGATTGGGTTTTGCAAATTTATGAAAACACAGATTCTGATTGATTTATTTTAAGCAACTCATTTTCCACCATTTTGACAAACAAATATTTTTCTGAAGAATTTTGAGAAAGAAAAATATTTGTATAGGAACAGCAGTCTTTTGACATACTTTCCTCATATTGTTTTTAGGATAAGTGCACGATATTTTTGAAAATTTGTTTACCGCAACACTTTCCTTTGAAAAGTGGGTTGCTATCTGAAATAATAGCAAACCATAATTTAAGCACGGGTTACAGTCTGAAGTAACTGCAAGCCATAGTTTTAAACATGCTTTGAAAAGAAATATTTACATCTTCTGCTCGAACTTCATCTATGGTCCCGTGCTATTGTTGAATGACATTTCTAAGACCGTAGATGTTATCGATACCAGAAGACATGTCTTGAGAAAACATATTTTTCGTATTTTTCAAATTTTCTGATTCTTATGGGTTTTTGTTGGTTTTATATTTTTCTATTTTCTTTTTGTTGGTTTTATATTTTTGTATTTTGTTTTTAATAAATATTTACAGATAGAGTAGATGATATAGTTTTAAGAAGATGATGATACGAGTACCGAGATAAGGATATCGAACAGCCCCGTTGTAGTAGAAATCATCATCTCTTAAACATCCACCACCAAAGCTTCTGAGGTTCTTGAAAAGAAGGAATTGAGACTTTAAGAATGCAAGACTTTGGCAGCTTCTCCCAAACCGAAAATCCTTTAGCTGAGAAGATTCAAAGCTTTCTTTCAATCTTCCCTTAGCCAGGTGCACAAAAAAGCACACCATTATCATAGATTTTGCTGTTCCTTTTAAGAATGATCTTTGTGATTCTTCGTTCGGGGTTATATCATCAACACGATAGAACAACAACGTATCATCCCACGTTTGAATAACTCTTCTCAAATTTCTTTACCATTGAAGTCTGAAGCGATCCATACCAAAAATTTTTCAAGAGACCACTTCCCCCAAGTATATGAATTGATGCAGTCAGTCTCTTAGAATAGAGCTCACGAACCCGAATACACATATACCCAAAGACAGAGGAACTTATAACATCAAAGTAGCAGATTAAGTCCGATAGCCAAAGAATAACCCCGATGTATACTTTTCTCTCCCCTGATGATAGTGTATGAAGCTCAAGAACCCGAAGTACCCAAATGTCTAAAGAAAGAATAACCAATAACATTGAAGTAGCAGGCTGAATCACAGATTATCTCTGCGGATGTCAACTCCGGAATAAGTGATCTATCATTGAATGAAAGATTAAGCTCTCAAGTGAAATAGCTGAGCGTCCCCAATGTACACAATCTCTCTCCCCTAATGATTGCGATAAGATAGAAATCATCACACACTTGTGTACCTCTTTTATCACCAGAAACTAACTCTTCCATCTCTTCCCCCACATAGTTGGAATAAGAACACTAAACGCCAAGAGTCAAATCTTGAGTTTCTCTGTGGTAATGACATTTGTCTTCCCGGGATTTCTTTAATCACTTAGAAGTATTAAGTTCATCAAGTTTACTCGTGTTTAGATGTGTGTCTCCTTCCCCCTAGCTGGTTTTGATACTTCAGAATTAGCAACACATTGTAAGCCCATATATTTGAAATCTTTTGAGAAGAACACTTTTAATCTTTGTGAGAATCAACTTGCTGAAGAATGTGAGCAAGTCTAATTGGGGATTAAATCTGACTTTTCACTCTCCCCCAATTAGTGCTCTCCCCTAAACTGACAATCTGTTTGATAAATGCCCTGATTAAGAAGAAGTCTTTAGATAATCAAATTCAGCTCGTCTTTAGTCTTCTAACCTGTAGCAGAAAAATGTAGAACAGACAGTAGACTCGACCTTCTTAAAGATTGTCCGTTTGGGGAATATAATGTTAACATCTTCTTCTCACCAAATGCATTCCCGTTAACTTATATATAGCAAATCCCCTTAACTCAAATCCCTCCCAATCAAACAAGAACAGAAAGATGTTCATCAAGGAAATCAGCCCTGCAACTGGAAGCACTTTGTTATTGATCATATCAGCCCGTGAGAAGATGTCAACCAGCGGATCTTAGAAGAAACTCCATGTAAAGATGACTCGATAAGAAGAAGCTCGGTTCTTTCATGAGTTAGGAGCCGTATGACCATATATTCTCATTTATAAATGTTAGGTCACCATGTTTGTAACACAAGCATCAATATAAGAAAGATAGAAGAAGGATAGATCGGTTGAACAAGTTAACACACACACGAATGAATAAAGAAGAGTTATGCGTAGGAAATGTGATAAAATGAAGAACCAACCCTCAAATGAGAGTTTACAAGATTATTTATAGGAAGGAACTAGGGCAACACACCAAGTTCCCTTCCTTCCCTTATTGGGCTTTTGCATAGGCTCATGGGCTTTCTACATGAGCCTAGCCTTAATTACTAACATAAAAGCCATATTTAAGCTAACTATTACATATTAATTACTAACACTTGTAATCTAGTTTAGGAGTGATTCCAACAATCTCCCCCTAAGTGTTGTTAATTGATGATATGAGTAAAAAACGTTGTAGGTGTTGATGTAATAGCTGCTTTGACGTCTTCTGACATTCTTGTTTCTTGTGAGAAGAATTGTCTTGATTCGAACAATCTCCCCAGTGTAGGGATCTTGTTTCTTTTGAAGTATTCTGCTTTGACGTCTTCATTTTCTTTGTTCTTTGATCTTTGTTCTTTGTGGTGGTTGTGATTGTATGTTGTGGTTATCTGCATCAGGTCTGCTTCGTTTCTCCAGTGTCTCCACGTCTTTCTCCAACATGCTCACACGCTCTTTAACGTTGGATTTCAGTACTGATGTAGTTCTCTTAGTCTTTAAACTTTTTTGATTCTTTGAATTTGACGAAGAATCATTCTGACTTTGTGTTGCCTTTTAAGAGAACTTCAATTAGTGTTGTTGTCGGTACGAGCATGTGAAGAATCTGCATGATCTTTTCCACCTGCGAGCATCCATAAGAAAAAAACATAAAACATGGGTTAGAAATAATCCAGCGCTTACAAGTTTGAACTTCGAGTTTGTTAACAACATAGTGTGAAAACACGTTTCTAATTCTCACAAAGGCTGTTCCTGAACTGGATTCTCACAAGTGAGATAACGCGATGTACCAAAGTACACCTACAGTTCATGTGAGTCGCTGAGGTACACCGAAGCATCACCCCACGATTGTAGACCGTTTGAGACACACTAAGCGTAACCCAAAAGGAGTTACCGAAGTGACCTGCTGTCAGGCCTGTTTGATGTTGACCCTGGCAGAAGTTTCCATTCAATCACTGAGGATCACATTTGTGAACCCCTCATAAATGTTCTCGACAGATTGCTAAGATCTGTGAAGGACTCGATAATGTATCACTTGTGTTCTTATTGTTGAACGACAAGCGATGAAATGTCAAGTGTACCTAAGAGATCTTTTGATGAATCTTGTGGCTCTGGACTCGATAGTGTGCTTTGGTTTTCCTGAGCGGAGACTAGGGAGAGGGTCTCCTTCTTCAATACCAGCAATCTCTAAGAGAAAACCGATAGTTTACGTAGGGTTCCAAGTGAGAATGAAACAAGCTTCTGTTGAGAGAAACTTGAGTGGTTAAGAAGGTTTAGTGCATGCGTCACTGGGTCCATGATGGCTTTTAATCTTCAATACCGGTGTCATCTAGTGACAACCAGTAGCATATGTATTGAACCCGGTGTCTGACCTAAGTTGAATAATTTGGAGGGCTATTTCTTTTCACCATTTTCTTTACTTTTCTTTTTAATTCTTCAACTCCTTCTTTCTCCGATTCTCATTTTCTCCTTTTTTATAATCATAGCTAAGGACTTCTAGATTCTAACTATTGGTGGTGTCCTTGGGTAGATCCCTCCGGCTCTGGCGGATCATAGGATGGTTATTCCTAACCATAGTCACCTTATAACTCCATGACTAACCTATGTTGCCGTAAACCATTTTCATAAAAATCTCTCAAAGTGGTTATGAGTAAAAACATTTTGTACCACTGAAAGAGTTTTAAATGTTGCATAAATACTCCCCCTTCATACGTGCTTAAGTATTTTGATAGAAATCTGCACGGTGAGAGAAGAGCGCGCACTTTTGAATTGATCAACTCAAGATAGACAATTCCCCGCGAGACACGGTTACATCACTGAGTAGGTCAGCTTGAAGTTGTAAACACTCCTTGGTGAGGAGGTTTGACCCGTCAAGGTTCATGTCTACCAAGAGTTTCTCGAATGGTACATTCTACTAGGACAAGTCCTTTGCTTGACACGTTTACATCACTAGCGAGCTAGTTTGAAATTATTACCCGTCCCGGACAAGTCTTTTCAAGTTACTAACATTTAAGAGCTCGTCAATTCATTGGTTAAGTCTTTATCACGAAGATTCAATAGCAATTCACAACGTATTTCTTATCACATAATTTTCTCCCCCTAAAAAATGGCATATAAATGTTGTTTTTGACGAAATTTTGATATCGAATATGTCCATTTTGAGTTTTGTGGGAAGATTACCACGAAGAAAAATTTTGTTAACAAAGTTTTTAAGCAAATACTCCCCCTCAACAAGTGATATTAGCTTTTGAGGTTTTGAAAATCATAAGAGGAAGTACTTGTTCTTTTGAGCAAAACTTTGAAAGTGAAAGTTTTGATTAGTTTTACTCAAAAGTAAGAAGCTTTCGCTCCTTTTACAAGGATTGTGGCACTGAAGCGTACCACAGGGTCCTTTCATGACAAGAATGGGTTGTACACTGTTATGTGTACACAAGCCATTATTAGATAAAAAATCACACATCCAAATAATGATAAGAGAAACAAATCAAGGGGTACCAGGAGTATCAGGTATTCCAGCAATAACTCCAGGAATGCGTTCTGGACGATGGTAGCTTGTGAGAGATATGCTTGGACGACCACCTACGAAACTCTCCAATGTTCTGATCTGATCCCGCCTAAACAACCTTTCATCAATCCTCGTGATGATATTCTTTACATCCATTCTGTCCCTCGAATTCCATCGCTTTGGTGACCCTATGCCGTGATGAATCTCCTTTAACCTGTATGCTAACCCATCCCTAACCTTCTTCAATGTGTGATCCTTAAACTTATGAAGCTCTTTGCACGCCATGAAGCAATTGTGGTGTAGTTCACTTCGGTAGACTACCCCAAATGGTTTCTTGATAAGGGTGTACTGAGCAAGTTGGTTTATGTCGGGAAGGTCAAGCTGTGGTTTTGTGAGGTTAAGACGCTTCTGATACGATTCCACCACAAGTTGAATATCTTCTACACGTTCTTGGATCAAGATGCTATGGATGAATATGAGCAATGACTTGATGTACTCGCGTTGGATAGTTGTAGAGAAATGTCGCATTCGTCCTTGTACCTTTGCCAGATACATATCTTCAATGTCATTTAGCGACAATCTCAGAAAATCCGCTTCACAAAAGTCATATTCCTCTTCGTCTTGTCGTTTGACCACTATTTTCTTTAGGAGTGTGTAGTCCCACTTCGACGAAAGAGTAACATGCTGAATCGCAACGATCCGTTTTTCACTGAACACTTCCTTTTTCGACTTGAACCTGGCGCTTTTGTAGTAGATTGTTCGTCGTTCTGGCCAATGATGAATCCCATACAGTGCATCGAGATCATACTTTTCCACTTTGTTGGCAAACATGTGTGTGGCTTCTTCCTCGATGGCTATCTTTGTTGGAGTATATTCTTTGCCGGAAAGGGAGTGTGAGCGATGTAGCGTATTTCTTGGAGACATCGCTACCGTGTAGAAGAAACTCTAGGTCGTTGTTGAAGAAATAGCGGTATGGAATCTTGGGTTGATCCGATCGGCCAATGGTAGGTAGAGGTTTGGTCCAGTCAGTGTAGTATGGAGTTTTATCTTGTCTGGTGATGTCAATGTTTGATTCAGGATTGAGCCAATCAATGTTGTTAGACATGGCTCGTGCAATGTTGTCGAGATGATATTCGACTTCGATTGCACTGTCTGAGCTATCTTTAAGTAGTTGAAATGCATCATTCTTGATTCGCCTCAACTCTGCTTTGGTCATTTTCTTCACTTTGAACTTTTCCTGTATAAGCTTCACATGCTCCATTGTGTGACCATCTACCATTTCTTGACCTTCCGGTAATTGAGGTGTAGCATCAACAAGTTCAGAGAACCAGTAATATTCTTCGGTGTCATCTTCGTCTAGCCATGACACAACATTGGTCTTTGTCTTCTTCTTCTTTGGCTTCGATGATGATTCTGGTTTCTTTGTTGTTGTAGAAGAAGTAGGTTGTTGTTGGGGCTCAGGAATTTCTTCATCGTCACCACCAGTGTATTCAAAGTGATCACCGGTTTTCTTTGTTTGTGGTGGTGACTCAAAATCCTGAGGTTTATCAGTAGCAGGAGACCGTTGTGGAGAACTTCTTTGAGTGGAGGTCCTTGGGGGGTCGTGGAGACATAGAGGATGATTCACCAGTTTTCTTCTTGCATTTCGCCTCAGAGTCCTTATCCGCATCATCATCGTCTCTTGGACGTTTAGCCATTTCAGCTGCCGTTTTGCAAGAAGTTTTGAGTTGAAATTCGGCAAAGAATGCCTCAAAAATTTAGCTTCGTCGAGTAAACGTTGCAGATCGTTTAGACATTTGTACGACCAACTTGGAAATCAATTCTGCATCAGAGACAACCGTAGGCTCACTTGGTTTGATTTGTATAGCTACAGGAGTAGCTTGTATTGTTTGCTTGACCAATTGCATGAGATGTGGATAAAGTTGTATGGTGAACATCTCTCTTGTCACTCCAGGGACAGTGTCAATGAGAAACTTGTGAGTGTATTCTCTGATCGTCTTCTCCATTTCCCATTGGATATCTCTATTCAGAAATTGTTGCAGCTGTTCCCTTTCATCCGAAAACTCGTTTATCACGTCCTGAATAATGTTAACTCTGTCGGCCAGTTGATTCAGTTTCTTGTTGACTACGTCTTTCTTCCTTACTTGCACGGCGGCTTTGACAATCTTTGTCTTTGCGTGATATCCAAGTATAGGTCGGTTTCTTTACCGATTTGGATCGGATCTGGTGTCTTTGGATGGTGGTGGTGATGAATGAAAAGAAGAGTCTGACGATGATGATTCATAAGGAGGCTTAGGGTCCTTACGTGGCTTAGAATTTTGTTCCGTGCTACATACTGGACTGTCAAGAATGTAATCATTGGCTTCCTTTTCCGCTTGAGCCTCTTCACCTTGATCCTTGCCTCTTCATCCGCTTGAGCTTGAGCTTCTTTTACGCTTTAGCACACATCTTTATCGAAATTTTCTCGATCATCTTCTTCTTCTTGTCAGGTTCCTCAAAGTCAAAGATCATCTCATCCTCTAGTTGCTTTCGTTCGATTAGTGGGTGGTGGTACCAATTCCTTATCGGGTTGATTAACCGGGTGTGGTTAGTGCACCGAGTTTGTTCACGATTAAATTCAGCAACATGTTGTAGTCCGAGATTCTTCACTTTCAGTCTTTGTCTTCATCCGGTGGCTCTTCATCCGAGCTTTAGTTTTCCTTTATCGGACTTGGGACTTAGAGGTTTTCAACCGTTAGTGTATCATATTCGAGTAGATAACCTCTTCATATCCTCCGTCCTCGTCCATCGGTTGATGTTCGGTTTGGGAATAGGGATGCCACCCTTTGATGGAACTTTTCTTTTGAGGGTGTGAGTCCTCTTTGGATACTTTCGTACTCTCGCTCGCAATACTGGAACCCCACTTTGCTTGATTGCTACCAGATACCGTTTGTACGATTGAAGTCCCTTGATAGCAGCAGTAAGAAGGCAATCTGGTAATACCGCACCTCATTTCTTTGTTGTTGAGTCCTTAAATCTGACAACATTAAGTGTGGGCTCAAGCAACACGGAGTGATGGTTGGGGTCATCAAGTCTCAAGGGAATATCTGGATTATTCCCTAGAATCCTTTGGATCAACAGTTTTGTGTATCTGATATTAAGAATCTTGGTGCCAGGCTTTTTAAGGTAAGACATCATGTCGTCCCAGATCAGAGCTGGAAATTCGATGTGTTTCATGTTGACCATGCCCCAAAATATTTGTAGTTCCATGAGCTTCGGATGCTCAAAACCACTGTCACGTCCAGAAACTGATTTGGCAATCATGATATAGAGGGTTCTCCATGGTTGAGGAATATTCTTGAGATCAACAGACGAGTGTTTTGTGATAATCCCAACAGCTTCATCATAGCTGATGTCGACCATGAACTGGAGAGTGACTTTTTTTGTAGGAGTAGCAGTGTATTCAGCAGGCTGGAAGTTTGGAAGAAGAATAATAGCCCTTAAGTCTGCTGGAGTGACGGTGACTTGTTTGTCGTTAAGTGTCACTGTTACAGCCTCTTGACCTTTGACCTTCTGCATGGTTTACCAAAATTGGTGAACATAAATCACCGGCACCGTTGCAGAATTAGTGAGCATGTTTTTGTAAGGATGAGTCTTCAGAATATCCACAGCAATTTGACAAGAAGACTCAGAACACGTGAAGTTATCAAAATCGACTTTGAGATTGTTCTTCCCAATGTTCATTGTGTAACCGTTGGGGAAGATGTCTTCCATTGAGAGAACATTTGGTGCAACAATGTATTCCATTTGGACGTCCATATTGTGATCTGAAAGATATTGAGCCAAAAGAACCAACATATCGAAAGACATTACGTTAGTCAAAAGTTGATTTTATTGACCAATTATTGAATATGTTATCTTTGATGAATGTTACGAGTCCAACGTCACTTGTTTGTCCAATAGTCCAAAGTAGTCGTGAAAAGATACGTGAATTTATTTATTTCAAGTTTTAAAGTCCAAATTCTCACTTATTTTCACAACATATTAACCATTTAAGCTTATTAGTGACATTTTGGTTTCGTGACGTTATGATTTATTTATTTACAAGTTTGTACGTGTAACAATTAAAAATTATGGTTAAAATTAGGCTTAGGCGTAGGAATTGCAAGCTTATGCGTAAACAGTAGACCATACGCGTAGGCATAATCTTATGCATAGGAACTTAACTTATGCGTAAGAAATATTACGCGTAAGAAAAGAACTTAGCATTAAGCTTACGCGTAAGCATATGATAGAGCTTATGCGTAAGGTTACTCGTAAGAGTGAACCTTATGCTTAAGACTCAAGTTTACGCATATCCTTCACAGGATACCCGTAGTCCCATGTAGAACCTTACGCGTAAAGGTTACGAGTAAGATTACTCTTACGAATAACTTTCTACGCGTAAGGCAATCCTTATGCGTAGAAATCCATGGTTAACCTTGATTCTGAATTTTTCGCGCGTAATAACCTGAAACAAATAGATCATAACCCATACATTAACATATTGTCCAATCCTCTTTAATTTTCACACGAACTCAGTTTACACGTAAAGACTGCTTATGCGTAAAAGCTAAACCCTAAGCATTCAAGTTTTACGAATAAGAGTTTTAGCCATAGGAATTGCACCAAACATTTTCTGTGATGCCTTAGAGGTTATATGATTATGTTGTAGCAAGTTTTAACACCTAAAACCTCTTGAATCAAAAGTACCCAATTCATATGAACATAAACCCTAGTTCTTAATTTTTACAAAATTAATGTTTCTGGGATCAATTCAAGAGTGGTTTTGGTTAATAACAATGTTTCAATCATCATACAACAAACTAATTATACAGAAACACTCCCAAATGAAAATGCTCAAATCCACGCATAACCCTAATTCTTGAAAAGTGATTGAAAACGTTATCTGGGTTGATTTTAATGTTGGAAATGTTTATAACACATGTTTTTAAGCATTTTGACACCAAATTAATTATCATAAACATTCAATGATGATTTTGTGTTCATACGCATACGAGTAGAACACAAAATCATCCCAAACACAAAATCCATCCGTTGGATGTTAATGAAATTAAAAACCTATGTTTGTAAACACATGAAGATCATAAAATCACTTACAAATCAGAAGTTTAAAGCACGGATTAGAGGTTTAAATCTTATGCGTGGATATTGGTTGTTGGGTAATAAATGCAAGGTGTAAATGAATGTGTAAGGTGGTTGAGGTGGTTTTGATAATTTTAGTTTAAGCTTTTGACAAAAATAGTCCCTCCACCTCAACCATTTTCATTCATAGCCCATAACTTCCAATTTTGGTTACGCAAAGTATGTTATTTGGAAAGAAACTTGACGACACTCCCCCTTGACTTAAGAAATAATGAAATTTTACAAATTTGAGTCCGGAGAGTGTAAATAAACCAGAAATGTGACCACCATTATCAAAGACACAACCAGAATAAGGTAACATGTAAGTACAAGGTTTTATGAAACAGAAAAATATTAAAATTCTCCCCCTCAACAGTTGATCGAGAAAAATACTGAATTTTGAAAGAGAAAAGTGTTGACAGAAAATTTGTACTTGCCATGTTGAAAGAAATTTAGATAGGAAAATATTTTTGAATTTTGTAAATTTTATATTTTTGTATTTTGTTTTTGAAAAATATTTACAAAGGAGGTTTTGGTGTTTGACTGGTTTTAAGATTGTTTTTAAAGTTCGTCCAGTTCCTCTGGAGTCAAACACCGCATACCAATCCGGTGGACCAACTCAGTAAACCTAGCCGGAGCTAAGGCTTTGGTGAGAAGATTTGCCAGTTGGTATTCAGTACCCACAAACTATAGTTCAACGGTACCCTTTTCCACATGCTCCTTGATGAAATGATATCGAAGATCGATGTGCTTTGATTTCGAATGTTGAACAGAGTTGCACGATATCGCAATAGCACTTCGATTGTCGCAGTACATCGGGATTCTGTCAAATATGTAACCATAGTCTTTGAGTTGTGTTCTCATCCAAATGACTTGAGCACAACACGCCGACATGGCTACATATTCTGCTACTGTTGAGGACAGCGATGTACAATCCTGCTTCTTCGATTGCCATGACACCAGTTTATCACCAAGAAATTGTAATGCTCCTGAAGTAGTTTTCCGAGAATCTAAGCAACCTGCGTGATCAGCGTCTGAAAAAGCTATTGGTTCAAAACCAGAATCCTTCGGATACCAGATCCCCAAGTTAATGGTTCCCTTGATGTATTAGAGGATTCTTTTAGCCTCAGAGAGGTGAGTTTCAGTTGGTCGTGACTGATAACTCGAGCAAAGATATACAACAAATACAATGTCAGGCAACTGGGCTGTTAGATACATGAGAGACCCAATAATACTTTGGTATTTGGTAGGGTCAACCAATTTCCCATACAAATCAGCATCCAGTTTCTTGGTCTGTGCCATTGGTGTGGCATAGGTATCACAGGTTTGCATTCCATGTTTGTTTAAAACTTCAAAAGCATATTTGGACTGACTCAGAAAAATACCACGGGGTGATTGATGAACTTGCAGTCCTAGAAAGAACGTAAGTTCACCCATCATGGACATTTCAAAATGTTTTTTAATTTGTTTTGAAAAAGCGTTTGAGTACTTTATATGTGTTGACCCAAAAAATGATGTCATCCACATAAATTTGCATGATTAAAATGTGTGCCCCGTGATATTGTATGAAAAGTGTTGGGTCGACCGATCCTTTAGAGAAATTATTGGTAATAAGAAAGGATGATAACTTATCATACCACGCCCGATGGGCTTGTTTGAGACCGTAGAGAGTGATCTGCTCCCAGACGGTCAAGTTTAATCACTCAAGCCGGCCACTTGTGAATGGCCGACCGTAACAAACTTAAAACAGTCCGGAAACAAATGCAATGAAGATCAGAAGAGTATAGTGTTTCCCAGTCGTTAAGTCCCAACGATTTGTCATGCGAGAATAGTCAAACGATATAGTGATCGAGAGATTTGAGCGGAAAAGAGGATTTGAATTATTACAACTAAAGAAAAAGTAAATAAACTACAAGGGCTTAAATGCAAATTAAAGAAAATTAAAAAGATAAAAAATATTAAATAAACGCTATCACTATTTGCAAAATGATGTTTTTGTTTTTTCTTTTACAAATTTAAATTAAAAACTACGTGACGTCAAAAAGAAAATGTGAAACTTAAACAATAATAATCCTAAAAATATGAAAATGACATTTTTACAATCCTAATGATAAAAGAAAATTTTTAGAAAAAGAAAATTATTTTCATAACTATTTAATTAATTATTATTAATTAAAAACTAATTTTAACTATTTAATAATAACCTAAAATACAAGAAAATATGAAATAAAGCTAGAAAAATGAAATTATGACTTGGAAAAATCTAGAATAACAAAAGAGAATTTTCAAAACTATTTTTATATTTTTTCTGATTATTTTGTATTTTTATGAATTTTAAACTATTTAAAACTAATTAAATTACTAAAAAATACAAATTAAACTAAGAAAAATCTGGAAAAATATTTTTTTGACTTTTTATATTTATCTTAACCTAGGAAAAATGAAAACTTATTTTTTGAAACTTTTCTGAATTAATTGTATTAAAAGCTAATTAAATAAGCCTAAAACTGTTTTTAATTAAGAAAAATAGCAAACTGTTCTAGAAAAATATGAAAAATTCAGGAAAATTCTAATTTAATATACTGAATCTAAGAAAAATAGAAAAACATGGGCTTGTGTGAAGGAAAATGAAACTGCAAGAGAAGTGCTTATAAATAAGCACTTATAAATAAGCTAATGGTACAAACTGGGGACTAAACTGATACAGAGGCTACAATATGTTAAAACTAATTAAAAACAACTCATTACAGCTATCCTAAACCTCTATTGTGCTAACTGCTATGATCTTGATGATTTGAGAATAAGTTCAAAAACAGTTTTCTATGCCTACTTTGCAGCTTAAGCATAAGCTTCTCAATAAGCTGGATGTCAAAAACAGAAGTTGGAACCTATACTAGACCTGGCTAGCTTTTTATAAACCAAAGATGAGACCAAGAGAAGCTCTAATGAGCTCGTGCAAGGATCTGCAAAAGCTGCACAACACCCGGATCCCCAGTTCCTGTGCACAGAGGCACTTTTGCCCTTTTTGACAAGCTCATTTGGAGCTTTTAGAAAATTACTAAAAATCTATAAAAATCCTAATAAGAAACTAGACCAGTTGAACTTATAAAACCTAAAGTTTGACTTGATTTGGCCCAGAGATGAATCCATTAAAAATCACTCTAGGTTGGTGGAAACTGAGTTTTCCAAGATTTTTTGACTTTTGATGATATGGAACTTTGACTTTCATGAGTTTTGAGCTTAATTTATGGACTTATTATGATGTATTAAGATAAAATAAAGCTACATTAAGATACCTCTATGAATTCTAAACATGAATCAAACTTTGGCTCTTTGAAAATTCCAACAGAGATAAGTACTTGAGACAGTTTAAAAGTGATTTTGACTTCTACTGGTTTGATGCACAAATGAATGACTTCATTGATCCTAATATGCCTAAAGGGAACTTAGCAAACTGAGTCTAACAAATTTTAAACACTGCAATACCAAATGACTACTTAAACCAAACACAGGTTTTAAGAAGCTTAAATGCAATCTACTCTTTTTTAGTATCTAATCCATTGACAGCATTCAAACATGACTTACCAACTAAATTAAAGCTAACAAATGCAATAACATCAAGTATAAACCACAGATCTGAGATACAAACACTATTTGCAAACTGAAATGAAAATGAAAATAAGACAGATACTCACAAATGTCCACCTTGTTTTGCAGGCTAAAACCAAACCAAAACTACACTATGCTACTCAAATCCAACCCAAACTAAGCTCTGCAACACCCCATTATCATTTCCAAGGCAATTTGAGCTTCAGTTGACTTTAGTTGACCGAATACCATTATGCTTGAATCTGAATTATAAGCTTACCAAAAGCTTTAAATAACTTAAATAAACTTATTGGAATTTAAAAATAAGCTATTTAAGGTTTGGACATAAGAATTTGAAAATGGATTTTGCAACAGTTAACATGAACATATGAAACTTAAGTGAGAACTTGAATTGATGCTTAAAACTGATTACAACTATAAAACAACTTTTAGTTTAATACATAGAAACAAAAAGATTACATTTTAGAGTTTAATCAAAACATAAACATAATAAACGACATTCATAAAAATTTAAAATTAACTACTGTCTTCTTCTCGTGCTCTTTCTTCCTTTTTATACACCCAAAAAGCTTCCACGTGTCCTCTGAGTGTATCCCACCTTCAATTTGGGCCATTGGATGAGTGGAGTGTGTTTTGGCCGTTTGATCATTTTGGCGGGAAAGTTATTTTGACCTCTGTGGACTCTGAAACTGCAACTAGGGGGGGTGGAGTAGGTATGATGATGAGGGATTAGAGGATAAGGGATAAGGTGGGAAAAGGTGGATGGGAGAGGGTTGCAGGGGAGTTGCAGGGCAAGTGGTGGGGAAAACCAGTTGGGAGGGAAAGCTGTTTGACTGGATTTTGACCAGGGGTCCAAAATGAAGGGAATGACAGGGGTCAAATGTGTATAGTGGCAGGGGTCCAAAATAGATTTGACAAGGGTTGGTTTGTTTATTAATGATAAGGATCTTTCTTGTAATTCTGCCAAACTAGAGGGACCAAACCTGTAATTTCTCCAAAGTTGTCACAAGGACTAAAATTGACAAGTTTCAATAGTACAAGGACCAGTTTTGACATTTTCAATTTTCCAGGGACCAAACTTGACATTTTTGAAAGTTTAGGGACTTAAATTGTAATTTTGCAATTTTTGATCTCAAGGACCAATTTTGACAACTTAAGAGTCCCTAGGGACTTAAAATGATATTTTTCTTTATTTAGATTTACCAAGGACTGTTTTTGACAACTTTTGAAACTTGGGGACTAAAACTGCCAATTATGCAAACTTGATACGTTTTTCACCAGATTTTGATATTTTTGCATTTAAAACACATAAAACACTTATTTGTGATATTTTTATCATTTTGATGCATTTAAAGTGTTTTCGGATGTTTTTGCGATTTAATTGGTACAAAAATGATGAGTATTTAGACACTCATCAATCCCCACACTAAGATATTGCTAGTCCCTAGCAATGTTTTGAGAAAAATTAATGGATTTCATCTCTTTACCAAAAGCCATTACTTCGGGAGTAGCCAAATGTTTTAGTTCAAGTAAGAACCTTGGTACACCGATAACCAAATGATTTTGAGCAAACCATCAGCTTTCAACGGATTTGATTTGTCTTTACCAGAAGCCGTTTGCTTCTAGCCAACTCTTAGATAAATTATCAATATTATCTTTGGTGAGCCGATTACCAATTATGGATTTTCAACTGCCTTTACCACAAGCCATAAACTTGCGGGCTAGCCAACTCTTCACTTTTAAGGATATGGTGAGTTGAATACCATACAATTTTGGGCAAATTGCAAGCCGTCAACGGATTTGAGATATCTTTACCAAGAGCCGTTTGCTCCTGGATTAGCCAATCCTTATGTGGGTTAGACATGGTGGACTGATTACCATTTGTTGTGTTTAGTACATAGTACTTCCACTAAAAAAAAAATTAAAATTTGGCCATTTTGGGGAAAAAAGGACTAAAAGGGTACATTTATGATCAAATTCGCCAGAATTTCCCCCCCACACTTAGAAATGAATATTGTCCTCAATATTCAAAGTACCGGCTGTTATGCCGAAACTTAGAACGTAAAAAGATAACATTACTAGCTAAGTGTAGAAACACAACAATTATTCTCTTTTTAATATTTACAATTTTCAATCATTTTTTAGATCTATATACAACATGTGGGGCATCTCCCCCACACTAAGGTGGTACACACGGGTGAAAACCCATGTTTAACTACTGTTTTTGATTACCGATTCGCTAGCTTGACTCGACCCCGAATTAATTTGTTCATGGGGAAGTAAGTGGAAGAGACAATCTCCATCGGACTTTCATTCAAGATGTTTGTATAAACATTGAAGTACGTGAAAGTTCCACACCGATGAGATATACATAGAACCGGCTCAAAAATGATAAATGAAAATGCCGGGGTCAAAGATGGTATCTTCACTCCCGAAGGAAAAAAGGGAACGAGAAACCACACCATCTATGAAAAATGGAATAAAGATGTGCATCACAATGCAATCCCATTCTTCATTAGTGAGGAGTAAATCACCATTTGTTAGATTTTTAAGCTTAGACTTGAAGCTTGTATGGTGATTGGCAACAAAATTTTCGGGAGGAGAGTGGAAACGGTTCTTCAATCAACAGATTTTCAAGAAAGAGGATGTCTCCTTCCGAATCAAAGTAAGTATTGTCAATCCACGGAGGAATTGACTCATCATTAAGAAAAGCATCGACCTCCTTCCAAAAGTTGTCATCTTCCTCAACTGGAGTGAGAGAAGGAATGGAAGAGTCGGAAATGGGACAAGAAATGAGTGGATGATCATTATATAGGAGATTTTTAGTTTCTCCAAGATCGGCTTCGAAATCAAAGAGATCATCGTCACTTTCTGATGAAAGTGGAATGATGTGAGTGAGTTCATTGGTGAACTCCTCAAGAAGATGATCAAGATCGACGTGGGAGTGATGCCTCGACATACTCAATGTCTCCATAAGAAGCACAATCGTCGCTAAAATCGGAGAAAGTTTCAAAATGATCTTTTGAACACTCAAGAGGGAAAGGAGAATCACACATATGATCGAAGTTCCTGTGACTCTCTCGAGATTGGGACAAGGTTCTCAACACTAGACTTTATGAATTCGTCCGATTCCTTTTCAGAAACAGTGTCAAGATGCTCATCCCCCATGTTCAAAGAGTGAGTGGGAATATTGGGTGTGATAACAACAGACTGAGGGAGTTTAGAAGGACTAGCATACATATGTTTTATACTTTCCATTTGTTCTTCTCCTAGTAATTCCATCATAGTCTTTTCTCCCTGATTTTTCATGGAAGGAATTTCAACTGATGAACTTGATGAACCTGTACATAATTGACGAATATCAAGGGTAACTTCATCATCATCGTCATCGGGAATGAAACGGAATCGAGAGCTAGATTTGGCTGCTTTTTCTTTTGCAATTGATTCCCTAATAGATTTTTCAAAGGCAATCTGGGAATCTAATTTAGCAGTCCGCTCTTCGGCTAACAAAACTTCCATGGATTTCTCATTTGGATTATCTTGGGAATGTTTACATTCCTTCAAATCTTTCACTAAATCCAAAAGATTAAGGAGAAGATTTTGAGGAAGTGGCTCGGTGAGGTGGTGCCTGATTCATTTGGTACTGTGGAGGTTGGTCATGATATGAAGAGTCGTAATTGTTACAGGGAAATGGATTCCTTGTTTGACAATCAGAGCTACAGTGAGGACCTCCACAATACTCACAACAAAAAGCGATGTGGCGTGAGTTATACGTGTGGTAGTCATAATTGTTATCGGGAACCCGCTCATAGACAAGCGTGTTTCCCGATTGACAATCGAATGGAGTGTGAACCACCACGATACTCACAACATAAAAACTGCTGAGTCTCGCAGTGTGGTAGCTGATGGAATAAATTAGTTGTGTTATGGTAGGAATAGGGATCCTGGTTATAGACAGACCCGTTTCCTGATTCCACCATGCTACAACTGGGGCAATTGCCACCATTATAAGGACCACCACACCATTGACAACCAAGGGGGTGAGGATAAGACATAGAAAGAATCAAAGGTTTACAGAGGGGTTGGGATGAAGAATCAAAGATGTGAGAGGGTAAAGATGGATATTTTTGGATTTTTGGATAAACATTTTGTAAAAATAAGAAAGAAAATCTTTTTAGGTTTTTGTGTTTGTTGAAAACTGATTTTAAAATGTTTTTGGATTTTTATAAGAAAATATAAACATATATAGATGGTATGAACAAGGAGTGAATATTCAAATCACTAATCTGCTAAACGTAAGATTATTAGCACAGCTCCCCGGCAGCGGCGCCAAAATTTGATCTGCTCCCAGACGGTCAAGTTTAATCACTCAAGCCGGCCACTTGTGAATGGCCGACCGTAACAAACTTAAAACAGTCCGGAAACAAATGCAATGAAGATCAGGAGAGTATAGTGTTTCCCCAAGTCGTTAAGTCCCAACGAGCTGTGCGAGAATAGTCAAACGAATAGTGATCGAGAGATTTGAACGGAAAAAGAGGATTTGAATTATTATAACTAAAGAAAAAGTACATAAACTACAGGGGCTTAAATGCAAATTAAAGAAAATTAAAAAGATAAAAAATATTAAATAAACGCAATCACTATTTGCAAAATGATGTTTTTGTTTTTTCTTTTACAAATTTAAATTAAAAACTACGTGACGTACAAAAGAAAATGTGAAACTTAAACAATAATAATCCTAAAAATATGAAAATGACATTTTTACAATCCTAATGATAAAAGAAAATTTTTAGAAAAAGAAAATTATTTTTATAACTATTTAATTAATTATTATTAATTAAAAACTAATTTTAACTATTTAATAATAACCTAAAATACAAGAAAATATGAAATAAAGCTAGAAAAATGAAATTATGACTTGGAAAAATCTAGAATAACAAAATAGAATTTTCAAAACTATTTTTATATTTTTCTGATTATTTTTGTATTTTTTATGAATTTTAAACTATTTAAAACTAATTAAATTACTAAAAATTACAAATTAAACTAAGAAAAATCTGGAAAAATATTTTTTTGACTTTTTATATTTATCTTAACCTAGGAAAAATGAAAACTTATTTTTTTGAAACTTTTCTGAATTAATTGTATTAAAAGCTAATTAAATAAGCCTAAAAACTGTTTTTAATTAAGAAAAATAGCAAACTGTCCTAGAAAATATGAAACATTCAGGAAAAGTCTAATTTAATATACTGAATCTAAGAAAAATAGAAAAACATGGGCTTGTGTGAAGGAAAATGAAACTGCAAGAGAAGTGCTTATAAATAAGCACTTATAAATAAGCTAATGGTACAAACTGGGGACCAAACTGATACAGAGGCTACAATATGTTAAAACTAATTAAAAAAAACTCATTACAGCTATCCTAAACCTCTATTGTGCTAACTGCTATGATCTTGATGATTTGAGAATAAGTTCAAAAACAGTTTTCTATGCCTACTTTGCAGCTTAAGCATAAGCTTCTCAATAAGCTGGATGTCAAAAACAGAAGTTGGAACCTATACTAGACCTGGCTAGCTTTTTATAAACCAAAGATGAGACCAAGAGAAGCTCTAATGAGCTCTGTGCAAGGACTGCAAAAACTGCACAACACCTGTGCAGTCCCAGTTCCCTGTGCACAGGGCACTTTTGCCCTTTTTGACAAGCTCATTTGGAGCTTTTAGAAAATTACTAAAAATCTATAAAAATCCTAATAAGAAACTAGATCAGTTGAACTTATAAAACCTAAAGTTTGACTTGATTTGGCCCAGAGATGAATCCATTAAAAATCACTCTAGGTTGGTGGAAACTGAGTTTTCCAAGATTTTTTTGACTTTTTGACAGATATGGAACTTTGACTTTCATGAGTTTTGAGCTTAATTTATGGACTTATTATGATGTATTAAGATAAAATAAAGCTACATTAAGATACCTCTATGAATTCTAAACATGAATCAAACTTTGGCTCTTTGAAAATTCCAACAGATAAGTACTTGAGACAGTTTAAAAGTGATTTTGACTTCTACTGGTTTGATGCACAAATGAATGACTTCATTGATCCTAATATGCCTAAAGGGAACTTAGCAAACTGAGTCTAACAAATTTTAAACACTGCAATACCAAATGACTACTTAAACCAAACACAGGTTTTAAGAAGCTTAAATGCAATCTACTCTTTTTTAGTATCTAATCCATTGACATCATTCAAACATGACTTACCAACTAAATTAAAGCTAACAAATGCAATAACAGCAAGTATAAACCACAAATACAGATACAAACACTATTTGCAAACTGAAATGAAAATGAAAATAAGACAGATACTCACAAATGTCCACCTTGTTTTGCAGGCTAAAACCAAACCAAAACTACACTATGCTACTCAAATCCAACCCAAACTAAGCTCTGCAACACCCCATTATCATTTCCAAGGCAATTTGAGCTTCAGTTGACTTTAGTTGACCGAATACCATTATGCTTGAATCTGAATTGTAAGCTTACCAAAAGCTTTAAATAACTTAAATAAACTTATTGGAATTTAAAAATAAGCTATTAAAGGTTTGGACATAAGAATTTGAAAATGGATTTTGCAACAGTTAACATGAACATATGAAACTTAAGTGAGAACTTGAATTGATGCTTAAAACTGATTACAACTATAAAACAACTTTTAGTTTAATACATAGAAACAAAAAGATTACATTTTAGAGTTTAATCAAAACATAAACATAATAAACGACATTCATAAAAATTTAAAATTAACTATTGTCTTCTTCTCTTGCTCTTTCTTCCTTTTTATACACCCAAAAAGCTTCCACGTGTCCTCTGAGTGTATCCCACCTTCAATTTGGGCCATTGGATGAGTGGAGTGTGTTTTGGCCGTTTGATCATTTTGGCGGGAAAGTTATTTTGACCTCTGTGGACTCTGAAACTGCAACTAGGGGGGGTGGAGTAGGTATGATGATGAGGGATTAGAGGATAAGGGATAAGGTGGGGAAAGGTGGATGGGAGAGGGTTGCAGGGGAGTTGCAGGGCAAGTGGTGGGGAAAACCAGTTGGGAGGGAAAGCTGTTTGACTGGATTTTGACCAGGGGTCCAAAATGAAGGGAATGACAGGGGCCAAATGTGTATAGTGGCAGGGGTCCAAAATAGATTTGACAAGGGTTGGTTTGTTTATTAATGATAAGGATCTTTCTTGTAATTCTGCCAAACTAGAGGGACCAAACCTGTAATTTCTCCAAAGTTGTCACAAGGATCAAAACTGACAAGTTCCAATAGTACAAGGACTAGTTTTGACATTTTCAAATTTCCAGGGACCAAACTTGACATTTTTGAAAGTTTAGGGACTTAAATTGTAATTTTGCAATTTTTGATCTCAAGGACCAATTTTGACAACTTAAGAGTCCCTAGGGACTTAAAATGATATTTTTCTTTATTTAGATTTACCAGGGACTGTTTTTGACAACTTTTGAAACTTGGGGGACTAAAACTGCCAATTATGCAAACTTGATACGTTTTCACCTGATTTTGGTATTTTTGCATTTAAAACACATAAAACACTTATTTGTGATATTTTTATCATTTTGATGCATTTCTGAGTGTTTTCAGATGTTTTTGCAGTTTAATTGGTACAAAAATGATGAGTATTTAGACACTCATCAGAGAGCCTTGTTTAGTTTGTAGACGTGATTAGGGAACTCGGGATCAACAAATCCTTCTGGCTGACTAATGTAAACTGTTTCTTTGCATTTTTCCATTTAGAAAAGCTGTTTTGACGTCAATCTGAAAGACCGTGATGTTCATGTGAGCTGCAAATGCCAAAAAAATCCGTGACCTCAAGTCTAGCAACTGGTGCAAATGATTCCTCGTAGTCGATCCCTTCTTCTTGTCTATAACCCTTAGCCACCAGACGTGACTTATTTTTGATAACCGTACCTTTAGCATCCAACTTGTTGTTCCAAATCCATTTTAGACCAATAACATAGACCCTTGTTGGTTTTTCAACCAATTCCCATACTTTAAGACGTTTAAACTGATTAAGTTCTTCTTGCATGGATTCAATCCAGTTGTCATACGTCATTGCTTCTTTAATGTTTTGGGTTCGATTGACAAACGGTAAGTGCATAAATGCAATGTTCACCGTTAGTCTAAAGGCGTTGTCTAGTTACGCACGGTTGATTCGGTTTCCAATAATGTTTGTAAGAGGATGGTCTTTAGTCCAACGATGTGTGGAGGGTTGATGTTGATATACATTGTGCGATTTGGAGGATTCAAATGGCTTGTAGATGATTCCGCAACATCGAAGTGGCGTTTCATTAGCAAACGGATTGAAGAATGCATTTGGATCAAAGTCTGCGGTTGTGGTACTTCATGGTTCGAGAAAATCATCACCGTTCAATTTCATTGGATGCGGTTTGTTAATTTGTTGTAGTAGAGTCAATTGGAGGTGCTTCTTCAACAGTTGTTGTTTCAGTGTATCGTATATAATTATTATCGGGTTGAGCAAATGAAACAGTTGATACATCCGGAGCACGTTGATCAATATCATCACTAAAAAGGAGAAAATAAAATTTGTTCCATTTGTTGACGAGTAAGCTGGAGGCTTGGTTCAGCTGACGATGGGGTTTGGGGGAAGTTTAGACAGTTATGTTCGGGTTCCAAACTGTTATGCTCAGAAGCCATTTCAGTAAGCTCATCGAAATTGGCATGAATCGTTTCCATAATTTCCCTTGTATGACGATTCTAGATCTGGTAACCTTGGTTAAAAATTGCGTTTTGCGATACGATGCGTTAAATGTACCAGAGGCCGATGCGTGATGCGTGTTGCGAATGCGAGCGCATTTTGGACTCGATGCATTTTATATTAAAAAATTGAAAAATTATTTATACGTAGTAAATTAAAAAAATTATCAAGTAAATGCAATAAATTTAAAAATAAGTCACAAAGACACAAAAAAATAGGAAAATAATCTATTTGTAAAAGAAATAAGTCAATTAGTCAGGACATAAAACACTTAGAAACAACATTATAAACTCCAACTGAATTTTGTTTTAAACGAGAAACTCCTTCTTTAATTACTTTCGAATAGGATGAGCATGTAAGTTTATTTTTAATTTTAGGATCTTGACTTTCATAATTTCTAGATCCTTGTTATTTTTAGTAGTAATGCGGTTGAACATGAATGATTAAAATCTATTCTATACATATACATGATTCTATACATATACATGATGACATGATATTATAATGTGTTAAAGGTATACTGACAAGTTATACCAGTGGCTAACAATAATAATTCATTCATTACCAAACCAACAACAAAAGTCAAAACTAAAAATTTTAGTCAAGTTTTAATCACACATATGATTTTCAGCTCAACTATTTAACATATATGATCAAATGACAATATGAACTATTTCATAACATGAAGTTGTAATAACATGATTGTTTGCGTGATTTCAAATCATGTTAATGGTGTATGATCTTGAACCGAAGGGTAATTTGGATGTTGTTATTGGGTTTGTTTTAGAAGTCTTTTAAGAACTTCTATTTTTCAAAGTCCATTAAAATATTTTTATCTTCTTCTAAATGGTTTGTTGTTTTCAATGACCTAAATTCCATATTGCGATAATTGCAACCGTTGCTCGCATTACACAAATGCGGCAAATTGCAGTCTAATGCAAGTGCATTTTGGGATGGCCTCGCATTAGGTATCATGATGCGAAATCCTAAAAGCAATGCAATGATGCACGCATTTTACGCAATGATGCGCGCATTTTTAAACCAAGCCGGTAACCCTTAGAATTTTCACAGTATCCAACAAAGACTCCAATGTTAGCTTTGGCTTTGAGCTTACCAAAGTCATCACGATCATTATTCGGATAACAAAGGGATCCAAAGACATGAAAGTGTTTGAGATTCGGTTTTTGGTTGTGGATAAGCTCATAAGGTGTTTTGTTGTGGCGTTTGGTAATCATTGAACGATTCTGAGCGTAGCATGCAGTTGACACGGCTTCAGCCCACAAGTAATCTGGAAGTTTTGCATTTATCAACATCGTTCTTGCAGCTTCCACTAACGTACGGTTTCGTCGTTCAACAACTCCGTTTTGTTTGGGTGTACGTGCAATGGATGTTTGATGTTCAATTCCCACTTTCTCATAATAAGCATGAAGAGTTTGATTTACAAATTCAGTTCCTTTGTCTGTTCGTATTTGTCTAACTGGGTTTCGGAGCTGAACTTGAATTTTCGTGAGAAAGGTGATGATCATCTGTGGAGCTTGATCTTTACTTCGAAGAAAATAAACCCAAGTCCATCTTGAGTAGTCATCCACAATTACTACGATGTAGCATTTGCCATTGATCGTCTGCACGCGCATCGGGCCACACAAATCCATGTGAAGAAGATGAAGCACATGCTATGAGCTATGTTCCACCTTTGAAGGAAAGTGAGCACGAGTGCTTTTCCCTTGTTTACAAGCTGAGCATAGGTGATCTTTAGAATACCGAAATCTTGGGAGACCTTCAACAAGTTTGTATCGTGCAAGATTGGTTATGGTTTGAAAGTTTAAATGTGAGAGACGACGGTGCCATAACCAAGATTTTGTAGATGTTGCCATTGAAAGTAGACAAATGGGAGATGAAGCAATCATGTCTTGCATTGAGATTTTATAAAGACTTGAATTGCGGTACCAGACATAAGATCGTTTCCTTGTAGATCACGAATGAAACAAGTTTTCTCCCGAAAAGCAACTTCCAAATCTCCATCACAGAACTGACCAACTGAGAAAAGATTGTGACCGAGGCCTTCCACATAATAAACCCTGGTAATTTCGATGTTACCATTGATGTAATCTCCGTAGCCCATGATAGCTGCGAATTGATCATTCCCGAACCTGACAGTGCTAATGAACTTTGAAACAAAGTTGGATAACAGTTTGAGATTGCCTGTCATGTGTCGGGAACATCCGCTATCAACAATCCATGGGATGATCTGTATCACCTGCATTACACACAGACAACACAGATGGAATAAAAGTAGATGTGGAACCTGAAGAGTTAGAGGGTTCCGAAGCAGTTATAGTTGAAACACACATGTTTATTATTTTAGGTATCCATTGAAAGCCAAGTGTATTATGTATCCATTTCTGCCATCTCCAACTAGTCTTAGCTTTGGTCTTAGTAAATGCGCTAGGTGATAAGTTCTTCCTAGGAGGTGAAGGGGATTCTATGGGTACATCAATGAGCGTAGTCGAAACACGAGAGGGTGGTTTACCTAGCACAGACTTAGAAGCATTAGTGTGCTTAGAGGTATTCCGCTTTCTATTATTCCGCTTATGATTCAAGATAGCCTTAGCAACACATTTATCATGACAACCAGAAAACATGCTTTTACGACAACCAACACAAGAGGCTTCAAACATAACATTTAAAGTACTTAAAGATTCAACATTCGTTACATCACTTTTTCCATTACATTTGTCAGACGCAATATCTAAAGTGGGTGCATCTTGAGGTTTATTCAAAGACCTAAGGTGTTCTTCTACTTCAGCATTCTTTATTGTTCTTTTCTTACGTCGCAACTTCCTATTCTTCCTTGTATTGCTCCTAGGCGGTGAAGTGCGGGCGTTGGGAAAAGAGGTAACTATTCCTGTTTCAGTAGAGGGAAGCACATTAGTTTATTGTGGTTTTTCATTAGATGTTCTAGAGTCATTTTGAATCTGTTTAGGTGCAGTTACTACAGTGTTACTATCCCTATCTTGCTTAAGTTTCACCAACTCTGCTTTTAGATCATGGATTTTGTGTAACAAAACTAGATTTTCAGAACGAGTGAGTCCATTTCGTCGTAAAACATCTTTGATGTATGCAAGATGATCATCAAGGTCTTTTGACGCTTTAGCACGAGTCTTTTTGAGTAAATCAAATATGACACCATATTCCTTTTTAACTTTTGAGATTTCTTGTTCATATTTTGAGATTTGACACTTCAAAGACACATTTACATCATCCAGTTGCTCAAGTTTTGGATTAAGAGTTTTGGTATGCAACTGGTTGATTTTGTTTTGCAAAGCAAGTTCACGATTTTGACAATCTTTTTGACACCATTGAAGACGAAGTTTTGCATTTGAAAGCTCGTTTAATAATCGCTCATTTTCAACTTTTAAAGAATTGATTTGTGGCACAGTATTAGTATTCTCAACATTTGCAACAGAATCAACAGAATCAGCAGAGATATAATCAAATGCATAAGCAACAGAATGTAATAACACAACATTATTGATAATAGCACATATAACATCTTCCAAGAGTCGATCAACATCTTTTCTCAACATTTTCTTTTTACGTTTAGTATTTGAAATCGATGTTTCTGTTTGTTCGAAAGCTCTTTTCATAAGTCCAAGTTCCTTGTGAAAATCCCTTTCCCAATATATTGCACACATATTCAAATTTCGGACATGTGGAAAAAAAAATTTCTGAAAAATATCTCTTTAGGCTCGCGCTTGAGGCGATTGAAAATGTTCAACTTTTATTTCAAAATTGATTTCAATTTCACGTTCCAAAAGTTTGATATCCGATAAGAATGTTTCAAAATATTTTATAACTTTGCATTGTTCAGCTAATGGCTTTATTTCACTAAGTGAAGGTAAGGGACCATTAATTTGTGCAATATTGGAATGGGGACCCTCATTAGAAGACTCAGAAGTAGGTGTGATAACCCAAGGTGTGTTAGAAAAATCCTGTTGTGTGACAAAAGTAACGGCTTTTGAATAGTTAAATGGTTTGTTATAAACAATATTTTCCAATTTTGACCGACTATTGTCTTCTACATCTAATTCCTCTTGACGATTATATTCAACAACACTCATAATTGAATCATCAATTCTATGTTCTGCACTGTAAACTTCAGGATTTGGTTTGAATGCTCTATTTGAAAACTTTGGTTTGTAATCAGCAAGATTCGGTCCATATCCATTTGGATTTGGTTTAAAAGTAAACTTTTGAATAGTTGTGATTGACTCACCATGTTTATAAACAACATTTTGAAACTCTTTGATTTTGTTTTGTAAGTCGACAATTTCTTCAAGATAGTCATCTATTCATTTCTTTGAATGCTTTTTGTACTCACAGAACTGTTTTTGACAAGTTAACAACTCAGACTTGGTTTTTTGAGTTTCCGAAGTGAGAGCGTTAAGTTGTTGTTTATGATCATATTTCAGTTGTTCTATTTGAGACAACAAGGCATTCTTAGATGCAACTAGATCACGTATCTGTTGTTCCAATGATTTTTCGTTTTGGTAAGATTTAGCAAAAGCGACTTCAAAACCTTTTTCACGTTTTTCTTGAGTTTGAAAAATGTTGAGTTGATACTTTAGGCATTCATTATCCTTAGTTAACAGTGCATTTTTATCTTTTAATTGTTGATTGATGTTACGGCATGTTTCCATTTGAGATTTTTGGTCGTTAAGTAAGGTCATGAGCTCAATATCTAGATTAGACGAAAGATCAGCTTGTTCAACGTGAGTCTCAACATGATCATTATTTAGATCCTCAAATATAACCACGGAGTCAACTTGATTATCAATGGTAACCATAAGGTAATCTTGATCATCAAATATAACTACGGGATCTATTTGATTTTCATCGGAATGAGATATAGACGGCTCATGTTGAACACTCTGATCCTTGTTGGATGCAGATGTTGGTGGAGATATCAGATCATTATTGAATATAGTTTGTCCGGTACCTGAGACAAGCCATCAGTGTCATACACTGGGCCTGTATCACTCATGAGGAGTTCTTGCATGTTTGCCATTAACATAACTGCTGCTTTAGCCTGCAAGTCCTCCATGTCATCATCAGAATCTGCATTTGCCATGAAGCTCTATTCCTTGTTGGTAAGAGTTCCACCAGCTTCATCCTTAAGAGCCAAGAGTAAAGCCTCTTTGTTATAAGCGCTGCCTCTTGTCCTCGGCTTTGGGCATGCATTAGCCAGATGACCCTTCTCATTAAAGTTATAACAACGAAGACCATTAACCCCATTCTGAGAATTTGCCTGTTCAACCACTTGATCCCGTTGTTGTGGAGCACCCATGTTATTCCTTCCATTACCATTAAACCCTTGACCACTACCCATCTGACAAACATTACCACGATTCTGAACTTCAACATGTCCATTGTTAACAACAGCATGATTCCTTGTGTTTGATGACATACGAATGTGATTGTTGGATTTGTTAGAGTATCGGCCAAAGGCTCTAGCAATCATGACAAACCCTTTTTGCAATGCATCGAAAGCTTCAGCATCCTCATTAGATTTACTGTAAAGTGCTTGATCATTGTTGTTGTATGGAACCACTTGAGTTTCTTGAGATTGTTGCTGTGACGGATCGTATGGGGTAATTGTAGCAGTTGGTTGTGGAGGATTAGTGAAGACAGTTTGTAAGGTTGGAAATTGAGGATAACAATCTTGAGCCCACAAAGATAGAGATTGATTATCCGGGAGTGAAGGGGAAACCGGAGCTCCACGGATGACTCGTTCTCTGTCAACTTCTTTTTGGTGGGGCTTCAAATAGTCGTACAACAATCCGTATGTAGCATGATGAAGATTCTTCTCTTGACGGATGAAGATGACATACTTTTCCCAATCAGGACCAAGACTACTCAGGAACTTAGTATTGACTGCAATTCTTGGCATAATGATGTTATGTTTTTCCAAGTCACTGATGATATCTGAGAATCGATGTTGATATGACTCTAATGTCTCCCCTGGTTCAATCATGAAGTGTTCATAAGCCAAGTAGATTTTGGATTCGATATCTTCTTGATTGAGTTCTGTGCCTTCCATGTAAAGATAAATATGCTCCCACATTGCTTTGGCAGTCTTTTGAGCATCAACACTTCGAAGTATCAGATTGGGTAATCCCGAAAGGATGTATTGCATTGCGAGTTCATCGGCTTCAAAGTGTAGAAGTTGATCAGTAGTAAGTTCAACAAGACTGACAACGTTGGTGATATCACCTCTTGGTTGATTAGCAGTTGGATCTCCGGGTACAGTGACAGTAGGCATCTGAAATGGACCTTCTAAGATGACCTTCTTCAAGAACTTTCCATGTGGCTTCTTTAGATCACAGAACCTAAAGAACCTTATCACCCATTGATCATAGTATCTGGGAGTGAGCATTGGAGGTCTATCAAGTGATCCAGCCTCATGAATGGATTGTTGGCTGCTTAAAGCTTCACACATCTTTGCAAACCAAGATGGTTCCTTCATAGTATTCCTGGATGGATGTTGATTTTGAAAGTTTTTGTAGGGTTGTACTTGAAGATTAGGGGGTTGTTGAATCATTTGTGGTTGAATTGCTCCTTGAGGAAATTGTTGTTGAAGTTGTTGTTGTTGTTGTAGTTGTTGATAAAATTGTTGTTGTTGAGGATACATATGAGGAAAGTAGCTAGAGTATGGTGGTTGTGACATCTTGACAACTTGTGTTGATGATGGATCTTTGTAGTCGAATGAAACTTTGTTGATAAAGTAACCTTATGTGTAGAAAACCAGCTTAGGCGTAGAGAAAACCTTATGCGTAAAACCAATCCTTATGCGTAAAAGATGAAGTTACGCGTAGTGATAGCTTAAGCGTAGGGTTAAGGGCACCTTAGCTTATGCGTAATCTAAAAGCTTAGTAGTAGAATGCTTATGCGTAAGATTTGCTTATGTGTAAGACAAGCTTAGGCGTAAGAAAATGCTTAGGCGTAAAGTATGCTACGCGTAAGTTTTAGCTTAGGCGTAAAACTAGGGTTTTGCCCAAAAATCCTTTACACTTATTCCAGTGTAAAAGACATCCAAAGTCAAAGTGTTTTCAGGCTTATCCAAGCAAGAAAGCACTGAGTAAACCAAGAACACTGAAGATCAAACCTTGAAAAACTTACGCGTAAGAGCTAGGGTTTAGCTATGCGTAGGTTTTACCAAAACTGAATTTTCTGCCCAAAAGTGTTTCTAAACCAGATTTTTATGATGAAAAAGCTTCAATATCACCAAAATAACATAAAAGTGTGAAACTTGATGATCCAAAACTTTTATACACCTTATGCGTAGAAAAAACTATGCGAATAAAATCAAGCTCAAAAACAAAGAAATACACGTAAAGTTTGAAACTTTTTGCCAAAAACTTAAACTTTAACACCTAATAACCTTTAAAGTACAAGAATCTTGAGTTTTAAAGTGTAAAAATGAAAGCTTTTTGCATATGAAAGTTTGTAAGCCGAAACCCACGCGTAAACTTTTAAGACTTCAAAAACAAAACCTTTTCACCCAACTATTTGGCGAATGATACCACTTTTAGGTCACCATGTTTGTAACACAAGCATCAATATAAGAAGGATAGATCGGTTGAACAAGTTAACACACACACGAATGAATAAAGAAGAGTTATGCGTAGAAAATGTGATAAAATGAACAACCAACTCCCAAATGGGAGTTTACAAGATTATTTATAGGAAGGAACTAGGGCAACACACCAAGTTCCCTTCCTTCCCTTATAGGGCTTTTGCATAGGCTCATGGGCTTTCTACATGAGCCTAGCCTTAATTACTAACATAAAAGCCATATTTAAGCTAACTATTACATATTAATTACTAACACTTGTAATCTAGTTTAGGAGTGATTCCAACAATAACTCAACATATAGCAGTTTCACACTTCTTCTCCCCCTCAAGAATTGCATACGGAGTTGCCATTCTTGATTAAACAAGTGAGTATCATCCAAATGTAGTCTATTCACACTTCTCCCCCTCAAAGGTTGCATATGATGTTGCCATCGTCATTATAATTGAGCAAGTGGAATAAGATTACTAGCAACGGTAGTTTAGTTCACTTGATGACTTGAACGCGCATGGAAAAAATATGAAGCATGTTGATGAGAATAGTCAAAATAAGAACATTTCTATTCTTCAGAAGATAAAGCGCACTAAAACGTACACTTTTCTTTTCTTTAGAGTACGAGGCTTGAACTATTGAGTTCAAACGTCATAAGAAGATTTCTCTTCTTTAGAAGATAAAGTGCACTGAAATGTACACTTTTCTTTTCTTTAGAGAACGAGGCTTGAACTGTTGTGTTCAAACGTCATAAGAAGATTTATCTTCTTTCGACGATAAAGCGCATTGAGACATACACTTTTCTTTTCTTTAGAGAACGAGGCTTGAACTGTTATGTTCAAACGTCATAATCTCTCTCTTTTCAACTACTATTGGCAAAATTGTTATCAATCCCATTATCATTCATTAGGCTTCGTCATAATGAGTTTTCTCCATCAGCTGTTATGACAAAGAGCGGTGCCGAGAATTCATTCCCCTTTGAATCCCTAAGTACTCTATACTCTTCAACCAACCAACCATCAATGTGACACTGAGCACTACAACGTAACTCCTTTAAGTGATAGTTATTTTGTGGTGGTAAAAAGGGAAAAAAATTCACCAAAAAATAACTAGATTTCCAAGTCTTTGTCTTTGAAAATGTTAAAAACTCGAACAATAATCTCGAAGAATCTTCATCCAACCATCCCCGATACCTTCAGATACTAAGTATACTCGCTCGTGATATTTCACTTCAACATCAAATTGATAATAAAGAATTAACGCCGTTGTCACATTTTGTGGTTCAAATCTCAAAGCTACCCTCCTTTGATGTTTTAAGTGAACTATGATAATGGTTTCATCCCGACCATGGTTAAAGGCACATAACCCCGTAAAACTTTGAAATAATCAAACTGCCAAGAGGACAATCCAAACAATCACCCAATTCATGAAGTACACCCTTTTATCCCTTCTTTGAAGTAGAAACCGTAGCTCCAGCATCAGATAAGTTCCAGAAATACTTTCCTTTTCTCCAGGATGGTTCCATCATCGCGGGATTTTACAACTCTATGGTTTAAACTGAGAAATAGTTTCTTTTGCGGGAGTTTACAAGATCAAGAATAAAATGAGAGATAGATCCGGAAATGCACATTACTTTTACCGGGATGTTTTCATTGTCACGGGATTTTACAAGTCTATGATTTAAACCGAGAAATAGATTCTTTCCTGGGATTTTACAAAATCAGGACTAAACTGTAAACAATGTCAGTTTTGAATTTGTAATGACAACTTTGGTTTCGGTGAATATCTGTTTTAGGAGAATATGTAGCGGTTCATCAAAGTTATTCTCCATCATCAACAATGTCATCAACACTTCTTTACCCATATGTAGACCACTTCACAAACCATACTAAGGCCCTTTTTCTTTTATTTTCCTTTCTCCATAAGGTTCCTGACTCACTAAAGGGTCCTGTTTACTAACAAGATATAGGACACAAAATTGTGTTTCTTTTTTTTGTTGCTTAATGAATTATCAAAATGATATTTTCATCCTTTTATCAAAACACCCTTTTATCAAATCAAGATCTAACTGTAAAACTAAAAACACATATACTAACAACCTTCTTCTTCATCTTCTTCATCAAGATCTAACTGTAAAAAAAAATATATGGTAACCATCTTCTTCATATCTATGATTCCACCATTAAAGAGAGTTGAAGCTTTTGTTTACATGAATGTGAAAACGAAGAGAAATGGTTGAAGGGGGTCGGCGGGAAGGATGTCGACGGTTGGGAAGGAGGTTGAGGTGGGGTAGAGGTCGCCGGGAAGGAGGTCGCCGGGAAGGAATGGTGGTGTTGATGGAGGATTGAAGTCTTAGATTGTTGAATGTTGATGATGAGTGAAATAGAAGAGAAAAGGGGTATAATTGTGTCCTAGATGGGAAGGAGTTGGGTTTTTACACTCATTCACATTCAGGATGTTGGTTTGGAATAAGCAAAAAAGAAACATCATTACTTTTCTTGGTGGGGAAGAAAATGTTATCAAAAAAGACAATAAACAAAAAGTAAACACCCCTTAAGTCAAGTAGTATAAACTCCTTTTCCCTGGAGGTTAACCGTAAAACATCAAATACACGTTTCTCCCCCATGATGGTTTCGAACTTTCGGAAGCATCATAATGTGTACGACCATTTGCACGAGAAGTTCTTGTCTTAAGCAAACATCTTGAAAAGTCATGACTGACGCTGAAGATTCTTAAAAGATTTTGCTTAGACTGTGAAGTGTCATTGACATTCTATGGCGTCGAATATATCATGAGAATTGTTGATCACATCTCATCCATTAAACACTATGGTACACACATCTTCCACATATTCTGTCGGCAATTGTAGTGACCATTTGGTGAAGTAAACCCGATATACCCAAATTGAACATGAAGAAGAATTCCCTAGATTCGTTACTTAAGCTTGTACTAATCCTTGTGAAAAAGAAACAGTGTACCCAATGTACAGAACCTCTTGACGTATTGATAACATCAAATAGTCCTGATTATTAAGTGTCAATTTCCCCCGATAATGCTTGTAATTTATATCATTTATATGGATTTACGCTTGTTTTCCATTGTTTTCCACTTTCAGGTAAATTACGAGCATTGGAGCTAAAGAGACGCGGAACTGGAGAAATATCTAAAGATTTATCGCAGTATGCTACTTTAAAGAAGTTACGGCGTAACTAATCTCTCACATTACGCCGTAACTATTGCGTGACTCAGAAAACCAACTTATCAGAAGGTTACGGCGTAACTCTTCCCAAAGGTTACGACGTAACTATATTAGGTCAAATGAGGTTCCACGCCACTGATACTTACGCCGTAACTACTCCTTCAACTACGACGTAACCGAGTTTATTGAAGACTATGGCGTAACCACTTATTAGGTTACGTCATAACCAGCAGATCTAGTGCAAAATACAATGAAATAGAAGGTTACGGCGTAAATCTTATATTAGTTATGCCGCAACCCAGATCTGGCCTATAAATACCCCACGAATTCCAGCATTTCTAATCATTCTATTCCACACACAACACTCAGAGTATAGGTGATGAAGAATATAATAAACATAAAGTAAACATATAAACGCAGCGGATTCATCACCAACAACGGATCCATATAGCCATATGATCAATCAATTAAAACAAACATAAGGTTTATACCTTTGAAGCGTGAATCCGGTTGCAAGACACCAATCATCACCACGAAAGGATTCAAGAAACCAAAAGACCAATGAGGTTGGCCTTTTCCCAATGATAGAAACACACTACACTTTAAGCAATCACCACTTTGATGCTAGTCTAACCTTTTCACCTACACCTTGCAAGAGACTACAATAGAATTAGCAAGGAATGAGATCAAAACCAAAATCCCTAGATGGAGAAAAGTGAGGCGTCACTTTGATGGAGAGGAGAGGGATTTTAAGAAGGTAATTGTAATCTGCATAATCATAATCAATTATCATAATCACAATTAATGATAATTGATATCAATATCCAACTAACACATTAGGTCCTTCAAAGTCCAAAGTCTCCCCTATACTCCCCTATGTGGCCGGCCATACATAAGGCCTTCAATGGTCATGCCCATTGTTGGCCTGAGTCCCGAAACACAAAGTCTAACTTGATGTTTAATGGCCCGTTATTGATCCCGAGTTGCAAAGGTTGTTAATAACATAAATACGATAAATATATTATATAAAATGGTGTCTAAGTGTATATGTGTGTGACCCCATAGGCTCACATACGACTAGCCATATAATTATTTATTATGACACGAGCATACGCCAACAGCTCCCACTTGCAACGTCATAATAGACAAGTAATTATACAAGCAAAAGTTAGCGTCTAGCAACATGCCAATGCCCCTAGAGTAATGTGAGGATAGTTTCCTA
Organism: Chrysanthemum makinoi; assembly: GCA_910596185.1. NCBI lineage: Eukaryota > Viridiplantae > Streptophyta > Magnoliopsida > Asterales > Asteraceae > Chrysanthemum > Chrysanthemum makinoi. Next base: position 143,416,044 of record OU343217.1, on the reverse strand, counting down.
AACATCCGATAAATGGTTTATATGTCATATATCCCTTTGTTTTAGATACCATGTTGAATATTAGACATGGATCAAAAGTCATTCTAATTGTTCAACTATTATGTTCTCGATCTTGATATTGAAAAATATTACCAAGTGAATTAAGATTCATCTTAATCTCATTTGGGTACGGCCATACAAACATCTGTTCAAATCATCGAGGGGCCTAGTAGTATGTAACTCCAAACCATGTGGAGGAACAAATCCTATTTTGACTGCACGTGTAATTCATGTGCTTCAAATCATTCCTGATAGTGGCCTTTATAACTACTCTGTTCAGGACAGCATTTAACCATATCAAGGAATAAAACTCCACACATGCAAGACCTGCTTGCATCTCAAGTCTAAGGATAATAGACATAACCATTTTCGAGATTCACTATTTGACGCCAATCCATGCAGTGAATTCTCATAGGTTAGGTCAGTCCAATGCTCATCACAATGAACAACATGTGAGTTTGGCAAATAGTCACCAACACACTCACAATTGCCTTAATTTGATGATACTCCCATACCGTCAACCAACAATGGACAAATTTTGAATGTAGAAAATCATTCATGGATTTAAACATGCAAATATAGAATATAGTTAATATAAATGAAAATGATAATAACCATTACATCAATTCATTATAAAATATTAACTGCTTAGCATTCCAATTATTCAAATACTAAAATAAACAGATTTACATGAGACTACTAGCTGGTCGAAGTCCAATGTTCCTGGCATGCCCAACATGTTTTGTGCAAGGCATTGCCTTTGTAAGAGGATCAGCCAAGTTGTCATCTGTGTGAACTTTTAGAAGATGAATATCACTACTTTCGATAACTTCTCAAGTGTAATGAACTTTCCGACGAAAGTGTTTGGCACCCTTTTGAACACCAGGTTCATTTGCAATGATAATGGCACCGGTATTATCACAGTACATATCCATGGGTAGTTCATTGCTGGGGACAACGCCAAGCCCAGAAATGAATTTTTTTTATCCAAATCGCCTCCATTGCAGCTTCGAAGCAAAGCAATGTATTCTGCTTCTATAGAGGACATTGCAATCGTGCCTGTTTTGAACTCTTCCATCAACAGCCCTTCATTCATGATGAAAACGAATCCTGTTTGGGACTTGATGTCATCACGATCGGTCTGCCAACCAGCATCAGTATAGCAAGTGATACTGAGCTCGCGGTTGTTATCACCACCATAAACAAGAAACATATCTTTAGTATTATGAAGATAATTTAATATGTTCTTAACAGCAGTCCAGTGACATTCACCTGGATTCTGTTGATACCTACTCGTCAGGTTCTGAGAGAACGCTATATCAGGTCTAGTGCACCTTACCGCATACATGATGGATCCCACAGCAGAAGCATATGAGATACCCTTCATCCTTTTCACCTCTTCAAGTGTATAGGGTTCTTGAGTTTTACTCAATTCCGTATTCGGTTGCATTAAAAGACTTCCATGTTTGGAATCTTGCATTCTAAATCGCTTTAGGATTTTTTCAATGTATGCACTTTGACTCAAGCCGATTAACCGCTTTGATCTATCCCTGTAGATCTTGATTCCAAGTATGTACGCAGCTTCGCCTAAGTCTTTCATTTCAAAACAATTTCCAAGCCAGGATTTTACATCTTGTAGCATTGGAATGTTGTTTCCCATGAGTAATATGTCATCGACATACAAGACTAGGAATACGACATTACTTCCACTAGTTTTCATATATACACATGGCTCATCAAAGTTTTGAGCGAAACCAATCTTTTTGATTTCCTCATCAAATCTCTTGTTCCAACTTCTAGATGCTTGCTTTAATCCATAAATGGATCTTTGAAGCTTGCAAACTTTTTTGGGATGTTTAGGATTCACGAAACCCTCGGGTTGCACCATATAAACGTCTTCGTTCAGGTGGCCATTCAAGAAGACTGTCTTGACATCCATTTGCCAAATCTCATAGTCATAGTACACTGCTATGGCTATAAGAATTCTAATAGCTTTAACGTTAGCAACAGGTGAGAAGGTCTCTTCATAGTCAATCCCGTAGGTTTGAGTGTAACCTTTTGCTACTAGACCAGCTTTATAGCTGTGTACATTGCCATCCATGTCGGTCTTCTTCTTGAAGAGCCATTTACTCCCAACGGTTTTAGCATTAGGAGGCAGGTCTACTTCGACCCAGACTACATTGTCTTTCATGGATTGCATCTCCGCTTTCATAGCTTCGACACATTTATCACATTCAGAACTCGATAACGCAACTCGATAGTTAGCAGGTTCATCCTGATCCCCTAACTCATGTTCCTCAGCATCGACATAGAAACCATATCGCCAGTGCTTGAGGTATCCTTGCGGATCTACGAATCGGAGCAACATCTCTGTGAGGCTCGACATTTTCATGTTCAGTTTAATTTTGATGCTCACTAGTGTTACTAGAAGGTTGTGCATCTTCACTTTGAATTTCGTCAAAGTCTACGGTGCTCCCACTTGCTTCTTGTGAAATGAGACTGTTCTCAAGAAACTCATCATAACGAGCAACAAATATTTTGTTCTCGGGTGGGTAGTAGAAGTAGTAACCCATCGTTTCCTTTGGGTATTCTACGAAGATACACTTGATAGATCTAGCCTCAAGTTTTTTTGGCGTGTCTCGTTTCACGAGGGTGTCACAACACTAGACCTTCAAGTAAGACAAGTTAGGGACTTTCCCATGCCATATTTCGTATGGAGTCTTATCTACCTTCTTGTTTGGAACCATGTTGAGAATGCGAGCAGCAGAATCTAGAGCATAACCCCAAAAGGACATTGGCAACGTTGTTAGACTCATCATAGATCAAACCATGTCTAGCAAAGTTCGATTTCTCCTTTTAGATACACCATTATGTTGTGGTGTATTTGGAGGACTGAGTTGTAAGACTATCCTACACCTTTTAAGATGATCCATAAACTCATGACTCATATATTCACCTCCATGATTTGATCGAAGAGCCTTTATAGTCTTATCGAGTTGATTTTCAACCTCACTTTGAAATACTTTGAACGTTTCAAAGACTTCATGTTTATGTTTCATCAAGTAAACATAACCATATCGACTGAAATCGTCGGTAAAAGTGACGAAGTAGTTAGCTCCTTCCCTAGACATGGTCCTAAATGGGCCACATACATCAGTATGTATGACTCCAAGTAGGTCTTTAGCTCTTTTTCCAACATGGGAAAAAGGTTTGCGCGCCATCTCACCAGATATGCAAGACACACATTTATCAAAAGACGTACCGTCAATTGATTCTAAAAGCCCATCTTGTTGCAGCTTCGTAATGTGTTTCTTGTTTATGTGGCAAAGACGACAATGCCATAGAAAAGTGGAATCCATGTTACGTTTGGATTTCTTGTTGCTAACGTTATATAACTATTGTTTGAATTAGGATCAAGCATATCAATTTCAAAAATACCATCTCTAGGAATAGCATTAAAATAAAAAACATTATCCTTAGAAACCGAAATGCCAAAATCCGTAAAAACATGAATGAATCCATCATCCTTCAAACGAGAAAGTGAAACAACACCTCTAGTGATAGTAGGTGCGAAATGAAAATTATTCAAAACAATAACTAGTCCATTATGAAGGATTAAATCATAGCTTCCTATCGCTTTGACTGGTGCACGATTCCCATTACCAACGTACAGGTCCAAAGTGCCATGCTTCAACTTTCGACTTCCCTTAAGACCCTGCACATCATTACAAATGTGAGTCCCACAACCTGTATCATATACCCAGGATTTATTAGGAAAAGTATATAGTTCTATAACGAAGATACCGGATGAACTAGCCCCGCTAGCCTTGCTCTTCTTCAACTCTGCCAGGTACACCGGACAGTTTCTTTTCCACAGTGATGGCAGGGTGCGTCCTTGGCTGGGTGCTCCTTCTTAGCAGGTGGGGGGACTTTAGGTTTGGGGGCGTAAGCAAGCTTACCCTTGCCTTTCCCTTGTCCCTTGCCAGGTGCTAGCGGTTTCCCCTTGTTCTTTTTCTGGATTTTGCCTTGCTTGATAGCTAGGACAGCTGGAGCTTTCTTGGGCATACCTTTTTCTACAAGTTTGAGCATATTATGCAGTTCATGTATGGTCTTGCCCATGTTGTGCATGTTGTAGTTCTGCACAAATTGTTCAAATTCCTTTGAAAGTGAGGCTAGTATCATGCTCACTCCAAGGATCTGAGGCATGGGGTATCCAAGCCGCTCCATCTGGTCCAGATAGCCTTTCATTTTCATGATGTGGCTACTGACCGATTGTCCTTCCTCCTGCTTGCAAGCATGGAATGATCTCACAGTTTCAAATAATTCCTACTCAGCTTGCTGTTCGAACATTGTTCTTAGTTCGGTTATCATGTCAAATGCTGTGAGGTCCTCTAAATTCTTTTGAATTTCTGGGATCATGCTCGCAAGCATAAGATAAGCGACTTCTTGATGTTCATTAAACCTACGAGTGTAGGCATTACGCACAGCAGCAGTGGCATTTTCAGCAGGAGGCTTAGGTAAAGCCTATTCTAGATGGTAAAACTTTTGTTCAGACTTGAGGACAATCCTCAAGTTTCGGTACCAGTCCAAAAATTTGTTACCATTCAATCTCTCTTTCTCGAGAATTGATCTGATTGACGAGTTGTTGATGGTTTGAGTTGGAGTTGTCATCTACAAAACAAACAAAGTTCATATTTTAGTATCATTCAATAATTAATCCTTTTTAAAATTAACTACCCAAGTTTTATAAAAAACAATTAATTTTGCGAAAAAGGCTAAGATCCTCATCGAGATTCCACCATCACATCAGTTGATCTGCTAGTAATGGTGGATTCAATAGGTAGGTAACGTCGACCAATTGCAAATCAAGTGCAACTCTTAGATCCTTATGGGACCCATGGCACTAGTGAACAAGCATCTAGTGTCAAGCTGGCATGTTTAGTCCCATCCTTGCCTCGGGTCAAGGTCTCACCGCTTAACTCGATTAAGTCATCCAATTTGAGAACGTGCGAAAATATATCTAGGTCCCACGCATAGATAATAATCACCTTGGGTTACAATTCAACCTAGGTCCCTCGCATAGGAAAAAGTAATTGCAAGTGTTCTCAAGCGATTGGACGGCCTGACTTAAATTTGTGACGGGTAAAATATTTTGATGTGAATCAAAAAAGGTGTACGAAAAAAGCATGCATTCATTCTTCATAGCACAAGTTAAAAACTCTTTTTAACTTAAGTCTAATCATTGTTTTAATTTATGTGTGTCAAGTTGTCCATTTTCAAGTCTAATATAGAACCTATGTGGATTATAATAGAGATTGGACAATACATATAAATCGAATAACATACATAACAAGTTAAGTGTTATTTTTTAAAACAATGATTTTAAGTTAAATCCATATTTAAACTTAGTTAAACTAACTCATAAGACTTAGTTTGAAAATGGTTTGTGTTGCTTTTTAAGTTTTTAGAAAACGATTTCCAAGTTATATACATTCACAACATACATAATAAGCAACAACCAACACACAACCACAATATGCAAAGCCTCAACCGATGAAAGAACCTGTGCTTGGTCTCGTGAGCCATCACGAGAACCAAGAGTCAACTAGGGACATAAACCAAAACTACAACCACACGGAGGACTCCCACTTGCTCCAAGACCAAGCTAGGACAAGTAGAAGCCCATATGAACATGAAAAGTGAATCTGCCAGCCCAGAATTTCTGCATTCAGAGGTCCAATAGGCCAAGAAGGAGTCCTCCCCGTGTTGGAATCACTCCTAAACTATATTTCAAGTGTTAGTGATTCATATGTAATAGTTAGCTTAATATGGATTTTATGTTAGTAATCATGCCAAGGCTTATGTAGAAAGCCCATGAGCCTTGGCCCAAGCCCATAAGAAGGGAAGGAGTCTAGAAGTGTTGCCCTAGCTCCTTGCCTTATAAATACCTCTTGTAAACCTTCAATTGAAGGTTGGTTGTTTATTTTATCATTTCACATTTACGCATAACCTTTCTTATTCATTCGTGTGTGTGTGTTAAGTGTTCAACCGATCACTCTTCTCTTCTATTTCTTATATTGATGCTTGTGTTATGAATATGGGAACCTAACAGTGGTATCAATCGCCAAATAGTTGGGTGAAAAGCTTTTGTTTTTGAAGTTGTTTTTAGTATTACGCGTAACTCACGGTTTTCAAACTTTGTCACGTTTAAAAACTCATTTTTTACACTTTTCAATCCAAGATTCTTGTACTTTCAACATTTTTAAGTGTTAAAATTTCAGTTTTAAGCAAAAAGTTTCAAACTTTACGTGTAATTCTTTCTTTTTAAGCTTGGTTTCATATGTAGTTTCATTTCTACGCATAAGGTTTTTAGTAGTTTTGGATCATCAAGTTTCACACTT
>OU343217.1:143184058-143409504 GCA_910596185.1 Chrysanthemum makinoi | reverse complement strand
GAATCTTAAGATCAGTGCTCAAAAGAATCTACAAAGTTTTAAGACTAAAGAGAACTACATCGATGCACTAAAATCCAGCGTTAAAGCGTGTAGGCATGTTGGAGAAAGGCACGATGGAGACATCTTTGAACAGCAGGAAAGCGGACTGACGCCAAATAACCACAACTTATGAATCACTACCACCACCAAGAACAACGATCAATGAACAAAGATAATGAAGGCGTCAAAGCGAGAATACTTCAAAGGAAACGAATTTCCCTACGGGGAGGTTGTTCGAATCAAAGACATAATCTCACAAGAAGAAGAATGTGGGAAAGGCGTCAACTTCTACTATTACATGTCACACCCCCAAAATATCGCAGCGGAACGATAGTGTCTTTGGGGTATGACTTCACAGCACAAAGTATGGATCAGACGACCTCTAAAATGAGACGTTTTGAAAGGTTTACCATTCGATTAAATAAAGTTGAACTTTACAAACATAATATCCCAAAGTTTGATAATACATAAAGGTTTACTAAACATGTCGAATGGTAATTGTTAAAAGCACAAGACTCCAATTTATGCCATGTGACCCAAAGCTCCATGAAATGCTATAAGCCTTACAACTTTGAGATAAACATGCTAAAAAGTGTCAACACTAAGGTTGGTGAGTTCATAAGTTTGTAATAATTGATCACGAAATACTTTGAGAAATGTTCACACAGCAAAGGCATTGTAAATCTACTCAGTTCCAAGTTTCGCCCATACAAAACTTGCAACTTGTGTGTTCACAACCCATTGCCTAAAATAGAATGACAATCATGAATATGCGCAATAAGGTAGTTAAAAGTATTAATGTCACCACAAAGGTCTTCCAACAACTCATGTTGGGATGTTCCTCCAACGACTCACGTTGGGCTGTATCCATATAAATGGCCTTCCAACATATAAATGTTAGGATGTTCCTCAACGACTCACGTTGGGCTGTATCCAAATAAATGGCCTTCCAACATATAAATATTGGGATGTTTGTTTAAGTCTAGTCACTTGCCGCACAAGTCTAAAGTATAAGTATTGTTGTTTGGCAAAAGAGTGTAAATGTTTTGATAAATAAGCATGTATCTCGCCCCAAATATTTTATAATAATTTAAACGAGTAAAAGCGGGGTATGAACTCACACTGTATGATTGATATGCTAACAAAATGAAGTGCGGAAATGAGGCTGGAAACTATCCAGCGACCTAAAATGAATGATGTGCTCTAATATAAGTCATGAAACAATGTTATGCATGCAAATCCATATGTAATCTATACCACTTGTGCGTTTTTGAAAATAGAATTTATCGTCGAAATATATGTTTATGACATCTCGTCATGTTTATAAATACTTTACAAGTATATACGTTGAATCAACATCCTGTGATAATCGTTTTGTGATTTATTGTGAAATTATAACTTTTCGTCGTAAAATAATGTTACTTGACAATTTCAAAGTGACTAAATGGCCTGGAAAAGCTAGTCGTAAAATGGTGCACATCAAATGCTAGTAAACAAACTCGACGGTTTTGGGAAGCTTGTATCATTATCTCAAAATTTTAGCATTTAAGTTTACATCCTAGAGGTCTCGATCATGGAGAAAATATAGTAAAGTATGGTACTTGTGTCCAAAATATTGTTTAAGGGTGGTTTTCGGCAAAGTTTGAGTGACTATATTTTATTCGATTACAACTTCACTTGACAAGCGGTTGGACATTTTGGAAAATATGCCGGTAGAACTTACTTTTATTAGAAGACATTACTTTATAAAAAGTTCTACATCATTGTTAAAAACGTCCTCCAACTTGGTATCTAGTTTCCGTAAACTTGCCTATTAGAAATAATATAGTTTTCTTATAAATAAATTCGTCAACTTTTTGTAAATGTAAATAACTTAATCATTACAAATCCGTTTTCTACGTTTTAAAGGTCCTTAGACTCGTATTAAAGTATACTAATATATTTTTGAAAAGTCGACACATTTTATATATTGAAGACTCATTTTTGACTCGTAAAAAGTTAATATAACATGCTGAATTTTCTGGAATTATTAGCTTTCGTTAGCCAAACTTCAAAATTCATAACTTCTTCGTTATAACTCCGTTTTAACCCGTTCAAGAGGCCACGTTTTCGTTTTAAAGAGTATTTTCTAAATATCTAGCCCAAAATATTTTACCAACTGTCGGATTTTCCAGATTTCAAAAATAAGGACAGACCCTTTTTAAAACTTGTCGAAATGAGTTTTTCACGCGCAAAACCTATTCTAACCAATTCAAAACAACTCCGAAGCTAATCTAATCCTACCATACACCTTCTTAGGGTGTCATGGGTTCCTAGACATCACCAAGAGTGATTTATTACAAGGAATAATTATAGGATGAAATATATATATAACACTTAAAATCAATGAAAAAGTGGTATAAACATCCATAAGACATGCATGTTTTCTCAAATATGATGAAATGAATATACCCATGAATATGAAATATGATGATGAATATGAATAACTTACTAGTTAACTGATGAGGTTAGTGAACAAAGGTTTTATCCTAATCACCCAAGGTTTTTATTCCAAAACCTTAATCAAGAGTGTAACTAGAGTGTAAAATCTTGTCTTGAAAATATTTTGGAGAACTCCTTTGATCCTTGAGGTGTGGCGGTTTAAGAGCAAGAGAGAAAGGAAAATGAGTTTGATCTTTTTCTTTGAAAAAATGAAGTGAATGACTTGTATGTTTTTGAGATATTTTGAGTATAATACAATTAACTTGTAAGATATTTGGCAAAGTCACCAAGTGACTCATTCACTTGATCGACAAGGTATTTTTAATTAAGCTAGTGATATTTTTTTCTTTTATAATGTATTAGTATAGGTAGATGTAAAATTAAGTAAAGGTAAGTAGTAACTTGTATACACATTTGAGTATATAGGGTAGCGTTAGTTAAAAATAAATTTTCACGGGTCAAGATAAAATATATTGAGGTCATTAGAATTATAAAATATATTTCTTGAAAGATTTGAGTGAAATAATATTTATCGGGTTGTATTTAAAGAAAATAAGTAATTATATAAACTTAACAATTTAGTTACAAAATAAATTTAAAACACTGGGTAAACTAATAATAATATTTTTATAACTTAATATGAGTATAAAAATATATTGGAATAATTTTTGAAAGTAATGGATCAATTGTTCAAAATAATTAATTATGCGATAACGTTTATTTAATAAGAAAATTATGCGTTTAATGTGAAATGCAAAACTATGCATGAGCTAGTATGATGAATGTTGAGTTTGAGAAATGACCAAAAATTGATAATTGTGACATTCTTCCCGTAATCGTGAATCGCGTCTCGCTGATTCAATGATGATATACTATAAGGTCTACCATTAGGTTCGCAAAAACAGGGTGTATGGTCAAAGCGCTTTTGTCAAAACTTACGCGTCTAGGTTTCTTATCTAATGAGGCTCACTGAATCTGAATAATACGGTGGATCGCTTAATGGTCTAGGGAGAGCGTTACCGATTCGCATTCTTGGCGCCTCGATCCCTACATGAATGCTTTCGACAGGGTGGGTGATATTGAGTACGGGGTTTGGTTATTTCCTTCAATTGCCACAGCTAGACGAGCTTGCATCGGTGGCTTATTCAACTGAGGACAATTATTTCGGTAGTGATTCGGGCTGTTGCACTCGAAGCAAGTCCTTTGGTTATTCCTCATGTTGCCCGTGTTAACCGTTGTTGCTCGGTCTTGCACGCTCTACAGCAGCGAAAAATATAAGCGGTGATTGCAAATTGTACATAAGCGCAAGGCTTGGACTTAGGATGATGATAAGCATTTAGCACATTTGGGGTGTGTACGTACTCTCTTTGTTGGGTACAAGTTGCCACAAAACTCTTGCCCTTTTGTTTATGCGCTACGCGTCCATCGTCTATTCGACCCACTTTCGCTTCCTTCCTCTTGTCACTGCTCTTCAAAGCACCATTTCTAACCATCTCTAGTCAGGGTTCCTGCCCTCAGTATTGCACTTTGTATTTTAGACGGCTCAGTCGTTTTCACAGTTCCACAGTTTAGGGCACAAGACCATATATGTACCTCGCGATTCTCTTGGATTCAGGGGTAACCATATGAGGAACTAGTCTGGCTAACTCATGAAATCGATCTATGTAGGCTGCGTGACGACTCCTATCATAGAGTGATGGTAAAGTTCATGTTCCAGTTTACGTATTTCATTGTCGAGGCCATTACTCTTCTTGCAATAGCATTAAATTCATCCCATGTCATACCTATAGCACTTCTCTGCCCTAGCTTTGTAGGCGTGTGTTCCACCATGTCAATGCCTTCCACGATAGCAAGCAAGCACATACTTCACCCTCGATTATGCGGCACAATTCTGATGTCGATCACGACTCTGTCTTCTCTACCCATCGGGTATACGCCAAAGCACCTCCTATACCATCAAACTCCACGGGTTTGCATGCTGAAAATTCCTTATCGTGCATCCATTCTCATTTGTTGTTGGTGGTGGTGGTAGTGGTGTTGTTATTGTTGCCAACTTGACTACATTGTTGGTGTCGACATTCTCGTTCGTGGTTTCCGAGTTATTCATATGATTTCCAACTTGTGTGACAATAGTGGGAAGCAAGATTTGAAGTTGTTGGGCGATGATGGCGGCAAAATCAGGGTTTCCGCCAGCGTTGTTGTCATTGTTACCCATGTCGCGACCGTCTTCTCTACCTCCATGCTCGCCTGTCCTTCCACCCTTTGGCGCACCACCTCGGTTAGTGCTGCGTGTTACCCTCTTTGGTGCCATGATCTCTACAAGGAAAGGACCGTTGAGTTCCCAATGTCTATACTTAACGTCCTCAAACATAATACCATGCCACAAATTGGTTCCTAAGGTGTCCACACGATCATATGCGTGGTCGCATATGTCACGTGGGTTGTGGCGCATTTATAATTATGTTGGCCACCATAATTATAATTGCCTCATTTCAGCGTGTACATACCCCAAGCATACATGTCTCCGTGATTGTTATTCTGAAATAGTTAGCCATTCTATCATCCGATTCTAAGCGGTGGAGGAGGAATTTAGGGTAGGTATCTAGGGAGAGTAAGCACTTGGTGTATAGGAAAATCCCTTAGGTGCTAAAGTCACTATGAGGTTTAGTGCCAACATTCCCAAAGTATTCTCAAGAGAACTCCCATCCTCGGGCAAAATCATCAAATCTATACGGCTATATAGTAACACTTATTTAGCTCGATCTCGTGTCTTCATCAAACAAAAACTGTCAGAGATCAAGTTAGATAAGTGCTCATTACTGAGCTCCATATTTTTAATGACTTGACTAGATTTTGGGACTCCCCTATCGGTACAAGGAAACCATGGTATCCTATGAGGTGGGTCTAGAAGAAATTTCTAAGAAAACATATGCGCACGAAAAGTGTGTAAGGCGATAGGAAAAGAAAGGATCGACGTGAAAGCGGTTATAGTCTAGGAACTAAAATTCAACCTAGTTCTCTATAGCAAGTCTCACGATACTGTCTGTCACACCCCCAAAATATCGCAGCGGAACGATAGTGTCTTTGGGGTATGACTGATAGCACAAAGTATGGATCTGAGAACGACCTCTAAATGAGACGTTTTGAAAGGTTTACCATTCGATTAAATAAAGTTGAAGTTTACAAACATAATATCCCAAAGTTTGATAATACATAAAGGTTTACTAAACATGTCGAATGGTAATTGTTAAAAACACAAGACTCCAATGTATGCCATGTGACCCAAAAGCTCCATGAAATGCTATGCCTTACAACTGAGATAAACATGCTAAAAAGTGTCAACACAATGGTTGGTGAGTTCATAAGTTTGTAATAATTGATCTGAAATACTTTGAGAAATGTTCACAAACAAAGGCATTGTAAATCCACTGAGTTCCAAGTTCCGCCCATACAAAACTTGCAACCTGTGTGTTCACAACCCATTGCCTAAAATAGAATGACAATCATGAATATGCGCAATAAGGTAGTTAAAAGTATTAATGTCACCACAAAGGTCTTCCAACAACTCATGTTGGGATGTTCCTCCAACGACTCACGTTGGGCTGTATCCATAAAAATGGCCTTCCAACATATAAATGTTAGGATGTTCCTCCAACGACTCACGTTGGCTTGTATCAAATAAATGGCCTTCCAACATATAAATATGGGATGTTTGTTTAAGTCTAGTCACTTCGCACCAAGTCTAAGTATAAGTATTGTTGTTTTGGCAAAAGAGTGTAAATGTTTTTGATAAATAAGCATATCTCGCCCCAAATAGTTTATAGAAATTTAAACGAGTAAAAGCGGGGTATGAACTCACCTGGTATGATTGATATGCTAACAAAATGAAGTGCACGAAAATGAGGCTGGAAACTATCCGCAACCTAAAATGAATGATGTGCTCTAATATAAGTCATGAAAAACATGTTTAGCATGCAAATCCATATGTAATCTATACCACTTATGCGTTTTGAAAATAGAATTTATCGTCGAAATATATGTTTATGACATCTCGTCATGTTTATAAATACTTTACAAGTATATACGTTGAATCAACATCCTGTGATAATCGTTTTGTGATTTATTGTGAAATTATAACTTTTCGTCGTAAAATAATGTTACTTGAAAATTTCATGAAAGTGACTAAATGGCCTGGAAAAGCTAGTCGTAAAATGGTGCACATCAAATGCTAGTAAACAAACTCGACGGTTTTGGGAAGCTTGTATCATTATCTCAAAATTTTAGCATTTAAGTTTACATCCTAGAGGTCTCGATCATGGAGAAAAATATAGGTAAAGTATAGTACTTGTGTCCAAAATATTGTTTAAGGGTGGTTTTCGGCAAAGTTTGAGTGACTATATTTTATTCGTTACAACTCCGCTTGACAAACGGTTGGACATTTTGAAAAAATGCTGGCGAACTTACTTTTATAGAAGACATTACTTTATAAAAAGTTTTACATCATTGTTAAACGTCCTCCAACGGTCTCTAGTTTTGCCGTAAAACTTGCCTATTAGAAATAATATAGTTTTTCTTATAAAATTAGGTTACGTCAACTTTGTAAATGTAAATAACTTAATCATTACAAATCCGTTTTCTCGTTTAAAAGGTCCTTAGACTCGTATTAAAGTATACTAATATATTTTGATAAGTCGACACATTTTATAACGCTTAAGACTCATTTTTGACTCGTAAAAAGTTAATATAACATGCTGAATTTTCTGGAATTATTAGCTTTCGTTCGCAAACTTCAAAATTCATAACTTCTTCGTTATAACTCCGTTTTAATCCGTTCAAGCGGCCACGTTTTTGTTTTAAAGTATATTTTCCAAATATCTAGCCCAAAATATTTTACCAACTGTCGAATTTTTCCAGAATTAAAAATATGGACAGACCCTTTTTAAAACGTCGAAATATAGTTTTTCACCTTAAAACCTATTCTAACCAATTTAAAACAACTCCGAAGCTAATCTAATCCTACCATACACCTTCTTAGGGTGTCATGGGTTCCTAGACATCACCAAGTGTGATTTATTACAAGGAATAATTATAGGATGAAATATATATATAACACTTAAAATCAATGAAAAAGTGGTATAAACATCCATAAGACTTGCATGTTTTCTCAAATATGATGAAATGAATATACCCATGAATATGAAATATGATGATGAATATGAAAAGCTTACTAGTTAACTTGATAAGGTTAGTGAACAAAGGTTTTATCCTAATCACCCAAGGTTTTATTCAAAACCTTAATCAAGAGTGTAACTAGAGTGTAAAATCTTGTCTTGAAAATATTTTGGAGAACTCCTTTGATCCTTGAGGTATTGCCGGTTTTTATGAGCAAGAGAGAAAGGAAAATGAGTTTGATCTTTTTCTTTGAGAAAATGAAGTGAATGACTTGTATGTTTTTGAGATATTTTGAGTATAATACAATTAACTTGTAAGATATTTGGCAAAGTCACCAAGTGACTCATTCACTTAATTAAACAAGGGTGTTTTAATTTAGCTAGTGATATTTTTTCTTTTATAATGTATTGATACAGTAGATGTAAAATTAAGTAAAGGTAAGTAGTAACTTGTATACACATTTGAGTATATAGGGTAGCGTTAGTTAAAATAAATTTTCACGGGTCAAGATAAAATATATTGAGGTCATAAAATTATAAAAATACATTTCTTGAAAGATTTGAGTGAAATAATATTTATCGGGTTGTATTTAAGAAAATTAAGCCAATTATATAAACTTAACAATTTAGTTACAAAATAAATTTAAAAACACGGGTAAACTAATAATAATATTTTTATAAACTTAATATGAGTATAAAAATATATTGAAATAATTTTTGAAAGTAATGGATCAATTGTTCAAAATAATTAATTAGCGATACGTTTATTAATAAGAAAATTATGCGTTTAATGTGAAATGCAAAACTATGCATGAGCTAGTATGATGAATGTTGAGTTTGAGAAATGACCAAAAATTGAGAATTGTGACATTACATTAGCACCTACAACGTTTAAAGATCAAATCATCAATCACTAACACTTAGGGGGAGATTGTTGGAATCACTCCTAAACTAGATTACAAGTGTTAGTAATTAATATTGTAATAGTTAGCTTAATTAAGGCTTTTAAGTTAGTATAATCAAGGCTAGAGCTCATGTAGAAGCCATGAGCCTATCAACCAATAAAGAAAGGATGGGGCTGGGTGTGTTGCCCTAGTTCCCTCATAAATAATCTTGTAACTCTCATTGAGAGTTGGTTTATTCCTTTTCTATTTCACCTACGCATAAACTTTCTCCATTTCATACTTTCGTGAAGTTTGGTTAAGTGTTCATCCGATCTTTCCTTTATCTCATTTCTTATATTGATGCTTGTGTTACAAATATGGGAACCTAACAGAGTCCACACGAGCATGGCCTACATGCAACCCCTTCTACGAGTATTGCAATGGCGGGGATAGTGAAAGAGAGGAAGAGTGGACTTATGCCCCTCATGGCGTGAAAGACATTGTATAAAGTTAGGTGATGGTGATGCGCCAATACAATTAGGGATGCTAAAGATTAAGAATCTTCTTAGAAGCTAAAATTGATTCTGAGGAGCACATTTAGAAAAGTAAGTGGCTAATAAAGACATCTCTTTGCATGGATGAGCATTTAAGTGAAACTAACAACAAAGAATCACGTAGTCAATTAGCGAAAGGTAAAATCTCTGAGGGGAAATTTTAAAAGATCATGTAACCCTTATGACGATATGTGTAACGAGGGAAGCACTCACAGGAGAATAGGAAAAAGGCAATTCTTTTGGTCCTCAACCAATGATGAGGAGAGAATGAGTTTGCCTTGGGTAGGACAACCTAGGATTCGATAGTTGGGTGAAGATTAATTATGGACATGTTGACACGTTAACCAAAGAGAAGATTTGGAAGGAGGACATGGATAGAAAGTTCAAAAACAATGAAAGTCTCAACAAACAGTGAAATAACAATTGAGGATGACAAAGAGATGGATAGAGATGAAAAAGAAGAATGCAAGCATTTACTAGTGGAGAATCTGCTCGCTGTAGAATGGTTTAAAGGTACAACTTCTGATGATGATGACATTGAAGGGATCCTAGATTACCTTGAATTGCAAGGGAATGAGGAGTTTCTGATCGAAGCGATGAAGCTTATGAGCAAAGGAGATGAAAACTCCTTGGGATTTCCTACAAGAGACCACCACCTATTATAGTCGAAAAATACGAATTCACTCGCTACCTCTTGGGAGGCGAGGGAAAAATTTTGTAAAATCGGGAAAATCGAAACTAATGAATACCTCGAACGACCCGCAGATATGCGCTGGATGAGGCATAACTTGTGAAAGATATTATTGAGGTTAGGGGAAGTCAAAGG
The DNA here is from genome assembly GCA_910596185.1 of Chrysanthemum makinoi. Taxonomy (NCBI): domain Eukaryota; kingdom Viridiplantae; phylum Streptophyta; class Magnoliopsida; order Asterales; family Asteraceae; genus Chrysanthemum; species Chrysanthemum makinoi. The sequence continues at coordinate 143,399,549 of OU343217.1, read as the reverse complement.
CCCTTGAAGCCACGGCTCTGAGTCTAACTTAAAGACTCATAAATAAAGAAAATTGCTCTTTTAGGGAGACAACAGTTATCACTTTTCTTTTATTATTTCCATTTTCATGGGGTTTTGTGTTTTTCTAACCATTTTTGGAAACAAGGAAGTAATTGCATTTTAGGTTCTTTGTCGACGGGATGTAGTAGTAACTCATCTATGTGAATGCTTGTAACCAACCTTTTAGCGTTAGAATTCTTGACACATTAACAATTACGGTAATACCATCTATGTGGTTCGCCGTAACCACTCGCTTTGCAGACTTATGTCATGTTTTGCTGATTCTGGTAGTAACTCCCTCATTAGATACGGCGTAACCTTCCTACCTTTAATTCTTTCATTTTAAAACACAATAATAACCTTGTATTAGTATTTTAAATGAACCTTGTAGTGTGTTCCTGTAAACCCTCATGAGACTTCACTCGTCCCACTTGGGACACCAAGTGGTTTAAAAACTTGTTGCATATGCTAAATGCAACACGTGATTCCTTGAAAATTGGTTAGGTTTGTTTTTCATTTTGCATTTTCATTTTTTCTTTTAGAATTATGCTTATCGTGTAGTGTGATTTCTGGGATTGAAGTTTGTTCATGATGCTTATCTGAGCCGTCTCTTCGTGGGCCTTCTCTCTTTTTATGAAGCATTTGGGGGAAGTTCTCGCTCTAATTCTACTTTTCTCTTCACCTTTATTTAATGCTTAGTACAAATAGGACTTTGTACAATTCAAGTGGGGGCACGGGAGTAGGTATCTCTTGAACATTATTTTTTGCCCTCGTTTTTCTAGTTTATTTTGAAAAATTATGCCATTTTTTAAATTTTGACATGTTTTCTTAACCTAACTAGATTAGACCTTAGCCGAGCACATAAAACCCTTGATATTATACGGTTAGATTAGCCTTATCCGTTCCCTATATTTCACCCCAAATCCACCAAATTATGAGTGTGCCGGTAGCTTGTAAACTTTAGAACTTGGCCTTTGCATCATTTCGAGACCATAGACGAGGTATTTTGAGTTAGCTCGATGTATTTGGACTTTTCAGTTTTAGAAGGCAATATTATAGGATTATCACCTAAACAACCTACCATTGTGTTTCTATCGATTAGTCACCTCGACTTCTCGACCCCCATGTGAAACCCTTTTGTTGCACTTACCTTTAGTGCAAGACACCCCTAGATACACCCTTCTGAGCCATTCCTTTCATTTTGTTAACCCGATATATTGATTTCGATACACCAACACCTTAGCCTACCACAGTCTTTATTGTGATTGGGAAGTCATCATTTGCCTAAGTTCAAGGTTAGAATTGGAAAGGTTGAGTGCAACTCATCGACAACATCACGAAGATCATTGAAGACCCTCCGAATTCCCATTGTTCATCTCAAGTGGGGGGATACTATATTATGTTATTATTGTTATGTTAAAAAAATAATAATAAAAAATAAAAATAAAAAGTAGTTGTTATGTTATTGTAAAGTGCGATGTTATAAGCACTATGAACTTTATAGATTTAGTATCGAGGAGGCAACCTCGGTCACATTTAAAAATTGGAGTTGGTAGTTATACTGTGATTGGAGAAAAGGTAATGTTCCCATCACGGCGTCCTCTAATGACACATCTACCTTATATTTCATGATCCGGTTTCTTGACTTCAACGCTTGAACTTTGGGCGGACGGTAAGTGGTGATGACTTGGTTATAGATTTAGACTACCTGCTTGTTTTTTTTATTTTTACACCATTTATATATCCCATGTCTTATCCTACCCTTAGTCATGAAGTGTGTCTAGGTGATTCAGTGAGCAATCTTTGGTGTCTTGGCCATGGATTTGGTCATGTATCATTAATTTGTCCACTGGTACATGTGGCATGTTGGTAATGACGAGTCACTTATAACCTTTGTCGTGTCTACCCATATTGCCTTCAAAATTTCTTAGCCTTAACTCTAGTGGTGGAGATTTGTGTAATAAGCCAAGCTTATGATAGAATACATGCTATGGTACGTAGATTTAGTGATCACCCACGAAATTGACACTTAGAATAGTTGAGAGATTTGAGTGTTTTTGTTCCCTTTAGTAAGGTGTTAGGCTTTGTTTTATTCTAGCATAAGGGATTTGTAAACTTATATTTTCTAGGTTATGGGAGATATCCTTTTAGGAATCTTTCTAATAAGGTCTACTTGAGGGCAAGTAGAGTTCAAGTGTGGGATATTTGATAACATCAAATAGTCACGATTATTAAGTGTCAATTTCCCCGATAATGCTTGTAATTTATATCATTTATATGGATTTATGCTTGTTTTCCATTGTTTTCCACTTTCGGGTAAATTACGAGCATTGGAGCTAAAAAGAAGGCAGAAGGCTGGAGAAATATCTAAAAGATTTATCCACATTATGCTACTTTGAAAGTTACAGGCGTAACAATCTCTCACATTCTTGCCCGTAACTATTGCGTATTTCGGAAGAAACCAACTTATCGAGAAGGAGTTGTGGCGTAACTCTTCCCAAAGATTCTGGCAGTAACTATAAAGGTCAAATGAGGTTCCATTTACATTTGATACTTCTGAAGTAGCTTCTCGCTGAAACTTCTGATGTAACGAGTTTATTGAAGACTCTGGCGTAACCACACTTATTAGGATTCACGCGTAACAGCAGATCTAGTGCAAAATACGATGAAATAGAAGGTTACAGCGTAACTCTTTGTTGGAATCACTCCTAAACCTAAATCAAGTGTTAGTGATTCATATGTAATAGTTAGCTTAATTATGGCCTTTATATTTGTTATTAGCCTTGGAAGCATGTAGAAGGCCCATAAGCCTAGGCCTAGCCTAATAAGGAAAGGATGGGAACTAGGAATGTTGCCTAGCTTCCTCTATAAATACTCTTGTATAACCCTCACTTGAGGGTTGGTTGTTCAATTCATTTTCCTTTCACTCACATCTGAATAACCGGTGAGTCTATTGTGTGTGTGTTTGGTTTATTGTTCAACCGCCTCTTTATTTCTTTCCATTAAGCTTGTGTTGTAAAATCTAGTGACCAACGGTGGTATCAATGCGCTAATAGTTGGGTGAATCGTTATTGCTTTTTGAAGTGGGTTTTGGTCCTACAGCGTAAGGCTAACGAATGATACTTTGGTTAAGCAAAACACGTTTTACACTTTTTAATCCAAGATTCTTGTACTTTCAATGTTTAAAGGTGTTAAAATAACTGTTTTTGGCAAAAAGTTTCAAACTTTACTGCGTGGATTTAACGTTTTAAGCTAGTTTTTTATGCAGGGTGTTTAGTTAAGCGTAACTTGCGTTTTAAACGTTTTGATTCATCAAGTTTCACACTTTTGTGTTATTTTGGTGATATTGAAGCTATTCCATAACAAAAATCCGGTTTAGAAACAACTTTGGGCAAAATCATTTTCTGAGTAAAACTCTGGCGTAACTAAAACCCTATTTTTACGGCGTAACTTTATCCTTGGTTTGATCTTCAGTATCGTGGTTTACTCCGTGTTTTCTTGCTTGGATAAGCACGAAAATATGTCGACTTTGGATATCTTTTGCCTTTGTGATAGTGTAAAGATCATTTGAGCAAAACCTAAACTTGCATAAGCATAAAGCTTCGGCGTAGAAATCCTAAGCATAAGATTAATCTTACGCCTAAGCCTTGTCTTACGCATAAGGTAATCCTACGCATAAGTTTCTAAGCCTAACTTTGTGTCACATAACTTTAGTGTCTTTTTCCCTACTTACCGTAAGCTAAAACTACAGTAACTCTCTTTGTTACGCGTAACTTTGGTGTTTTTACGCATAATTCCTACTTGGTTTCTTGTGATTTCTCGCCTAAGGACACTTCATCAACAAAGGTTCATTCGACTACAAAGATCCATTTTTACCAACACAAGTTTTTCAACATGTCACAACCACCGTACTCTAACTATTTCCCTTACACTTATTCTCTCAGCGTCAACAACAACTAAGTCCACAACATCAACAATGGAATCAAACAAGCAATTTATCAACAACAATTTAATCAACAACATACTCACAACTTGCGCAATTCCACAACCTCAAATGGTTCAACCACCACCAAGTCTTCAAGTTCAACCCTACACAAATGACTTCAATCAACATCCATCAAGGAACACTATGAAGGAACCTACTTGGTTTGCAAAGATGTGTGAAGCTTTAAGCAACCAACAATCAATTCATGAGGCTGGATCACTTGATAGACCTCAATGCTCACTCCGGAAACTACGATCAATGGGTGATTAGGTTCTTTAGGTTTTGTGATCCGAAGAAGCCACATGGAAAGTTCTTAAAGAAGGTTATCTTGGAAGGTCCATTTGGATGCCTCTTGTCATTGTACCGGCGATCCAAATGCTAATCCACCAAGAGATGAACAATCAAACATTGCTCTTTGTTAGACCTAAATCCGAGAGGAACTTCTACACTATGAAGCTGATGAACTTGCAATGCAATATATCTTTTTAGGATTACCTAACAATTCTTGAAGTGTTGATGCTCAAAAGACTGCAAAGCGTGTGGGAACATATTCATCTTCTTATGGAAGGATCTGCACTCAATCGAGGAGGATTTGGAATCCAAAATTTACTTGGCTTATGAACACTTCATGATTGAACCTGGAGAGACACTAGAGTCTTATCATCATCGATTCTCGGACATCATAAATGATTTGGATAAACACAACATCATCATGCCAAGAATTGCAGTTAATACTAAGTTTCTGAGTAGTCTTGGTCCCGAATGGGAGAAGTATGTCATTTTTCTCCGTCAAGCGAAGAACATGCATCATTCTACATATGGATTGCTGTACGATTACTTGAAGCCTCATGAAAAGGAAGTTGATAGGGAAAGGATTCTCCGTGCTCAAATTGCTTTACCTTCACAACCGAAAAATCAACAACTTGCCTTGTATGCTCAAAACAGTTATTCTCCTCAACCGGCAACTCAACCAAGCTGCTACAATCACACCATATGATCCTTACGGCAACAATCTCAACAAACTCAATTGGTTCCATACAACAACAACAATGCTCAAGCACTTGTCAGTAAAGCTAATGAGGAATGGATCCGTTGAAGCATTGCAACAAGGATTTGCTATGATTGCTAATGCTTTTAGCCGTTAACAAATCCAACAATGCGTTATTCGTTCCTCATCTAACACAAGGAATCAAAATTTGTGAAACAATGGGCGAGTTGAAGTTGAGAAAGTGGTTATGGTGGAGTCGGATGGGCGGTGGTCAAGGGTTTAATGCTGTGGGTCGGAATAACAATCGAGCTCAAGTGGTGGAGCAGTGCTCGAGAATGGGTTGAATGGTCTTCGATGCTAGCTGTGAAGGGACACACGGCTAATGCATGCCCAGCCCAGGGGCGAGGTGCTTATCACAAAGAGGCTCTTCTTTTGGCTCTTAAGAATGAAGCTGGTGGAACTCTCACGGACAAAGAACAGAGCTTTATGGCAAGCGGACTTCGGATGATGATATGGAGCTTGCGGGCCAATGCATTTGTTATGTTGATGGCTAATATGCATGAGTTACACATGAGTGACACGGTGGTCATGTACTTGATGGCTTGTCTCAGTACAGAACAAACCATATTTATCTCGATCTCATATCTCCGCCAACATCACGAATCCGGCAAGGCTGGAATGTTCAAAATAGATCGTCATCTCATTCCGCGATTTTCAAATAGACCCGTTAGTTATATTGGCGATCAAGATGACCATATGGTTTCCCTGATAATCAAATTGACTCGTGGTTATACTTGAGGATCTAACTAATGATCATGTTGTGACTCCGCGTTGAACACGCCGAACTTTTGCCTCATCCAGATTTTGCTCGTTTAATACAAGACCAAAAAACAATAGTGGAAGAATGTGTATGCCATGTCAGGACTTGAAAAGCAAAATGCCTTTATTAACCAAAGATTTTGAATGTTTACAAAAGCAACTCAACTTTTTCAAAACTCAAGAAAAACGTGAAAAAGGTTTTGAAGCGACCTTTGCCAAATCTCATCAAAGCGAACAATATTTAGAGAGCAGGATCGATGATCTAGCAGCGAGAAGAATGCTTTGTTATGCGAAATAGAACAAGCTGAAACATGAACATAAAAAGCAAATTACGCTCTCACCTGGAAAATCAAAAGCTAAAATGAGTTGTTAACTTGTCAAAAGCAGTTCTCTGCATACAAAAGCATTCAGCGAAGCGAATAGATGATCATCTTGAAGAAATCATCGGCTTGCAAAACAAACTTAAAGAGTTTAAAGCTGTTGTTTACAAACATGGCGAGTCGGTCACAGCTATTGAAAAGTTTACTTTAAAACCCAATACAAATGGATATGGACGAATCTTGCGATTACAAACCTAAGCTTTCAACAAAACATTCAAACCAAATCGAAGTTTCGGTCACGGAATATAAAATTGATAATTACTTTATGAATGTTGTTGAATATCATCGTCAAGAGGAATTAGATCACGAAGGCGAGTCGATCAAAATTAGAAAATGTTGTTTACAACAAACCTTTTAACTATTCAAAAACGGTCACTTTCGTCACCAGCAGTTCTTCTAACACACCAGGATTATCATAAGCGTCTGAGTCTTCTAATGTTAATCCCAGCAGTTATGCACAAACTTATGGTCCTTTACCTTCCATCGATGAAGTAAACTCAAAACCGAAAATCATAAAAATTCTTGATATTTTGACCTTTTCATGGCTGACCTCAAAACTTTACAACATGAGATAGAATATTATTCTAAAATCAAAGTTCAACATTTTCAATGCCTCCTTACGAGAACAAAGAGATATTTTCAAAAAATCTTTTACCAAATGTTAAAAATTTGAAAAGTTGTGCATTGTCTTGGGAAAGGGACTTTCATATGGAACTTGGATTGATGAAGGTCGTTTTAGAAGCGAAACATCTATTTCTAATACTAAGCGTAAAAGAAAATGTTGAGAAAGATGTTGATCGACTCTTGGAAGATGTCATCTGTCTTTGATGTCCATAATGTTGTGTTATTGAATTCTTTGTCATATGCATTTGATTATATCTCTGTTGATCTTGATGATTACGTGGTAAATGTTGAGAACGATAATGTGCTTGGTCGAGTCCTTAAAAGTTGAAAATAAACGATTGTCAAACGAACTTTCAAATGCAATACGTCGTCTTAAATGGTGTCAAAAAGATATTCACGATCAACAACTTGCTTTTCAACACAAAATCGCCCGATTAGTGCAAAATATTACGATCCTAAATTGAGCAAGCTGGATGATCAAAGCGTGTCTTTAAGTGTCAAATCTCAAAATATGAACAAGAACTTGTAAAAGTTAAAATATGGTGTCATATTTGATTTACAAAAAGACTTCGTGATGAAGCATCAAATGAAATTGATCATTATCTTGCACACACTAAAGAAGTTATGCATTTTCTTTGGAAATATTAGATTCGAAAATCAAGATCGATTCACACTATCCTCAAGTTAAGAGAAATGTTAGGAAAGTATGAACAACTTCGCCCTCATGATTAAGAGAATAGCCCAATAACACTTAGTAATCGTGAACCTAGAATCCCTCTTGCCAAATCACAAGTTGCTAGCACGTGCTTCCTTCTCTTGAAGCGGGAATAGTTACGTCTTTTCCAAATGTCCGTACTTCACGGCCTAGGAGCACTACATGAAGAATAGGAAGTTGCGACCTAAGAAAAGATCAATAAAGAATGCTAAAGTAGAAGAACACCCTAGGACTATGAATAAGACTCATGTTGCTTCCACTATAGATATTGCGTCTAGCAAATGTAATAGAAATAGTGATGTCACGAATGCTAAACCGTTAAGTACTTTTGATATTGATCGATGCACCTTGTGTTATTTGTCGTAAAAGTATGAATTCCGATTGTCATGATAAATGTGTTGCTAAAGCTATCATCTCTCGTTTAAGGAATCCTAAGAATAGGAATACCTCTAGGCCCACTAATCTTTCTAAGTGCATTGCGGTAGACGCCTCTTTAGATTCTAAGAAATTCTTTGTCCATGTAGCTCAGGTTTCACCTCCTAGGAATGTAGTACCACCTAGTGCATTCACTAAGACTAAAGCAAATACTAGTTGGAGATGGCGGAAATGGATATATAACACACTAGGATTTAAATGGATACCTAAAGCTATTGTTGTTTGTATGTCTACTATAAGCCTTTCACGGAACCCTCTAACATTTAGGGTTCCACATCTACTTCTATTCCATCTGTGGCCAAATGCGTATTGTAATCAGGTGTCTGAGATCATTCTCTGGATTGTTGATAGCGGATCGGAGCACATGACGGGCAACCTTAAATTGTTATCAAACTTTATTGCAAAGTTCATTGGCCTTTGTCGGTCGGGAATGATCACTTCGCGCTATCATGGGCTACGAGACTATATCAATGGGAACATCGAATTAGAGGGGTTTATTATGTGGAAGGCCTCGGTCACAATGTTTTCGATTAGGTCAGTTTTGTGATGGAGATTTGGAGGTTGCTTTCAGGGAGAAATCTTGTTTCATTTGTGATCTACAAGGAAATGACCTTATGTGCGGCTCGTAATTCAAGTCTTTACACTATCTCTATGCAAGACATGGTTGCTTCATCTCCCATTTGCTTACTTTCAAAGGCAACATCAACAAAATCCTGGCTATAGCACCGTCGTCTCTTACATCTAAACTTTCAAACCATCACCAACCTTGCTCGACACAAACTAGTTGAAGGACTCCCACGATTTTGGTATTCTAAAGATCACCTTTGCTCAGCTTGTGAACAAGGGAAAAGCACTCGTGCTCATTTTCCTTCTAAGGTGGAACAAAGCTCTCAAGCATGTGCTTCATCTTCTTCACATGGATTTGTGTGCCCGATCGCGGCGTGCAAGCGATCAATGGCAAGCGCTACATCTTAGTAATTGTTGATGACTATTCCTTATTTGGACTTGGGTCTACTTTCTTGAAGCAAAGACCAAGCTCCATAAATGATCATCACCTTTCTCACGAAAATACAGTTAGATCGAAACACTATCCGACAAATCAGAGCAGAGCAGGGCTGAATTTGTTAACCAAACTCTTAGTGAATTTTATGAGAAAGTGGGGATTGACATCGGACATCTATTGCGTGCACGAACAAAGGAGTTGTTGAAGAGCGAACCGAGCGTTAGTGGGCGCAGAACAATGTTAATCAATGCTAAACTTCCGGATTACTTGTGGTCGGCTGTATCTGCATGCTATACTCAAAACGTTCTATGATTACAAAGCATACAACACGCCTTTCGAGCTTGTCACTTGTGAGAAAACGAATCTCAAACACTTTCATGTATTTGGATCTCTTTGCTATCCGAATAATGATCATGATGACTTTGGAAAGCTCAAAGCCAAAGTTGACATTGGAGTCTTTATTGGATATTGTGATAATTCTAAAGGTTTCGAAATCGGAATCGTCGAACAAAGGAGGTTATGAAAACGATTCATGCTCATTTTGATGAACTTACGGAGATGGCCGAGTATAACTGACTTGGAACCGGTCACAACAGCAAACTTCCCAAACCCCATCATCGGTGATACAAGCTGAAACACTTGTCAACAAATGGAAAAACTATTTGCTCCTCTGTTCGTGTGATATTGATGAGCGTGCTCCAGTGTATCATTTGTTTAGTTGCTCAACACGATACTACTCTTATACGTACACACGCTACAACAACTCTGTTGAAGAAGCACCACCAATTGACTCTCAACACAGAGTTGAACAAACCGCTTCCAACAATGATGAACCGGCTGATGATGTTATTAATGAAGTACCCCCACTGCAGATTTTTGATCAAATCGTTCTTTAACCCGTTTGCTAATGAAGCTAGCACATGATGTCGCGGAATCTTCAACAAGCCATTTGAATCCTCAAAATCTGCACAATGTATACCAACATCAACCCTCCTCACATAGATGGACAAAAGACCATCCTCTGGAAAATATTATTGGCAACCGAATCAACGGTCGTTACGAGACAAGCGTCTTCACACGAGACGGTGAACATTGCATTTATGCACTCCTTTACATGCGCCAATCACGAACCTAAAACATTAAAGATGTAATGACAAAGACAAGCTGGATTGAATCCATGCAAGAAGAACTCAACCAATTTAAGCGTCTTGAAGTATGGGGTGGTTGAAAGACCAACGGGGTCTTCGTCATTGGTCTCAATGGATTTGGAAAAACAAATTGGATCTTTGAAGGAACCGTTATCGAGAAATAAGTCACGTCTAGTGGCTAAGGGTTATAGACAGGAAGAGGGTATTGACTTTGAAGAATCAGTTGCTCCGGTTGCTTTCGTCTTGAGGATTTTTTCACAGCATTTCGGCTACATGAACATCAGGTCTTTTCGGATGGATGTCAAAGCTGCTTTTCTCAATGGACAATGAAAGAAAGCGGATCTATGTTAGCCGACCCAGAAGGATTCATTGATCCCGAGTTCCTAATTCGTCTAGCGAAGAAGGCTCTCTATGGTCTCAAACAAGCCCCTGGGCATGGTATGAAGAAGCTCTCTCACGGTCTCAAACAAGCCAAGTAACACCAAAATGGAATAAGATTCAACAAGTTAAAAGCTACTTATATTAAGCTAGAAAACACAAAGAACCATATTGATAGTACGTAATAATCAAATAAGCACTTATACCCTTTTAGAAACCAAGCAGTCCTACAAAAAGATCTTGTAGGCAAGATTAAACTAGAGGCCGAAAGCTCCCAAAGCTTAAAATAAATCTTGACACAACAAGGCTGAGTGAGCTTCCAAAAAGCCAAGGTTCAATGCACGGGGCACTAATGACTCTGTGTGAGCTTGAGAAAAAGCTCATAAACCCTTGAATATTTGGTATACGAAATGGGACAAACTGAAGTCACTAGCAGCCTAACAAATAAGCTATAAAGTGAAAAACTAAACTTGGAACTTTGAGATAGCTAGGTTAGCCACACAAAAAGCTAAAACTCACAAGGCAGGTCTACAATAATAAGCTCTGTGTGAAACATTAAAAATAGCGATTCTTACAAACTTCCTTGTACGGGGCACTCTTTAAAGCAGGTTGTCAAAATAAGCTAAGAAGTAAGCCATGTAATAAGCTAGCTAGACAATATAAAAAATACTATGATAGAGATAAAAAGCGGTTGAATATTGATATACCAAAAGCTCAAATATTGAAAGCTTATATTAAGTTCTATATAAAATTCTCTATTTTATTCAAAATCGACTAAGCGAAATTTTGACTTTTATAAAAAACCAAATAAGTTGACTAAACGTTTGAATCAATCCTAATCATTGATTATGATGTATTAACCTAAAATAAGACTAGATTGACCAATAATAACAACTTATGAACATGAAATCATGATCATGGATCGCGAAAATCAATAGTTGATGAATAAGATGTGATCAAAAGGTATTCTTGACTTTCTTATCAAATAAGCAGTTTTCTTGTTTATATGAGCTATATGGTACTAAAGTGACACAAAACAATAACAAGCAACAACACAAACACTATCTAAAACATTTAAACAAAATCAACTCCAAACACCTTTATAGGGTACATTTATGAAACATTTAGTACTAAAAACAACTTTTTAAACCAAGAAATCTATTAATTAACTTATATTAACTATAATAAGGCAATTAAACTAGAATTAACAAGCTTTAAACACATAAACTATGAAATGCAAATTTTTTGAGAATTGCTTACAAGATGAGTCCAAACACAAGCGAGGCGAGGCACACAAACACACCCTATATAGCTTCCCAAGAAGCTTTCTAAACCCAGGAAATCCTGTATTCACCTGCTCGGCTTTGACCTTTATTTCCATGGATTTTTTTATTTTTTCACTAATTTATTTGTATTTTTTGGTATATATATTTTTTTTTTTTGAGTTTTGCTTCTAAACTGATTTTAAGGGTTTCTAATAGCTTAAATAAGCTATATAGGAGCTTAAGTTAGCTTACTCAGTCCATAACAACAACTAATAACAACATTAACATAGCATGAGATTTTGAGCAAGAAAAAGTGCATAAAAGCTGGAATTATGATTAAGACTTGAAATTGATACTTGAAAAAGTTTAACAATACCTTTGAAATGGCTAGAAGCGATTACTTGAAAATTTGGAATTACACTTGAAAGCTTAAACTAATTAAAAGCTTGAGAAATTAAAAAATTACTCTCGTTATTATCCACCTTGCTCCTCTCTTGCTTTATAATGATCTCTTAGGCTCTTGTAGACATCTAGGTCATTTCCACCTATTTTCAACCCTTGAATTCATCAATTTCATCAAATTAGTACACATGGCGTTTTGGCCAAAAGGCCTTAAGCGAGGTTTTGCAATTAAATAAGTTTGGGTGTTTGTGGAGGTGGAAAGGAGTTGTTAGAGCAGTGTATAACGGTGGTGGTGAGGTGGAAGGTGGGGAAAACAACTTTGGTTTTGGTATGCGGAGTTGAGGTGAGGAGATATACGATGAACATGGTTTGGCGGGTTTTGACTTTTTGACCGTTTTTAATAATACTTGTGAGGGGTTCAAATGGGGTCCTCAGGTTATTTGTGGGGTTTAAGGGTCAAGTGGTGTGTGGCTATATGTTGGGCGGTGGGTTGGATTTGGGTTGGATATTAATACAAAGAGGTCCGGTTTGGATTTGTAGAAATAAGCACAAGGACCATTCATGTATTCTAGATTTTGAGGGTGAAAATGCCAATATTCCAAAGTTAACACAAGGACTAAACTGCAATTAATGGTTAGTACAAGGACCAATATTGCATAAAATTCCATTTTTATAAATCCAAGGACTATATTTGACATTTTTGAAACTTTAGGGACCTAAGTTGCCATTTTGCAATTTTAAACTTCAAGGACCAAGTTTGACAACTTATGAATCCCTAGGGACTTTCAATAACATTTTTCTTTTATTTTTGATTTACGGGGACTAGATTTGACAACTTTTGAAGCAGGGGATTAAAAGCTGCAAATTATCACAAACTTGATCGTTTTTTCATCGATTTTGGTATTTTTGCATTTAAAACACATAAAACACTTATTTGTGATATTTTTATCATTTTGATGTATTTCTAAGTGTTTTTCAGATGTTTTTGCAGACTAAAAGATACAAAAATGATGAGTATTTGGACACTCATCACATAACGTCACGAAACCAATAATGTCACTAATAAGCAATGCGTTCAATATGTTGTGTTAAAATAAGTGATAACATAAACTTTAAAACTTAAGTTAACTAACTCCCGAAAACTTTTCACGGCGTCATTAGACTATAGACAAACAAGTGACTTTGGACTCGTAACAACCATTGACATTATACGTTTAATAATTAGACAATAAACCTTATGTTGACTAACATTATGTCTTTCGATATGTTGGTTCTTTTGGCTAATGTTATTTGAGGATCATGACATGGTACACTCAAATGAATGTGGATGCACTGAGGTTCTCCTGATTGCGATATCTTCCCTAATGGCTATCCAAGGAAGATTGGAAAGAACAATCTAATAGTTGATTTTGAAACCTCACATGCTTTCGAGTCTTCTGCTTGATTGTTGGATGTTCATAAGAATCATCCTACGAACATGCTTTCACACTCACTCGCATTCGAGAGAGATCTACATTCAACAATTCACGGAATTCAATGCAAAGGATCAAAGGTCAGTCGCGGTGTGATGGCGGCTCAATCACAAACAAATCACCATCACACATGCGGATCTACGAGAACGTTCTTAATTCGACATCGAACCAACTAACTTCTATGCCACACCTCTTTGAAAACTTGATTACGAAATTCTTGATTATTGTGGCTATGATGAAGCCGGGAATAATTACTAAGCACTCTCATGTGAACTTAAGAACATTCTCAACCATGGAGAACCCTCTACATCATCATTACCAAATACATCTCAGTGCGTGATAGTGGTTATGAGGCATCGAAGCTCATGGAACTACAAATCTTTGGTCATTAATCAACAAAAGGACATGAAATTGAAGCTCATTATGGGAAGACATGATGTCGTTTCTCAAAAGCTTGGCTCAAATATTTCCTATATGAGATACACAAAAGCGTGATCGGAGAGCACTTGGACATCGATATTCCCAGGCTCAATGACTCGGAACAATCATGATATGTTGGTGAGCTACCCTATCAGTTAGAATCAAGGAATAAGCCAACAAAGCGGTCTTTGTGTTGCACGATCTTCTACATTAATGAAATCAAAAGCTCGAGAGACATACAAAAGGTATCAGTACTTGTGAGAGGCAAAGTTGGTCATCTCAGTAGAAATCTTACAGGTACACCTATAAGAACGAGAAGAGGAAGTGGAGAAGTCTTTTGCAAGCAGGGAATCGAAGGATGTTCCCCGGGAGAAATCCTCCATGAAGAGGGCGATTCCGCCAAGGAAGGTACATTCCTATTCACCAAATATCTAAGCACGAACATAAAGAAAGCTAGTGTGAGGACTCGAAGTGTACGAATCAGGATGAAGAGACTTTTGTTGGATCGATATACTTTAATCAAACTAACTTAACTAGCTTGTTAAGGTTTAACAACCTCGGATAAATCCTAAGTTATTAACAAAGAAACACTGAGCAATCTTTATCAAGTACGCGAATTTACTTAACAACGCTAAGAAGAATAACTTTTATTATTAACTCTAAATCGCTTATTATGAGATACTCTAAACAATTCTAAGATTATCGAACTTCTCTAAAACTCTAAATAACTTGTGAATTAGTAAACTCTAAAACTCATAGACTCGTACCTCTAATGCCAATCTAGGAGTCCTTTTATAGGCTCAAGGATATCCTAGTCGGTTTACAAATTGTATTCTTATACGACAAGTAATCTATCTGAGAATATTCTAGGTTACAATACTTTCCATAAACAAATATAACAGTTCTTTGTTCTTGCAGTACTTTGACTTTTTGTGTGTAGTACTTTGACTTTATCTTTAGCGTACTTTGACTCTTTGACTTTTTCGAGTACTTTGTAACTACGATTACTTTATCAATCTTGATACTTTCATATCTTGACACTTTCATATCCCAACAATCCTCCCCTAACTTGAATTCTACTTGCTTGATTGCAAGTTCCTTTGTAATTATCTTTAACGGCTTCATCTTTAAGGACATTGTTTCTTAGTCTTTAGATTGTATCTCTTGAGTTTGCATTGCGTCAAAGTATCTCTAGAATTATTCTTTCCGCACGCATCCGACAAGCTCCATCTTTACAGCAACCGGCAACATATGACAATTTGTACATTAATTCAGTTTAAGTTGCATACTATTCTCATCACTTCCAGGTGTGTTAACTCCTCTGAGAGGTGAATCATTGAAAATTTAATGGATTTAGATCTCTTTACCAAAGCCATTAACTCTGGAGTAGCCAAATGTTTTGGTGTGTAAGACCATGGTACATTGATAACCATATGATTTTTTGCAAATCATCACTATCAACAATTTGAGTTGTCTTTACCAAAAGGCGTACCCATACGGACTAGTTAGTTCTTCTATCTAATGGTGAACTAATTACCAATAATGGTTTTCCAGACCTTTACCACAAGCCATTTTCTTGTGGGCTAGCCAACTCTTCACATTTACCGATATGGTGAGTTGATTACCATACAACTTATTAGCAAGTTGTCAACTAAAAGCGGATTTGAAATATCTTTACCCGAGCCGTTTGCTCATGGATTAGCCAATCCTTTTGTAACCATGGTGGATTGATGACATGTTGATATTTCAATCTCAAAACCATTTATTTTATTCAACCTTTGTTTCAAAATATTTGTTACTTAACATAAGGTTTCTTTCAAAATCACTTAAGCTGGTTAAAACATAGCGATACTTTGATAGTACTATTTGATCAGCGTTACTTTGAATAAAGTCTTGATTTATCAAAATAATTTATTCAATAAGATTCATACCGGTTTACTCATCATCTTCGACAATGGTAGTCAGTTGATAAACAAATTGATGACTATGCAAGCGGTTTCATTATCCTCTTCTACTTCCATTCCATGCTCTATCATTCTTCTCATGAGCTCGTGTGAAGGGTATCTTCGTTTACAAACATGTGTATCATTGTACCATTCTCTAGCTCTAAAACATGAACTCCAGACTCTTCAAAGAATCTCCGGCAAACAATTTCCCAATTTTCTTGATTCTTCCAAATATCATCAGTGCTTTCCTCTTAGGTTTCCCACATGCTTATGAGATCTCCAAGTAAAACTAAACCAATTCCTTCTGATGGATTATTTTTAAAGTAAGCTTTCACCACATTATATAAAGAGAATAGATCCACTCTATCTATAATGTGTAATAAATCCCATAGCCTATTGAAGACTTTGAAGCTTTCATCTTCTTTATGAAAAATCATATAATCTCCATCTTTGGATTTCACAACTTCAAAAGCACTAATCTGAGATCTGTTCATCTTCATATCAGCATCTTCTTTTGAATATTCAAAGTCAACTGTTCTAAGATAATTCCTTAATTCATCTCTAGTCTCAGATCTTAATTCAACTCTTTCTTTCTTTGAGAATTGTCTATCTTCAACTTCATTTTTTCTTTTTCTTTTTAAACTTTTCTTCCTTTCAGCTTCAGTCCAAGTAGCTTCTTCTCTAAAATCTTTGATGCTTGCAACATCTTCTTATAAGCTTCGTTTTGACATCATATAGTCTTTTATATCAACATAATTCAGCTTCTACAATCCTTTATATCCTCGACCTTTCAAATAAGCCATCATAGCATTTCTGTCTTTAGCTAAATTAGGTCTTCTTGGCATATATCTAACAAGGGTAGGTGACTATAATGGTTCAGGACTTGACATCTAATTCATCTTGTAACTTCTTAGCTTGCTTCTACACTCTGAGCTTCTTGACTTCTGAGCTTCTCTATCTTTAGCATTTAATTCTTCTTGAAGCTTTCTAGCTTTGGCTTCATTCCTAGCAACTTCAATTGCTCTAAGTTCTGCCAAAGTTAGCTTTTTCTTCTTAGTTTCTACCAGAACACCCTTTCCTTTATCTTTAGGATCAATTATAGGTTGAGAAGTTCTTTGTTGTTCCTCTTGAACTTCAGAAATAGTAACACCACCCAGGTTGTGATAAATCTTGCAAAATTACAACAATGAACTCATCATCACTTGCAGAATGGATGGGTTTGAGTGTAGCTTCCTCCTCTTGTAAAACAGTTGAGGGACCAACAACTTCTTCAAGTACAGTTGTTGAAGGACCACTTCCTCTTCAAGTCCAATACTCTTGGAGTTATTAACTCTTGTCGAAGGATCTTTGTTGTTGAAGAAGCTGTACTTTGTTGATTACCTTGATCTTGATACCTTGAACTTGAACTTGCTCCTCATTATCTTGAATATTCACGTTCTTGAGTCTTTTATTGTTCTTGGTACTTCGGGTTCATTCTCCTTCTCACATCTTCTTTCAAATTTTCTTCTTCTAAATTCCTCCCAAGTTGATGAAGATGGTTTATGAACTTTTGTCTTTTGTTGTCTTCTTAAATTTCCTTCGGTGCTTGTGTTCTTAACCCATAGCGATATCGTTTAATAAAAGGTGCAACATAATTCTTTAACCTTCTATACTTGACCTTCAATCTTAGTTTATGCTGATCTTCAAATGATTTCTTCAACCTTGTCAATTCCCTTGTTAAAACATAATTGTTGAAACTTGACCTTCAGGCTCCATAATTGGTTCATCTCCTCCAGATGACAAAGGTTAAGCATGTGGAGATACCTGTGGAGATAGTTGTGGAGATGCTTGTGGAATAGAGGTGGTGGAACTTCAATATGTTCATGGTCGGTACTTTGTGAAGCGGCACTTTGAGATGCATTATGTTGAGAAGCGATACTTGTAGATGCGGTACTTGCGGTGCGATTACCTCTACTATCATCATCTTCTCGGCGCTCGGCTCGAACGGCTTCAACAATTTCCATCATAGAAGGAGTTAATGGAGTATCATGACCCCTGAATAAAGCACTCCTTTTGCCATAAAGGTAAAATCTTTGATTGTTGAACAATATGGTGATAAGTACTGCGTAGGCTTTGCACATCGCAAGTTGCTTGTTCAAGAAAACGTATAAACCTTGGGTACATTAGATTAGATCCATGTGAGATATGTGAGAGCATTCATCCGTATTAGCCGTGAGAAGTTAAAAATCCGATTTGTAGCTAACCCAACTATAGCAGATGCTATATTTGACCCAAATTGCTCCCAAGAGGTACTCTTAGCACTTATGCAATGGAGCAACACATGAACCAAAAACTTCCAATGAGGACAAAATAAGGGTTTCTTAATGTTTGTTATTTAAGGACCCTTCATAACCAAGATCCCTAAAAGTATCCCAAATCAGTTGCTTGTCAAACGAATAGCCCTTCTTCATCACCAAATAATAAATCATCTCGAATAGGAGGCTTCAATCGTCCACAGTTCTTCCGGCAGCTGTTGATCGAACATAATATTCATCATTCTCCATGTTATCCCTAGCATTAGCCCAAAATTCTTGAATCCAAGGTGCAATTATATCCGGCTCCACTAAAGAGCATAGCGATTGGCGACCAATAAGATAATCAATCATATCATGAAAAACCACATTAAGCCTCAGTCTTTCTCAAATTAGCTACCATATTATGCTTTGAAACGTGAGCGATTTGCCATTGTTGATTATGTAAGCACAATAAGAGTTGTAATCGAATAATATAGAGATGATGAGAGAAATATGGAAAAGATTCTAAAGTATCAATATAAGAGGGAAAATCGGAAAGTAGTTATTTATAGGTGAGATTTGAAAAAAAATCACAGCCCATAATAACAAAGTTACCGTTAGCATTAATTACCCCTCAATATAATCATTGGAGCGATTACTTTAATAAGACAAACGATACTTTCCGTGTAGCGATACTTTCCCAGCGATACTTTCCAGCGGTACTTTCATCAAAGCATTACTTTTCCAATTCTTGGGATAAACTAAGTATACATAAATATCCTCCCCTCAAGCAATGCACAGGACTATACTAATACTAAATAGTCCTCCCCTTAAATGTAGCTCGGTAGTTAATCATGCCAATGCTCACCACCAAGTGATTGAATCTTGAAACATCAAAGCCTTTGGTGAGTAAGTCAGCTACATTATCATCTGTGTGAACCTTAACCACATTAATGAGCATGTGCTCATAGCAATCTCGGATAAAGTGATGCCTAATCTGTATGTTCTTGGTCTTGGAATGATAACTGGATTCTTCACAATACAAATGGTACTCTCATTATCAATGTTGATAGGAGTATTCTTGAAATTGAACCCATAGTCCAAGAGTTGATTATGCATCCACAAAACTTGCCCACAACAGCTTGCAGCTGACTACATATTCACTTCATTAGAGGATGTTGCTTTAATTGTTTGTTTCTACATTGCGGAGACTAATCTTCTTCCAAGATATTGGCATCCTCCAGTGGTTGATCTTCTATCATAGTTATCACTTGCATAATCACTATCTGAAAAAGCTTCCAAGTGAAAAGGTGACTCTTTTGGATACCACAACCCCAACATAGGTTGTTGTTTCAAATATGAGAAAATTCTCTTCCTTTGCATTCATGTGAGATCTTTGGTGAGACTTGATATCTTGCACATAAACAATAGCAAACATGATATCGGGCCTTGATGCGATGAGATACATAAGAGCCAATCATTGATCTGTATAACTTGACTTCAACGGGTTGTCCATCTTCATCTTTGCCCAATGAATTGATAGATTTAATAGGTGTAGTAAGATCTTCATATCATCAAAATTGAACTTCTTAAGTATGTATGTAACATACTTGTCTTGACTGATAAAAATACCTTCCTTTGACTGCTTAACTGAAGTCCCAAAAGAAAGTTAACTCTCCCATTGAACTCATTTGAAATTCCTTACATCAGTTTTCAAACTCCTTAACCATGGACTTTTTGGTAGCCCCAAAGATGATATCATCAACATAGACTTGAACTAACATGATATCTTTCTTGTCTCTCTTGATAAACAAAGTCTTGTCAATAGCTCTCCTTCTGTATCCATGTTGCAATAAGAATGTGGAGAGTCTCTCATACCAAGCTCTAGGTGGCTGATGAAGGCCATAAAGAGCCTTAACCACCTTGTAGACTTTGTTTGGGTGTTTAGGATCTTCAAAACCTGGAGGTTGTTTGACATAAACTTCCTCTGTAATCTTGCCATATAAAAGGCACTCTTGACATCCATCTGGTAAACTTGAAATCCCATATAAGAAGCAAAAGCAAGAAATATTCTAATAGCTCCAATCCTTGCTACAGAGAACAAACACTTCATCATAATCTACTCCTTCTGTCTGCATAGCCTTGTGCAACTAACCTTGCCTTATTCTTGATAACATTACCTCTTTCATCTCTTTTGACTCTGAAAACCCATCTGGTTCCAATAACTCTCTTCCCATCTGGAAGATCACATAAAACTTCTTGAAGTTTAAATTGAAGAAGTTCTTCTGCATAGCTTCACCCGACTTTCTTTAGTCAAAGCTTGAGCAATATTCTTGGGTTCCTCTTGAGAGATAAAACAAGTAAATAGGCAGGTTTGATGGTCCTTATGATTCAGTCTGTTTTGTTTATACACAAAGCTAAGTAAAGCATTGTGAGGTGTTGAAAATGTCTTAGCTCTGTGTCTAGTCATCACTCTTGAAGTAGAAGGACCAATGATTTTCGAGAAGGATGATTCTTATGAATTCTTAAGCTTGGAGACTGTGGAACTCCATAAGTATCCTCCAAATTAGTAACATCAACACCTTCATTGGAATTTGAGAAAATACCTTCATCTTCAAACTCATCATCAGTTTCTTCTAATCCGGGCATGGTAGGATCATCCAAATCATCTAAAGTCGCATCCTTGGTGCGTGATACTTTGGTCGAAAATATTGTCCAAAGTCTTGTGAGGTACTCTGCGGTCTTGTTCTTCTTCTTTGCCTCTTCATAAGCTCTCCTTTGTTCATCGGTGTAAGAATGTGCTAAAACATCTTGAAGAAGCATCTGATTAAGTTCCTATTTAATAGATTGATCCTCGGAATAATGAGGATTGTGATGCAATGATACTTTCTTTGTGGAGCAACGATTACTTTGCTTTGGAACATCAGTACTTTGTTTTGGACTAACAGGATCTTCATCAGGGACAACATCAGGTCTAATATGAACTCCATGAACAACATATTGTAAATCTTCTCCATTGTGCACAGGTTGATTTTCTTCTCTAATAGGTACATAGTTCATGGAAGGAGTTAAAACCTCAAGATCAAACATCCAATCAGGTCCTTTACCTTTCTCATTGTCTTGATCTTCTAAAAACTCAACATGAAGACAATCTTGAACCTTCTTAGTAACTCTGTTGTACACTCTAAAGCCTTTGTTAGTGCAACCCAATAAGTATCCTTCTTCTGACTTGCCATCAAACTTTCCCAGATTATCAATTGTGTTTAAAATAGTGAGAGGGCATCCAAAGGCTTCATAAAACGAATGTTGGGTTTATTGCCCATCAGCAATTCATAGGTGTCTTCATCGTGGTTTGGTGTGAGACTCTGTAAGTACATAGCAAGCGTACTTACAGCTCTACCGAGTGAATAGGTAGATGGGAATCAGCTAGCATTGTCCTTGCTGCTTCAATCAAAGTCCTATTCTTCCTCTCACATGCACCATTCTGCGTGGTGTTCTTGCAATACTAAATTCCCTTTTTATGCCTTTGTTTGCACAAAATTCATCCATAAGCTTGTTCTTGAATTCAGTTCCATTATCACATCTAATACCTCTAACCTTGAGTCTCAATTGGTTTTCAAGGGCTATTATGAGTCTCGAATAGCATCAAAAGTATCATCTTTAAAACCCAAGAAAAATACCCAACTGAATCTCTGCAATCATCATTTACAACTAAGCAGTACTTTTTTTTAAACTTGCCCAGAGAACAGGTCCAAACAAATCCATATGTAACAGCTGCAATGGTTCTCTAATAGTTCTCTCCTCAAGCTTCTTGCAGGAAGCTTTGTGTTGGTTACCCTTCTTGCATGCCAAGCATGATTGATCATTCTTGTAAGTCTTTGATGGTAAACCTCTAACTAGATTTCCTTTGACCAGTTTGTTGATATTCTTGAAATTAACATGGCCCAATCTTCTATGCCATTGATGTGCCTCTTCGGATGTTGCTTTAGCCACCAAACATGTGGCTCCTCCATAAGAATGTAGACTCTTCATGTCTAAACTATACACATCATTTGTCCTTGGTACTCTAAGTACTACCAAGTCATCATCAACAGGCTTAAAGTCAGTGGAAAGGATGAGACATTCATTGTGGAGTGAATAACACATGATGCTTTTATCACATATTTGAGAAACTGATAATAAGTTGAACTTAAGCTCCTTCACATATCTAACATTCTCAAAATCTATAAGCCCTGCTTTGATAGTTCCTTTTCCGGTAATCTTTCCTCCATTGGGATCATTCCCAAATGCAACTCTTCCTCCACTAATATTTCTAAAATCAGACAGGATCTCTTTGTCTCTGTCATACTTCCAGAGCAACCACTATCCACAATAAGATGATCTTTAAGCTCCTCTTACGGTTTCCCTGCACAAAAGAAAAGAGTTAGTGACTTTAGGAACCCAAGCCATTCTTGACTTGTGTTCCCCTTGGAGTTACAAACTCAAATTCTTTGAGTATGTAATTTCCACGTTTTCAAAACATGATCTAGAATTATCTTTTGATTTTTAGCATGTGGATTTTCAAAACTTTTTGGTTTTTCAACACAACTCTCTTTACAAGTTCATTTGCTTTTCTTGTATCACAAAACATCTTATTCACTTTTTGTTGAAAGAATCTGTTTGTCCCCGTGATTACTTCTTAACTTTCCATTCTGTTTTAACACTTGGTTCCTTTGATCTAGATCCCCTATGTGAATTGTAATACCTTCTAGGTTGATAGTGAGATCTCCTAGGACTCCTACTCCAAATAGTGTGATCGATTACCTTGTTTTGGTGGCGGTACTTTGAGAAAGTCTTGGTCGAGTGCTGAGTACTTTGGAAAGTATTGTGAGATACTAAAGGTTTTGAAAAGGTCTTCTCTGGTGTGGGTATCTATGATCTGGTGAGAAATTTCTGTGATTGACCCTATTTGAATTATTCCAAAGTGGTTTGTGCTCTCTAGGTTTCGGTTGGCAGAACTGTTCTTTGGAAATTGCTAAGGTATTAAGTGATGTTCACAATCCTTAATTAAATGAGTAGGACTAAAACACACAAAACATAGTTTTTGACCCATACTTCCAAAGTGACTTCTTCTATGTCTATGCCCAAAATTATTTTGCCTTCTTGGTGAATGATTGTTTTGACCAAAGTTATCCCAAAAAGGTTTAGCAGTCTTGTTTTGAAAAGGTTTTGCAAAAGGTCTGCTTGGGGAGAAGCGATACTTTGATTTGAAGGTCCTGCTTGACTTTGAACAATGTTTTCAACAGCTTCTTTGGGTTTTTCAGACCTAGATTGAGCTACAAGCTTTTACCTAAACTCTAGACTGTCTACTCCAAAGCGAAACATCAGGGCCTAGGGGGTTGATGAATGCCATGGGATGAGGGACGCATGATAACCATTGTCTTTCTTATATTCAAGAGGTGAGTCACTTATTGAACCCTCATTACTAGATGTATCTACATAATTAATGAGTTCTTCATCACTAGTGGTTATATCCTCAAAATCACCTTCATCCTGATCACTAGGTTGGTTTTCATCTATGTTACTAAAATCCATTCCAAAACCTAATCTAGTTTTAAGGTAGGCTCTTTTCTGTTTTTGAACATAAGTAACATGTGACAGACCAGCTTCACCCCAAGCAACAAACTTAGCTAACAAATCATCTCTTTCCTTAGTCAATTTCTCAATTTGGCAATTTTGATTTAATTTCCATTCACTTAGTTTTAGCTGGTAATCTGTTGTTCATATTTTTATTAAGCTACTTCATTAGTTTCATGTGCTAAGAATTTGGCTTCCATAGATTCTAAGGTTATTTGATAACCAGCTACCTCGGACCTAGCCCTAACAGTTATCTCTTTCAATCACATAACTACTAAGTAATTTTGATAAAAATCATGGCAATTTGAGCATACCTCGAGATAGGAATGAACTTGGTGAAGTAGCCACCATTGCAAGAAGAACAGGATCATCTTCACTTTCCTTGATCCAATCAAATCCTCCAAAGCCATCATCGGATTCCAAGCGGCATGTTCGGGTTCCTCATCAAAGCGGTGCTCAGTCAATGCTTCCCGATTCTTCAACTACTTCTTCTCTTGCTACCATACAGTAAGTCCTGGTTCATCATCAAACTCTTCACTCGGTCAACCCGATAACTTCTCTTGAGCAACCAAAGCCTTTGTTTCAGTAATTGGAATTTCTTTTAGCTCAAGTTTTGGCTTCGGATGTCCGTTTGCTGATACTTAGCAAACACGCACTCCATTGCAAAGTGACCAGTCTTTTGACAATTGAAGCATTCAATTTTGGATTTGTCAAAAGTTATTCCCTGTTTTGGTTTGAAATCAATGCTTTTGTCTGTCTTCTTCATGTACTTTTTGATCCTTGTAGTGATCATAGCAACTTACTTGCCACGATATCAATTTCTTCAAGTGCATCTTCTTCATCGTGCTAGATCTTCTTCATAAGTGACGGTAAACTAGCTTGCTTGTGAAAAGAATGAGCACACAACTTCATCAGGTGCATAGTGGTAGTTGGTGGGGCTGTGAGCATATGAGGGGGTGAAATAGCAGTACTTTGAGAAGCAGTACTTTGAGGAAGCGGTACTTTTGATGGAAGTTGCCCTTCTTTTCGATGATAGAAAAGCAATCTCTGTGAGACTTGGAATTTTTTTGACCACTCATCTCATGCTCATACACCTTCAGTTGATGATAGAGATCATCAAAGTCCATGACATTCAAACCTTGTTGTCCTCTGATCATTGTAGCAATCACATGCCATGTAGATGGCAAGCTCTTTAGAAACTTCAAATTAGCATCCTCAATGATACTTACGCCTTGTATAACTCCAACATGTTGAGGAGATTTTGAAACCTATCATATGCAACATCAAGACTCTCTCTTTCACCAATTGTGAAAGTTTCAAACTGTTGCTTGACAAATTTTTGTGCATTTTCTTCTTAGAAGCTTCATTCCCTCCAAATCTGGTCTTGAGAGCACCCAGTGCTTAGCATCTTTAGCATCATGAAATTTGAAGATGACCATCGGAATGGCAGAGATAAGAGAATGTTTAGTGCCTTCTCTTGATTCCTTAAGGTTCTTCTGGTAAAATTTTAGGTGCTTTGGGTTGTCAAGGAACATCAATGGGTTCTGGAACTACTTCATTGCCATTAACAATTGCATTCCATAGAGCATGGTGCTGTAATGGCAATATCTTGCCTCATCTTCATGCACCGAGATCATATTCTCCTTCTTGATAATTGGAATTACAGTGAGGTGATTGAGGGTGGTGGAACGACAGTCGACATCTTGAATATTGTTGTAGTAGGGTTTCTTCTAGTCGAGTTTCCACACAAGCTCGATACCACTTGTTGGATCGATATACTTTAATCAAACTAACTTAACTAGCTTGTTAAGGTTTAACAACCTCGGATAAATCCTAAGTTATTAACAAAGAAACATTGAGCAATCTTTATCAAGTCGCAAAAATTTACTTAACAAAGCTAAGAAGAATAACTTTTATTATTAACTCTAAATCTGCTTATTATGCAGATACTCTAAACAACTCTAAGATTATCGAACTTCTATCTAAAACTCTAAATAACTTGTGAATTCGTAAACTCTAAAACTCATAGACTCGTACATCTAATGCCAATCTAGGAGTCCTTTTATAGGCTCAAGGATATCCTAGTCGGTTTACAATTGATATCCTTGTACGACAGTAATCTATCTGAGAACATTCTAGAGTTACAATACTTTCCATAAACAAATATAAAAGTTCTTTGTTCTTGCAGTACTTTGACTTTATTGTGCAGTACTTTGACTTTATCTTTAGCAGTACTTTGACTCTTTGAATTTTTCCAGTACTTTGCAGCTTACAGTACTTTATCAATCTTCAGTACTTTCATATCTTCAGCACTTTCATATCCCAACAACTTTCTACTCTAAAACTGCTGAAGATGAAACTACAACGGTATCTAAACCTGCTAGTCCTCCAACTGATCAAGGAAAAGGGAAGACTCGATTACTTGTGCCTTATAAGAAGAAAGCTCAAGCTTCGGATGAAGAGCAAGCTGGATAAATCATCGAGGAAGAAGTTCAAATTGGTGAGACTTCAACATTAAGCACAACAATTTGCTAAGAACAAATGGGTGGCCGGGGTCCGAGTGGTGGAGCTTAACCTTCACGGTCGATGTGGTTAATCAACGATAAGGGATCACGAGGTACCACCACTTTGGTTCAACAACCAACCGTGTGGAGGGACACTCTTAGTATGACTTTGAAGAACCGAGAAAAGGAAAAATGAAAAGACCTCCTCGGTGATGAAACAAAACGGATGAACAAGTAAGTCACGGAAATGAATAGAATGTTGAGTATGATAAGTTTCTTCTAGATAGTCACGCGCTGATTGAAGGAAGAAACTTACGAGCCACAAAGGACGGATTCTCCTGCATCTCATCATCGCCGGTTCATCTTCTCACTCTTCACCACCACCATCAAAATCAACAAAATCATCATCCAAATCATTAAGCCAACTCCATCTTGGATCTCTCAATCAAAGAATCAATTGTTAAAAGCGTAAAGCGAGTGAAGAAAGATATTCTCTGAGAAAGTTGAATTTCCTTGCACGACCAAATACAGGGAATCTTCATGATGGCAAGACGAGATGAAAGTTGAAAGGGAGTATGTACAGAAGCTTATGAAGGATGATCGTCAAGGAAGCTGCCAAGTGGAAGAGTACAACCGAGATGCAATGTATGGGATTCACCATTGGCCGGAACGTCGAAGAATCTACTACGAAGGCGCAGGTTTAGAAATCTCAACATGAAGTGTTCGATCCTAAAAGTATTGTTGCCATCAAACCGCGTTGATCTTTCGTCCAAATGGGACTACACTTTTCTCAAGAAGATTGTGGTCAAAAGGCAAGACGAAGGGGATTATGCATTCTCTGAAGGCGACTTTGAGATTTTGTCTATCAATGACATTGAAGACATGTACCTTGCCAAAGTGGTCATGAGACAATTCTCAAGCTGAAGTACAACGTGAATTCATCAAGTCATTGCTCATCTTCATCAGGCGCATAGTCATCAAAGAACGTGTAGAAGATCTCGGCTTGCAGTTGAATCTTATCGGACCCGTGTCAACCTCACTCTACAGCGGCAGATCTTCCCGACATCAACCGGCTCTCACAATATATACACTCATCGACAAACCATTCGGTCGTTTACCGCAGTGAACTTCAAAGAAATTGCTTAATGGCGTGTAGAGATCTTCACAAGTTTGGGGATCACACTTTGAAGATGATTAGGGACGGATTGGCTTATCGGTTGAAGGATATACATCCGAAGATTGGGTCTCCTAAGCGATGGAATTCTCAGGATCGAAGGGATGTGAAGAGGATCATCACGATGATTGATGATCGGTTGTATCGAAGGGATCGATTCAGAGATTGGAAAGCTATGTTGGAGGTCGACCAGTTAATATCACCGGCTTTCAACGCCCGGTTCACCTCCTGGCAACATCTCTAGACTACACGGTACCCCTTGGTGCTTCTTTCATTATAACTTTGGATGTATGATTTATTATGTCTATGGTTTGTGCACACATTACAGTGTACAACCCGTTCTTGTAAATAAAGGACCCTGTGGTACGCTTCAGTGCCACAATCCTTATAAAAGGAGCGAAAGCTTCTTACTTTCGAGTAAAACCTATCAAACCTTTCACTTTTCAAGGTTTTGCTCAAAAGAACAAGTACTTTCCCTTATGATTTTTCAAAACCTCAACCGTTTATTTCACTTGTTGAGGGGGAGTATTTGACAAAAAATCTTTGTTCACAAATTGTTCTCAGTGGTCATCTTCCCACAAAACTTAAAATGGTCATATTTATTCTCAACATTTCTTCAAAAATAACATTTATATGCCATTTTTGAGAGGGAGAAAAATACGTAATAAGAAATATGTTGTGTTTTGCTATATGAACTCTCGTGTTACAAGACTTCAACCCACGAATTGACGACATCTTAACTGTTAGTAACTCGAAAAGACTTGTCCGGGACGGGTAATAATTTCAAGCTAGTTCGCTAGTGATGTAAACGTGTCTCGCAAAGGACTTGTCCGAGTAGAATGTACCATTCGAGAAACTCTTGGTAGACATGAACCTTGACGGGTTTGACAACCTTTCGGGGTTGTCCACACCTTCAAGATAGTTATTAGAGCTAGTTGTCACCTAAAAGCTGACAATGCAACTCTTTAACTATGCCACGTAACCGTGTCTCGCGGGGAATGTCTATCTTGAGTCGATCAATTCAAAAGTGCGCGCTCTTTCCTCACTGTGCAGATTTCTGTCTAAACTCTAAAGCACATGTGGAGGGGGAGTATTTCTGCTAAAAGATAAAACTCTCACAGTGGTTCAAACATGTTTTCATTTACAAACCATTTGAGAGATTTTCTTGAAAATGGTTTTATGGCAATGGAGTTATAAGGAAATTAAGGTTAGGAATAACCGTCCTATGATCCACCAGAGCCGGAGGGATCTACCCAAGGACACTACCAATAGTTAGTATTAGAAGTCCTTAGGTATGATTACAAAAAAAGGAGAAATGAGAATCGAAGAAAGAAGGAGTTGAAGAATTAAAAAGAAATGCAAAGAAAAGGGTGAAAAGAAATAGCCCTCCAGATTATTCAACTTAGGGCAGACACCGGGTTCAATTCATATGCTACTGGTTGTCACTAGATGACACCGGTATTGAAGATTAAAAGTCGTCATGGACCCAGTGACGCATGCACTAAACCTTCTTAGCCACTCAAGTTTCTCTCAACAGAAACTTGTTTCATTCTCACAGGGAACCCTACGTAAACTATCGGCTTTCTCTTAGAGATTGCTGGTATTGAAGAAGGAGACCCTCTCCCTAGTCTCCGCTCAGGAAAACCAAAACGCACTATTGATTCTAGAGCCACGAGATTCATCAAAAGATCTCTTAGGTACACTCGACATTTCATCACTTGGTGTTCAACAATAAGAACATCAGTGGTACGTTATCGAGTCCTTCACAGATCTTAGCAATCTGTCGAGAACATTTATGAGAGGTTCACAATTGTGATCCTCAGTGATTGAATGGAAACTCCTGCCAGGGTCAACAACTAACAGCCCTGACAGCAGGTCGCTTCGGTAACTCCCCGTGGATTACGCTTAGTGGTCTCAAACGGTCTACAATCGTGAGGTGATGCTTCGGTGTACCTCAGCGACTCATCTGAACCGTAGATGTACTTCGGTATATCGCGTTATCTCACTTGTGGGACTCCGGTTCAGGAACGGCCTTTGTGAGAATTAGAGTTGTGTTTCCACACTATGTTGTTAACACTCTCGAAGTTCAAACTTGTAAGTGCCGAAATCCGCTTAGTACTAACCGTTTTAATGTTTTCTTCTTATGGAAGCTCTGGAGCGGAATGATCGTGCAGATTCTTCACATGCTCATGCCAACATCATCACTAATGGAAGTTCTATCTAAAAGCAACATAAAAGTCAGAATGATTCTTCGTCAACCAAAGAATCTACAAAGTTAAAGACTTAAAGAACTTCATCAGTACTGAAATCCAACGTCAAAAGGCGTATGAGCGTGTTGAAGAATGACGTGGAGACACTGTAGCAGTGAAGCAGACCTGAGGCAGACTTGATGCAGACAACAACAACATACTATCACTTTCATCACAAAAGAACAAAGAACAAAGTTAAAGATGACGTCAAAGCATAACTGTTCAAAGAAGACAATTTCTCTACACTGGGGAGATTGTTCGAATCGAGGCAATTCTTCTCACAAGAAAGAAGAATGTCAGAAGACGTCAAAGCTACTATTACATCAACGCCTTAACCGTTCACATTCATTCATCACCAACACTTAGAGGGAGATTTTTGGAATCACACCTAAACCTAAATCAAGTGTTAGTGATTCATATGTAATAGTTAGCTTAATTATGGCCTTTATGTTTGTTATTAGCCTTAGGCTTATGTAGAAGGCCCATAAGCCTAGGCCTAGCCCAATAAGGAAAAGGATGGGAACTAGGAATGTTGCCCTAGCTTCCCTCCTATAAATACTCTTGTATAACCCTCACTTGAGGGTTGGTTGTTCAATTTATTTCTTTCACTCACATCTACGCATAACCGGTCGAGTCTATTGTGTGTGTGTTTGGTTTATAGTTCAACCGCCTCTTTATTTCTTTCCATTAAGCTTGTGTTGTAAATCTAGTGACCTAACACTCTTATATTAGTTACGCCGTAACCCAGATCTAACCTATAAATACCACACGAATTCCAGCATTTCTAATCATTCCATTCCACACACAACACTCAGAGAACGTGGGAAAAAGCTTAAGGCAGGTCTAGAGAAGCATACGGAGCTGTCTCCAAGGGAGAAATCACTACCCTACAATAAGCATTAGTGTTTTATATTTCTTTTACTTTCAATTCATGTATTTCGTACCTTTGAATATTGAATTGGTTTGCATGATTAATATGAGCGGCTAAGCACCTCTTGGTGCTGGCCTAGTTATGATTCCTTAATTGTTTTGTTTGCGTTTACTTTACTTCCGTACAATTATTTCTAAGTGTATGCATGCATAGTTTATCGGTAGCCACCCTTGGTTCGGTAGTTTTGAATGGCGGTAGAGGCCAATTGCCTAGGGGATATGACCAACTGACCCTAGGTGAGTGGACTGAGACGGGGAAGGGTAAGATATGACCAACTGACGACCCTTTCTACTTGTGCGATTTGACCAACTGATCACCTATCGTTTAGATGAACTTAAGAATTAGGGGGTGAGTGTCTAAGTTCCTAACGGTCGGGCACTCACTATTATAAATCTAGCATGTAGCGGTACTTAATGACTTGGCTTAGGGGACCAGGAACAACAGGACTTATTAGGGGACACCTGACTTCTCCTGTGGTGGCATCTTTGCTGATAGCTTAGGGCGAATTGACCAAATGTTTTCCTCTCGACTTTGACCCCACCTGAAGTAATTGGAAGTAAGTAGACGTAGACATAACTAGCTAGGGGAATTAACTAGGTTAGCACCACTCTCCTTATTGATTTCCTTTATCATTTATCTGCTTTTATTTGCTTTATTCTGTTTTAGTAGTTCAATTAATTAAATCCCTATCGAAACTATTATTAATCTGTGACACCTAGACTTAGTAATAATCCAACACACATAGCTCTTGGGACGACCTCGGCTTTACCAATTACTACACTATACACGACCGGGTACACTACCCGTTAGTGCACTAGGGTAGACCATAGGTATAACGAGACATTATAAATATTAAAACCTGGTCAGTAAAACCTGCATCACGTATACTCAACTGCGTGAGACACTGAAGTGATAGCTACGTTGTGGGTTAAGTGAGAAAGAATCAAAAAAGTAACTAAATAGCCAAGTCTTTATCACACTCTATAATTGCCCAAACAAGTCATCTTCGCGGAAGGGAAGAAAGAAAGAAGACGAAATAAGTAAACGCGCCTAGAAAAACCTCACATCAAATTCAAATAAGAGATACCGTACAGACAACCCCGTAGTCAACCTAGTTCCAATAATCACTTCAAGCCATGACATAATATTTTCCGTGAAAATGTATACACCAAAGTACTAAACAACATAACTCAACACATTTCATCATCACACCAAATCTCATCATCAAATCTTATCATCAAAACTCATAACTCAACAAATCTCTTTGTCAAATCTCTTCCACAAGTCTCATCATCAAATATCATTATCAAACATAATCTCTTGAGAAGCCCATCCGTCCATCTTCCAAGTCCAATATCAACACATATAATTTCAAGCCCAATCCAAATAAATATTCAACCTGATCTGGTCCATTTAAATTCTTGCAATGATCATCTCATACCTTTCAATATCTTTGATGTATAACAAATCACCTAGAATTTGACCCGACACAAATCCAACAATAGTCTCGTCCAAGAAGCATAAGTATCCGGCCCAAGTCCATTATCCATGTCCGGTCCATCATTCACTATAAACTTAGGATTGAACAAGTAAAACATTTGTTACAATGATAATCAATTATCAAGAAATACACCATTCATTCAAGAAAAAAACCTACGTCCAATCTATTTCTCCCGGGCCCAAACATATCCAAAATCTTATGGCTCGTATCAAAAATAGTTACACGACCCAACTCAATCACTAAATGGCCACGAGACTCACCCAACAACCACGAGGCCCATGCAATTAAAATGTCCAATGACTGATCCAAGCTTTACTAACCCAATCATTCGGGTATATAAACCATAGTGATAAATCTTTTCCCCTAATTTATACAATATATACTTTCTTAACCCTAAAAAAATACTTCTGATAAAACCGCCTACCACTAAATCATTTTCTCTCACTAAACGTTTCACAACTCCCACCATCTCAGATCCAAAGAAAATCTAATCTTCACAAATCATTAATATCATTTCAAATCTGTAGACATATCATCTAATCTCATTGTTAATTTGATAACAAGAGTAACGAGGAAACGCTTCAAGCCCTTCTCATTTATTCGACTTGATCAAATCAGAGAAGTTCTCCACAGGGATGGCTTGAACTTTGATTCGACTTCAGGAACATGATATTGAACACGGGTAGGTAACTCAATTCTTTGTAATGTTTTCCTTTTAACCGAATATGAGGATAGAATGAAACCCTTATGGTTTTGTTCTTACTTGAAAATTTCAGATATTATCAAAACCATTTTGATCAATGATGGTTTCACTTTATTTTGTGGGTTAGACTTTAAAAAGTCTCAGATGTATTCTTGAGCACAAATAAAGGTGACGAAGAAACTGAGATCCAGAAATGGTTGCTTTACTTAATTTAATTTGTTTAGTTTCAGATCTGTGATGAGTTTATTCTCTCGTTTGGAACGCCCTTCAAGGCATGATATCACTTTGAAACACACGAAGAATGATTCTGATATCTATTTCATCATTTGATATTGATAAGGTTCTAAACTTAACTTTGAAAGGTGAGGGTTAAGGTTGTTTGAAGCTCAAAGTATTTGATAGATCGATGATGGTGTTGAGTCTTGTGACTGACTTTTAAGATCGAATATGAGTTGAAAGAACACATGACAAAACTGAGATATAATTTTCATTATTATTTCTATCTAAGCTTGAGTTGAGACATGTGTTGGTTAAATAAGACTTGTGATGAGTGATGATATTGCTTGTGTAGAATAGATGTTTAATTTGTGATTATGATTGATGTTTGTTGTTTGATGTTGCTGAAGAATGAGTTTACATGCTGTTGATGTTGATGTACTGATTAAGTAGCCTTGAATGTTGTTATGGTTTGTGAGGTCAGGGTCTAGTAATGCGCTTTTTGCAAATCAAACCGCATATGTTCTTAACAAAACGCATTTGACTTTTCTTTCTCAAATCGCTTAAAAGTCAACAAAACGCTTCTCAACTTTTTCTGAAACCCAGATTTTGATAACAAACTGCAGTATTAGATTGACTCAAACCGCTTCTTATCTTGTTTTAAGAACTGACAAACCGCTTCTGTTTTCAAAATTGACAAACCGCAACATTATTAGTCAAACCCTTTAGGATACAAACCGCACATGCGTCAAAACGCAGTCATGTGTTTACCAAACCGCAACCGATGACAAACCGCATCCAGAGCTCTGAATCTGGACAGAATAATGACAAACCGCATACTCTGCATAACAAACCGCATCCAAAATGACGAATCTGGATTGATTTCCATCAAACCGTATACTAGAACTTGACCAAACCGCATAGTAGAGTATTCCAATCTGATCCAAATCGCAGTCAATAACAAGCACAAACAAACACAGAAAATCAGATTTGACCATCAGAAAAACTAACAGTTTGAACAAGACAGATTCATAACCAGTAACAACACATTAAAACTAGTATGAGACAATTACGAAACTGCTTAAAAACACATCTAAGCCACACAACCAGATTCAACACTGATTAAAACTTCAACATAACTACATCAAGTCGTATCAAACTTAAACACAAATCGTTTCACAAACCGTATAACTCAACCAATATCAAACTGCATCCAAACACACTAAAACCACACAAAACGCATAAAAACAGCCTAAAAATCGTATAAAAAACCATACGAATCACCAAAACAACACAACCTGGGCTCTGATACCAATTGTAGGATCATACATATTATGTTTTTTGATGATTCGGGTGGCCTAGGATGGTGAAATAACAAGAAAGCCATGTTTAGAGAGTGAATGAGATGAGAGGGAGTTCTTGAGAGATAAAATAAAATAAAAAGAATGAAAGGTTAGATTAGAAGTTCCACCCCTTCCAAGGATGGAAGGGGTATTTATAGTTACAACTAATAAGTCCTCCAGTCGGACTGTGGATCAGGTATACAGTGGGTAAAGACCCGTCCTTCCTCCAAGGAGTTACTCTAAACTAATCTACGCTAATAACTAACTAATTAACTACTAAATAACGTAAATAACGATATGTCTACGAGCTAACATATGCTAGACTATAATTGGGGTGACCGACACTTCCTTATGGAATTTCCAATTCCTAACAAGACCTTCTTGAGGAGTTTGCCGATGAACTCGCTCTCGTTGATCCATCTCCACCGGGAGATGATGATGTGCACTTCGACTTTGAAGCCGATCTTAATGAATTGGAAAATCTTCTATAATATTGGCCTTTTGATAATTCATCAAGTGACACTCTTATGGAAGAGGTCGACTCATTTCTTTCTCCAGATGACTCGATACCTTCGAGTAATGTGAGTGACGATTATGGCTTAGGTCCATCAGCCACTCGTCCGCCCGCGAAACCACCGGATGATGGAACCTCTTCTAAGCCCAATACGGATGTTTTCATTGCTAAAGTTGTGCATAAGATTTTTGAACATTCTGTGAAAACGTAGAGGGGGGTGAATACGTTTCCATTTAAAACTTAAAACTTTTGTATCAAATATAGTAT
The DNA here is from genome assembly GCA_910596185.1 of Chrysanthemum makinoi. NCBI lineage: Eukaryota > Viridiplantae > Streptophyta > Magnoliopsida > Asterales > Asteraceae > Chrysanthemum > Chrysanthemum makinoi. The sequence continues at coordinate 143,364,239 of OU343217.1, read as the reverse complement.
AAACCATTGCATTTGCTAATCTCGACGCGAGGATGCATTTAACGCATTACGGCATGTAAGGCCAACCCCTTAATATCACATAAGATTCCGCAAGATTAATGGTTCATTATAAATCAAGTTTCACCATTATTAGTCCGGTTGCTTTTTCTTGATCAAGCGTGTCATAATACGTAAAGTGTTAAATATAGTTTATGACTATATGAAAGACCAAGTATGTATCACAAACATAGACATCAACCACATAGAAAATAAACAATGTAATGCAAGAATAAGAGTAAAGCGATAAGTAAAAGGATAGACAAACCAACACAAGGATTTATAGTGGTTCGGCTACAAAAACACCTTCCTTGCCCTACTCCACTCCCCGAGTCACCTACTCGAGAGTTTCTAAACACTACAACAACTCCTTATGGCGGAGAAGCCTTCACAACGTCTCTTACACCTTTTTCCGGTATAAAGCTAAATACCGAGTTCTTTCACACCAAGGTGAACCACACCTAACACAATGTTGCCTACCCTTTATCAGGTTCTAGGATAACCACCGAGTTCTTTCATTCCAAGGAGAACTAATCCTATCACAACGTCACCTATCCTTTATTAGGTACTAGGCTAAGTACCTAATTCCATTTCAATGGAGGAACTACTACCCAACACTACACCAACACCTATACCCCTAAGGAGACCAACTCCTTATTACAACACCATCAAGGATATCAATATCCTTGGATCCAATGCTACTCTATCTTGTACATCGAAACATACCATATCGAATGTACACCTTAGATACCTTTCACTAATGCCCTTGGTTAGATTACTCGACACCCTTCACTAATGCCTTCGACACATCTATGACGCCCGTTATGTTTTGTGGCCCAATATAACAAACCTTCTGTTTTATGGCACAAACACATAAACCATCTAGTCTAGTCATAGATATATAACACATCTATGATACCCTTTATGTTTTATGGCCCAACATAACAAACCTTGTGTTTTATGGCACAATCACATAAACCATCTAGCCTAGTCATAGATACAAGAATATGATACTAGACAATATCCAAGACAATGTGTCTAATGGATATGAAATCCTAAACTAAACATCAAGAACCCAAAGCATGATGTAGTTAGTCTTCTATGAATGAAGATGACAAGTTTTCCAAGCTTGTTGTAGAAGATCTTCATGTGCTTGTATCTTGTGATGGGTGATCACTTCAGTAGGTAAGGAAGCAAGATCTCTAAGCTTGCTTTGGAGGATCACTTCGGGGGTATGCTTACAACAAATGAGAGTTAGAAGCATTATGATCATATGAGATGAGGGTGGTTTACATGTTTCCTAATGATCTAAATATCCTATAAATGGTGGAGAGAAATTATGTGTGAAGGTGTGAAGAAATGGTAAGAAGTGGTTTGCTATTTATAGGCAAAAAGACCAAAACCATGTTCTGCCCCAAGGATCCCTCCTGGAGGGATCCGGACATTGTAATTCCAAGGGATACGTGGGTCATTTGAGGGATCCGTGCACGCTCCTCTTTACCCATAGTTTATGGGTTGAAACCATGGGCTATGGGTCATTGTTTTGAGTACCCACCAAGGTACAATGTATCTAGACATTGGGTATGGGTCTTAGGTCTTGGGTCTTGGGTCTTGGGTCATGGGTTTTACCCAACACATTTACTTATGTTAAGTGTTTTATAAACTATTTAACTAAACATGTTTAATGGTTTGTTAGGGGTTTGATCATAACGCAACATAACAAACATGTACGAACCTGTGTTGTAGCATACAAGGACTTGAGTCGTTGAGAGTATGTTGAGACAAAATATAATTACAAGTAACTTATACATTTTACGTTATGTATTACAAGTTACATGTTTTTCATCAACAAAATAAATGAGAATGTATAGATTAAATATCGTAATATTTGCACTAACACATTCCGTTAATGTTCCTCAATCTAATATTTTGCCCACCCGACCCACACGTAGTCATGCACTTGACACCTTGCTTTCTTATCCCGTTACTTCTCCATATCTTAACTCCTACGGGAGTGAAGATACCATTTTCGACCCCTGTATCTCTATTTATTTTTCTTTTGAGCCAGATGTATCTCGTCGGAGTGAAACTTTCAGCACATTCAATGTTTATCCAAACCAATTGAATGAAAGTCTGATGGAGATTATCTCTTCCACTTGCTCCCCCATGGACCAATGAATTCGGGGTCGAGTCAAGCTAATGACTCGGTTAACAAAAACATTAGCACTTCATGGGTGGCAACCCATGTTTCTGACTTCTTTCTACTTTCTAACAACTAAGTGTAGGGCAATTCCTCCACTTGGGCTTTGTTTCTTGTGTGTTTGTTCATGTTTTCAGGAATCCCTTTGATCGTGATGATTGATGCGCCTATTTTCAATCCAACCGATCAATATTCGATCATTTTACTAACGTTTATCTGGGGATATGTTTTCAAAATCCTTTTTGTGTAAAATGAAAGATTTCGTCCACACAGGTGGTTAGTGGTATTACCCTTTTCTGTTCTATTGTATCGGCTACGGTCGGGACTTGGAATATTGAGGGCAATATTTAGTTCTATGTGTGGGGGGAATTCTGTCAAATTTTGTCACATTTGTACCTTTTAGTCCCTAGTACCCCATTTTGGCCCAAAATTAAAAAAAAAATGGCTTAAAAATAAAGAAATTGCATAAAAAATAAGTGCTTTGCACAAGAAAAAACATTAATACTTCAGCATTAGTGGATGCTTTAGTCTTGATTAGGTTAGAACAGAGGGAATCTCGACTCTGCTAGAGTGTTGATCTGGCTGCTTCCTTAACTATTTAGGCTAAGTTTTTACGAGTTGTGCAAATTAAAATGTCAAGCATGGAGTAGTTGGTTCTCTTTAGAGCTTATATAAGTAATCTATGGCTTTTTCTCCCAGAAGATAACTAAACGGACAAAATACGTGCACGTTTTCAAACTTTTGAACATTTAAATAGTCTTGTTACAATAAATAAATTTTTTAAGCAAAATTGATTTAGAGTCCGAGTTCAACTTTTTATTTAAATTTTTGAAAAAGCATACTTTCTTAAAATCTGAATAATGTTGAAAAATGAAAGTATTGTAAAATGCTTGAGTGCTGCAAAAATCGCAAGTTTAAAGTTTAAAAAAAAAAAAAAAAAAAAAAAAAGTGAGAAAAATGAAAAAAATGAAAAAAATATGAAGAATGAAATAATGAAAAATATGATTTCCTTGAATAAAAGTATTATGTTACTTATGAATAAACGTGCGAAACTTGCTTTTTCTTAAATTTAAATAGGAAGTTGAACTAGTATTCGTTAAAGTTGTTTAAAGGTTTGACGGTAATTTGGAAATTCTTGATTTCAAAGATCCCGAAAGCTCCGATACTATTCTCGAGGGTGAAAACCTAGCCTCCTTAAAAGGACAAGCTGAGAAGAAAGTCGCTACATGGAGTGATCTCACCTTTGAATCTCGAATCTCTAAATTATCGTCGGTTGACATTCATTTAGGTTTAGTATTAACTTAACGGTAGCCTCGTAAATCTTTCGAATCGAACTCCCGCTAATTCCGGTACTATTCTCCGTGAGGTGTCAAAAGCCCGGTCACCTAAAACCAATTGGTTTAGGATGTGCCGAGAAGAAAGCTGCTACATGGAAAGGCCCTTTCGATCCTTAGACTTTCGTAGTTTCCGGTGAGTTAATATTTTACTTAAATGCATAACAACCATAACAAAGGTCGATTTCAATGGTCAAACTTTTGAAAATGAGGACACTCACTAAAATTCTATAAATTGTAGGAGTAAAAAGTTAAGTCTCGACTCACATAGATTATTGATATAAGTAGTCTTAGCATTTTGCAAAAACGTTTGCACAATAAGTTTGAGCTTAGTTGGAAGTATAAAAAAGAGGATAACGATTCAATTCCCTGGAGTCACCCAGTTTGTGTGAGTCCCGTTCCATGATACCATTTTTGTTAATCAAGCATGTTGTTTACTTTCAGTCTAGTTTAAATTTCTCGCATCGAATAAATGTCAAAATGGGGTAGGCTCGTGATTTCATTCATTACTTTATATGATTAATTTCTAGGGACTAGCAATTGCCTAGTGTGGGGGGATTTGATGAGTGCTTATTCACTCATCGTTTTTACCCACCTAAGACCACAAAAATGACCAAAATCACCCAAATATGCTAAAAATATGTTAAAAATGTCCTCGGAGTGAGTTTTATGTCTTGCAGGTATAAAAGGATTGAAAACAGAGCGAAAACGGATAAAATCGAGCCAAAATCAGAAAAGTGATGAAACAGACGAAGCCGGGAAGATATTTTCTACGTTCTTTGGTCAAATTAAGACCCGGACACATTTTTGGAGTGAGTTTGGGAAAACCATCTCAAAACCTAACCCTAAACACAAAATGACCATTTTGCTCTTTTTACCCGAAAATCCAAAAAATCCCTATTTTACCCAAAACCCACTTTTATAAAAACTCATTTTTTTCTTAAAACCAATTTTTAGTTTTCAAAATAATAATAATAATAATAATAATAATAATAATAATAATGATAATAATAATAAAAATAAAAACCTTTTATACTTAAAACCTTTACCCTTTTTTAAACCCTTTTATACCAATTGGACCCCCTTTTCTCTTTTGAATCTTTCACAAAAAAATAAAAAATAAAAACGACCTTTTTTTCTTTCCCTCCCAAATATCCCTTTCTCAGAAACCCCAGAACCCTAAAACCACATTTTACCTAGCTTAACCCAATTCCCAGTCTCAAGTCTTCCTTTCCCCAAGACAGTATCACATGATACCAATCCAACCTGGCAATCCTTGTGAGCACAAAAAGTATCCAATGGTTGTGATTCAAGAAAGTGAGCACAAAAACTATCCAATGGTTGTGATTTGTTAAAAGAAGCACAAATTACATTTTTGGCTTGTTTCCCTCACAAAACAAACACAAAGGCAGAAGAAGCACAAGGAAAGAGGAAGACAGATTTTTAGTATATATAGGCATAGTTTGAAATTGTAAAACTTAGGGTGTGTTTGTTTGATTAAGATGTTTCGCATCTGAATCTGACTACCACATCTTACTAGTAAGAGGTGGCTATAATGTCTGAATCTGAATGAAATAGTGTTGTTTGTTTTTTTATAATTGTCTGAATGGTTTTAATTTTCTCTTTTTTAAGTATATATTAAACTATTGCAAATACAATTAATAAGTAGATAATGTAAACTTGAAACAAAATATTTTTATCATAAATTTAACACAATTATAAATCATTAAATAAATTATGTTAATACATACCCAAAATTTAACATAATAAAAACTATTACATAAATCGTCTTAAAATAAAACATAAGCTTAACGCTATGAAACAATAATTAAGTAACTTAACTAATATCAAATAATTTAAAACCTAGCTTTGAAGATGAATGGGTTAAAGGGTTTTGAAGATGAATGAGTTGAAGGGATGTTAATAAGAGGTAGTAAGATCTTTTCGCCACCTCTTACCGAGTTAGACATATTAGCTCTTACCATGTCTGACTGGAGATGAAAAAACAAACAAGTAAAACGTCTTCCCACCTCTTACTGGTAAGAGTAAGAGGGCCATTAAGACTTTTTTTTTTAAAACAAACACGCCCTTAGTCTAGAATCAGAGTTCTAGCTCAGTTTTATTTTCATTGTCATTTTCATTTACATGTAACTTTAAATTTCAAGTAATGCAATTTTTAGCTTTTAAGTCCTATTGTTTTATGCATTTTTAGTTTTGTTCATTTCCTTTAAATTTGCCATTCAAGTTCTAAGTGTGTATCTAGTGTGTTTAAATCAATTTGAGTTGTTATTGTTATTGAAAACAAGATTTTAGTTGTGTTTTTCCCTCACAGTTTCAAAGAAGAAAGAAAAAATATTCACACTACCCTCTTAAGGGAGTGTTTGGTTTAAGCTTAGTTCTGGGTCAAAAGGGGGTCTCACCCACTTTAACTCTTGAAGTCAAATTTATTTTTAGTTAGTTCGATCATTTTTGGTGTTACAAAAAGTTTTCAAAGGGATTGGTTAAGGTTTAATAGATTTTCAAAACCCAAAAAAAAATCCAAATCAGTTTCTAAATAGGTTCATTTTTACATTTTTAATTTCTTTATTTTAAGCTTAATCTTGTTGAAACTTGGGGATTTTGAAATTTGAAAGTTAATATTTAACCTAGTATTTTTAGTTTATTTTTAATATTTTTTTACAGCTTTCTAATAGCTTGAACAGCCCCCTTAGTGCCCTTTGCATCAGCCAACTGTCCCCATGACACCCTTTTTCTCAGCCTCCATAGAAGCTTGTTTAAGCTTCAAATTAGCTCAAACTCATTTTTTTTTGTACTTTGTTATATCCTCAGTACTATTTTGCACATATTAGGTAGTTTAGATAGCTTTAGCTAGCTTATTTATAAGCTCAAAAAGACCCCCATGAAGGCTGTTTTAGCCACTGTCACAGCAGACCCTTGTTTTCCCTTTTAAGTGCTTATTAGGACTTCTTTTTAGCTTATTTAGTTTTTTTTTATTGCCCATTTAGTGCATTAGTTTAGGATTAGTCTACTCATTGCTCAGTAGTGCTTATTGTTCCTTTTTTTTTTTTGCTTATTTTCTCATTTTGGTAGTTTAAGGATTCCCCTAGCATAGTTCTAGCCTACTGCTATTTCCCTGGTTACTTTAGCTTATTTCTTTTACTATTTGTTTATTTTAGATTTACATAGCTTATTTGTTCATTCCCTCTGTTTATTACTGCCTTTCTTGCCTAATTTTGTGCTTAAAAATTGCTAAAAGGGTGTTTGGTTGGAAACTGTCCCAAATCAGTGAGTGATAAGCTGTTATACAGCTTATTTCAAGCTTTCATAAGAAAATTTTTTACAAAAATCTTTTAATTTGATTGCATCTTCAAGTTTTAATAAGCAAAGTTGAAAAAAAAATCTCGAAAGTGTAGGAGCCCAGGGTCGAACCCGGGTCTCCTCACTTTGAAACCCAACACAACACCTCTCTACCAACTGCCCTTGGGTCTTGTCTCGTTCATATCATGCACCATTTATCTTTTAAATACAGTTTGCATTTTAAATATATTTAGTTTTAGTGCTTTTTAACTGCTTAATTCGAAAAGCAATTTCATGTTTTTTTATTTTTCTCTTATTTAGCATAACTTAAAGTAGTTTCTGTAAAAATTTTAGATTTTTCTGAAAATGTTTAGTATTTTTTTATTAATTATTTAATATAAATTAGTTATTACCTGGCTTTTTTTCTAAAATCATTTTTTGTCATTTATAATGGAGTAAAATGCAGAAATCATCCTTGTGGTTTGCCAAGATTGTATAAATCGTCCCTGACATTCCATAAGAGCAGGCGGCCTCCCTGTGGGGAAACCTTTGGATCATTTTAGTCCCTGGCTTTAACGAGCGTTAAGTGGATTCCGTTAACAATTACACGTTAGCCCCTTTTGGCTAACGACTATTGCAACATCCATCCTTTAAACTAACCACCATTTATAATTTAGTATTTTCGATTTATTTAAAGTTTTTCGACTTTTTATATACATTTTTTTATTAAAAAATTATACTTTTTTATACAAGTTTTTATAGGTTTTTATATATGTTTTTGTATACCCTTTTATATATGTTGTTGTATACATTTTTATACGTTATTATATACGTATTTACATACGTATATAATGTTCTTATACGTTTTTATATATATGTTTTTATATACGTTTTTATACACGTTCTTATATATGTTTTTGTATACACTATTATATTTTTTTTTACTTTTTATATATGTTCTTACATACTTTGTATACGTTTTTTTAATACGTTTTTATGTACATTTTTGTATACGTTATATATATAGTGGTAGATACTTTCTATATACATTTTTATACGCTTTTATATGCGTTTTTATATACGTATTTATAAAAACATATATAAAATAGAAATTGAGAAAAACGTATATAAGAACATCTATAAAAAAACTTATATGAACACGTATATAAAGTTTTTTAAGTTTTTTTATAGACGTTCTTATATACGTTATTATATAAAAACGTATATAAATTTATAAAAAACAAAAGAACGTGTATAAATTTATAAAAAACATTAAGAACGTATATAAAAATATATATAATAACATTATATACGTATATAAATACGTATATAATAACGAATAAAAATGTATACAACAACGTATATAAGAACGTGTATAAAAATGTATACAAAACTTATATAAAAACGTATACAAGCTTATATAAAAATGTATACTTTTTTATAAAAAATAATATAAAAAATAAAAAACTTTAAATAAATCAAAAATAATAAACTATAAATGGTCGTTAGTTTAAAGGATGGATGTTGCAACGGTCGCTACGTGTAATTGTTAACGGAATCCACTTAACGCCCGTTAGTGCCAGGGACTAAAATAATCAAAAGGTTTCCCCACAAGGAGGCCGCCTGGACTTATGGAATGTCAGGGACGATTCATGCAATCTTGGCAAACCACAGGGACGATTTATGCATTTTGCTCTTTATAATGTAGGAAAACTAGTTTTGCCCCATAGGCCTTAAATTGCAAATTTTTCACTTTTATGGCTCAGTGTGTTCCTGGTTTTTACGTTTTTTAGTTTTAGCACCCTAGGACATAACTTAGCTTCGTTTTTTATGGCTCGGTGTGTTCCCGGTCATGGGTCATGGTTTTTACTGAACTTATTACATGTTTTATTACAACACATTTTTATTACAACATATATGTAAATAACCAAATGTATATATTTTACAAAACAACATGTATTCTTAGAATTATACTTATGATAGCTTTATATTTATTATCCAAAAAACTTAACGAGATCGCTAAATATAAACAAATGTTTTTACGGTTTATTTGTATTAACAAGGTTGTCTAGGTTAACCTGTCGGATCCTCTCCTGAACATCAGTGCGAGAGGATTGTTTTACCTCTTCATCCTTCTCTCAATGCTTAGAGAGTATACGGGCAAGAGACGTGATCATCCTAAATGGAGGGAATTGCGTTTGTCCCAAGATGGGAGTGAGATTCAAAAGGTTTTGCTGAGTAAGAAGTTATCCATTGAGGCTTACGCATTTCTGGGAGTTATTAACCCGGGATACTAGCCGCTCTTGGAGTATACACTCACTTTTAGATAGCTTGTTAGTTATTTCCTTTCCAGGTTGATGTGATGTATTTTATGAGTTTTTATAGCTCTATTTTCCACCTTGATTGCAGTTGTTTGAGTCTCTTGTATTGTTGTATGACCTTACTTTTGTTGGCCCTCCAGGCGTTGTAGAATACGTTGTGTGTTTCCTGTGTAAACCTCTTAGGCATTACTTTGATATTTATTCAATTTTTTTCCCTAGTTTTGAAGTGTGATTGGAAAATGTGGATATTATGTTTTAGACTCTCTGGTGCTAGTAAGCACTTTATTCGAGGCGTTGTGCGCCTGATTTAATGTAAGTAAGGGAGATTTTCTCAGGATACGTTTTCTCATCTTGAGGTGCTTTTTTATGATGACTTAACCTGGTTTTGTCGTATAAGGAATTTTTAAGGCTAGTACGTGACAATTTTTTCTCAAATGTGTATGAGGTTGTTATGTTATTTCTCGGGCGAGGATGCCTGGCTATTTGTTATCCCTCAAGTGTCTGTGGGATTTATTTGGTTTTCAGTGCAAAGATGTATGATTATGTGTTTGTGTGTTACTTTGTATTTTATAAGCTACTGAAGCGTTTATAGAGTATTCATCTTTTGTAAATGTCCTTTGGTTTTACTTCGTAAGGGGTTGTTAGGATAGATTAGCCTAAGGTTTAAGTTTTTTGGCCTCTGAGACGCAGATGGAGTGTTTGTCTTTCCTTGTAATTTTTAATGTTTTACAAAGGTTTCTTAGAGTATTAGATTAGCATGATGGTTTATAATTTTTGGCCATACTGGCTCGGTTGGTATATTTGCCTGAGTGTTATGACTTTTATGAGTTTATGATTCCAGGGTTGGCATGCCTGTTTGGTGGGTTGTTTTGTGATATGAAGAGGTCTTCCTTGGATTTTGTGTCTTGCGGACGTGTTATGGTTTTTACGAACTTATTCTTTGTGTGTGAGCCTTGTAGAAGGCGTGTTTGTCTGTTATTCGATTTTCGGTAATTTAAGGAGGTGTGTGTCTGGCCTTCGTAAGGTTTTCTTAATTGTTATGAAGTGTGTGTTCTTTAAGTGGCATATGTGTCTGATGAACGTTGTTTGTTCTCTATACATTTTCCAAATGGTATAGGATATGTTTGGTTCCAAGTCCCCCTAGTGTTTTGTGAGGGTTACTTTGGTTAAATTAGCCTGATGATTTCAATTTAGGATAAATTAGCCTAGTATTATTGAGTCAGGATTGAATTAGCATAATGTATGTCACGGTTAAATTAGCCTGATGTATTTGTGTCAGGATATTTAGAATGATATTTTTGTGTCAGGATAGATTAGCCTGACTTTTTTATGTCAGGATAGATTAGCCAGATATTTTTGTGTCAGGATATATTAGCTTGAAGACTGTATATCCTTGATATTTCCTGAGATTTTGTATTTCTCGTCGATAGTATTTGTCCATGTCCCTTTAATCATGTAGGCATCTGTAGGATTGTCGTTATCTACCTTGCAAGCCTTTTAGGCGTCTCGAGATTGAATCAGGGTGTTCTTCCTCATTTATGTTTTGTTTATAAGGTCTTAGAGCGGTTTTGTAAAGAGCTTTTTTCAGGTTTGTAAGCCTTTCAAGAATTACGTGGTTTCCACTTTTATCTTTTTGAGCCTTTCAGGCGTTTGTAAAATTGTTTTGATAAGCCCGTTAGGTGTTAAATGTGTTTTGTTTTGTCAGGATGTCTATTCCTGGTTATTTCGCTGCAAATGTTTGCGAGGTTTGCGTGTAACTTTGTCGAGAGTGTTTGTTCGGGATCTATGAAATCTTGTAGATTTTGTGTATCAGGTCGTGTTTTCCTGATAATGTCGTGTCTCTCTTATTGTAGGGCTTAAATAGAACTCGTTAGAGTGTCGGTTTGCAAATTTTCTCTTTGCTTAAAGGAATGTTTGTAGGCACAAGCGTTAATGGCGAATTTGAAGCTCATTAAGTCTTTGAAATAAATATCACATTTAGTGATCAAATAAACGTGACTAAGTATTAGTTAGGTTAATGACAAGTTCTCGTTGTATGTACAAGAACCAATATGCGGTATGTAGTATGTTTAACTATTTCAGGTACCCCTAGGATGCCAAAAACTGGTGTATATACATTTTTTTTGATATTGTCCGCTATCTCGTATACAACCTTTCATCTGTTTAGTTACGTGTAGCGTGAACTAAATATGAGAATACAAAAAACAGGTTCGACCGGGTCAGTCGCCGATGAAATATGTTTCAAACATATAATAATGATTTGGCAATTGGTATGTGAGCCAGACGTGATGGCGTTTGAGCCTAATGGCGTATGAGCCTGATTGCGTTTGAAGTTTATCGTGTTTCAAAAGAAGGTTGTTCGTAACCTGATTTTATACTTGTATTAGAGTAATTTTTATCAAATTTATCATGTATCTTTGTACTTCCTAAGTTTAGAAGAATGTGACAAGAATTTTTGCAATTTGTATTATTAAACAACCTTTCAGGCTGAGTTGAACATACAAGCAGTATTATGAGAATAACAAGGAGACTTTACATTAAGTAGCTTCGAATTGAATGCTTTTATATTGTTTCCATGTTACAATTTAATGTATTGAAATAATTGAAATAATGATATTGTAGTGTACACCTGGAGGTTGTGTTTCCTTGGTTTGATCGCATTCTAGGAAAATGACCCCTTTGTCACACTTGTACGCGGGTTGCAACCCTTTTTCGCCTGCCTAACCATCCGTAGTTCTTTCCCAGGTTGTTTTTGAATATCCTTTGCATGCCATTTTGTTGACTTCTCGTCCTTGTTATGGATGATGCTCATGGGCCTGATGATATTGCCTTCAAGCCTAATTGTGTTTTATTCGTGTATCATGGCTTTTCAGCCTGGTCGGGAGAGTGATTTTTCAGGGTAGTATTTTTGTTGTTTTTCATGCAATGAGATTTAGCATTTGTCTGCTCTATTTCATTTAGTGTCATAATGTCACTTCTTTATGACACTGGATGTTTTGATTAGGGTTTGTTTTAAGGTTGTGTCCTGGGATCAGGTTCCTGGATTGATTATGTTGGTTGTCGAAGGGTGGTCTTAGGCTGCTTGAGGTTGAGATTTAGTTGGGTTTTTTTTCCTGAATTTACTCCAGACCATGTTTACGGTTACTGAGCCATTTTTTAAGTTGTTTTGTGATGGTTGTTTTAGCGCCATTTCGTCAGGGTGGGTGTTTTGGACACGGTTGTGCCTGAATGAGGCTTCATGTATGTTTTTGTGAGGTTTTTGACAGTTTTTGCGTTTTCTGGTAAGTCGGACAAATTTTCCGGTTTGTTAAAGGATGAGAGAGGTGGTTGTTTTTGGATTTTTGTTTGAGTTGACGTTTCGGCTTGTTGCGTGGAATGAATGTTTCTCGGTGAAACCTTTGTTTTCTGGATGAGTATGACTTTTCTGGTGATGGAAAAGTCGGATTTTGGGTTATCCGACGCCAGGAAGCAGAAACAAATTCTGTTTCGGTTTGGTTTTCCAGCGATAGTTTTATCTAAAACAAAGTTTTCGATTGCCGGAAAACTTAAATAGTGTGTGATTTTTAGTTTTTCGGTTGAGATAACTTTTAACGGTTAACCAGAAAAAGGAGAAAATTGTGACTATTCACATCGTATAGCACGGATGGCGCCATGTTTACGTAAAGTACGTATTGAGGGTTTGGGGTGGTCAATCGTTTGGTTTCCCACGTTCGGTAAGGACCCCAGAAGGTGACCGGAGTCACGAGTTGGGTTAACGCTCATGAACCGACTTGGTTGTCTGTTTCAATTACTCGAGAATGTAATCGACTGGGGAGAAAGGTTCCCAGGGCAGACCTGGGAATGGAGGCTAGTCATTAGTGTACGTTAGCTTTAGCCTTTTTGAGAAAATGGCTTTGTATTTATAGGGAGTCCTTTAGGGTTGTGAGAACCCGTAACGGCAATCTGATGGTCCACGTGGTGGCCATCGAGAGGGGAAGTGAGGAGAGCACCTGGTGCTCGTTGTTAGCCTTAATAGATAGTGATGGTCATTCATGATTAGGAACTTTGTAACGTGTCTTAGAAATTGTAACAGTATAGTCAATGGGCTCGTGGATTGGGCTAATCTAATAGGTTAGTTGTTATGTATAAGCTCGCCTTATATAATTTGTAAGCCAACCCAATCCAATCCAATCCAAACGAGTCCATAGCCAAGCTCATTAGGACAACTCATGTGTACTATAAATACACCTCAAATGACACATTTGAGGTGTGTTCTTGAGAGTGTATGTGTGTGTTTTGCTTATGAAATAACAGTTCTTTCTTTCTCTACTTCATCTCTCTACAACATCATACGTATATCTCTTGTCACCACCATACGTGCTTAATAACGTGATATAAGTTGATAAATCTAAGGTCCTACAAGTGCTTAATATCGTCTTATTGGTCCTTGCGGGACAGGTTTGCCAGGAAAGTTCTGCCTTAGTGTTACATGGAGAAGTATTTCTCAGGCCTTGTATCTAGGCCTTGTCGGGCTTATGTTTGGGCCGAGTCTAGAGTGTATGGGCCTTAGTCCAGTGGGTTGAAGGCCTGTACGCTATCATTATTGTAATTCTAAATTTGGTTATGAGAAATTAAAAGAATTTGAGAATTGAATATACACAAAACATTTATCATCTATGTATGTATTCTAGTAAAAGTTTAGTTAACTCGTGATTATTTTGCTAATAAATTTGATTAAATAAATCATACATGTTAAAGTACGAAGATTTTCAGATGATTATATGTATGAAAATGTGTAAGTTTTGAATACCGTAAAATATATTTTGTTAAGCAATGTCATATACAGATTTCCTAATCATATATTGTCTGGATATTACACAACATCTACTATAGCAAAGATCTTTCACTGCCAATCATCACAACCTCACAATACTACTGACTACCGTTTTTGTATCATCATTGCATCGTGATACACAATTACTCTAACATTTTTAATATGCAATAGTGTGCGATCCTAAAATTCTCGCCGTGCATAAAGTTATGTTTATGAAAACATGTAATTGAAAATTATTGCTTGCCAAAAAATTTGATTACAAGGTACACGCCGTCGCAACACGCAGGTACCCTGCTAGTCAATCATAATATCTTACTATTATTGTTTTACACCTAAGTTCAAATGTAAAAGAAAGAGCTAACAGCATCATGTGCATTGAGTATTATTATTTTTTTATTGAAGGTAATCTTATTTGGTTTTGACTAAAATCGGTTTCAATTTTAACATTTATTAGACAGTTAAGAGGCTTAATCTTGTTACGTGACAAAATACTACTCTCATTGGTTTAATTGTTTTTCTCAAAAATACGATTGCAAAATTGATGCAAAATCATCATTTATTGAATTAAATATGTAGTACTGATACAGACCTTACAAAGCACTATCGGATGGGGATGTAGTACTTGATACAGACCTTACAAAGCACTATGGGATGGTTCATGTACCTCTTTAAATGGGTGGTTATCTTGACCCGTGGGGTTGGCAATCCGAAGTTGAGTATCCATTTGTGGACAATTATCAACTTTTAGAGCTTCAATCAACTACCTAAGAGTCAAACACTAATTTTTTTGGTAGTTCATTTTAAAATGAATATTGACTATGTCTTTGTTCTTTTTTCATTTATGGCAAATGAACATGGTCACATTCTGATGCAATGATCTATGCTGATCACTTAGGGGCTTCAGCAAAACGGAAATAGAGCTGTCACTTATTTTCATACTACATTCCTCTACAACCATGTAGACCGATTTATAATATTATTCCAAAATGAGCAGTTCAAACAAGTTGGAACGTTGGATTACGGTATAAAATAGGTTGATAAGAGAGCTAGGTAATAGGTTGATAAGAGAGCTATGTATGGTGCCATAAGTGGTGCCACCTCAGCACTTTTTGCCCATGACACTAATTTTGGCTATGACACTAAAACCCCTTCCCTTAAACAAAAGTAGTGTCATAGAATAGAAGTGGTGCCATAATAAATTAAAATAAAGACTAAAATACACGGTTGGTCCCTAAACTTGGCATGACGCATCGCGATGGGACAAAACTCGGCCTTTTCATCGCCAGAGGTCCAAACCTTGGCCTTTAAATGCCAGAATCGTCCCTTGACCAATAACGGCGTTGTCAACGTTCCGTTATACCCCACAAAAACCCTTAATCATGTTACTGTTGAGGGTACAATAGTCATTTTGTTTTATTTACTGTAGCAGATGTCTTGTCCAATTTCCCGCCATTATGTACAATATAACAAAACTGTGTACTCATTGCTCATCCCCAAACTTGTTTTGGAAGCCTACCCAGAAAACCCTAATGCAATGTCTATCATCAAATCAAATAATCTGAGTAAGAAAATAACAAACAACCACCTTGGATCTACTCTGTGGCGAGTAAAGGAATATCCTTTATATGATGATCGTGAAACGGAGGAAAGAGCTGCAATCAGGAGATATTATAAGTCTTTTTTGGTTATAGCCTATTACAATCATATGTTAGTACGACTGATTAAGTTATTCCCCTTTTAGGTAACTTTAGCTTAACAATGTTTTTGTAGATTTTTTATACGGCGGGTGAACCTGGATCGTTTAACATGATGTTCCATTATGAAGGTACATTCAAATACTTTCCAGCTAGGATATATCAAGGAGGCAAGAAATGCCTTGTTGATCTTGTGGAAATAAAAGAGGTATCCGTTGATGAAATGGATGCTCTCGTGACCCAAATCGGTTATGAGTCTGGACAAACCAATTATTTCTACTTTCTTAAGACTGGTTGTACATTAGATGACGGTTTGTTTTCTTTGCGTGAAGCTGCTAATGTAGACTTGTTGAATGATGTTGTCATACAGCATAAGCTGATAGACGTCTATGTTGAAATAGGGAAGACTAGATTAGAACTTTCTGAAATGTCCCCACAATCAACTAAGACTGTGTTTTGGGAGATGGATAAAGATAGGAGAAAAGTTGCTACTGCGGCTATTCAATCCTTTTGTAGACGGTTGGTGTTAGATGATATAGATAATGAACCCGCCCTAGATCCTTTTATCCAACTTACACAATTGCCTGTGGACGTCTACGATATTGGTGAATCTAGCAATTTGCCAAACATTGAGGCAGTATTTTCCACCTTAGACTGCTCATTTGCTAGCCAACCTGTTCATAACAGTGAGCGTGCTTTAGTAGTTATTGATGAGGACAATGCTATAAAGGAGCCTGATAATGTTTAGGTTAATCTGTTTCGAGTGAGTCAGGATAAGCACTTAGACAAAGTTGAAACAGCACTAGTTGATGTCAATAACTTGACTTTGAGGAGCCTGAAAATTTTGAGGTTAAGTAAAAATAAAAAGAAAAATAACCGTAAAAAGAATAAAAAGATTTATTTTTTTTTTTTAAATTCTTCAAAAATTCCAAAACAAATCCACAAGATCGGGTATGTTGGTGCATAAAACTCTTGTGAAAACATTTTTTTATAATTTTGAGTTTTGATACGTTTTTTTTAATGCACAAAAAACGAATTTTGATGCGCAAAAAAATTTTGATGCACAAAATTTTCTACTTGTTTTAGTTATATGCGCAATGTTATTTTGATGAAAAAAGTCAAAAGAAGTTGGGTGCAAAAACCAATTTTTCATGCACAAAAAAATGATTTAATGCACAAACGTATTTTTTCATAATTTTTTATTGGAAAAAATATCCACTTTTAGTAAAGAGTTTTTCACAACTTTTTCATGCACCATCATACGGTCATACCCGATCTTGTGGAATTTTTTGGGAATTTTTCGAGAACTTTTTTTGAAAAAAAAATCTTCTTATCTTTTTACGGATATTTGTCTTTTTATTTGATCTTTATCCTATATATATATAAGCTCCGGTTCCATTGAGAAGGTTTTTATTTTGAGAAGATTGAGAAATCTTCGTTTGAGCAAATTGTTTCATTTTTTTATTTGATTCACAAGTAAACATCATTTTATGGTGAATCGAATGTATAAATCACAAATTTGATTCACAAATCATTGTTAAAATCGAGTTATGATGATGATTCATTAAATTTGTACAAATGATTCAGTATTCTACATATATCGCTAAATCGAGAGATTTTTAACATTGATTCAAAAAAAAAATTTACACATTTTGAATTTTAATCACACTAAAATGAGTTTTACGCTTGGAAAACATGAATCAAAGTTAAAAATCTATCGTTTTTGAAAACCTTCTCAATCTTCTCAAAATAAAAACTTTTTCAATCGATTCGATTATATAATGAAAAGAATGAGAAGGCATGTGGAGGTGACATGTGTCACCCCCACCCCTCCCCCAAAAAAATTTGGGCAAGAAAAAATCCCGCCAAAATTTATTACTGCATAACAGTTATAAAAATACTGCATCACAATCATAATTGTGATGCAGTAACTTATAATCTTAATGCACTAAAATCATGATTGTGTTGCAGTAACTTTATAACCGTAATGCAGTAACTTATAACCTTAATGCACTAATAAATTTTGGTGCATGTTTATTATATGTTATTACATCATAGTTAATATTTAAGTGCATCAACTATGATGCACTAAAATCAAGGTTATAACCTTAATGCACTAAAATCATGATTGTGATGCAGTAACTTTATAACTGTGATGCAGTAATTTATAACCTTAATGCACTAAAATTATAATTGTGACGCAGTAACTTATAACCTTAATGCACTAATAATTTTTTGTGCATCTTTATTATAAGTTACTGCATCATAGTTAATAGTTAAGTGCATCAACTATGATGCACTAAAATCAAGGTTATAATCTTAATGCACTAAAATCATGATTGTGATGCAGTAACTTTAAAACTGTGATGCAGTAATTTATAACTTTAATGCACTAAAATCATGATTGTGATGCAGTAACTTTATAACTGTGATGTAGTAAAAAAATTTGGCGGGAAACAAATTTGCCCAAAAAAAAATTTTTTTTTATGATGATTGCGGGATCTCCACATGCCTTCATTCTTTTCATTCTTTTTATATATATATATATATATATATATATATATATATATATATATATATATATATGGGAGAGTTAATGTGAGATCAAACTTAAAGTTGTAAAAATAAGATTTAGTCTAAAAAACCACTAAAATATTTATAAATAACAATTTTAGCAATAATACACAAAAAAATAATATTTTAATACAAATTAACATTTTAGCAACTAATAGCCAAATGATACATGAATTTGAATTAGTGATACACCTCATGTACACATACATACGTTACACTTCTAATCAAAGTGTATCACCTTGGTTTCGTAAATTTTAAAAAGAAATCTATTAAAAATTTAACAATTTTAGCTGTAGTAAATAAAAAATTTATTTTTGTTGTAAGGAGAGTGTCACTTGTCAAATTTTAGTTTGATCTCATTTTAACAACTTTAAAGATGATCTTATTTGATCTAGATTCTATATATATATATATATATATATAAAAGATTGTAGGAAACTAATGAAGGATCCATTATTTATTTATACAAAATATATCTTTTTCACCAAGAAAATATCGCATCCAAATATAAATAATCTTTTTCACCAAGAAAACATTGTAGAAAAATATAAATAATATTTTTCCACCAAGAAAATATCACAACCAAATATGAATATGATATGCAAATTTGTTATTATTTAACACGATTTGTAATCTTTATAAACATAGAAAACAGATATGTACTTGACTGATTGAATAAGTCTCAATCAGTTCCCAAAATAAAATATGGAGAATTATATAAATGGAAACAACCTGAAAGTTCCTTCATTTTTCACACTACTTCCAGTTTCTAGTTTTTTTATGTTTCAAATAACTCACTTTGAGATATGATATCTCATTCATATAAACTTCATTTTGAACACTCTAAAGCTCGTTGCGAAGCTTTTTTCAAGGAGAATGCAAACCCACAAACTAATAATAATATGTATATACATATATTATATAGTGTCCAAAGTTTACAAATAATTATGTTTGTAACCAATTTTCCAACAATCCCCCAAATGAATGGTAATCAGTAGAAAACACATGAATGTTTCGGCGAAAAATTTTCAGTGGTTAAGTTCTGCATAGGATAGGATGGTGTAATCCTTTAACTCAACATATGTTTGTGTAGACGGCATTACACTTCGCACAAGACTATTCCTAACATTGTCACAGAGGTGATTACATCTTGAATCGTTAAAAGACATATGTTTTGTGATTTCACCTTGAATATTTAAATCCATATGCTTAACCTCACAACCAGTCACATATATTATAGGAATGGACCAGATAGTTACATATTAGGTTTTCCTATCGAACCCATATCTTGGGATCTCTAGTCAATAGGGTTAGGTTTTTCTTTATATAAACTATTGTTCGAAGGGATTTAGTCACATTCCTCTATACGACTTACTAGCTATGTCCTTCTTAAGCCTTTCAACGGATCCATAATGTTATCCTTTGACTTTACATAGTCAATCGTGATAACTCTAGTTGAGAGTAGTTATCGCAATCACTGTCTATGATGGATATGTCTTGACTTACCGTTATTATACATTGTGATATGAGCTCTTTCAATTTCCAATTGACAGTCACACTTTATACACATGGTTGTTACCGGTTTACACCATCTTGGTATTTCCTCTACGAATTAACGTAGATATCTCGCACATTCTAAAGATTTGTCTAAAATGATAAAATTCATATTCCCTAGTTGAATTAGCTATAAAAGTATATTTGAAATACTTTCAAGATTTCCAAGACACAAATTTCCACCTAGCATAATACATCCGCTCTACTGGATCTAGATTCTTTCATGTAAGAATCCATAATCGCTTTACTCTATCATTTGATAGTAGACAGTCACGATCCTCTAGAAAGTGGGAGGAAAACCCCACTTTCTAAAAACTCTAAAAAGCATCTATAAGTTCAACACACGTCTCCCTTTTCTCCTTATTTCAATCTTACAGTTATATCATCTTTTTTATTCTTCTCTTTCACAACTTACCCAAAATTTTAACCTTATTTTAGTTTTAATAATCATACAAAATAACAAAATTATGTTTCGATTTATATTCATTTTCATCATATATTGCTTCAATCGCTACAATTTACCACCATTTCAAAAATTCGAATTTCATCGAAATTAGTGTTTCATTCAATTTGAGTTAAACAAAATTACTTTAACAAATTTTGATTAGTATTTCTTAAATTAACACCAGTTCTTCATCTTTTTGGTTTTTCAAAAGATTTTCTCATAAATTTTTAATGAAATCAGGTATTCATGATAAGGTGTTCGAAGAAATGTCTAAATAAAGCAAATTTTGGAATTTTAAAGTTTGAATGTGTTCATTATAATATTAAGGAAGCCGATCAAATAAAAAGAGATACAATTATAAAAAGTCTAAAAATTAATCTCCATCCTCCATTTTGATCCGGATCTCAATTGTCACGTAATTACTTTTTTCCCTCCATCGTATATTTATTTTTTTCAATCATGTTCTAATACTTTATTTCAAGATTTAATCACCTCAGTTTATATCAATTCAAGAACTTATTTTTTCAATTAGAAACCTAATATCTTTAATTCGAAATCTAATATCTTCAACTCAAGGTAGGTTTCTTTATTTTTTTTCTCAAGTTTTTATTACATATTATGATAAATAAAACTAAACTTGTGGCTGATTTTCATCTTTTTGTGGTTTCTCATTTTTTTTTCTTAAAAAATTTCAAAAAAATGAAGTGATCATAAAAATGTCTACAGGTGTTTGATGAAATGTCTCAATAAGCTTTTTCTTTAATTTAAAATTTGTAGTTCATGATATATAATCTCATGAATAAATAATTTTTGATTTTTTTTTTCTTTTTTTGTTATCACAATGTTCATAGGTTTGCTTTCATAAACAACATCACAATGTTCATCAGTTAGTTCACGTTGTTAATCAGTTTTCTTTTTGAAGAACTTTTTCTATTTTTGTTATCACAATGTTCATCAGTTTTCTTTGTTGAATAATATCACAGTGGTCACCAGTTATATCACGTTGTTCATCATTTTTTCTTTGAAAAACTTTTTCGTTTTTTGTTATTATAATGTTCATCTATTTTCTTTGATGAACAACATCACAATGTTCATCCGTTAGATCATGTTGTTCGTTAGTTTTATTTTTAAAAAACTTTTCTCTTTTTTTTTTGTTATCACAATGTTCATCAGTTTTCTTTGATAACAACATCACAATGTTTATCAGTTAGATCACGTTGATCATCAGTTTTCTTTCTGGAGAAATTTTATGTTAATACAAATAAACCGTAAAAACGTTTACTAATATTTTGCGATCTCTTTGTGTTTTGTTGATAACAAATATAATGTTATATTAAGTATAATTATAAGGATACATGTTATTTTTGTAAAGCATTTACATATAACCATTTAAATACAAAACTGTAGTAATTAAGCATTTGTTGTAATAGTTTATTAGGATGGGTAAAAACCACAACCCATGGACCATAACCCATGAATCATAACCCATACCCAAGTTGGCTAGATACAATGTATACTTAGATACATTGAATCTAAAGAAAACCCATGGACCAACCCATAACCCATGACCCATAACCAAAAAACCCATGGGCAAAGAGGAGCGTCCCACGGATCCCTAGGATTACACTAGACGGATCCCAAGTGGGAGGGATCCGGGGAACAGTGGAAGATTTTGCCTATAAATAGAGAGCCATTTCTTCATTCTAACTCACCCTCTTCTTACTAAATCTCTCAAACACTCTCATTCTCTTCTAACATATAGATCACTTGATCTAGAGAGTTGTTCTTCTTTCTTTCTATTGTGATCCTCATATAGGTCCTTCTCTAAGGCGAGATCACGAGCATTCTACAAGTCATCCAAGCAAGGGGTCCTTGATTGATTTGTCACTCCGCAAGATTTCTGTAGCGAAGATCTTGTATTTGATATTTCACATATTTGTTGTGTAATAGTCGTGTTGGTTTGGTCCACCGTGTTACGGACTCGGTATCTAGCTTTGTACCGGAAAAAGGTGTAAGCAACGTTGTGAAGGCTTCTCCGCCAAGTGAAGGAGTTTGTTGACATAGTGCTTGAACTCTCGAGTAGGTGACTCGGGGAGTGGAGTAGGGCAAGGAAGGTGTCCTTGTAGCCGAACCACTATACATCGGTTGTGTCTTTTCTATCCCTTTGCTTTACTTTATTTACTTGCTTTATCATTAGATCTATACTTTCTCTACATCCATAAGATTTCACATATTAACGAATCTAAAGTTTTTGAAACTAACTTAAAATCGGCAAAACTATTCAACCCCCCTTCTAGTTTTCCACAATTGGCATCAAGAGCTAAGTTTATAAAAGTTTTAAAGTAAAATTGTATTTTAAAAACTTTTTGATCACTATGGGTTCTGAAAATTATAAGGAAGGGCAATCTATGCAACGACCACCACTACTTGAAACTAATGGTTTTATATATTGGAAAAATAGATTCGAAACGTATGTGAAGTCTAAAGATATTGATCTTTGGTACATTATTGTTGAAGGCGATTTTGAGGCTATCTCAAAAGATGATAAAAGGAATTTAGTTAACATACCTCATGATAAACTAAGTGATGAAATGAAGAAAAAGCTTTCTAAAAATAGTGAAGCAAAAATGGTTTTATATAATGCTTTACCGAAAAAGGAATTCGAAAGAATTTCTATGCTTAAAACCTCTAAAGAAATTTGGAATTCTTTAGTTGTAACTCATCAAGGAAACCAACAAGTTAAAAATAATAAAATTGATTTATTTGTTCAACAATATGAACAATTTTCAATATCGGATGAGGAAACTATAGATCATTCATTTGCTAACTTCAATACTATTATTACATCTTTACAAGCACTTGATGAATCTTTTTCTAGCCGTAACCATGTTAGGAGATATCTAAGGGCACTTCCATCGAAGTGGAGATCAAAGAGTCAAAAGATTTGACAATTCTCACCCTTGATGAACTCATAGGCAACTTAAAAGTCTATGAGCTTGTTCTTGCTAAAGATTCCGAAGCCTCAAAGGTGAAAGAGAAACACAAATCTCTTGCCCTTAAAGCCAAAAAGGCTTCAAGCGATGAAGAGAACTCCTCTTCGAGTAGTGACGACGAGGAGTACGCTATGGCGGTAAGGGACTTTAAAAAGTTCTTTAGAAGGAAGGGAAGATACGTCAAACAACCGTATGACGATAAGAAAGGCTTTCGGAAAAGCAAAGAGGATGAGAAGCCAAAAGATGATCGTACTTGCTTTAAATGTGGGGACCCAAACCACTTTATTAGTAAGTGTCCCAAACGGGATGATCAAAAGGCGTTCGTGAGCGGCATGTGGGGAATGAGCGACGAGGAGGACGAAGAAATTTGTCTCATGGCAAATGACGAGGTATGTCACGAATACTATTATAGCTCATCACTTGATGATGACTCATTGCATAATGAATATGACAAACTATGCAATATTAGCTTAAAATTAATTAACAAAAACAAGTTTTTAAAGAGTCAAAACCAACGTTTAGATAAAGAAGTCATAGAATTAAAAGCAAAACTAAAACGTTTAGAAAAGGGTAAAATAACAAGTGGTGAATGTGAACTTTGCATTCAACTTCAAAGACAAGTTGATCATCTAGATTCTAAAATTGTTTAGGTATTCAACAACTTGATCCATCAACTAGTGAAAATAAAGAAACAAAATTTGTTAAGGCACTAGATAAACCAACCACTGTTGTCGCGGATCCCGCGGATCCCTTAAGAAGGGAATCGGCTAGTGTACAGCCAGGGATCCGTGGATCTGCTGTAGCAAACAATGGTAATAACGTAGCCTCTTCATCTAGAACTGAGTTTGTTATCGTTAATAGGAAGAAACCAACTCATGTCACCACTAGACAACCACCTCCAAAATATAATCCTACTTTTGCAAGAAACAAAACTCCATCTTTTTCAAAACATAATCCATCTAGGAGACCTAATAACGTTTATCCAAGAAGTAACCATCAAATGGGATTGAACCCAAATATGCAAAATGGTTTTCCCTTTCAAAACTTTGCTCCATGGAATGCATACTCATCTCATCCATACATGTCTAACATGAATGGAATGTTTAACACTAATGGACCCATGAACAAATGGGGACCAAACTTTTGAGTTTATTATTGTCTTAGGTATGCTTAAAGGTCGACCTAGACCCGGATGAATGGGTCAAGGATAGCGGGTGCACGAGGCACATGACCGGCAATAGAGATCTATTCTCCACATATGAATCCTTCAATGGAGGTAATGTGGTGTTTGGAAATAGCAAAAGTAGAATCATCGGTAAAGGTACGATTTCTAACAAATCTCTAACCATTAACGATGTGTGTCACGTAGAAAACCTAAACTTTAACCTCTTAAGTATAGGACAAATATGTGATAAAAAGTGCAATGTACTTTTTACCGAAACCGGTAGTAAGATATTAAAAAATGGCATAACCATAGGAAAAGGAATTAGGAAACATGGAGTCTATGTCATTAAAATCGGTAATGAACCTAAAGACAAACTATGTCTTACCTCTATGGATGATACTTCGACCTTATGGCATCGAAGATTGGGTCACGCCAATATGCAACTTCTTCAATCGCTATCATCCAAAGATCTAGTAAGAGATCTACCTAAGTTAAAATATGAACATCACTTTTGTGATGCTTGTAATGTAGGAAAACAAGCTCATTCTAGTCATAAAGCTAAAAACATGGTGTCTACAACTAGGTGTCTAGAATTACTACATATGGATTTATTTGGTCCATCCGCTATCCAAAGTTATGGAGGAAACTACTACACTTTGGTCATAGTGGATGATTACTCTAGGTATACATGGACAAAATATTTAAAGAACAAAACGGAAACCTTTAATTATTTTGAAATATTAAGCAAAAAGATCCAAAGACAACTACGAAGTCCTATAGTGTCTATTAGGACGGATCATGGTAGGGAATTCGATAATGAAGTGCAATTTGGAGCCTTTTGTGACGCTAATGGTATTACTCACAACTTCTCGGCTCCACGCACTCCACAATCGAATGGGGTAGTAGAAAGAAAGAATAGAACCCTACAAGAAATGAGTCGAACCATGCTTAATGAACAATCCATACCTCAAAAGTTTTGGTGTAATGCCGTTGATACTTCAACGTACATACTCAATCGAGTCTTAATTAGACCAATCTTAGGTAAAACTCCATATGAGTTACTCTGAGGCAAAAAGCCTACGTTAAATCACTTTAGAGTCTTTGGAAGCAAATGTTTCATTCTTAACACTAAAGATTACCTTACAAAATTTGATCCTAAATCAACCGAAGGTATCTTTCTAGGTTACTCTCCAAATAGCAAAGCTTACGTCATATTAAACAAAGAAACAATGAAGGTAGAAGAGTCGTTAAATATAAAATTTGATGAAAGTCCACCCAAACCCTCTCCACCTCTTGTCGATGATGAGATTATAGAAAGTGAAGCTATAGTAATAAAGAAAAAGATAAATGAAGAAGAAGAACCTTTAAACGATGAAGTCATAAACATTAAAGAGTCCAAAGATCACCCCGTAGATAAAGTCATAGGAAAGCTAAACGAACGAACATTAAGGTCTCAAGTTCAAAACCAAAGTAGCTTGTTTTGTTTCGTTTCAACCATAGAACCTAAGAATACACAAGAAGCCATGAAAGATGAGAGTTGGGTAATGGCTATGCAAGAAGAACTTAATCAATTCTTTTCTAATGATGTTTGGACACTTGTCCCTCCACCTAGTAATCAAACCATAATAGGAACCAAATGGGTTTATAAAAATAAATTAGATGCAAATGGAGTAGTGTCTAGGAACAAGGCTAGACTCGTTGCCCAAGGGTATAACCAACAAGAAGGAATAGACTTTGATGAGACCTATGCCCCGTGGCTAGATTAGAGTCTATAAGAATACTTCTTGCGTATGCTTGTGCTAATGATCTAAAGCTTTATCAAATGGATGTCAAAAGCGCTTTTCTAAATGGTTTCATTAATGAAGAAGTATATGTAGCTCAACCTCCGGCTTCATCGATTTTGAAAAATCCAAACATGTGTATAAATTAAAGAAAGCCCTTTACGGTCTTAAACAAGCTCCAAAAGCTTGGTATGATAGACTCAAGTCATTTTTAATTAAACACAACTATACCATGGGGTTAGTTGACAACACACTTTTTACTAAGCAAAGAGAGTCACATATAATCATAGTGCAAATATATGTAGATGATATTATATTCGGATCCACTTGTCAAGACATGTGTGATGATTTCTCTAAAATCATGCATGACGAGTTTGAGATGAGTATGATGGGAGAACTTAGTTTCTTTCTTGGTCTACAAATCAAACAAGTAGAAGATGGTATCTTCTTTAATCAATCTAAATACATAAAGGAGATGTTAAAGAAATTCGGTCTAGAAGAGTCGAAACCAATTAGGACACCAATGTCATCCGACACCAAACTCACAAAAGATGAAGACGGCAAATCCGTCGATAATACTAAATATCGTGGCATGATAGGTAGTCTTCTCTACCTCACGGCAAGTAGGCCGGATATCATGTTTAGTGTTTGCTTATGTGCTAGGTTTCAAGAAGACCCTAAAACATCACACCTAGAAGCCGTAAAAGGATATTTAGATACATTAAGGGTACAACACAATTAGGATTATGGTATCCTAAGGGCACGGGAGTAGAAACAATTGTATATGCAGATTCTGACCATGCAGGTGATTACATTGATAAAAAAAAGTACAAGTGGGGTATGTACTTTCATGGGATGTTGTTTAACATCTTGGTTTTCTAAGAAACAAACGGCACTAGCAATATCAACAACCGAAGCCGAGTACGTCTCCGCCGGCAAAGCATGCCAACAAGCACTATGGATGAAACAAGCGTTAGTCGACTACGACATTCATCTAAGCGACATAGCCATCCTATGTGACAACAAAGGTTCCATCGACTTAAGCAAGAATCCGGTATTGCATTCTCGCACAAAGCATATAGAGATTCGTCATCACTTCTTAAGAGACAATGTTCAAAAGAGGAACATCTCTATTGAGAAGGTAGCATCCGAAGACAACATAGCCGACGTCCTCACCAAATCGTTGAAGCGGGAACAATTCAACCTACTTCTTCTTGGTCTTGGTCTAATGGAACAAACGTCGTAACTTATTTGACTCTACAAGGTATGTAAACACTAGCCTTCTTCTTTCTGAGTCTAGGAATTCTATTTCACGCACAACTCACAAACAATACGGGAATTTTCAAAACCCAAGGTAAGTTTTCCACTTATAGCTTTCTTATTTTTATTTTTTTTCCTTTCAAGTTGCAAACACATAACTGCATACACATTTTCAAAGAAAACCTTTTTTTTCAAAATGTTTTCTAAAAGGATGATACTTTCCCGTATCAATTTCACACAAGCAATTTCTCACATCTAAGACAAATCGCTTTTTCATTATTAATACAAAGTAAAAACCCGTTTTCATTGCATCTCATGCCTTATGAATGCTAAAGAAGATACATAACTAATATGTATTTTCGGGTACATTCATTTAAGCAACAATGAATTAGGAGCATTGATAAACACTAAATTACGTACTCAAGTACTAAATATGTGTTTTCGGGTTATCTCAATAGGATGCTTTTCTACTTCTAGTTTATTTTTCTTTTTCTTCTTAGGGGTCGAGATAACCGCAACTCCAAATAGTTTGCATATAGGCACACACTAGGCAAAAATGTTTCGAAAAAGGAAAATTTTGTGCTGCCTGAATCACCAGACCCACGGATCCCAGCTTTCATGCTGGACGGATCCCTCAAGGGAAGGATCCGTGGGATCCGTGAGACAGAATCTGTTTTTACCTTTTATTTTTCTCACTTTGGATGAAAAATCCACGTTTGTTTTATTTTTGGGAGTATGATCTTTAATGCTTGTGTTCTCATGATTACATGCCTTAAATTCATATCTAATCATTAGATTTTAATCCACATTTTGGGTCAAGCATTCATTACAATGCTTTGTTTTTCTATATATAGAACTCCCAAAATGCTTGCATAATCCATCTCATCTTCACACACAAACTACTCAATGTCATTCACAAACTCTTTAGATGAATCACCTAGTACAAAGAATCATCTCCATGAAACCCAAACTTTTGTACTTCCACCTTCCAAAATACCAAAATCAAACTCTAGGATATCCGCACGGATTAACATCCGATCTTGTTGCTTAGGAAAACCATCATATGGCTCATCACCATCAACTAACTCACCACAAGATGCTTCCATTATATCACCCCCTTCATCACCAATGAGTACACCAACATCATCACCAAAACACTCACCACCTAAAACCACTCTTTTGGAACTCTTTACGACTCCAACAAGATGTCAACAACCAAAGCAAAAAGAAATAGCCTTTTTGACACCTCCAACATCTCCAAACACAATATTCGATAATCTTGAAACATCACCACCTTTAGTTCCCATTAAACTACAAGAACATCTAGGTTCTTTTCCACCACCACTTCCAATCATTCCGGACTTTGATCCGTATTTTCCTATTTTTCCACCACAACGTCCGCAACTCACAAATCAAAACAAACCGGAAGATTTCCGTACTCATTATCCACATCACCTACATTGTGAACATTGTCAATCCACTAGAGAAATTGCAATAGAAGTTAGGAAAGAAATGCGATTCATACTAAACCTCATCCTTGATCGCATCAATACCATTACTCATCCAAACCTCCATCCATAACCTTATGTAAGCATGGAAGGATTCATTACTACTATTTTCTATTTTTAGTACTTTTTCTTTTGAAGTCATTTTCAAGAACAAGTCTTGTTCTTATTTTTACATGCTTGTAGGTGGCATAAATATCACTACAATTTGTTGTTTTATTACAAGGCCTTGTTTACATACATTGGCTCCCAATCTTGATTCTCGGCAATCACAAGATTATTTAAGCATGTTACTAACCTTTCTCTTTGTAGGATTTTTTATTTTTCTTCACTTGACGCCCCAAACTAGGGGGAGCTACCGTCAAGGGGGAGTTAGCGATACGTGGACTAATTTTTTCCACACTTTTATTTCTTCCAAGGGTTAACTTTTTGTTTCGACAAAAAGGGGAGAAGAAGTAAAACTTAAGGTCTTTCAAAACTTACATCTATTCTTAAGTTTTACTCATGATAACAATGCTTTGTCATCAACAAAAAGAGGGAGATTGTAAATAAAAAATAAATCGTAAAAACGTTTATTATTTTGCGATCTTTTTGTGTTTTGTTGATAACCAATATAATGTTATCTTAAGTATAATTATAAGGATACATGTTATTTTTGTAAAGCATTTACATATAGCCATTTAAATACAAAAATGTAGTAATTAAGCATTTGTTGTAATAGTTTATTAGGATGGGTAAAAACCACAACCAATGGAATACAATGTATACTTAGATACATTGAATCTAAAGAAAACCCATGGACCAACCCATAACCCATGACCCATAACCAAAAAACCCATGGGCAAAGAGGAGCGTCCCATGGATCCCTAGGATTACACTAGACGGATCCCAAGTGGGAGGGATCAGTGGGATCCGGGGAACAGTGGAAGATTTTTCCTATAAATAGAGAGCCATTTCTTCATTCTAACTCACCCCTCTTCTTACTAAATCTCTCAAACACTATCATTCTCTTCTAACATATAGATCACTTGATCTAGAGAGTTGTTCTTCTTTCTTTCTATTGTGATCCTCATATAGGTCCTTCTCTAAGGCGAGATCACTAGCATTCTACAAGCCATCCAAGCAAGGGGTCCTTGATTGATTTGTCACTCCGCAAGATTTCTGTAGCGAGGATCTTGTATTTGATATTTTACATATTTGTTGTGTAATAGTCGTGTTGGTTTGGTCGACCGTGTTACGGACTCGGTATCTAGCTTTGTACAGGAAAAAGGTGTAAGCAACGTTGTGAAGGCTTCTCCGCCAAGTGAAGGAGTTTGTTGACATAGTTCTTGAAATCTCGAGTAGGTGACTCGGGGAGTGGAGTAGGGCAAGGAAGGTGTCCTTGTAGCCAAACCACTATACATCGGTTGTGTCTTTTCTATCCCTTTGCTTTACTTTATTTACTTGCTTTATCATTAGATCTATACTTTCTCTACATCCATAAGATCTCACATATTAACGAATCTAAAGTTTATGAAACTAACTTAAAATCGGCAAAACTATTCAACCCCCCTTCTAGTTTTCCACATTTTTCTTTTTTTATTTTCGCAAAGTTCATCAGTTTTCTAATAAAAGATCATGTTATTCATCAGTTTTTTTTCTTATAAAATAGATCACGTTGTTTATCAATTATTTTTAAAAATATCACGTTGTTCATCAGTTTTTTTAAAGAACTTTTATCTTTCTTGGTTATCATAATGTTCTTCAATTTATTGAAAGAAAAAAAAATATCACGCTGTTCATCAGTTTTATAAAAAAAATCACAGTATTCATTAATTAAGTGTGAAAATAACAAAAAGGGAGCTAACAAAAGTAAAAGAGGATAGTCATCACCATATTGTCACGACCCGCCTATCTTTTACAAGTATGTTCGGGATTCCGGATTATACCACACTTCTCTTGGAAGATCTTGGATAAGCTTGGAAGAGTTTAGAAGGCCATGGAAGATGATGGATAATCTTGGAAGCTTTTAGAATAAGATGGAGGCTCTAGAAGCTTACTAGAAGCATATGGAAATCTCATAAGCTAGAAGCTTCCCAAAGAACCTTGTAGAAGCTTGTATAGAGTAGTATAAATAGATGTAGTCTCATTTGTAAATAGCATCCTTTGAAGTTCACTTGTAATCAAGGCTTGGAAAGATTTCTCTAACAAAACTAAGTGTTTCTATATTCCACTTGTATCTTTTCTTAGAAACTATCTTTCGTTGCATACATCGTTGAGTATTCGAGCAAGGCTGAGCTTAGTCGAGACTAAGTGCCACACGGGAGACCTTGTAGAGACAAGTTCGTGACAAGTGGTATCAGATCCAGGTTGATTCAAGGCGATGGCAAGCGAGACCGATAAGATTGGTGCTAGTGAAAGTGCGGTCATTGACGAGAGGCAAGGTCGCGATGACAAGCGTCAAGACCTGAAGAAGAGAGGTGCGTCTAAGGACATTATGTCGAGCTTTGATAAGAGATTGACGGGTGTTGAGACATCCGTGTCTGAGTTGAAGACCCAAGTTGAGGGCTTAGATGGTCTAGACACCGAGTTTATAACCATGAAAGATGACTTTCGGGGAGTTCATCAATACGCTTAGCTGTGAATTTAAGCGTGAAATCAATGGCCTAAAAGAGTTGTTCGTAGGCAAAATCTCCAACATTGAAAATACCATCGAAGACTTGCAAGCCGATGTAGTGTTATGAAAGCGATCCATGGCGAATGGAGGTGGCAACGTTGGTAATAATGCTCCGAAGATCGATGTTCCAAAACCATCACCGTTCGTGGGAAAGCGAGAAGCTAGGGCAGTTAATGATTACTTGTGGGAGATGGAGCAATACTTGGAGGGCGTCAACATTACGGATAACGAATCAAAGATCAAGATGGCGACCCGATACTTGAAGGATATCGCGGCGTTATGGTGGAGACATCGATATGGAGATATCGAGCGAGGTACGTGTACTATCAATACTTGGGCTGATTTTGTTGCGGAACTTAAGAAGCAATTTTATCCCGAGAATGCTAAGAATGAAGCAAAGAGTCTGCTTCATAAACTTAAGCATTCCAGAACGATTCGGGATTATGTTAAGGAATTTACTACACTAACCTTGGAGATTCCGGATCTTTCCGAACAAGACTCTCTCTTTTATTTCCTCGATGGTTTGCAAGGATGTGCTAAGACGGAGTTAGAGAGACGTGGAGTTCAAGACCTTGCTACGGCTATCGCCCATGCCGAGGGCTTGATTGACTTTAGCACGAGAAGGGAAACATCTAAGCCGAAGGATCGAAAGGTGAGCAATGAGAAAGGTGGGGGAGATAAAGTCGCTCAAGCAAAGCCCGATAATACACGTAAACCACTGACCAAAAAGAACAAGTAAGTGAAGACGGCCTTCAAGAGTGGTGGATGCTTCATATGTGATGGGCCTCATAGAGCTCAAGATTGTCCCAAGAAAGCAAGCCTCAGCGGAATGACGGCTCATGAAGACGAAGGTACGAGCAATGGTGGATGCATGAGCTCGATGAGGATCTTGAATGCAATCAAGGCCAAGATGGAGGTGCCAAAAGTTGTTGGGAAAGGATTTCAATTTGTGGAAGCAACCATCAATGGGATCAAGGTACGTACTCTAGTAGATTCTGGTTCCACTCATAATTTCGTGTCAGTTGATGAAGCCAAGCGGCTAAGGATTAGCGCTACGAAAGGGAGTGGAACGTTCAAGCCGGTAAACTCGAAGGCCAAGCCGATGGAAGGAGTGGCCAAGGATGTTCGAGCCAAGATTGAAGAGTGGGAAGGGACAATTGACTTCTCGGTGGTCCCGATGGATGATTTCGATGTGGTTCTTGGGTTGGAGTTCCTCGATAAGGTACGAGCTTTCCCTATGCCATTTGCTAATTCCTTATGTATCCTAGATGGTGGAAAGACTTGCATGGTTAGCACGGAGCGAGATTCTAAGTGTGGAGTGAAGACCCTTCCGGCCATGCAATTCAAGAAAGGGGTACAACAAGAGTGGGCCTTGCTATTTGGCGGTGATAAGGCTAGAGACGGATAGCGAGTCGGGCAAAGTGGAGGTACCGAAGGAGATTGAGCGGGTACTTGATGAGTTCAAGGACGTGATGCCCAAGGAGTTGCCCAAGAAACTACCACCTAGGAGGAAGGTGGATCATACCATCAAGTTGGAACCGGGTTCCAAGCCACCCGCCAAAGCCCCTTACCGAATGCCACCACCCGAGTTGGAGGAGTTGCGTAAACAACTCAAGGCGCTATTGGATGTGGGCTATGTACGACCCTTGAAAGCCCCATATGGTGCGCCGGTGCTATTTCAAAGGAAGAAGGATGGATCCTTGAAGATGTGCATAGACTACCGGGCACTTAATAAGGTAACGATTAAGAACAAGTACCCGATTCCTCTTATTGCGAATTTGTTTGATCAACTTGGAAAGGAGAGATACTTCTCCAAGCTAGACTTGAGATCGGGGTACTACCAAGTACGGATAGCGGAGGGAGACGAAGCTAATACGACGTGTGTCACAAGGTATGGATCTTACGAGTTCTTAGTCATGCCCTTTGGCTTAACAAATGCTCCCGCTACATTTTGCACCCTCATGAATAAGCTATTTCACCCATTTCTTGATAAATTTGTGGTGGTATACTTGGACGATATCGTTGTTTATAGTCATACCTTGGAGGAGCATGTCTTATATTTTAAACAGGTGTTCCAAGTGTTACGAGACAATGAACTTTATGTGAAGTTGGAGAAATGCTCTTTCGCCCAAGACGAAGTCGAGTTCTTGGGACACAAGATCAAAGACGGTGGATTGATGATGGACGGGGCAAAAGTAAAAGCTATCCAAGAGTGGGAACCACCAAGCAAGGTGACGGAGTTGAGATCTTTTCTTGGCTTGGTGAACTATTATCGAAGGTTCCTCATGGGATATTCGACAATAGCATCCCCCTTGACGGACCTATTGAAGAAGAGCAAAGCTTGGATATGGGACAAAAAGTGCCAAGCAGCGTTCGAGAGTTTGAAGAAGGCGGTTATGGAGGAACCGGTGTTGAGACTACCGTATGTAACCGTGCCTTTCGAGTTACATACGGATGCATCAGAATTTGCTATTGGAGGAGTGCTAATGCAAGAAGGACATCTGATCGCATTCGAGAGTCGGAAGCTAAACGAGACGGAAAGGAAGTACACCGTGCAAGAGAAAGAAATGACGGCGATCGTCCATTGCTTATGGACTTGGAGGCATTATTTGTTGGGTTCGAGATTCGTGATCAAGACGGACAATGTTGCTACGAGTTACTTTCAAACCCAAAAGAAGTTAAGTCCTAAGAAAGCTCGGTGGCAAGACTTCCTATCCGAGTTCGACTATCACATGGAGTATAAGCCGGGGAAAGCTAATCTGGTAGCCGATGCATTAAGTCGCAAGGCGGAGTTTGCGGCAATCACCCAAGCGCAATTCTTCCTCCAAGATCGAATCAAGGAAGGATTGGAACATGACCCTTTTGCCAAGAAGCTCGTGGCCCTAGCAAGAGATGGAAAGACTCAGAGATTTTGGCTTAAAGGAGACATGTTGTTCACGAAAGGAGATCGGCTTTACGTACCTAAGTGGGGTGATCTTAGGCGTGCAATCTGGAAAGAGTGTCATGATTCGAAGTGGGCCGGTCATTCGGGGATCAAGAGGACGTTGGCATTGGTCGAAGGCACTTATTATTGGCCAAGGATGGAGGACAATGTAGAGACATTCGTGCGAACGTGCCTTATTTGCCAACAAGACAAGATAGAGCAAAATAAGTCCAGAGGATTGTTGGAGCCTCTACCGATGCCCAAGGGACCATGGGAAAGCGTTTCCATGGACTTTATCACATGCTTGCCGAATTCGGAAGGAAATGGGAGTATTATTGTGGTGTCGATCGATTCTCGAAGTATGGAAATTTCATTGCCGCACCACCCAATGTTACCGCGGAAGAGATGGCTAAGCTTTTATTTAGAAATGTGGTGAAGTATTGGGGAGTGCCACATGTGATAGTTAGTGATCGAGATCCAAGATTCACGGGGCGCTTTGTTAGGTCACCATGTTTGTAACACAAGCCTCAATATGTAAGAAAGAAAGATAAGATGATCGGTTGAACAATACAAAACACTATGCGTAAGATATGAGAAGAGTTATGCGTATGAAATGAAATGAATTGAACAACCAACCCTCAAGTGAGGGTTTACAAGAGTATTTATAGGAGGGAACTAGGGCAACACATCAAGTTCCCATCCTTTCCTTATTAGGCTTGGGCCTACGCTTATGGGCCTTCTACATAAGCCTAAGCTTAATAACAAACATAAAGGCCATAATTAAGCTAACTATTACATATTAATTACTAACACTTCAATTCTAGTTTAGGAGTGATTCCAACAATCTCCCCCTAAGTGTTAGTGATTGATAAAATATACGTTGTAGGTGCTGATGTAATAGTAGCTTTGACGTCTTCTAACATTCTTCTTTCTTGTGAGAAGAAGTGTCTTGATTCGAACAATCTCCCGGTGTAGAGAAATTGTTTCCTTTGAAGTATTCTGCTTTGACCTCATCATTTTCTTTGTTCTTTGATCTTTGTTCTTTGTGATGGAAGTGATAGTATGTTGTTGATGTCTGCATCAGGTCCGCTTCGTTACTCCAGTGTCTCTACGTCTTTCTCCAACATGCTCACACACTCTTCAACGTGGGATTTCAGTGTTGATGTAGTTCTCTAAGTCTTTAAACTTTGTAGATTCTTTGATGAAGAATCATTCTGACTTTGTGTTGCCTTTGATCATGTGAGAACTTCATATAGTAATGATTTTGGCATGAGCATGTGGAGAATTAGCACGAGCTTTTCTACCCGCAAACATCCATAAGAAGAAAACATAAAAACATGGGTTAGAAACAATCCAGCGCTTACAGGTTTGAACTTCAAGAGTGTTAATAGCATAGTGTGAAAACACAACTCTAATTCTCACAAAGGTTGTTCCTGAACTGGAGTCCCACAAGTGAGATAACACGATGTACCGAAGTACACCTACAGTTCAGATGAGTCGCTGAGGTATGCCAAAGCATCACCTCACGACTGTAGACCGTTTGAGATACACTAAGCCTAATCCACGGAGAGTTACCGAAGTGACCTGCTGTCAGGGCTGTTTGATGTTGACCCGGCAGAGTTTCCATTCAATCACAGAGGATCACAGTCATGAACCTCTCATAAATGTTCTCGACATATTGCTAAGATCTGTGAAGGACTCGATAATGAATCACTTGCGTTCTTATTGTTGAACGACAAGTGATGAATTGTCAAGTGTACCTAAGAGATCTTTTGATGAATCTCATGGCTCTAGACTCAATAGTGCGCTTTGGTTTTCCTGAGCGGAGACTAGGGAGAGGGTCTCCTTCTTTAATACCAGCAATCTCTAAGAGAAAGCCGATACTTTACGTAGGGTTCCCTGTGAGAATGAAACAAGCTTCTGTTGAGAGAAACTTGAGTGGCTAAGAAGGTTTAGTGCATGCGTCACTGGGTCCATGACGACTTTGATCTTCAATACTGGTGTCATCAAGTGACAACCAGTAGCATATGAATTGAACCCGGTCTTTGCCCTAAGTTGAATAATCTGGAGGGCTATTTCTTTTCACCCTTTTCTTTGTATTTCTTTTTAATTCTTCAACTCCTTCTTTCTCCGATTCTCATTTTCTCCTTTTTATAATCATACCTAAGGACTTCTAATTCTAACTATTGGTGGTGTCCTTGGGTAGATCCCTCCGGCTCTGTCGGATCATAGGACGGTTATTCCTAACCTTAATCACCTTATAACTCCATTGCCACAAAACCAATTTGAATGAAAAATCTCTTAAAGTATTTATAAGTAAGAAACATTTTGTAATACTTCGAGAGTTTTATATTTTGCAGAAATACTCCCCCTCCACACGTGCTTAAGAGTTTTCACTGAAATCTGCACGGTGAGGGAGGAGCGCGCACTTTTGAATTGATCAACTCATGATAGACAATCCCCCGCGAGACACAGTTACGTTGCATAGTTAAAGAGTTACATTGTCAGCTTTTAGGTGACAACTAGCTCTAATAACTATCTTGAAGTTGTGGCAAACCTCGAAAGGTTGTCAAACCCGTCGAAGTTCATGTCTACCAAGAGTTTCTCGAATGGTACATTCTACTCGAACAAGTCCTTTGCGAGACACGTTTACATCACTAGCGAACTAGCTTGAAATTATTACCCGTCCGGGACAAGTCTTTTCGAGTTACTAACATTTCAGAGTTTGTCAATTCGTTGGTTAAGACTATTCAAACGAAGATTCTTTTGCAAGTTACAACATATTTCTTATCACATAAATTTTTCTCCCCCTCAAAAATGGCATATAAATGTTATTTTTGACGAAATTTTGATATCGAATATGTTCATTTCGAGTTTTGCGGGAAGATTAACACAAAGAACAATTTTGTGAACAAAGATTTTGGTTGACAAATACTCCCCCTCAACAAGTGATATAAACTTTTGAGGTTGTGAAAAACATAAGGGGAAGTACTTGTTCTTTTGTGCAAAACTTTGAAAAATGAAGGTTTTGATAAGTTTTACTCAAAAGTAAAAAGCTTTCGCTCCTTTTATAGGATTGTGGCACTGAAGCGTACCACAGGCTCCTTTCATTACAAGAACGGGTTGTACACTGTTATGTGTGCACAAGCCATAGTCAATTTTAAAATCACACATCCAAATGTTAATGAAAGAAACAGATCAAGGGGTACCAGGAGTCTCAGGTATTCCAGCAATAACTCCAGGAATGCGTACTGAACGTTGATAGCCTGTGAGAGAAATGCTGGGACGACCACCTACGAAACTTTCCAACGTTCTGAGCTGGTCCCTTCTGAACAACCTTTCATCGATGCGAGTGATGATCCTCTTACCATCCCTTTTCTCCTTCGAACTCCATCTCTTCTTCGACCCTATGCCTTCATGTATCTCCCTTAACCGATAAGCCAAACCATCCCTTACACTCTTCAGTGTATGATCCCCAAACTTATGAAGCTCTCTGCACGCCATCAAGCATTTGCGGTGTAGTTCACTACTGTAGACTATGCCAAGCGGTTTGTGATGAGAGTGTATTGAGGAAGGTGGTTGATGTCGGAAGGTCTAGTTGAGGTCCAGTGAGGTTGACACGTGTCGACACGATTCCATGGCAAGTTGTAAGTCTTCTACACGTTTCTGGATCACTATGCTTCTGATGAAGATGAGCAAGGACTTGATGTATTCACGTTGGATTTTTGTCGAGAAGTGTCTCATTCTTCCCTGTACCTTGGCAAGATACAGATCTTCAATGTCGG
Source organism: Chrysanthemum makinoi (assembly GCA_910596185.1). Lineage (NCBI taxonomy): Eukaryota > Viridiplantae > Streptophyta > Magnoliopsida > Asterales > Asteraceae > Chrysanthemum > Chrysanthemum makinoi. Next base: position 143,325,903 of record OU343217.1, on the reverse strand, counting down.
TGAGAGACAAATTCTGAAGGTCCGCTTCACAGAAAACATAGTCCTCTTCGTCTTGTCTTTTGACCACGATTTTCTTGAGAAATGTGTAGTCCCATTTTGACGAGAGAGTTACATGCTTAACAGCAACGATCCCCTTATCACTATACACTTCGTGTTTTGACTTTTGAACCTGGCAGCTTTTGTAGTAGATTCTTGGCGTTTGGCCAATGGTGAATCCCATACATTGCATCAAGGTCATACTTCTCCATTTGTTGGCAAACATGTGAGAAGCCTTTTCTTCAATGGCTATGCGGTTGGAGTATATGGTGCAGGAACGGAAATGTCAGTGATGTAGCGTATTTCTTTGACACATCGCTACCATGTAGAAGAAATTCCAGGTCGTTGTTGAAGAAGTAGCGAAATGGAATTTTACGTTGATCTGGTTGGCCAGTTGTAGGTAGAGGTCTTGTCCAGTCAGTGTAGTATGGAGATTTGTCTTTTCGTGTGAAGTCAATGTTAGCTTAAGGGTTGAGCCAATCGATGTTGTTAGACATGGCTCATGCTATGTTTTCAAGATGGTACTCAACTTCAATAGCACTTTCAGAGCTGTCTTTGAGCGGTTGAAAAGCTTCATTCTTGATGCGTTTTAACTCTGACTTGGTCATCTTCTTCACCCGAAACTTTTCTTGAAGTAACTTAGCATGCTCCAATGTTCGACCATCTACCATTTCTTGACCTTCCGATAGTGAGGGAGTAGCATCAACAAGTGTAGAAAACCGATCGTATTCGGGTGTCATCTTCGTCAGCCATGAGACAACATATGTCTTTGTCTTCTTCTTCTTCTTCTTCTTTGGCTTAGATGAGGACTCTGGTTCCTTTGTTGTGGTGGGAGAGGTGGGTTGTTGTTGGGGCTCAGGTATCTCTTCATCGTCACCACCAGTGTACTCGAAGTGATCACCGGTTTTCCTTGTCTGAGGTGGTAACTTCGAGTCACGAGGTTTATCGGCAGCAGAACTTGGTGGAGATTTTCTTTCGGTTGGAGTCCTTTGGGGAGGTGGTAGCATGGAGGATGATTCACCAGTTTTCTTTAAATGTTTAGGCTCAATATCTTTATCCTTATCCTTATCATCATCGTCTCTTGGGCGCTTAGGCCTTCGACTTGCTCCTTGCATGAAGTCTTGAGTTGATATTCCAGTAATGCCTCATATAGTTTACTTTCGTCAGAGGTGAAAGTTGCAGATCGTTGAGACAATTGTAGCACCACTTGGAAATCAATTACGCATCGAGAGAACTGCAGCTCAATTGGATTGATCGTCATTGTTACCGGGTGCTTTGCATTGTTTGCTTGACCAATTTCATGAGATTTGGATAGAGCATGCGGTGAACATCTCTCTTGTAACTCGAGAACGGTCGAGAAGAAACTTGTGAGTATATTCTCTTGCCGTCTTATCCATTTCCTTTTGGAAATCTCCTTTGATAAGCTTCTTGGTATGCTCCCTTTCTTTCAACAACTCGTTTATCCCGCCTTGGAGAAAGTTGATTCTGTTAGCGAGTTGATTTAGCTTTTTGTTGGTCACGTCTTTCTTCCTGACTTGCTTGGCAGCATTGACAATCTTTGTCTTAGCTCGGGATATCCAAGAGTCGGTTGGTTTCTTCACCGACTTGGATGTGGATCTGGTTGTGCCTTTGGATGCTGGTAGAGATGAATGAGAGGATGAGTCTGATGACGATGAGATACGAGGAGACGCAGGATTCTTTGCTGGTTCAGAAGTTTCTTCTTTTGAGCGTGCTGGACTATCTAGAATAAAATCATCATAATTAACTTCGTCATCTTTTCCAAACTTGGCCAAATGTTCTGCCTTAATCTTGGCTTCTTCATCAGCTTTAGCTTTAGCTTGAGCTTCCATTTTTGCTTTTGACTTTGCTGCAGCTTCAACATCTTCATCAGGTTTTTCTTTCTCAGACTTCTCCTTTTCTGGTTCCTCAAATTCATAGGTGATGGTATCCTCCAGTCGTTGTTGTTGTGGATCGTGGGTGGTGGTACCAGTTCCCTTATCGGGTTGATTAACCGCATCAGGAACTGGTGTAGATAGTGCACCACCACTTGACCCTCCGGGGCCACGAGTTTGTTCCTTTACGAACTCTTTGGCAACGTGTTGGAGTCTGATACTCTTCACTTTTTTTCTGTAGTCTCTATCCAATTGTTCTTCATCTGAGCTCTCCTCTTCTTCGGCTCAAGAACTGGAGTTTTGCCTTTACCTTTATCGACTTTGGTTGGGAGGTTTTGTTACTATTTGGCGTCATTGGTTGGAGTTTGAGTAGAAGACCTCTTCATCCGATTCGGTGTTCTCGAGTCCTCGTCTGTCGCTTTTGTTGTGGTTCGGTTTGGGAATAGGAATGGCTTCCTTAGAGGGAATTTTCCTTTTGAGAACATGAGTCCTCTTGGGATACTTCCTCGTACTCACAGTTCTTGTAACACTTCCTACTTGCCTCTCTGGTTTTCCTAGTAGGTGTGCGGAGGATTTTTCATCAAGAAAACCTACTTTGCCTTCATCAAGCGCTACCGATACCTTTTGTATGAATGAAGTTGTTTGATGCATCGGTTAGAAGGTGATCCGCAAAAGCGCACCTTGTTTCTTTGTTGTTGATTCCTTGAATCTGAATGTGAGTGTAGGTTCAAACAACATGGAGTGATTGTTGGGGTCATTGATTCTCAAGGGAATATCAGAATTACACCCTAGAGCTCTTTGGATCAACAGTTTGGTATATCTGATATATGGAATCTTAGTGCCAAGATTTTTAAGGAAAGACATCATGTCATCCCATATCAGAGCTTCAACTTCAATGTGTTTCATGTTGACCAAAGCCTAAAAGATCTGTAGTTCCATGAGCTTGGGATGCTCATAACCACTATCACGTCTAGAAACGGATTTAACAATCATAATGTAGAGGGTTCTCCATGGCTGGGGAATATTCTTAAGATCCACGGATGAATGCTTTGTGATTACTCCTTCCGTCATAGCCAATATCGACCATGAATTATAGAAGCGACCTCTTCAGTTGGTGTGGCAATGTATTGATTGGCTTGATAGGAACAAGAAGAATGGCCCTTAAATCTGCTGGTGTGATGGTGATTTGTTTGTGGTTTAGAGTCACCACACATTTTGACCTTTGATCTTCGCATTGTATGCCGAATTGGTGAATGTAGATCTCGACGCATGCTTGAGAGTTGGTGAGCATGTTACGATAGGGGTGAGTCTTGAGAATATCCACGCAATCTCACATGAAGACTCGAAGCAGGTGAAACTATCAAAATCAACTCTAAGGTTATTCTTTCCGATCTTCATTGGATAACCATGAGGGAAGATATCTTCGACAGTGAGAATGTTTGGTGCTTCCACATTTTGCATTTGAGCGTCCATGTCGTGATCCGAAAGATATTTAGCCAAAAGAACCAACATATCGAAAGACATTACGTTAGTCAACAGTTGATTGTATTGTCTATTATTTGAATGTGATATGTCGATGATTGTTACGAGTCCAATGTCACTTGTTAGTCCAATAGTCCAAAGACGTCGTGATAAGTTTCGTGAGTTGATTAACTTTGAGTTTTAAAGTCCAAGTTTTCACTTATTTTTCACAACTTATTAAACATTTAAGCTTATTAGTGACATTTTGGTTTCGTGGCGTTATGATTTATTTATTTACATGTTTGCACGGGTAACAATTCATAATTTTGGTTAAAACTAGGCTTAGGCGTAGATTTTGCAAGCTTATGCATAAACAGGAGTGATTATACACGTAAACGTAAGCTTATGCGTAGGTTCTTGACTTATGCGTAAGAAATATTACGCATAGGAAAAGAGGGCCTAAGGCGTAAATCTTACGCGTAAGCGTATATGGAACCTTACAAGTAAGGCTTACTCGTAAGAGTGAACCTTATGCGTAGAGGTTACTGTTTACGCATATCCTTCATAGGATACGCGTAGTCCCCATTGTAGAACCTTACGCATAAAGGTTACATGTAAGATTACTCTTACACATAACATTCTACGCATAAGGTGATCCTTATGCGTAGATGTTCAAGTAACCTTGATTCTGAATTATTCACGCGTAGAAACCTGAAATAAATTCATCATAACACCAATATTAACACCTACATTCAATCCTTATCAGTTCTATTCATGAAGACACTTTCAAGTAGTTATGCGTAGAAACAGGTTTACGCGTAGGTTTTAAACCCTAAAGCTCAATTTCTACGAGTAAGAGTTCTAGCCATAGGAATTACACCAAACTTTTTATGGGATGTCTAAGAAGGCTAGTGAGTTGTTTTATCCAAGTTTTAACATACAAAACTAAGCGAATCAAAAATACCCAATTGCTATGAACATAAACCCTAATTATCAATTTTAAAGCAATTAGTGTTTTTGGGTAAGTTCTAGCCCTGGATTTGGTTAATTCATCATGTAAACAACATTACTCAACCATCTTTTTAACCAAAAACATTCACATTTGAAAACCCCTAAAATTACGCATAAACCCTAATTTACAAATTCAATCAATTCATGTTACTGGGTGAGATTAAATGATAAAAATGGTATCATAGAGATTGTACAAACGTTTTGACACTACCATTTCAACCACAAACACTCACACTTGATTGTGTGTTCATACGCTTATGCGTAGAGCACAAAATCACTTCTAGACGAAAATCTAACCGTTGGTTTACAAATTGATTCAAAACCCATGTTTAGATTATTCCAAAGAACGTTTAATCACTTACAAATTTATGATTAGAAACACGAATTTGCAGGATGAATCTTATGCGTAGGATATGTTAGGTGTGAAATAAATGTGAAGAGTTAATGAGTTTAAGAAAAATTAGGTGGGGAGTTTTGTTAAAAAATACTTTGAACTTTTGGCATATTCAGTCCCTCCACCTAAATCTTTTACATTCAAAGCCCATAACTTCCATTTTGGTCACCAAACGAGAGATATTTGGAAAGAAAACTTGACGACACTCTCCCTCGACTTAAGAAATTATGAAATTTTATAAATTTTAGTCTGAGGAGTGTCAGTAAACCAGAAATGTGACCACCATTATTAAAGAAACAACCGGGATGAGGTAACATGCAAGTACAAGGTTTTATGAAACCGAAAAATAGTTGCTTTCTCCCCCTCAACACTTGATCGAAGAAATACTGAATTTTGAAAGATTAGAGTGTTGACGGAATATTTGTACTTGCCATGTTAAAAGAAATATAGATAGAAGAATATTTTTGTTGTTTGATCAGATTTTATAATTTTGTATTTTGTTTTTGAAAAATATTTACAAAAGAGGTTTTGGTGTTTGACTGATTTTAAGAATGTTTTAACAGTTCATCCAGTTCCTCTGGAGTCAAGCACCGCATACCAATCCGGTGGACCAACTCATTAAACCTAGCGGGAGTTAAGGCTTTGGTGAGAAGATCTGCCAGTTGGTATTCAGTACCCACAAAGTATAATTCAATTGTACCCTTTTCCACGTGCTCCTTGATGAAATGATATCGAAGATCGATGTGTTTTGATTTTGAGTGTTGAGCGGAGTTATGCGAGATCGCAATAGCACGCCGATTGTCGCGATACATCGGGATTTTGTCAAATATGTTACCATAGTCTTTGAGTTGTGTTCTCATCCAAATGACTTGAGCACAACACACAAACATGGCTACATATTACGCTTCTATTGAGGACGGCGATGTACAATCCTGCTTCTTCGATTGCCATGACACCAGTTTATCACCAAGAAATTGTAATGCACCTGAAGTACTTTTCCGTGAATCTAAGCATCCTGCGTGGCGGCGTCCGAAAAGGCTATTAGTTCAAAACCGAATCCCGGATACCGGATCCCCAAGTTAATGGTTCCCTTGATGTATCGGAGGATTCTTTTAGCCTCTGAGAGGTGAGTTTCAGTTGATCTCGACTGATAACGGGAGCAAAGATATACGGCAAAAACAATATCAGGCCTACTAGCTGTTAGATACATGAGAGACCCAATAATACTTCGGTATTTGGTAGGGTCCACCAATTTCCCATGTAAATCAGCGTCTAGTTTCTTGGTATGTGCCATTGGTGTGGCATAGGTGTCACAGGTTTGCATTCCAAATTTGGTTAAAAGTTTAAGGGCATATTTGGACTGACTTAAAAAAATACCACGGGGTGATTGATGAACTTGCATTCCAAGAAAGAATGTGAGTTCACCCATCATTGACATTTCAAAATATTTTTTCATTAGTTTTGCAAAAGCATTTGAGTATTTTAAATGTATTGACCCAAAAATGATGTCATCCACATAGATTTGAACGATTAAAATGTGAGCCCCGTGATATTGTATGAAAAGTGTAGGGTCGACCGAACCTTTGGTGAAATTATTGGAAATGAGGAAGGAGGATAACTTATCGTACCACGCCCGAGGAGCTTGTTTGAGTCCGTAGACAGCTTTGTTCAGTTTGTAAACGTGATTCGGGAACTCTGGATCAATGAATCCTTGGTGACATAGACTGTTTCTTTCAGTTGACCATTCGAAAAGCGTTTTGGCGTCCATCCGAAAGACCGTTATATTCATATGAGCCGCTAACGCGAAATATCCGAACGACCTCAAGACAAGCAACCAGAGTGAATGATTCTTCAAAGTCAATACCCTCTTCCTATCTATAACCCTTAGCCACCGGGCGTGACTTGTTTTCGATTACGGTTCCTTCAAACATCCAATTTGTTTTCCAAATCCATTTGAGACCAATGGCGAAGACCCTGTTGGTCTTTCAACTAATTCCCATACTTCAAGACGTTTAAACTGATTGAGTTCTTCCTGCATGGATTCAATCCAGTTGTCTTTGGTCATTGCATCTTTAATGTTTTTAGGTTCAGATTGGCAGACAATGAGTGCATAAATGCAATATTCACCATCTGTGTGAAGACGTTGTCTCGTTACGACTGGTTGATTCGGGTTACCAATAATATTCTCTAGAGGATGGTCTTTTCTCCAACGATGTGTGGAAGGTTGATGTTGATATACATTCTGCAGATTGGGAGGATTCAAATGGCTTGTGCATGATTCCGCAACATCATATGTGGCAGTTTCATTAGCAAACGGGTTAAAGAACGCATTTGGATCAAAATCTGCTGGAGGGGGTACTTCATTGTTTAGAACATCATCAGCGGTTCGGCGTCGTTGAAAGCAGCTTTGTTCAACTGTTGTTGTAGAGTCAAGCTGGTGGTGCTTCTTCAACGAGTTGTTGTAGCGGTGTATCAAGTATTGGAATATGATCAAGTTGAGCGTGAAACAAATGGATACACACGAGAACGTTCATCAATATCATCACTAAACAGAGGAGAAAATAGCTTTTTCATTTGTTGATGAGTAAGCGGGGGCTTGGTTCGGTGATGATGGGGTTTGAGGGAAGTTTAAACGGTTATGACCGGGTTCCAAGCTGTTATGCTTAGAAGCCATTTCTGTAAGTTCATCGAAATTTGCATGAATCGTTTCCATAACCTAATTTGTACGACAATTCCAGATCCGGTAACCTTTAGAATTATCACAGTATCCAATACAGACTCCAATGTCAGCTTTGGCTTTGAGCTTTCCAAAGTCATCACGATCATTATTCGGATAGCAAAGGGATCCAAAGACATGAAAGTGTTTGAGATTCGGTTTTCTGTTGTGGATCAGCTCAAAAGGTGTTTTGTTGTGGCGTTTAGTAATCATTGAGCGATTTTGAGTCCATAAGTAATCTGGAAGTTTAGAATAGATTAACATTGTTCTTGCAGCTTCCACTAACGTCCGGTTCCGTCTTTCAACAACTCCATTTTGTTCTGGTGTGCGTGCAATAGATGTTTGATGCTCAATTCCCACTTTCTCATAAAATTCTCGAAGAGTTTGATTCACAAATTCAGTTCCTTTGTCTGTTCTGATTTGTCGGGCTGTGTTCCGTAGCTAAACCTGAATTTTCATGAGAAAGGTGATGATCATCTGTGGAGCTTGATCTTTACTTCAAAGAAAGTAGACCCAAGTCCATCTTGAGTAGTCATCGACAATTACCAAGATGTAGCGTTTTCCATTAATCGTTTGCACGCGCATCGGGCCACACAAATCCATGTGAAGAAGATGAAGCACATGCTTAGAGTTGTGTTCCCCCTTTGAAGGAAAATGAGCACGAGTGTTTTTCCCTTGTTCACAAGCTGAGCAAAGGTGATCTTTAGAATACCGGAATCTTGGGAGACCTTCAACAAGTTTGTATCGAACAAGGTTGGTTATGGTTTGAAAGTTTAAATGTGAGAGACGATGGTGCCATAGCCAAGATTTTGTTGATATTGCCTTTGAAAGTAGAAAGATGGGAGATGAAGCAATCATGTCTTGCATAGAGATAGTGTAGAGACTTGAATTGCGAGTGCCAGACATAAGATCGTTTCCTTGTAGATCACGAATGAAACAAGTTTTCTCCCGAAAAGCAACATCCAAATCTCCATCACGAATGACCTCTGAGAAGAGATTGTGACCGAGGCCTTCCACATAATAAACCCCGCTAATTTCGATGTTGCCATTAATGTAATCTCCGTAGCCCATGATAGGTGGAAGTGATAATTCCCGAATCTGATAGTGCCAATGAACTTTGCAACAAAGTTTGATAACAGTTTAAGATTTCCTGTCATGTGTCGGGAACATCCGCTATCAACTATCCAAAGGATGATCTCAGTATCACCGTGCATTACACACACGGATGGAATAGAAGTAGATGTGGAACCCGAAGAGTTAGAGGGTTCAAGCGGTTATAGTCGAAATACACACATCAATGATTTTAGGCATCCATTTAAATCCTAGTGTATTATGAATCCATTTATGCCATCTCCAACTAGTTTTAGTCTTAGTGAATGCACTAGGTGGTACTACATTCCTTGGAGGTGATCTTTGGAACTACAGGACATCAATGTGTTTCTTAGAATCTAAATAGGGTGGTTTACCAAGCAATGGACTTAGAAGCATTAGTGGGCCTAGAGGTATTCGTTTCTTAGGATTAGTAAATGAGACAAGATATTTTTAGCAACACATTTATCATGACAATCAGAAAGCATACTTTTACTACATATAACACAAGAAGCTTCAGACTTAACATCAAAAGTACTTAAAGGTTCAACATTCGTTACAACATTTTTTCCATTACATTTATCAGACGCAATATCTAAAGTGGGTGCAACATGGGTCTTATTCAAAGTCGTAGGGTGTTCTTCTACTTCAGCATTCTTTATTGTTCTTTTCTTATGTCGCAACTTCCTATTCTTCCTTGTATTGCTCCTAGGCTGTGAAGTGCGGACGTTAGGAAAAGAGGAAACTATTCCTGTTTTAGTAGAGGGAAGCACATTAGGATCTTGTGGTTTGTCAGTAGATGTTCTAGAGTCATTTTAAATCTGTTTGGGTCCAATTACTACTATGTTACTATCCGTATTTTTCTTAATTTTCACCACCTCTGCTTTCAGATCACGTATAGTGTGTAACAAATTAAGATTTTCAGTACGAGTGAGACCATCTCGTCGTAAAACATCTTTGGTGTAGGCAAGATGATCATCAAGATCTTTGGATGCTTTAGCACGAGTCTTTTTAAGTGAATCAGATATGACACTATGTGCATTTTAATTTTTGAAAGTTCTTGTTCATATTTTGAGATTTGACACTTCAAAGACGCTTTTCATCGCCCGTTGCTCGGGCTTTGAATTAAAGGTTTTGCTTGCAATGAGCGATTTTGTTTTGCCAAGCGAGTTCACGAGTATGACAATCTTTTTGACACCATTGAAGACGACATTTTGCATTTGAAAGCTCGTTTGTCACTCGTTCATTTTCAACTTTTAAAGACTTGATTTGTGACACAAAATCAATATTCTCAACATTTGCAAATGAATCACAGAGATATTATCAAATGCATATTCAACGAATATAATAACACCACATTATGGATATCAAGACGAGATAACATCTTCCAAGAGTCGGTCAACATCTTTTCTCAACATTTTCTTTTTGCGTTTAGTATTTGAAATGGATGTTTCTATTTTCTCAAAATTTTCATCATCCAAGTTCCTTATGAAATTCCCTTTCCCAATATAATGCACAATTTTTCAAATTTTTTACATGGGGTAAAAATTTTTTCTGGAAAATATCTCTTTGTGCTCGCACCTGAGGCGATTGAAAATGTTCAACTTTTATTTCAGAATGAAAATCAATCTCACGTTCTAAAAGTTTGATATCCGAAGTGAAAATTTCAAAATATCTAAGAATTTGACGATTTTCGGGTATTGATTTTACTTCACTGAGTGAAGGTAAAGGACCATTAATTTGTGCAGAATTGGATTGGGGACCAACATTAGAAGACTCAGACATAGGTGTGATAACCCAAGGTGTGTTAGAAGTATCCTTTTGTGTGACGAAAGTGACGGCTTTTGAATAATTAAAAGGTTTGTTATAAACCACATTTTCCATTTTTGACCGACTCTCGTCATCGCATCAATTCCTCTTGCGGTTATATTCAACAACACTTATAATGGAATCATCAATTCTATGTTACTTTGTAAACTTCCGGATTTGGTTTGAATGCTCTGTTTGAAAACTTAGGTTTGTTATCAGCAAGATTCGGTCCATATCCATTTGGATTTGGTTTGAAATTAAACTTTTGAATCGTTGTGATTGATTCACCATGTTTATAAACAATATTTCGAAACTCTTTGATTTTGTGTTGTAAGTCGACAATTTCCTCAAGATAGGCATCTATTCGTTTCGTTGAATGCTTTTTGTATTCAGAGAACTGTTTTTGACAAGTTAACAACTCAGCCTTGGCTGTTTGAGTTTCCAAAGTAAGAGCGTTAAGTTGTTTTTTATGTTCATGTTTCAGTTGTTCTATTTGAGACAACAAAGCATTCTTCGATGCGGCTACATCACGTATCTGTCGTTCTAATGATTTTTCATTTTGGTGTGATTTAGCAAAAGCGACTTCAAAACCTTTTTCACGTTTTTCTTGAGTTTTGAAAAAATTGAGTTGCCGGTTTAAGCATTCAATATCCCTGTTTAACAGAGCATTTTCTTGTGTAACTGCTGATTTAATGAACGACATTCATTCATTTGGGATTGATAATCTTTAAGTAAGAGATCAATATCTGGATTAGGCAAAGGTTCAGCGTGTTCAACGTGAGTCACAACATGATTACTATTCAGATCCTCAAGTATGATTACGGAGTCAATTTGAGTATCAAAGGTAACCATAAGGTTATCTTGATCGTCAAATGTATACGGGGACTAGTTGAGAATCGTCAGAATGAGATGTGGACGGCTCATGTTGAACATTCGAGCCTGTCGGATCGGATGTTGGCGAGATATTAGATCGATGATGAATATGGTTTGTTCAGTGCACGAGACAAGCCATCGGTGTCATACTGGGCCTGTGTCACTCATGTGGAGAGCTTGCATTTGTGCCATCAACATCAACTTTGCATTAGCCTACAAGTCCTCCATATCATCATCGAGTGCATCTACCATAAAGCTCGTTCTTTGTTTGTGAGGGTTCCACCGGCTTCATCCTTAAGAGCCAAAAGTAAAGCCTCCTTGTGATAAGCACTGCCTCTAGTCCTCGGCTTTGGGCATGCATTAGCCAAGTGACCCTTCTCATTACAATTGTAGCAACGAAGACCATTTATCCCATTCGAGCATTCCCTGTTCAACGACTTGAGCTCTCTGTTGTTGTGGAGCAACCATGTTATTCCTTCCCAAGGCATTAAACCCTTGTCCACCTCCCATCTGACGACCATAACCACGATTCTGAACTCAACATGTCCATTGTTCACAACATCCTGATTCCTTGTGTTTGATGAGGAACGAATGCGATTATTGGATTTGTTTGTATAACGGCCAAAGGCTTTAGCAATCATAACAAATCCTTGTTGCAATGCATCGAAAGCATCGGAGTCCTCATTAGCTTCACTATAAAGTGCTTGATCATTGTTGTTGTTGTATGGAACCAATTGAGTTTGTTGAGATTGTTGCTGTGATGGATCATATGGTGTAATTGTTGCAGTTGGTTGAGGAGCGGGTTGAGGAGGATAACTAGTTTGAGCCCACAAAGCAAGTTGTTGATTGTCCGGAAGTGACGTTGGAGCCAGGAGTCCACGGATAGCCCTTTCTTTGTCAACTTCTTTTGGTGAGGCTTCAAATAGTCGTACAACAATCCGTATGTAGCATGATGAAGATTCTTAGCTTGGCGGATGAAAATGACATACTTCTCCCAATCAGGACCAAGACTACTTAGGAACTTAGTATTGACTGCAATTCTTGGCATGATGATGTTGTGTTTATCCAAATCATTGATGATGTCTGAGAATCGGTGATGATAAGACTCTAATGTCTCTCCTGGTTCAATCATGAAGTGTTCATAGGCCAAGTAAATTTTGGATTCCATATCCTCTTGATTGAGTTCAGTGCCTTCCATGAGAAGATAAATATGTTCCCACATTGCTTTTGCAGTCTTTTGAGCATCAACACTTCGAAGGATTGGATTGGGTAATCCTAAAAGGATATATTGCATTTGATGAGTGTGTAAAAACTCATCATTTTAGGTCAAATCTGAACTGCATAACATCTAAAAACACTCCGAAATGCATCAAAATACTGAAAATATCTCAAAATTGTGTTTTATATGTTTCAGATGCAAAATTATTGAAAACAAATGAAAAACGAACAAAGTTTGCATAAGTGGCGTTTAGGTCCCCAGACTTTCAAAAATTGACAGAAATAGTCCCTGAGCACTTATTTTAAAAGAAAAGTCACCAAAGATCCTTTTGAAATCATAAGTTGTCATAATTAGTCCTTTGGTGAAAAAGTTCAAAAGTTTTGAGAATTGTCATGTTTAGTCCTTCAAGTTTCTGAAAATGGCAAAAATGGTCCTTACATTATTTGAGATTTACAAGTCTAGCCCTTGCATCATTTTTCAGAAATTTCATATTAGGTCCCTGAAAATCCAGAATGTGCACAATTGGTCCCTAGAGTGTCTAAATGGACTCAAGTTTATTCCTAAGTCTAAACCTCTTAACCCACGACCCATAAATAATCATCCCAACCCAACACAGATGACCCGACCCATTCTCCTTTTTCCCTCCCATTTTCTTTCCCCTTTCTCTGTTACCCAGAAACCCTCTCTATTATCCAAAACCCTTTTTACCCAGCTACATCAAAACCCCAAAACACTCAACCTGCCTTAATCATTTTACCCAGGTTTTCCCAAATCCCTAACCCACTAACAAGATCCTTCTCCTCCCAAGAAACACCACTGTGGCAATCCCAGCTTCAAAAGCCTCAATGGATGGCTCAGATATGCTCTCATGGGTACCTAATTGATCAAGGGCTAGGATTGAAGAGAAGAAAGCACAAGATGGAGACTTTGGCTGATTTCACTCACAAAACAAACACAAACAAGTGAAGACTTCAAGAGATTGAAGACCCTAGATTTCTAGTTGTAGTATAAATAGGAGTATGTAGCCAAGTTATAAAGGACCCCTAGTTTTAATCTTAATTCAGTTTTCTTTGTTTTTAAAAGTTCTATTGTAATTTATTTTTCAATCAATGAAAAGCATTTTAAGTTCATGTTTTTGTTAGTATTATTGTCTAGTCTTGTTTATTGTTAAAAATCTTAAGTTCAAGGAACAAAGAAATCTCAAAAGCAGGGGTTAAGAAGGTGTAAAAAAAATCAGTTAAAGCTTCATTTTTCACTAAAAGGGGTGTTTGGTTTTCTCTTGTAAACTGGTCAAGACCCATTCCTTACCCGTTTGACTTTTTGAGTCAAACTAATCTTTAGATTAGAAATCAGTTATTACAAGTTCCAATGTTTTTTGAAGAGGTTTTGTAGAAAACAAGTTGAAATCAAAACTGTCTGTTCACTTTTGGGTCTGCACAGGACAAGCAGCAAGGCTGCTGTTATTGGGCTTATTCAGTAGCTTTTTAGAAGTTCAAAAAGTGTAAAAGTTAGTTTTCTCAAATCTCTATATGCCAAGCTTGGTTTGTGTCTAATCTTGCATGAATCTTAAATCCTTTCAGCATAGTTTAGGTCGAATCCAAAAGCTGCAGTTTCAAATTTTTATCAGCAATTTCGTGGGTGTTGTAATCTGATCTCAGCTTATTTTAAACATGTAAAAAGCTTTTTCTTGTGCCTGATTGTTATCATTTAACATGTATACTAGCCTAACCTTGCTTGTGTAGCTTTTTAGTGTTTTCAAGGCCTTTCTTGCAGCTTAAGAATAAGCTCCAAAAGTAGCCACTGAGGCTGTCTCGCAGCCTGCACAACAGAAGATCACAGGCCACTTATGTCTTTCTTTTTTCTTTAGCCTATCAGTATTTGTAATCTGTTTATTTAGTTCTTTTAGGATTGAATTAGTTTAGTTAGTCTAGAATTAGTACACTTTGTGCTTATTAGAAGCTTATTTAAGTTGTCGCTTTGTTGATCTAGTTTTAGCTTAGGACTCCCCTAGTATAGCTTAAGCCTACTGCTTCCCCTTTTGCTCAGTTGATTTAGCTTAACAGTTGGTTATGATAGCTTAATTGTAAGAAGGTCTTGCTTGTTCACTCTTTTCTTTCTTTTTGTGTTATGCTTAGATTAGCTAAAAGGGTGTTTGGTTGACTGCTTATTGTGGTCTTTAGTTTAAAAGGAGTGTTTGTTGAAGTTTTTTGCAAAACTGTTGGGAATAAGTAGTCCTAACTGCTTATTCAGTTGGTTAAGTTCAAAGAGTTTTCACAAAAAATGTTGATTTGGATTATGTCTTTAAGATTTGAAAAGCAAAATTGAAAAAAAAATGTTTTGCAAAAAAATGGCATGGCTGGGACTCGAACCCACGCCACCCAGCTCACACACAACATACTTAACAGGCGCCCTTGGGACTTGTCTCATTAAAATGTTGCACTATTAAATACATAAGGGGTGTTTGACAGTTTTCCTTTTAAGCTCTCTTTAGCTTATTTTCTGCTTATTTTCCACAACAAAGTAGTGATTTCTCATTTTTCCTAGGATCAGCTATATCTCAAGTAGTTTCTGTGAATTTTTCAGATTTTTCAAAATTAGTTTAATATTTTTAATCATTTAATTAGTGTTAATTAGTTTTTAATTCATATAAATTATTTTAAAAGTAGAAAAAATACCCGGTTTTTTTCTAAAATTATTTTTAGTCAATTAGGATGTAGGAAAATTGATTTCGCACCCGTAGCCCTTAATTTGCAAAATTTTTACGTTTATGGCTCGGGTTGCTTCCCCGTTTTTACGTTTTTACGTTTTAGTACCATAGGACTTAGTATAGCTTCGTTTTATCATTCCTTACGCTTAGTGTTAGTTTATTTTTAGTTTGTTAGGGTTCCCTTTCCTTAATTACCTTCCCGTTAATTAATTTGT
Source organism: Chrysanthemum makinoi (assembly GCA_910596185.1). NCBI lineage: Eukaryota > Viridiplantae > Streptophyta > Magnoliopsida > Asterales > Asteraceae > Chrysanthemum > Chrysanthemum makinoi. The sequence continues at coordinate 143,310,481 of OU343217.1, read as the reverse complement.
AGAATACGTAACTCAAATCAAACAAATCATCAAAACCCAATTCAAGTTCAAATCACGAAACTCAACGAATCCTTCCATTCACACCTCGTTGGGACACGACCCGGGGAAATCACTTTCCCGGTATCACTTTTATCACACCCGTGAGGTTTGGCACGTTGACCTTTTTCCTAAAGGGTTAATTTGTCGAATTTTACGGTTAATTTGATATATTGATATTGTGTTTGTTTTCACCACTCACTTCAGATCGAATCAAATTTTGGCGCGGAGGTGTGTTGCGACAATATCGTGAAGTTTTTGCGATTAGTGACTTGAAGATCCTTCCTCGTGAAGTTATTGTTTTTATAAAAATACAAAATACAAAAATATTTTCTTTTCTTTGTATATATATGTAAAAGATTAAAAATACAAAAAGATTTTTGCTTGTTGTTTTAAATAATATAGAAGGCACAATCAATATAACATTCTCAACTGAGGTGTTATCATTATAAGTTCCCGAACAAAAGATTTAAAACTTGCCTTTGTGTCGCTCGTAATTTGGTTTACTTTTATCGGTTTAACAAACTGTGTGAGGGTATAAGGGACGGCCCGACATTAAATTGCGGTGAAAAGAGACGGGTTTTAATAAGCTTCATGACCTAATAAAGTCTCTCGCTCCTTTGTGCGTTTTACTTATAGAAGTGATCATTTCACGTGGGATTATTGGTTTAAGTTCCTTTGTCGTTTTGCCTCGATATTGTTTTAATTGGATTTGTTATTATCTTTTCAAAAAACAATAAAACCCAAAAAAATTACTTTCCCCATTTTCATAATTCTCTTGTTTCCTCGAGTTTCGTCTAGTGCATGCGCACTCGTTCTTCTAGATCATTGAGCCCTTTTCGTGATCTAGTAGAAATTCCTAGAAGACGTTCTCATAGACGTCTTTGCCCGAATAGTCGAACCCGAGATTCGTACTATTCCAAACAACAATATGGCGACGGCGAACTATGGCGGAAATGCTCCGAGGCACCGAAGGTTATGGAGATGCCATCGTTTACCACCAATCAATTCGATCACTTTGAATTAAAGGCGCATTTGATCTAACTTGTGTCTCTGAATCAATTCCACGGGTTTGATCGAGAAGACCCGTATGCACACATCCGTTGGTTTAACAAGTTGACCTCAACTATCAATTACAAGGATGTACCACAAAAGTGATCAAACCTGATGCTATTTCGTTCTCACTTGAGGGAGCGGCCGGATTTGGCTGGAAAAAGAATCCCCTCGAACCATCGAAACTTGGGAGGATCTTGTTCAAAAGTTTGTCAATTATTTCTTTCCTCCATCAAAGACGACTAATCTTTAAAATGAAATTTCGATTTCGTCAAAATTTCGATGAAAACTTTGGAGAGGCATGGGAGAGATTCAAAGATCTCCTCGGAAATTCCCCATCATGAATTCACGGAGCTTCAACAAGTTAATATCTTTTATAATGGGTTGAGCGGTAACGATCAAGATTCTTTGAACGCAGCCGCCGGTGGCAATATCTTGAATCGTAAGCCTAAAGATGTGATTAAGATTTGCGAAATAAAATCAAAAGTTCCTATTTCTACAACAAAGTCAATATTCGAACACTCCTGCTTCTTCATCCGGTAACTCTTCCGAGTTAGCCGCCGTTAAGCCGCTCTAACGGACGTCATCCGTTGTATGATGAAAGAGGTCAAGGAAATCAAAAGCGAAATTCATAAGCCGGAACCAATCAAAGCCGTGAACAAGGTGTGTGAAACTTGTAGTGGTCCACACGCGTATTATGATTGTCAAGCAACCGATGTTTCCTTTTACCAAGCTCCGTAGCCACGTAAACCACAATCAATACCGTCCCAAGATCCTCAATACCGCACCTAGCGGTATGACACCACCGTTTTCCTCATTGCAAAACCATGGCAATCAGAACCGTTTTGTTCCAAATCAAGGACAAAATTTCAATAACTCTCAAAATTTCAATCGAAGCGGAACAATTTCAACCAACCATATCAAGCTCCAAATCCGCAAAGTTATCAACAACCTTCTCAAGCTCCCCTACCAAATGACTTCATGAAAATTACCGAGTCAAGCATACGTTCAATGCAAACTCAGATCAATAACATGAGAGTTGAGCTATAAAAGGAAATTGATACCACAATGTCTCGGCAGACAAATGAGTTGAAGAATATGATGAGCAGTTTCATGAACATGAATATGAACAAAGCTTCGTCATCTTCTGGAGGACTCCCAAGCAATACTGTTCCTAATCCAAATGCCGAGTTGAAAGCCGTCACCACTCGTAGTGGTAAGACGCACAATGGACCTTCGACTCCAATGCCTCCTCCACCCGGAGCAATGAGTCAAGTTACCAAGGATACAACGGACAAGGTGCATTTCTCAAGCCACGGCAAGTACACGCCGTCCACCTTCGGTAGTCCAAGCTTTAAGTCCGAACCCGAAGTTCGAAGACAAATTTCGAGCGAAATGACTTCCATCCCGGCTCAAAAGTCTAGTCGCTTCCTTACCCATCAAGATTGCATGATGAGAAGCTCAAAGACAAAACCAAAGAGCAAATGGAAAAAATTTTCCAAATTTTCAATGAGCTGCACTTTGATATAAGCTTCGTTGATGCTCTCGTTCTAATGCCCAAATTTGCATCCACGCTTAAAGGCTTACTGAGCAACAAAGATAAGTTATTTGAGATGGCTAAAACCCTCTCAATGAGCAATGCTCCGGTCCTTCTCAAGAAGCTTCCCAAAAGCTTGAAGACCCGGAGTTTTAATCCGTGTGATTTCTTGGGGATGGTTCAATGCTCCGCCTTGGCCGATCTTGGCGCAAGCATTAACCTCATGCCACTCTCGGTATGGAAGAAACTGTCTCTTCCTAAACTTACATCCACTTGTATGACACTCGAGCTAGCGGACCGTACCAAAACTCGTCCACTTGGGATAGCCGAGGATGTCGTGGTGAATGTAGGAAAGTTTCACTTTCCTACTGACTTTGTTGTAGTAGACTTTGATGCAGATCCTAGAGTTCCCTCATCTTAGGGAGAGCTTTCTTGAGAACGAGCCGTGCTCTAATTGATGTATTTGTTGAAGAGTTGACCATACGGGTTGACAACGAAGAACTCACGTTTAATATCAACCAGAACTCCAAACCTCTATACAAACATAGTGTTGCCACAATTGATCAAAAATCTGAAAGAATCGATGCAACACTCTCAAATTTCACGGTTAAGAAGAGTCATCAAAAACGTCTTTGAGCTAAAAGCTTTGAAAATCAACCCTGGTTCAAACAAATGGTTTGAAAGTTGTACCAAGGAAGTCACGAGTGTTCTTGATGATGATGATCTAGAATCGGAGACTTTATCGGAAGTGGTGGAAATTGCTAGCTCTAAGAGCACACTACTTGTCCCACCTCCGAATCGGTTTATCGTATTGAGTTTGTTAACTCGTGAATGAAACCAAACTCTCTTGGTTTCATCCGGATTGGATGATGATGTTTGTGATCCAATGGGAGACATTCTGCCCATTGAAGAATTGCTCAACAATGATCCATCATCCCCTAGTCTTATTATTTCCGACTCTTCCATCCCTTCTCTCACTCCGGATGAGGAAGATGACAACTTTTGGAATGAAGTCGATGCCTTTCTTAGTGTTGAGTCGATTCCAACGGGAATTGATAATACTTACTTTGATTCGGAGGAGACATCCTTTTCTCGGAAAATCTGTTGATTGAAGAACCATTTCCAACCCTCCTTACGAAAATTTTGACAATCACCACACAAACTTCAAGACTAAGCTTAAAAATGTCGAAAATGGTGATTTGCTTTTTATTGATGAGGAATGGACTTGCATTCTCATGCACATCTTTATTCCATTCTTCACAGATGTTGTGGTTGCTCTTTCCTTTTCTCTTTCGGGAATGAGGACACCATCTTTGACCCCGGTATCATCCTTTATAGTTTCTACTATTAACAATACCGCGGTTGTATCTTGTCGGTGTGGAACTTCTCGATGTTCATATGTTTATTAACACTGTGAACGAAAGTCCGATCGAGATTGGTTTTCCACGTTGCTTTCCCCATGAACAAATGAATGCGGGGATCGAGTCAAGCTAGCGACTCGGTTAACAAAAACAATAGCACGCTATATGGGTTTTCACCGTATTTCGACTTCTTTCTACTTTCTACCACCCTAGTGTGGGGAGTTACCCATGTTGTATATAAAGTTTTCAAAAAAAAAAATTAATAATGGCCGTAGTATTTCCCTTTTACGTTCTATGTTTCGGCATAACCGGTACTTTGAATATTGAGGGCAATATTCATTTCTAGTGTGGGGGGATTCTCACGAATTTTATCATATGTATTACCATCTTATTCCCCATTTTTTGCCAAAATTTTTTTTATGGTTATCAGTTCGCCATGTCTAATAAACAAAAGGATTGGCTAATCCAGGAGCAAACGGCTCTTGGTAAAGATATCTCAAATCCGTTGACGGCTTGCAATTTGCCCAAAATTGTATGGTGTTCAACTCACCATATCTTTAATTAGTGAAGAGTTGGCTACCCCGCAAGTTTATGGCTTGTGGTAAAGGCCGTTGGAAAACCATAATTGGTAATCGACTCACCAAAGATATTTTATCTAAGAGTTGGCTAGTCCAGAAGCAAACGGCTCCTGGTAAAGACAAATCAAAACCGTTGAAAGCTGGTGATTTGCTCAAAAATCATTTGGTTATCATTGTACCAAGGTTCTTACTTGAACTAAAACAATTAGCTACTCCAGAAGTAATGGCTTTTGGTAAAGAGATTCAAATCCATTAAGTTTTCTCAAAAGATTGCTAGGGACTAGCAATGGTTCAGTGTGGGGGATTGATGAGTGTGTAAAAACTCATCATTTTAGGTCAAATCTAAACTGCAAAACATCTAAAACACTCAAATGCATCAAAATCTGAAAATATCTCAAAATTGTGTTTTATATGTTTCAGATGCAAAATTATTGAAAACAAATGAAAAACGAACAAAGTTTGCATAAGTGGCGATTTCCCCGACTTTCAAAAATTGACAGAAATAGTCCCTGAGCACTTATTTTAAAAGAAAATTCACCAAAGGTCCTTTTGAAATCATAAGTTGTCATAATTAGTCCTTTGGTGAAAAAGTTCAAAAGTTTTGAGAATTGTCATGTTTAGTCCTTCAAGTTTGAAAATGGCAAAATGGTCCTTACATTATTTGAGATTTACAAGTCTAGCCCTTGCATCATTTTTTAGAAATTTCATATTAGGTCCCGAAAATCCGAATGTGCACAATTGGTCCCTAGAGTGTCTAAATGGACTCAAGTTTATTCCTAAGTCTAAACCTCTTAACCCACGACCCATAAATAATCATCCCAACCCAACACAGATGACCCGACCCATTCTCCTTTTTCCCTCCCATTTTCTTTCCCCTTTCTCTGTTACCCAGAAACCCTCTCTATTATCCAAAACCCTTTTACCCGGCTACATCAAAACCCCAAAACACTCAACCTTTAATCCTTTTACCCGGGTTTTCCCAAATCCCTAACCCACTAACAAGATCCTTCTCCTCCCAAGAAACACCACTGTGGCAATCCCAGCTTCAAAAGCCTCAATGGATGGCTCAGATATGCTCTCATGGGTACCTAATTGATCAAGGGCTAGGATTGAAGAGAAGAAAGCACAAGATGGAGACTTTGGCTGATTTCACTCACAAAACAAACACAAACAAGTGAAGACTTCAAGAGATTGAAGACCCTAGATTTCTAGTTGTAGTATAAATAGGAGTATGTAGCCAAGTTAAAAGGCACCCCTAGTTTTAATCTTAATTCAGTTTTCTTTGTTTTTAAAAGTTCTATTGTAATTTATTTTTCAATCAATGAAAAGCATTTTAAGTTCATGTTTTTGTTAGTATTATTGTCTAGTCTTGTTTATTGTTAAAAATCTTAAGTTCAAGGAACAAAGAAATCTCAAAGCGAGGGTTAAGAAGGTGTAAAAAATGGGTTAAAGCTTCATTTTTCACTAAAAGGGTGTTTGGTTTCTCTTGTAAACTGGTCAAGACCCATTCCTTACCCGTTTGACTTTTTGAGTCAAACTAATCTTTAGATTAGAAATCAGTTATTACAAGTTCCAATGTTGTTTGAAGAGGTTTTGTAGAAAACAAGTTGAAATCAAAACTGTCTGTTCACTTTTAGTGCCTGCAGGGACAAGCGGGTTGTTATTGGGCTTATTCAGTAGCTTTTTAGAAGTTCAAAAAGTGTAAAAGTTAGTTTTCTCAAATCTCTATATGCCAAGCTTGGTTTGTGTCTAATCTTGCATGAATCTTAAATCCTTTCAGCATAGTTTAGGTCGAATCCAAAAGCTGCAGTTTCAAATTTTTATCAGCAATTTCGTAGGTGTTGTAATCTGATCTCAGCTTATTTTAAACATGTAAAAAGCTTTTTCTTGTGCCTGATTGTTATCATTTAACATGTATACTAGCCTAACCTTGCTTGTGTAGCTTTTTAGTGTTTTCAAGGCCTTTCTTGCAGCTTAAGAATAAGCTCCAAAAGTAGCCACTGAGGCTGTCTCGCAGCCTGCACAACAGAAGATCACAGGCCACTTCTGTCTTTCTTTTTTCTTTAGCCTATCAGTATTTGTAATCTGTTTGTTTAGTTCTTTTAGGATTGAATTAGTTTAGTTAGTCTAGAATTAGTACACTTTGTGCTTATTAGAAGCTTATTTAAGTTGTAGCTTTGTTGATCTAGTTTTAGCTTAGGACTCCCCTAGTATAGCTTAAGCCTACTGCTTCCCCTTTTGCTCAGTTGATTTAGCTTAACAGTTGGTTATGATAGCTTAATTGTAAGAAGGTCTTGCTTGTTCACTCTTTTCTTTCTTTTTGTGTTATGCTTAGATTAGCTAAAAGGGTGTTTGGTTGACTGCTTATTGTGGTCTTTAGTTTAAAAGGAGTGTTTGTTGAAGTTTTTTGCAAAACTGTTGGGAATAAGTAGTCCTAACGCTTATTAGGTTGGTTAAGTTCAAAGAGTTTTCACAAAAAATGTTGATTTGGATTATGTCTTTAAGATTTGAAAAGCAAAATTGAAAAAAAAAATGTTTTGCAAAAAAATGGCATGGCTGGGACTCGAACCCACGCCACCCAGCTCACACACAACATACTTAACAGGCGCCCTTGGGACTTGTCTCATTAAAATGTTGCACTATTAAATACATAAGGGGTGTTTGACAGTTTTCCTTTTAAGCTCTCTTTAGCTTATTTTCTGCTTATTTTCCACAACAAAGTAGTGATTTCTTATTTTTCCTAGGATCAGCTATATCTCAAGTAGTTTCTGTGAATTTTTCAGATTTTTCAAAATTAGTTTAATATTTTTAATCATTTAATTAGTGTTAATTAGTTTTTAATTCATATAAATTATTTTAAAAGTCGAAAAAATACCCGGTTTTTTTCTAAAATTATTTTTAGTCAATTAGGACGTAGGAAAATTGATTTCGCACCCGTAGCCCTTAATTTGCAAAATTTTTACGTTTATGGCTCGGGTTGTTTCCCGGTTTTTACGTTTTTACGTTTTAGTACCATAGGACTTAGTGTAGCTTCGTTTTATCATTCCTTAGGCTTAGTGTTAGTTTATTTTTAGTTTGTTAGGGTTCCCTTTCCTTAATTACCTTCCCGTTAATTAATTTGTAGAATACGTAACTCAAATCAAACAAATCATCAAAACCCAATTCAAGTTCAAATCACGAAACTCAATGAATCCTTCCATTCACACCTCGTTGGGACACGACCCGGGGAAATCACTTTCCCGGTATCACTTTTATCACACCCGTGAGGTTTGGCACGTTGACCTTTTTCCTAAAGGGTTAATTTGTCGAATTTTACGGTTAATTTGATATATTGATATTGTGTTTGTTTTTCACCACTCACTTCACAACGAATCACATTGCTAGCTCATCAGCTTCGAAATGTAGAATTTCATCACCATAAAGGTCAGCAACAGTTGCAATGTTTGTGAGATCATCTCTTGGTGGAATAGCATTAGGATCTCCGGGTGTAACGACAATAGGCATCTGAAATGGACCTTCCAATATAACTTTCTTTAAGAACTTTCCATGTGGCTTCTTTAGATCACAAAACCTAAAGAACCTAATCACCCATTGATCATAGTTTCCGGGAGTGAGCTAGGAAAAGGGCACTACTCCAAAAGGATGGAATCTTAGGTTCACGACCTCGTGTGATGCCTTCTAGTGTATTGCAGAACAGACCTAAGTATAGTCAACAAACAATTAGAAATAGACCCGTTGAACTAAGAAACAAACTTCGGAAACCTAATAGGTGGATCAATATAGGACAAAGACTCTTTCCAAAAGAAGTTTCAGCATTTCCTAGATCTAATCTTAGGTGGATACCCACGGGTAGAATTTTTAAAACTATTGGTCTTGGGTGGATTCCTACAGGCAAGATATTAAACATTTGCAACAAAACAGTGTATTCAGGTGTCAAGAAGATAATTGACACTGCAACTTTATGCTTCTAACATCTGGAACCCAGTTACTCTTGGGGATCCATGTGCATCTCTATCTCTCGTCCTACTTTCTATACAGTACAACAACAATGGCTTCTAAGTACAAAGCGACTTAGGACCCGTTTCTCACCGTCTAAAACATAATGATCCATCAGCTGCATCGCCATTGTACTCAATCGTCAAGAATTGGAAATTTTGTTTGCTCCACTGTTTGGAGATTCCTTAGAAAGCCGTGCTTGGATGTATCTAATGTTTCCAGCACAACCCGATCATATTCTAATTATAGATACACCCCTGAATCTACAACAACAACCGCTTTGGAGATGCACCTTCAATCGAATCTCGATAACGATAGATCAAATTGTTTCCAACAACAATGACACAACTGATGATCAACATAATGAACAAGTTGATAAGATTTATCGACAATTGATTCTCACAAGATATTTATGGTACTTCATAACTCTTTGATTAATTGAGCGTGCGGTTACGCTCTCTCCGATTTCATCATCAACATACGTGGTTTATGTTTCGATTCATCAAAAACATCGGGGGGAAGAGAGAGTATATGTCATGTGCTTTCTTTGCCTTCTTTGTGAAAACTCTTTTCCTTCACGAGTTTCTACAATCAGGGGGAAGAAATGATACGATATGTGGTTCAAACATCTCACTTTGGTGTTATCGTTTCAACTTTCATTGGGTTATTTTGTGTGAAGTTACCTACATATGATGCTTTAACTGTATTATGATGCCTCGCACACGATCATTTTATCGAGTATTCGCATATATACAGTCGATTATTATTCTGATATACCGCAACAATCAGGGGGAAGTAGTATTATTTCATCTCTCAAGGTTTGTTTGGTGTGAAGCGTCTGCATACGTGAGAAGATCTTGTTGATTTCTTGCATGTTACCCCCAAACGAATTTTCCGCATTATGCACAACTGTGATTACATGACAATTCAGATTTGCTTGGTGTGGTTTACTGTTCATCTACAAATTTTGATGTGCACTTAAAACTCTAAAAAGCTAGAAGACATGTTAACTACATCAAATTGTTGAATCTGATGAAGATGGTTGTCAGTTTGGGGGGAAGCTAATTCAGAAACTTCACCAAAAGGAAGTGTATGGAGAAGCTGCTAAAGACATGCAAAGGCTTGGATTGGCAATATTGTTGAGAATTGCGGTTAATCTCTTACGGTTTCTCGGGATGAATCAGTTTAAAAGTCTTGATGTCGTGGAATTTGTTGAGAAACTTTATTGGGTCTATGTTATCAAGCTGAAATGAATTTGAAAAACAAAATAGGACGCTAAAGGCAGCGTGATTCGCAACAAATCTTGATTTTCCACGGAAGGACCACGTGGTACGCTTGATTGCCTCAATCCTAATTAAAGGAGCAAAGCTTCTTAAGCTGCTTGCAACACAAAATCTTTGTTCAAAATCAAATGTTCTTGAAATCCGTTTCTTCCCAAAGGAATTTCAAACATCTCAAAAAGCATATTTTAATCAACATGTTTTCAAAAACATCATACATATGCTATTTTTGAGGGGAGAAATGTGATTAAAATTGTTGATCAGGAAGTTATGGAATCTCATCATGTGCTTGACTTCGGATATCACCAATGAATTGGCGATCTTTGAATGTCGAATGTCGAAAAGATTTGTCTTCCAAGACTTATCTTAGTAGAATGTACCAACCCGAAACACTCTTGATTGACATGAACTTTGACTGGTCTAACCTCCTTTTCAAGGAGAGTTTACATCTTCAAGGTAGTTATTAGAGCTAGTTGTCACCTAAAAGTTGATAATGAAACTCTTTAACTATACAAGCGTAAGTGTCTCTCGGGGAATTGTCTATCAAGAGTCGATCAATTCAAAAGTGCGAGCTCTACCCTCTCTAAGATTTAGGTCAAAACTCATAAGCACATGTGGAGGTATTTCGAAAAACCAAAACTCTCAAGGTGTTAGCAAAACATGTTTTTCATCATAAACATCTTGAGAGATTTTCAAGAAAAGGTTTTGTGGCAACATAGGATAGTCATAGAGTTAAAAGGTGACTAAGTTTAGGAATAAACGTCCTTTGATCCACCAGAGCCGGAGGGGTCTACCCAAGGACACTACAAATAGTTAGTATTTAGAAGTCCTTAGGTATGATTGAAAAAGGAGAAAATCAGAATCGGAGAAAGAAGGAGTTGAAGAATTAAAAAGAAAAGTTAAAGAAAATGGTGAAAAGAAATAGCCCTTCAAATTATTCAACTTAGAGGCGGAACAAGGGTTCAATTCATATGCTATTGGTTGTCACAAGATGACACCGGTATTGAAGATAAAGTCGTCATGGACCCGATGGCGCAATGCACTAAACCTTCTAAGCCACCTCAAGTTCTCTCAAAAGAGCTTGTTTCATTCTCACAGGGAACCCTACGTAATCTATCGACTCTCTCTTAGAGATTGTTGGTATTGAAGAAGGAGACCCTCTCCCTAGTCTCCGCTTAGGAAAATCAAAGCGCACTAATCGAGTCTAGAGCCATGAGATTCATCAAAAGATCTCTTAGGAACACCTAATATCTCATCACTTGATTGTTCAAACAATAAGGACACAAGTGACATATTCCAGAGTCCTACGCAGATCTTAGCAATCTGCCGAGAACATTTATGAGGGGATTCACAATTGTGATCCTCAGTGATTGAATGGAAATTCTGCCGGGGTCAACATCAAACGACCACGAGGTCACGGTAATCCCTTGTGGGTTACGCTTAGTGTTCGTGGTGGTCTCAAGCGGTCTGATGGGTGGAGTGATACCTCGGTATACTCGGTGCTCACAACGACAGTGAAGATATTGAGTACGTGGAAGTTTGAGCAAGTATCGATCGAGATTCGTCAAAGATCGTGCCAACGTGACTGGGATGTACTTGTACAAAATATCCAAACTCTTACGTCGGTAACTTTATTGCTAATTTTATTGCAGTGCGTGTCACGATCATAACCACCATCATTACTATCAACGACTCATTTCCACGCTCATACATACATCAGAAAAACATTCTCATCAAAGATCTAAGCAAAGAAAAGTTCAGCAAAATTTCATTTCAAAGTCAGAAAATCAGAAAAGTCACAAGTCAAAGATTAGAGATAAAGAATGTAAACTTCACATGTATGGATCACAAACTTCACAGGAAGTATAAGCATGTTGGAAAAAGGCGTAAAAGCACCGAAACAAAGATGTTGATCAAAGGCGATTTCTGATCACAACAACAAGAACAAAGAACAAAGATGCAAAGAATCAAAGACATCACAAGTTATGAACTCCAAAGAAGTTCAAGACGTCGAACGACCTAAGCAAGACAACAAATGATGACCAACCCTTAGGGGGAGATTGTTAGGAACATGTTTTATTATCAAGTGTAGGTCATTTCATTTGTAATAGGTCGTTAATAATTATGCTTTATAAATGTTTGTAATCAGAGTCACAACTCATGTAGTAAGCCCATGAGCTGTGATAGAAGGTTCTTCTAGAACCAAGGGGAAACACCCCTACTTATGTAAACACTATAAATACCTCCTCCCTTGAAGGGAGAGGGTGTTGGTTCTAATTGCAATTATCATTTTCATAATCACTTCATTAGTTCCTTCCACTTTCTCTCTCTAACACTCTCTCTCTCTAGAAATACATATTGATGTGATAGAATGGTGACCTATCATCTATCAAGTGATCCAGCCTCATGAATGGATTGTTGGCTACTTAAAGCTTCACACATCTTTGCAAACCAAGTCGGTTCCTTCATAGTATTCCTTGATGGATGTTGATTGTAAACGTTTGTGTAAGGTTGTACTTGAAGACTAGGTGGTGGTTGAACCATTTGAGGTGGAGTTGCTCCTTGTTGTGGATAATGTTGTTGATAAATTTATTATTGTTGATTGAATTGTTGATGTTGTGGACTAAGTTGTTGTTGTTGTTGTTGATTATACGTGTAAGGAAAGTAATTAGAGTATGGAGGTTGATACATGTTGAAAACTTGTGTTGTAAAATGGATCTTTGTAGTCGAATGAAACGTTGTTGATGAAGTATCCTTAGGCGTAGAAACCACGTTAAGGCAAAGTAATGCTTATGCGTAAAAACACCAAACTTACGCGTAAAAGTGATATTTACGCGTAGGATTAGCTTACGCGTAAGAATTGAGAAACACTAAGATTAGGCGTAAACTGAAAGTTAGGCGTAGAAAACTTATGCGTAGGATTAGCTTATGCGTAAGACAAGGCTTAGGCGTAAGAAAAATCTTAGGCGTTAAGAGTTCTACGCATAAGTTTGAGCTTATGCGTAAAATTAGGGTTTTGCCGAAAAATCCTTTACACTATCACAGTGTAAACGATATCCAAAGTCGAAGTGTTTTCGGGCTTATCCAAGCAAGAAAACACGAGTAAACTCTAGCCCGAAGATCAAACCACGGATGACTTACGCGTAAGATTAGGGTTTTAATTTCTGCTCAAAGATGTTTCTAAACCAGATTTTTGTGATGAAACAGCTTCAATATCACCAAAATAACACAAAAGTGTGAAACTTGATGATCCAAAACTTGTAAACACATTACGCGTAGAAGTAACCACTCGTTTAAAACCAAGCTTAAAAACAATGATCTACATGTAAAGTTTGAAACTTTTTGCTAAAAACAAAAATTTTAACACCTAAAAACCTTGAAGCACAAGAATCTTGGATTTGAAAGTGTAAAAAATGAGTTTTTAAGCGTGAAAAGTTTGTAACCCGTGTTACGCGTAAAACCAAATAAGTTCAAAAACAAAATCTTTTCACCCAACTATTTGGCGATTGATACCACTGTTAGATCACCATGTTTGTAACACAAGCCTCAATATGTAAGAAAGAAAGATAAGATGATCGGTTGAACAATACAAAACACTATGAGTAAGATATGAGAAGAATTATGCGTATGAAATGAAATGAATTGAACAACCAACCCTCAAGTGAGGGTTTACAAGAGTATTTATAGGAGGGAACTAGGGCAACACACCAAGTTCCCATCCTTTCCTTATTAGGCTTATGGGCCTTCTACATAAGCCTAAGGTTAATAACAAACATAAAGGTCAAAATTAAGCTAACTATTACATATTAATTACTAACACTTTAATTCTAGTTTAGGAGTGATTCCAACACGCTTTTGGACGGAGTTGTTCAAGATCATGGGAACAGATTTGAACTTCTCTACGAGTTTCCATCCCCAAACGGACGGGCAAACGGAGAGGGTGAACGCATTATTGGAGCTCTATCTTCGGCACTATGTGAGTGCCAACCAACATGATTGGGCTAAACTCCTTGATGTTGCTCAATTCTCGTACAACATGCAAAGGAGTGAAGCGACGGGTAAGAGTCCTTTTGAGTTGGTTACGGGACGCCAACCATTGACTCCGAATGCATTAGCCGCATCATATGAGGGGAGTAGCCCGGCCGCTTACAAGACAATGAAGGAATGGCACGAGCAATCGGACTTGGCCCGGGCTTCGTTGGACAAAGCGGCTAAAAAGATGAAGAAGTGGAGACACGTCGAGTTCGAGGTCGGAGATCAAGTGATGGTAAAGCTCTTGCCTCAACAATTCAAATCACTAAGGAAGGTGCACAAAGGCTTGATACGGAGGTATGAAGGCCCTTTCCCGGTGATTCGACGTGTTGGAAAAGTTTCTTATCGACTTCAACTACCGAAGATTCATCCGGTCTTCCCGCGTTAGCCTTCTCAAGCCTTATCATAGGGACGAGGAAGACTTCGGAACGAGGGTTGTCCAAGCGGGCACCAACGGCGGTTGTTACCATTATGATCGAGAGGTTGAGGAGATCTTGTCGGATCGTACGATACGAAGACGAGGAGTGCCGAGCTATAAGGAGTATTTGATCAAGTGGCGTAATTTGCCCGATAGTGAAGCAAGTTGGGAAGCCGAAGACTTGTTGTGGCAATTTGCGGACAAGATCAAGAAGCATCATGAGGATGACACGACGAGGACGTCGCGAGCTTAGGTGGGGGAGGATGTCACGACCCGCCTATCTTTTACAAGCATGTTCATGATTCCGGATTATTCTACACTTCTCTTGGAAGATCTTGGATAAGCTTGGAAGAGTTTAGACGACCATGAAAGATGATGGATAATCTTGGAAGCTTTTAGAATAAGATGGAGGCTCTAGAAGCTTACTAGAAGCATATGGAAATCTCATAAGCTAGAAGCTTCCCAAAGAACCTTGTAGAAGCTTGTATAGAGTAGTATAAATAGATGTAGCCTCATTTGTAGATAGAATCCTTTGAAGTTCACTTGTAATCAAAGCTTGGAAAGAGTTCTCTAATAAAACTAAGTGTTTCCATATTCCACTTGTATCCTTTCTTAGAAACTATCTTTCGTTGCATACATCGTTGAGTATTCGAGCAAGGCTGAGCTTAGTCGAGACTAAGTGCCACATGGGAGACCTTGTAGAGACAAGTCCGTGACAATATGGTGACCTTTTAAACTTTTAGGCTTTGACCCTTTTATATAGGATTCTAAAAGAGAATATTAATGTTTTAGTAATTTATAAAAGATTCAACATTTGATAAAAACATCAAAATTGTGATAGAACAATTTTTTGAATTTGCAATTGTTCATCAAAGAAAATTTGACAATAGAGTTGTTCATCAAAGAATATTTAACAAGTTGTTCATCAAAGATTGTTGAGAAAACCAAATTGTTCATCAAATAACTGTTCATAGAAAAAACAAAAATAATTGTTATGTTCATCAAAATATACGAGAATGTGTGTCATGTTCATCAATTTATTTATGTTCATCAATACATGTTTATTAAAAAAATGTTCATCAATATATTGCGAGAGTGTTCATCAATACAAAATATTTATTAGTAGGAAATGTTTATTTGTACAAGCAGTACAAAATAACATTCCATTCAAAATAAATAAGAAAGGACACATGTTAACAACCATTGACTTTTTAAACTTTTTAGGACACAAAATAAATGAGAACCAACTTTATATCTGATTCTACTTCTTCTAGCTAATACATATAATAAATAATATCGGTTGTACATGGTAAATTTGGTGTATTGTTTTCTTTTTAACGTGGTTGATTCTACTTATAAAAAAGTTGTGTATAAATTGGAACTTGATGCATAAGTGTATCAATTTACTACTATAAAACAAATAGAACATTCAGGACATTGTGAATCATACATACAATTTTCGTTAAAAAGATGAATATAAACTTTGGGACCCGATTCAAGAAACAAGTATTGATGGAAGTCAAATAGGAGCAGCTTGGCGACCCTTTAAAAGAATGTAAGCCTTTGAAGGTGATTAACAACAATCAATAATGAAGTGGTTGTTCTCAGGCCATAAAGCAATCCGACATCTGCTGAAACTTCAGCAATATCATGTTAATCATAATCAACATTCTCTTCCTCGATTGTATTATGCTCCGAACCCACTTCGGTTGTCAATATCCATGGAGATACCATATTTATTTTCGTGTAAAAATTATAGTCCCTCAAGTATTCTAAATGCTACTGAATCCACAAAGAGGTTGAAACTTATACTACAGTATTTTTTATGTGTGCATGAACTTGATTCAAACATGTATCTTATGCTTGCATTTTGTTTTATCACGATTCTCTGCAGGTCAATGAACTATAACAAGCATGAAAGCAGCAATAAGAAGGTAGATCTTGAAATAATGACAAGATCGATTGTCAAACCAGCATCTCCAACTCCACGTCATCTAAAAACCTTCAAGTTATCGATTTTAGACCAAATGATGGTTGATGTATACACCCCTTTGATCTTATTTATTCCTAATTCTGATAAGGCTAGTTTTAATGATGTGATTACTAAAAGATCAAACCATCTCAAGGAGACTTTATCTCATATTCTAACTCAGTTCTATCCAATTGCTGGAGAAGTTAAGGATAGCTTGCAGATTGAGTGCAACGACAAAGGAGTGTATTACATTGAGGCTCGGGTTAACCATACTCTACAAGATTTTCTAAGCTATCCAGATGATGAAAAGGTGAGAGCGCTGAATCCTGAAAGCCCTAGGCCGGAAGAATCTTCAATAGGAAATTTTGTGATTGGTATACAGGTAATTTTTATCGTATCATTATGTTAAATATGTATTCAGTCATGCATGAATAAGCAGATTAACTGGAGACTTATAAAAAATCAGGTGAACATCTTTAATTGTGGTGGGATAGGTCTTAGCACAAGCTTGTCACACAAGATCTTTGACGGACACACATATTTCACGTTTATGAAGGCATGGGCTGCTGCTTCCAGAGGTTCACCGGAAATACTTTCACCAAGTTTTATGGCTTATGAGGTCTTTCCCAACAATCCTTGCTTAGAGTTTTCGATGCCTGCTTCCAAGTTACTGACCACCAAATTGCTTAGTACGAAACGATTCTTGTTTGATTCCACTGCTTTGGCTCGCCTCAAGTCCCAACCAGTTGCCTGCAGCAGCTCATACACGTCACTGACTTCACGTGGTGCAACTCGCATTGAGGCAACCTCAGCTATAATTTGGAAGGTGGCTGCCAAAGCAGCATCAAACATCCGACCATTCGGTCCACAGTCACCTCATGTTTTCGTATCATCTGTGAATCTTCGGAAAAGGGCTTCACCTCCTCTTCCCAGTGAGTCCATTGGAAACATTGTTGATCCAGCTTTTGCTATTTGTTTTCCTGAAAGCCAACCAGACTTGGCAACCCTGATGGCTCAAATTAGAGAATCAATAGCAAAAAAAGATGCCAATCACATAGAGTCCATGAAAGGGGAAAAGGGGCACGAGAAAATCAACGAGTTAATGAGAGAGTTAAACTATCTGACAGATGTCCTTGATTTACAAGACTGCATAATTTCAAGCAGCCTGTTGAATAGTGGGATGTATGAGATGGATTTCGGGTGGGGAAAGCCAATATGGTTCTATAATATGCATGCAGGATACAACAGTTATGTATACCTTAACGATACACCCAAAGGTGGTGGTATTGAAGCCACGGTCACCTTAAGTCCAGAAGAAATGGAGATATTTGAGCGTGATTCTGAGCTCCTGTCCTATGCTATTGTCGACCCGAGTCCTCTTCAATTTCATAACCAAAAAGTTTCTCTTAATGGATATTAATTGACTCTGTCTTTTCTTTCTTTTTTTAAACATTGCAACCTCCTTGTATTATACGTAGTACGTAATAAATAAAGGGTGGAGGTTGAGGAGAGGTAATATACTTTTCAAATGTTCCACCTTCCATCATAACATAGATAGTTATGATGATGATATATAAATGCATGTACCGTTTATGTTCTTCATCTTCAACTTCATATCCTCTAATACAGATTCCACTAACCAATATATTAACTGTGGTACCACTAAAGGGCTAGTCATGATTCTTAAATTAACATCAATCTTTTTTGTTTTTGTAAAAAAAATTTCATAAATTTTCAATGAAATCATGTGTTCATGAAAACACCATAAGATTTTCGATGAAACGTCTAAATGAAGCAAATTTTGTGATTTTAAAGTTCCAAAGTGTTCATTATAATATTAAGGAAGCCGATCAAATAAAAAGGTATGCTATTATAAAAAGTTTAAAAAAATAATCTCCATCATCTATTTTGATCCAAATCTCAATTGTCACGTAATTACTTTTTTCCCTCTATCTTCATTTTACTTCTTTCAATCATGTTTTAATACTTTAATTCAATATTTAATCACTTCAATTCATGATTCTTTAGATCAATTCAATAAATTATTTTTTTCAGTTCGGGATCTAATATCTTCAATTTGAGGTATGTTTCTTTATTTTTTTTCTCAAGTTTTTATTACAGATTAAGATAAATAAAACTAAAACTCATGACTGATTTTTATCTTTTATGGTTTCTCAATTTTTTACTTAAAGATCATTAAACGAATGAAGTGTTTATGAAAATGCCTACAAGGTGTTCGATAGAATGTTTAAATGGGGTTTTTCTTTAATTTAGGACTTTTATAGTGTATCATCAAAAGTAACTACTTATTCACCCTTCTTTTTATGAAAAAAATAATTTTGAATATATAATCTCACGGATAAATAATTTTTGATTTTTTGTCTTTTTTGATATCACAATGTTCAACACTTTACTTTGATCAGCAACATCATAATGTTCACTAGTTATATCATATTGCACATCAATTTTCTTTTTAAAACCTTTTTTCTAATTTTGTTATCATAATATTTATCAGTTAGATCACGTAGTTTTTCAAAAAAAAATTGAAAACTTTTCTTCTTTTGTTATTAAAATCTTATCAGTTTTCTTTGATGAACAATATCACAATGTTCATCATTTATATCACGTTGTTCATCAGTTTTCTTTTTAAAAAACTTTTTTTTTTGTTATCACAATTTTATCAGTTTTATTTGATAAACAACATCACAATGTTCAGTTAGATAACGTTGTTCATCAGTTTTTTTTCTAAAGAACTTTTTCTTTTTTGTTATCACAATTTTCATAACTTTTCTAAAAAAAGGTCATGTTATTCATAAGTTTTCTAAAAAAAGATCATGTTGTTCTGTAGTTTTTTTTAAGATTACGTAGTTTATCAGTTTTCTAAAAAAAAAATCACGTTGTTCATCAGTTTTCTAAAAACAAAACGATCACGTTCTTAATCAATTTTTTTTTATAAACTTTTTCCTTTTTTGTTATCACAATGTTCACCAGTTTTCTGGAAAAAAAAAAAACCACTTTGTTCATATGTTGTTTAAAAAAAAGATCACAATGTTTATCAATTAAGTGTAAAAAATAAATAAATAAATAATAAGCTAGAAAAATTTTATAAATGACACATATCATCATATGATGACTTTTTATACTTTTTAATCTTTGACCCATTTAATAGGATCCTAACTCATAATATTAATTTGTTAGTAATTCATAAAAACTTCAACATTTGATGAAAATAATTAAAATTATGATGAACAAATTTTTTAATTTGCAATTGTTAATCAAAGAAAATTCAAAAACAAAATTGTTCATCAAAGAATGTGGAAGAAACAAAAATTTTCCGTTAAAAATATTTAACAAGTTGTTCATCAAAGAATGTTGAAAAAACCAAATTGTTTATCAAGTAATTGTTCATAAAAAAAACAAAAATATTTATTATGGTCATCAAAAATTACTATGTGTTTTATGTTCATCAATACAAAATGTTCAATTTTTTTATTTTTTATTTTTTTAATGATCATTAGTACTTATAAAAAAAAGTGTTCATCAATACAAAATATTTATCAGTAGAAAATATTTATATGTACAATCAATACAAAATGTTCATCAATACTCCTACCAAAATAAATAAATAAAGACACAGTTAAAACTGATCGACTTTTTAAACTTTTTTGATGAGAACCAACTTTATATTTGGTCCTACTCCTTCCAACTGATACATATGATATAATAAATAATGTGGGCTGCACATGGTAAATTTGGTGTATTATTTTCTATTTAACGTGGTTGATTCTATTTATAAAAAAGTGTATAAATTGGAACTTGATACATAAGAGTACCAATTTACTACTATAAAACAAATAGAACATTCAGTACATTGTGAATAATTAATACACACAATTTTCGTTAAAGAGATGAATATGAACTTTGGGACCCGATTAAAGAAAGAAGTATTGATGGAAGTCAAATAGGAGCAGCTTAGCGACCCTTTAAAAGAATATTAGGCTTTGAAGGTGATTAACAACAATCAATAATGAAGTGGTTGTTCTTAGGCCATAAAGCAACCCGACATCTGCTGAAACATCAGAAATATCATGTTAATCATGATCAACATTCTCTTCTTCAGTTGTATTATGCTCCAAACCCACTTCGGTTGTCAATTTCCCTGGAGCTACCATATTTATTTTCGTGTAAAAATTATAGTACTTCAAGTATTCAAAATGCAACTGAATCCACAAAGAGGTTGAAACTTATCTTTTTCGTATGTGTGCATGAACTTGATTCTGACATGTATCTTATGCCTGCATTTTGTTTTATTACGATTCTTTGCAGATCGGTGAACTATAACAAGCATGAAAGCAGCAATAAGAAGGTGGATCTTGAAATAATGACAAGATCGATTATCAAACCAGCATCTCCAACTCCACGTCATCTAAAAACCTTCAAGTTATCGGTTCTAGACCAAATGATGGTTGATGTATACACCCCTTTGATCTTATTTATTCCTAATTCCGATAAGGCTAGTGTTAATGACGTGATTACTAAAAGATCAAAACATCTCAAGGAGACTTTATCTCATATTCTAACTCAGTTCTATCCAATTGCTGGAGAAGTTAAGGATAGCTTGCAGATTGAGTGCAACGACAAAGGAGTGTATTACATTGAGGCTCGGGTTAACCAGACACTAGAAGATTTTCTAAGTTATCCAGATGATGAAAAGGTGAGAGCGCTGAATCCTGAAAGCCCTAGGACGGTAGAATCTTCAATAGGAAATTTTGTGATTGGTATACAGGTACTTTTAATCGTATTATTATGTTAAGTATGTATTTAGTCGTGAATAATCAGATTAATTGGAGACGTACAAAAAACCAGGTGAACATCTTTAATTGTGGTGGAATTGGTCTTAGCACAAGCTTGTCACACAGAATCTTTGACGGACACACATATTTCACATTTATGAAGGCATGGGCGGCTGCTGCCAGAGGTTCACCGGAAATACTTTCACCAAGTTTTATGGCTTATGAGGTCTTTCCAAACAATCCTTGCTTAGAGTTTTCGATACCTGCTTCCAAGTTAATGACCACCAAACTGCTTAGTACGAAACGATTCTTGTTTAATTCTACTGCTTTGGCTCGCCTCAAGTCCCAAATAGTTTCCTGCAGCAGCTCATCCACGTCATTGACTTCATGTGGCCCAACTCGCAATGAGGCAACCTCAGCCATAATTTGGAAGGCGGCTGCCAGAGCAGCATCGAACATCCAACCATTCAGTCCACAGTTACCTCATGCTTTCGTGTCATATGTGAATCTCCGGAAAAGGGCTTCACCTCCTCTTCCCAGTGAGTCCATTGGAAACATTGTTGATCCAGCTGTTGCCATTTGTTTTCCTGAAAGCCAGCCAGACTTGGCAACCCTGATGACTCAAATTAGAGAATCAATAGCCAAAAAAGATTCGAATTACATAGAGTCCATGAAAGGGGAAAAGGGGCACGAGAAAATCAACGAGTTACTGAGAGGGTTAAACCATCTGATGGATGGCGTTGATGAACGAGCCTGCATAGTTTCAAGCAGCCTGTTGAATAGTGGGATGTATGAGATGGATTTCGGGTGGGGAAAGCCAATATGGTTCTATAATATGCACGCAGGAGTCAACAGGATTGTATTTCTTAACGATACACCCAAAGGTGGTGGTGTTGAAGCCACGGTCACCTTAAGTCCAGATGAAATGGAGATATTTGAGCATGATTCCGAGCTTCTATCCTATGCTATTGTCGACCCGAGTCCTCTTCAATGTCTTAACCAAGAAATTTCTCGTAATGGTTTGTAATTGACTGTCTTTTCTTATTTTTTTTTAAAGGACTAATAACCTTTTAAAGCATTATACTTGTCAAAAATGGCATAGCTGCGTAGCGAACTAAAAAAATAACTCTTTTAGACATTAAAGTTGACATTTTTGTCTTTCTTTTAGTATTATGACCATTTTACCCTTCGAAAAAAATTTCAAAAAAAAATCCAAAAAAAATTTCAGAAATTTCAAAAAAAAAGTATTTCGAAAAAAATTTCAAAAAAAATATTTTGGAAAAAAAATTCGAAAAAAATTTAAAAAGGGTAAAATGGTCATAATATGGTCATAATACTTAAAGAAAGAAAAAAATGTCAACTTTAATGTCTAAAAGAGTTATTTTTTTAGTTCGCTACGCAGAACTGTCATTCTTGACAAGTATAGTGCTTTAAAAGGTTATTAACCCTTTTTTAAAAACATTGCAACCTTCTTGTAATATAATAAATAAAGGGTGAAGGTTGAGGAGAGGTAGTATACTTTTCAAATGTTCCATCTTCCATCATAACATAGATTGATAGATGCATCATGCATATGTACAGTTTATGTTCTTCATCTTCAACTTCATTATCCTCGAACACAGATTCCCCCAACCAGTACATTAACTGTAGTACCACTAAAGGGCTGGTCATGATTCTTAAATTAACATCATTCTTTTTTGTTTCTCTAAAAATTTTCTCATAAATTTTCAATGAAATCATGTATTCATAAAAACACGTAAGGTGTTCGACAAAATGTCTAAATGAAGCAAATTTGGGTTTTTAAAGTTCGAAGGTGTTCATGGCAAATCATATAAAAAGGTACTCTACTTTAGGCCGATTTAAATTTAAGGTGCTCAATTTTTTTATTTTTTTATTTATTTATTTTTTTTTTTTTTCAATTTAAGGTTTCGAACTTAATTTTACGTGCAATGTTAGGTTTTTTGACTTTTCAAAATATGTTATTAGTCATAATTTTAGCTGAAATTACTTTTAAAGGCTCAATAATAATGATAAATCACATTAATGAATCATTTTAGCGAAAGCAATGACGAGAAACCTCTTTCAAAAAGTAGAAAAAATCTCAAAAAACCTTACATTGCATATAAAAATAGCTTCGGTACCTTAAATTAAAGAAAAAAAAAAGTTGAATACCTAAAATTCAAATTGACCTAAAGTAGAGTACATTTTTATGCGATTTGGCCTAATATTAAGGAAGCTGATCAAATAAAAAGTATACAATTATAAAAAGTCTAAAAAGTAATCTCCACCATTCATTTTGATCCAGATCTCAATTGTCACGTAATTACTTTTTTTTTTTTTTTCACTTGTTAATACAAGTAATGTCAAAAAGGTCATTTGCATTATTCGATCTCTATACGTTTTGGTAATCAAAAAATGTAAAAAAAGTTACGTAAAAATACACTTAATAAGTTTTGTTAATACAAATAAGCCGTAAAAACGTTTATTTATATTTTACGATCTTCTAATGTTTTGTCGATAACAAACTTAAAATCATTTTAATGAAACAAATAAAATACGTAAATGGTTTGAGCTAATAGTTTTCTAAACACACTTACATTTTCACATAAAACACTAAAACAATTATAAGTGATTTTATGATTATATATGTACAACAACTAGTATTTACATATTTGGATAAAATATACACATAACTAGTGTGTAGTATATTGGGAAATATAAATGTGTAGAAACCCAAGTATCTTAACCCATTGACCAAATACATTGAATATAATTGGGTACAACCCATATCCATGGAACTTGACCCATAACCCATTACAAGACATCATGCTTATGTCATATATGGATAATATCCATAACCCATGGTATTGACTCATACCCATTTGACTAGGTGCATTGCACTCTTAAGATACATTGTATCTAGTAAAAGGCCCATGGATCAACCCATAACCCATGACCCATGGCCCATAACCAAAATACCCATGGGTAAAGAGGAGCGTCCCACGAATCCCTAGCTTTATGCTAGCCGGATCCCTTGTGGGAGGGATCCGTGGGATCCGGGGAACAGTAGACATTTTCCTCTATAAATAGTGAGCCATTTCTTCATTATTTCACACCCCTTTCTAACATACTTTCTTCCTGAGTTAAAAACTCCCTAACCCCAGATCCAAGTGATCTATGTTTGTAGTTTTGTTTTTGTGTGATTCTCTAGGTTCCTCTTAAAGGCGAGATCACCACCTTTGAAGTCAAGCAAGCTCAAGTCCATGAGTTGCCATGCTTCCTCATCATCAAGACTACTGAAGTCCTCTTGTTGATGATTCTTTTCTTTCTTCTAAGAAGTGTAGTGTTGAAGACATTAGTGAAAGATATCTCAAGTATCAAGACGAAGACATTAGTGAAAGGTGTCGATCGTCCGGATTGTAGGCATTAGTGAAGGGTGCCTAGAAGTCAAGACACAAGACATTAGTGAAGGGTGTCTTGAAGATCTAGTTAAGGGCCTTAGTAAAAGGTGCCTTAGATGTACATTCGATATGGTGTGTTTCGATGTACAAGATAGATTAGTACTAGATCCAAGGAAATTGATATCCTTGATGATTTTGTAATAAGGAGTTGGTCTCTTTGGGATTAGTCGTTGGTGTAGTGTTGGGTAGTAGTTCCTCCATTGTAATGGAACCAGGTACTTAGCCTAGTACCTAATAAAGGGTAGGCGACGTTGTGGTAGGTGTGGTTCACCTTGGTGTGAAAGAACTAGGTACTTAGCCTAGTACCTGATAAAGGGTAGGCGACGTTGTGTAGGTGTGGTTCACCTTGGTGTGAAAGAACCCGGTGGTTAGCCTAGTACCGGAAAAAGAGTAGGCAACGTTGTGAAGGTTTCTCCACCATAAGGAGTCGGTGTTGTGTAGTGATTACGAACTCTCGAGTAGGTGACTCGAGGAGTGGAGTAGGGCAAGGAAGGTGTCCTTGTAGCCGAACCACTATAAATACTCGCGTTGTGGTTTTGTGCTTCTTGCTCTTATCTTTTCATTACAAGTTTATACATCTATATGTTTGTCTATCAACATCCAACACACATCCAAATAGATTGACATAAGTCGATCTAAATAGTTTAAAACGAGTTTTAATTGGCAAAACTATTCAACCCCCCCTTCTAGTTTTTCACAAGTTTTAATCGAGAAAACTCGTTTCGACTACAACATCACTTAAAGTATATTGTACTTTAAAAACTTGATACGATCCATGGTTAATTGAAAACTACAAAGAAGGTTTTTCATAAAAACAAACACCATGTCTTTTAAAACTTTTTGTTTGGATGTTGATTAGATGACAACATTTTTTTATTTATTTTTCATTTAATTGCACTAATCCTCTTTGTCATATTGATTAGTCAAAGCTCATATCTACCAAGCCATTGGAATCGCCAAGAATACCTTCCTAAGAAGGTATCTTAAGCATAAAAGCCGGAATTGTCTTCTTCTGACATTTGTTGTGTCATTTGTAAAGACATTCCTAAGTGCATTCGAGGTATCACTTTCCACTTATCTCTAAATGACATTAGCTTGATAAATAAGTATGCTTACCTAGGTATTTATTTGATTATTTTTTTTTGCATATACATTACATGAAAAATAGCTTCATTAGAAGCTTTTTTCTCACATAATGTCACTCTTTCGTAAAAGTCATGGTTTATAAAACTTGTGTCAAGGTTTAAGAGACCGCCCCTTTCAAAAATCATATCTGGTTTTAATAATAAAACAAACCACAAATCTCAAAAATTAGACCTCCTTCCCATATATAAACCCTTCAATTCACCACTTTTCAAATCCCCATTTTTTTACAAATCTTCCAATTTCAAAATTTTCCTCTCATTCAAAACTTCATCTTCCTCTCCATTTCATCTCAACCGAAACCAAGAAGGGTCGTCTTCAACATGAAGGTTTACATCGCCTCGTGCTCATCGCCTTAACACCCATCGCTCTTGTGTTCCCTATGATTCTCGAAGTTCTCATACGAGACATTTACTTTGTTTTGTTAATCTACATTGTTATATACCCAATCCTTTGTATCATTCTTAGCATTGAAATGAAATATTACTAATTGTCTAGTTTATCTAGGTTATTATCATAATGTGTTTATCAT
Source organism: Chrysanthemum makinoi (assembly GCA_910596185.1). Classification (NCBI taxonomy): domain Eukaryota; kingdom Viridiplantae; phylum Streptophyta; class Magnoliopsida; order Asterales; family Asteraceae; genus Chrysanthemum; species Chrysanthemum makinoi. The sequence continues at coordinate 143,284,289 of OU343217.1, read as the reverse complement.
TTCTTTTTATTTTATTTCATTCTCTCGTGATACATTAGAAGTCATGTATGCATGCTAAAAATGTAGGCTAAAACACATATCTTGGTATAAAACTATGAGATCTAAAAACCTACGTTTTTCATCATGAAATGCTTTCAGAATTCAAAGATCTACGGATCCCGAAGATATACTAGGGATCCCTTTGAAAGGGAACCGTGGGAACCGTACTATCGGAGAACGTGTTTTTCATGCAAATTAAAAACCACTTTATTTCTAAAAGTAATATTCCACTAGAATGTAAAACCATAAGTGAGTTAAGTGTCATTGTTGTTAAAACCATTGTTAATAAAAATCTAGTAAAAACGGTAGATAATCATTGGTTGACCACAAACATCACTTTCTATTAACTCATCATTTCTATAGGTTCAACTATGACGCATGAATATGAGTTTGATTTTTCACTCACTAGCGTCTACACTCCTAACATCTCCCTTGAGCCCAACACACCTGGAAATCATGTCCATGGGTTCAATAATCTCAAAACATCGTGTGACTTCCACGAAGGACGATTGTAGACACCTCTCTACAATTCAAGAAGATATCAATACCCCTTCCGAGCCATAGGACTAGAATGTCTTCTTGAAATCAACGAGAAGATATGTCCAAGGTTCATAATGGAATTCTTTCGTCTAGTTGAACTCGTTCAGAATTTAGGGATCATGTTTCTATCTCTTTGGTTTTATATCTAAAACCAAAAGTTTACTTTAACCCTTGGGCATTTTGCTCACATCCTCCGGATTCCAAATCATGGAAAATGTGCCTTCACCAAGATTGGTCTAGTCATTAATTAGCTTCTTCAACTTTCGTGAAGAAAATAGTCCATATTGTTCACACATAGGGAGTCCTCCCCCTAAGATTTGAATCGCATAATATGCAAACCTCGACCATATTACTCCTATCCAAACATTATCTTCACACGGGACATTCGAGAAGAGTACAAACCTCTTGCTCATTCTATTGGTCTGGCGGAAAATGTTTGGAGTCTTAGAGGAAATCGAGAAATCCTTCCCCTTGTTGTTACATAATGTATTGTTTGCTAACACAACAACCATACAATCTACTTTTCGAAGGCTTGAATGTAAATCTTCAAGGCTCCAAGAATAAACTCATCCCTTATGGAATGTTCTTGACGCGCTTCTATCATAACGTCATGCATTTTCATCCTCAATTTCAAAGTCCGTTTATGCATTGTGAACAAGATGATGGAACCGCTAAACACATCACTCATGAAGACTTTCTTCATTCTTGAAGTCCACCACACTATTTTGATGATCCTTCTAGGAACTTAGTAAGTATTTCAAATAGGATCAATCCTTTTGTATTCATGCTTTATCAATGTAATCCAATTTATTCATAAAATAAAACATTTTAAATTTGATATCTTAGTGTTAGAACCTCTTTTGAAATATAATGCATTGTCAAGATCATTGCATACCTTTAGTAAAGGTTCTGCTTAGCAGATGGACGGATCCCAAAGTTTGTGCTAGACGGATCCCTACTCTTAGGAACCGTGGGATCCGCAAACGAAAATGCAATTGCAATCATTGTATTTCAAACATGTCCTTAGAACACTTCACACTAAGCTAGACATAGTGCCTTAAGGCAAATTAAGTCCTTATCAAGTTAAGTAAATCTTTTCGTACTCACACATAACTCATCTAGACCACACTTAAGACACTTGTAGATCTATCGTTTCACTTAAACCCATTACTCTTCCGCTCTCAAAGCTCACTCATCATTTCTCACATGATCCCTCACATCTAGACTTTGAAAATATTCCAATTATGGCAAATTGATCATAATCATCCTTACTTCAAATTGATCAAAATTGATCAAATTCTAGTTTTTTCCATCTTAAGCCTTTAGGATATTCTCCAAAACATTATTCTAAGTCACTAACTGATCTCTAGGATCATTTAGCTCCATTTGACACTCTCAAAATCTTTAGTGTCATCTTTGTTCATTCATTGGTACTCATGAAAGTTCCAATTTCTTCCATAAAAGGCAATCATTAGCTACATCACTCATTACCTTCAAGTATTTAAGCACCTATTCATTTAAAACATTTAGATAAACTAAAACACTCAAGAAGATATAGGCATTAGACCTTACAAACATCATTGCTTCTTTCTTAGCTGCTGAGAGACGGATCCCTAGGATTAGCCTAGGTGGATCCCTCAAAGGAGGGAACCGTGGGATCCGTATGACAGGATCATGACAACTCTAGCTAGAACAGTCATTTCAAGCTCATCTTTCTAACTTAAACACTCCATCTCATCTTAAATGAGTTCCTAGATCAGCACAGTTGACTCTTGTGCATGTTAATCATCACATTCCAATAGATTTTAGTGGCTTAAGTCTTGAATACACTTGCCAAATCCCTTGCTTTATAAACCACACTGTTAGGACTCCTAAAGTCATCATCTTCATCCTTATCTTCTTAGAAATCTTTACAAACCTCTTGAATCATCTCATCATGAGAAAAACTCCAAGTACCTACTTCTCCACCAAAGAACAACCCAAGAAAATTGCTCGTGTTGTACACGAAATCTCTTCAACCGAATCATCTCCGGTCAAGTCCACAAATGCAAGGATTTCTCCTCCACCAACTCAACTAATCAAACAATCCCTAAAAGGATAGTACCCACAAAACTACCTATGCCAAACACCACCATACCTCCTAAACCAAACAATCCCATTTCCACTAAACCATCACCATTGGTTCCTAGAGCTATCTCATTTACAACTCCACTCTCATCACCACACCTCTACAATCTAGAGGATTTTCATCCTAGGCCTCTCATCCTCCTCCACCACCAACATTCTCCTCATTAGGAGGAATAATGGTACAAAATCAAGGTGTTGAGTCAACACTTGCTTCGGCTTCCTTTTCACCGTCACCATCAAATAATCCCATTTGGATTATGAGAAATTATCAAAGTCAACCACCTGACCATATGGAAGTGGACATTTCTCTACCACCACCATCATTCTTGGTCGAGCCATCTTCAAATGCGCCTCCACCAATCCCTCCGTCGTTTGAGGCTCCCCAACCCGCTTCACTTGATCCTTCGCATCAAGCAATTTCTTTTCTTCCACCACCACCACTACCTAGCCATGACAAAGATTGTTATCATTGTCAACATGTTTAAAGTTTGATACATGAAGTACGAGAAGATCAACGTTTCATGTTCTATCACCTCCTCGAACGTTTCGACGAGATTAAACCTAAACAAACTTGAGCTAGAGGATTTTAGTGATATCCTAGTATCAAGCGTTACTTAGATAAGTCTAGTAATTCCAAGTCATGTATCGCTCATTTCCTTAACTTTTAGAGTCATGTATATCACACTTCTAGTTTTATTAAATGAAAAACATGCTACATGCTACTTGCTATATTTATGAGTATATGATTATGTTGTATAATACATATCTCACTTTGATATTAACATAATTTGTTATATCACCATTGCTGAAATTTAAGTCATCAGCCAAGACGGATCCTGATATATTTGCCTAGACGGATCCCTACAAGGAGGGAACCGTGGGATCCGTGAGACAGAAAACTATTTTTTTTTACTAACTTGAGTCATATTTGCAGGAAATTATGCATTATACTTGTTTTCTAACCTTTATTTTGTAGTTATTCAATTTACATATGATGACTTTGACACCCTAAAGCTAGGGGAGCTTTGTGTCAAAGCAATACATTGCAAAATTACTTGAAATATTAGGATTACATTTCATGACGTCCCTTTGCAAAGTTGCAATCATCAAGGGGAGCACATTCGTCAATTGACGAAATCTTTTGCAAACTTAGTTGCAAATGAACTAGCTTAGTATTATCTTTCTTGACGCCCTCACATAGGGATGGACTCATCAAGGGGGAGTTAAGACGAGATCTTTTCCCGTTATTTGCTCTCTATTATTTTTTTTCTTACTTTTCTCACATGTTTTTCTTAAAACAATGTGTTAGTCTACTTTCGAAGCTCTTTTTGTTTCGACAAAAAGGGGGAGAAGAAAGTAAAAACTACAAATTCAAACGTTTACAAATTTTAGCTTTTCCTTAAAATAATTTTATGTTTTGTCATCAACAAAAAGGGGGAGATTGTTAATACAAATAAGCCGTAAAAACGTTTATTTATATTTTATGATCTTCTAATGTTTTGTCGATAACCAACGTAAAATCATTTTAACGAAACAAATAAAATACGTAAATGTTTGAGCCAATAGTTTTCTAACACACTTACGTTTTCACATAAAACACTAAAACATGTATAAGTGATTTTATGATTTAGTAATACATATGTACAACAACTAGTGTTTACATATTAGGCAAATATATACATAACTAGTATGTATTATATAATGGGTAAATAACTACAACCCATGGAGCATATCCATAACCCATGGTATTGACCCATACCCACTTGACTAGATACATTGCACTCATTAGATACATTGTATCTAAAGAAATACCCATGGATCAACCCATAACCCATGACCCATGACCAAAATACCCATGGGTAAAGAGGAGCGTCCCACGGATCCCTAGCTTTACGCTAGACGGATCCCTTGAGGGAGGGATCCGTGGGATCTGGGGAAAAGTAGCATTTTTCTCTCTATAAATAGTGAGCCATTTCTTCATTGTTCACTACCCCTTTCTCACATACTTTCTCCTTGAGTTAAAAACTCTGTAATCTCATATCCAAGTGATCTATGTTTGTAGTTTTGTTTTTGTGTGATTCTCTAGGTTCCTCTTAAAGGCCAGATCACCACCTTTGAAGTCAAGCAAACTCAAGTCCATGAGTTGCCATGCTTCCTCATCATCAAGACTACTGAAGTTATCTTGTTGATGGTTCTTTCTCTAAGAAGTGTAGTGTTGAAGACATTAGTGAAAGATGTCTCAAGTGTCGAGATGAAGACATTAGTGAAGGGTGTCGATCGTCCGTATTGTAGGCATTAGTGAAGGGTGCCTAGAAGTCAAGTCACAAGACATTAGTGAAAGGTGTCTTGAAGATCTAGTTAAAGGCTTTAGTGAAAGGTGCCTAAGATGTACATTCGATATGTTGTGTTTCGATGTACAAGATATATTAGTATTGGATCCAAGGATATTGATATCCTTGATGATGTTGTAATAAGGAGTTGGTCTCCTTTGGGGTTAGTCGTTGGTGTAGTATTGGGTAGTAGTTCCTCCATTGTAATGGAACCGGTACTTCTAGCATAAAGGGTAGGCTAGTACCTTGGTGTGAAAGAACTAGGTCCGGATAAAGGGTAGGCGACGTTGTGGTAGGTGTGGTTCACCTTGGTGTGAAAGAACCCGGTGGTTAGCCTAGTACCGGAAAAAGAGTAGGCAACGTTGTGAAGGTTTCTCCACCATAAGGAGTCGGTGTTGTGTAGTGATTACGAACTCTCGAGTAGGTGACTCGGGGAGTGGATTAGGGCAAGGAAGGTGTCCTTGTAGCCGAACCACTATAAATACTCGCGTTGTGGTTTTGTGCTTCTTACTCTTTATCTTCTCATTACATAGTTATATTTCTATATGTTTGTTTATCAACATCCAACACACATCCAAATAGATTGACATATGTCGATCTAAATAGTTTAAAACGAGTTTTAATTGGCAAAAATGGGAAAACAAAAATTGTCAAGCTAACATACCTTATAGGAATTGAGATGAAAGAGATTTTGAAATTAGATGAAATAATAGACTATTAAATAGTGTGATTTGTAGTCTAAGATGAATTTTAGATGAGCGAACCTTGAAGATTATGTTGATATAGTAGGATAGCAGGTCAAACAAACCATAAAAGAAGGCAAAATTACACGTGGAATAGTTGACGTGGCTTTAGTGACGTGGATGTAGTGCCAGCATGGATTAAATGAGGTGTCAAGTTTCAAAAAAAGCTTCTTTTATTATATATATATAGATGAATAATTTTTTTAAGGCATCTATTTTCTTCCCACACAGGATGGTTCATGTACCTCTTTAAATGGGTGGTTATCTTGACCCGTGGGGTTGGCAATCCGAAGTTGAGTATCCATTTGTGGATAGCTATCAACCTTTAGAGCTTCAATCAACTACCTAAGAGTCAAGCACTTATTTTTTTGGTAGTTCATTTTAATATGAATATTGACTACGTCTTTTTTCTTTTTTGATTTATAGCAAATGAACATGATCACATTCTGATGTAATGATCTATGCTGATGACTTGGGGGCCTCAGTTTAGAAATAGAGCTGTCACTTATTTTCAAACTACATTCCTTTACAACCCATGTAGACCGATTTGTAATATTATTCCAAAATGAGTAGTTCAAACAAGTTGGAATGTTGGATTGCGATATAAAGTAGGATGATAAGAAAGCTAGGTATCGTTTGGTGCCATAGGTCGTGCCACCTCAGCACTTTTTGCCCATAACACTAATTTTGGCATGACACCAAAACCCTCCCTTATACAAAAGTGGTGTTATAGAGTAAAAGTGATGTCATAGCTAATTAAAAAAATAATATATACACATCACAATTCAAGCAAAAATCTACATGGACCCGTTACAATAAAAAGCGACATAACAACAACAAATTATAAGAAATGTGGTAAAAAAACACATGCGTTTCAAAATTTAAGAACACTAAATATTATAGCTCATTGTGTTCCGTAACTGCAGCTAAAATACCTTGGGGGCCTCTTTTCAAGGAAGTCTTGGACACACGCCAATGAAGGTTTAAAGAGATCAAGTGTGTCAGTTATAAAATTCGATTGCAGAAAATGATCATTAAAGAAGTGCATGTAAAATGACCAATAACTAATCAAATCATTCAAATATGTTTTTCTACAGTTAGTATTCTTTCTAGTTTTATCTTCCCCTCTCTCCTGCAGTATATTTATCAAAGCTGGATGCATCAAGTTATGCCCTAAATAGAAATGACCACCAACAACTCATGAGCTGAAGACTCCAACGGTGTTGTATCAACAATTTGATTATCATCGTTACCAATGGAAACTACAATTGAACATGTGAAGATTGAGAATCATGGTGCCTTAGGTATGTCCCGTAGGTGCAGATTTCTTCAAAGTAAGCCTAGAAACAATAATCAAATGCACATCAGATATTCAGTAAACAACAGTTTCATCCTACATAGTGCAAAAATCTGCATTGCTTGAAATATCATTATACATATGGTAAAAATGAATATAAACCTGACAAAAAATATTATATGAATAGTTGTAGAACAACTGTTGCAAGTGAAACCAACTTACAACAAAAAATACAAATCAAGCCCAAGACAAATTAAAAAGGACCGTCTTTTTTGAATTTAGTACTGGTTGAAGGTTAAAATCTATATATGGAGAATATGGTTTTTTTAAAGCTACTTTTTGGGTGTTAATATGGTAAACAGAACTTGGGGGGCTGTTAATAAGAAACAGGAAACAATAGTATTTTTCAGTGAATCAAATTACATAATCAAGCAATAATATCAAGTTGCACACATAAAGGCAATATCTCATAGCTGATTAACCACTATTTGGCTGATGTAAAAAAAAAAAAGCCTTACAGTCCAATGAAAGAGCCTCTACTACAATCCAACAAAGCGTTACAAACCTATGAAACATTTTTGAAATGTTTCTGTTTTTTTGCTTTCACGAACTCACTGAAAATTTTGCAGATGGGGTATGAGATCAGTTGCTATTCGCGTATTTGAATAGTGGAAAAAAATACTTGCATGATTTGGTGTCGTTTAAAAGCACTTTTAAGTGGGGCGTATGCACCCTTCTTGATGTTCAATGCTATTAACGTTGGATAATTGTAACCAACAACTCCAACATGCTTCTCGAGTAACAAAAAAAAGTTCCGAACCTGTTTGGTTACATATACCATCGACTCGTATGCAGGGACGGATCTAGCTAGTAAGTGTGGAGGGCAGGCGCCCCCCATGGCTAGCCGAAAAATTGATATTTTAGTGTAATTTTATTTAATTTTGACTTTTTTTCGAAAGTGACCCCACCAAAAACTCAAATTGCCCCCACTCATATCTTAAAATCTAACATTTAACTCTTTAAAGCCTTATAAATCCTTCATTTATAAGTAAAAATACTCGATTTATCATCACGTTTATAGTTTTTTCTTTAGAATTTTGTTGCTATCATAAAAAAAAATTTGCCCCCCACATCCTATTTTTCTGGGTCCGTCACTGCTCGTATGTCTAAACTTGTGAAATTTTAGGAACAACAGATAGCAAAGAGTTAGACAGAGTGGAATACATTTTAACGCGTGGCCACTTATGTATCCACCTACAACAGTTCATACCGTTTTGATACTAGATAACAAAATAGTATCAAAAACCAAATGAAATCAATTTCGGAGAGGTGGTTAAAGTTTTGGAGAGGTGGTGACTGGTGAGTTTGGGATTGGTGATTGAAGAAGATAATGATGTATCTGGGGAAAGATACTGAAATAGATACGTATGTATATAAAAAAAATGGATCGGACTTCGTTTTTGGGCTTGAGCAAAGAGAGATCAAAACGACATATGCACTGCCGTTTTCCAACGGTAAATTATATATATAGTAACATTTTACGATATAATTGCTAATTGATAATTGATATGCTCTTTAAGTAATACTTTTCTTTTAATAATTTATCTTTCAGAGATTTAAATACTTACTTAGTTACATGTCAAAGTAAAAAGATTTTCAGATAATTTATAAAGTATCAAGACGTGTAAACAAAAGTACGAAGATTTTCTATGTTTACATGTTATATATATTGTAGAAAATATTATACCACATCTACTAAGCCGCAAGTACAATTTACCGTCAATCATCACAACCTCGTAATACTGCCGATTATCGTTTTGGTATCACCATTGCATCATGATGCACATGTACTTAACATTTTAATATGAAATAGTGTGTGATAAAGTTATTTCTTAAATTTTTCACCATGCGTAAAAATTATTATCACTAAAAACATGTGATCTGAAAATATTGCTCGCCAAATATTTTGATTACAGGATACCCACCACTGCAACACGCGGGTACCCTGCTAGTATTACTAATACTAATATTAATATTGATTACTAATACTAATACTAATGCTTACATCTATAGCCCTTAAGCTGCGTTCTCGAGTTTGTTTTTGAAAAAAAGAAATAAAATGAAATGAAATAGAAAAATTGTTGTGTTCTCAAGTTTTTATCAAACAAAAAAGAATGTAAATAGGAAGGATTTGATAGGAAAGTTAAGATGTTTTTTCTTCCAAAATTTTCCGCCCAAATATGAGCGGATTTGAAAAGAAACAAATTTACACCTAAACTATTTGTTATTAAGTAAGTTATATAACATTCATTATTTTATATATCTTTAGATATAGATATATTTCTAGGTTTAAAAAAGCATAACTATAATTTTTTCTTTTCTCTTTCTTTTCCTCCCAACTCGAGAACATGACTTTGTTTATTTTCCTTCTATTTCCGTTCATTTTCTTTCAACTCGAGAACATGAAATATAAATGCAACTTTCTTTTCTCTCCACTTCTTTTCTTTACTCTTCTTTACCTATCATTTCTATTTTCACAAAGAAAAACTCGAGAACAGAGCGTTAGTTAATGACTTACCCTTACCGTCTCAATTTACAAGTCAATATTTCTATTTTAGGTTGTACCAAAATACTTGTTCACTTTCAATTTTAATCAATCAATAAAAATTTTAGTGGGTAGATATAACCTAGGAGTGTTCACGGATTGGGTAATATCCACAGTAACCGAAAACCGAAACCGAACCAAACCGAAAATAACTTAATCGAATTTGTGACCGAACCGAATTGGTCAAAACCGAGCCGAACCGAACTAAATGTTTGGTTATCGGGTTGGATATGGTTTTGGCAATGAAAACCGAAAACCGAACCGAAAACCGAATTCATATAAAATATATATTTTTTCTATGTATATATATGAAAAAAAATCACTAAAACTCTTTTTTAGTATAAACATAACATGATTTAAGCTTGAAAAAAATATTTTGTGCTAAAATAATATATAATTAAATAAAAATAATAATTAAAATTATGTAATTCGGGTTATTCGGTTCGGTTTTCGGTTATAGGGGTTCGATTTTCGGTTCGGTTGAATCAAATTTAATTTCGGTTCGGTTCGGTTTTCGGTTATACCTAGAAAAAAAAATTAACCGAACTAACCGAACCGAATAAAACGAATAACCCGATAACCGAACCGATGAACACCCCTAATATAAACCGCGTGCAATTTGAAATGAATTTCAGTTCTGGGACGGATGAGTAACTTATTGGGCCAATGGGTTGAAATGGCCCATGAAAGCTCGGATGCCCATTTGCTGTTTACCAAGTACCAACAATTGTTTGCGCCAGGGTGGGTGGGTTCTACTTCTGCTGCAAACGCCGGAATCGCCACAACCAAACAAGGTCACTAATCCTTTTTCTTTTATTTTAATAATAACTTTATACTAAAAATGAATGTTCATTTATATATAGTCTCTGTTGATAGATATGATGCTTAGGATTTTTTTTAGGGGTCAAAATGGTCAGTTTTAGATCATTTATTTAGGAATAGCTGCAATAAAACTTGATTCTTGTTCAAATTATTTAGAGGGTGTTTGGGATGGAATGAGATTCTCTCAAGTTAGTTTGAACATGCCCTGTCATGTTCTCTCACAAACAACAAAACTGTGGGGTGTGGGGTCTACTGTAGGGGTGTAATCGAGTCAAGCCGAGCTCGAGCTCAACAAGGCTTGAGCTTGGCTTGAAACAAAAATAGTAGGCTTGAGCTTGGCTTGATAGCTTGTCAAGCTTTAATCATCTAGGCTTGAGCTTGGCTTGAATAGGTTTCGAGCAAAGCTTGAGCTTGGCTTGAAAAGCTTGAATGTATACAAAAATATTGTATTTGATAAACAAAGTCATCAAAATATATATATTTATAAAGTAAGACAAACTAAAACAACATTTGAAAACCAAATAATTACATTGGTCTAAGATATCATTGTTACAAATAATTACAACTTTATTTACCATATAAAAGTCCTTCAAGAGAATATTAAATAATTCTTTATGAAGCAAATCTTTATAATTAGAATAGTATTCAAATTAGCCCTTAATTACTTATATGAATTTAATATATATATATACTAAGGCTTGATAAAAGCTCGAGCCAAGCTATCAAAAGCTTGAGCTTGGCTTGTTATATGTTTCGAGCCAATTTATTGGGATTGAGCTTGGGCTTGAGCTTGATAAAAGCTTGAATTGATCGAGTCAAGCTCGAGCTCGAGCTCGAGTTGCTTGATAAAAACTTGACTTGATTGCAGCCCTAGTCTACTGTGGGCTCTGTTTTTTTTTTTTTTTTTTTTTTGAGAACTTGACCGGTCATGTTTATATAAACTTCACAGTTGAGAGACTCTCAATCGGTTTGGGATTGCTTCATTTTGTTTGTGAGAGAACTGACCATCTCCGGAAACCCTCTCGGGGTTGTATATATTCATATATAATCAGAATTTGCTAAATGCTTAAATATTATCCCAACTATATATAGCATGAGCACATATAAATGCTATCTTTTTGAAATGTTTTAAACAGGAAATTATATGATGCTGAATACTCCAACACATGATCACTCTCAAAACACAATGTAAACAAGACATAATAATCTGAGTTTATAGAAAAAAGCAATTACCTACCTGTTAGTAGCTTTTATCAACGAATTAATTATAAGATTCTGTTAAACACTGTTTACACATCCATAATGCATATCTAAACACCACGTTACGTTGTCCCTTATTCCTAGTCCTGTGATTCCCCTTTCCACGTTTTAGTTATTGACGCCCCTTTGCTTCCTGACTCAATTTCAGGTTTTAGCAAATATCGCCTCGTTTAATATGCAAAGCGTAAGAGATTCCTTATTGAGGCATTTAAAATTTACGGTCTCTAGAAGACAACTTATCTCAGAGAAAGATGGGAGTGCAACTAGCAGTTTTTGCCGACAACTTTGCACATCCGCCGGGTTTAGCCATGATGAGGTGAAAGCTCGAGTCATTGGGCTTGTAAAGAAATTTGACAAGACTGAAGCTTCTAAGGTACTTTTATCCCAGTAACATTATACATATAATATGTGTAATTGTGTATGACTAAATTGTGTTTCGAGATTATTGTTTTGTTACTTCAAACTTTTTAAAGAGATTAAGTTAAGCTTGGATATAGTGAAAGTAAACATAGTTTGATTTATATTCAGATGAAAGATCGAATGTCTTCTTTTAGAATTGGAGGAAGTATACGCTACCAAATTGTCCTGAATCGTGTATATACTGTACATTTTAACAGGTTACGGAATTAGCAGATTTTCAGAAAGATTTGAGCCTTGATAGCCTGGACAGGGTGGAGCTAGTCATGGCTTTTGAGCAAGAATTCTCGATTGAGATCCCAGATGAACAAGCAGATAAACTGAAATGTTGTGCTGATGTAGCCAACTATATCATGTCAGCGCCTAAACAAGAGGTTGCTTCCGAGGATTCCTAATGTGGCCAGTTCAACAGAATCTATAAATTTCATTAGGCGAGGGATTTCAGTTTTTTTAGGCTAGCTAATGGAATTACGCAGCATTTGTAATCTAATGAATCTAAAATACCCTTGGATGAAAAGACAAAAAGATTGTATTTCGTATTGAATGCATATGAATTGTTACATTATGGAAAGCGGTTTAATATGTACATCTCCATTGTTCCAGACTCCCTGCACTCGTTCAAACGCGTACACACGTGTGCGTGCACACACACATCCACACACACACACAAAAGCATAAACATATGAAACAAGATCAAGTTCCACAACTCACTGCTGTGACTAAAGCGCCTTCTATCATGAGCTGTGACCATCATCAAGGTCTCTTCCTAGAATGTGACTTGTTTCTTCATGCATGCTTGTGAATCTTTAGGTGTCAAATAAATCTCATGAGCAGTGTATGTTCGAAATCCATTCTCCATTGATGCCAAATTTATCCCTTTGTTTGCACCCGTAAAAGCTTGGTGGCATGGAGAGCTCTTTGGTAGCTCCAAAACTTTTACTATGCATTTCTTCTCCATGTTTGGAACTGCATGAAGATGGGAAGGAAGATCGATGAGAAAGTCCCCATATTCATCGGTTCTGCCTCTTACCCAATCTGATTTACGCATCTTCTTGTTTGTATCACATGAAACTGCTACTGATGCTCCTGATATATCAATACAATTATTAGAACATTTGAAGTATTTGATATGTTACGTTAAAGGTCACAATTTTGATCGATCCACTATCAATGGCTTGACTCAAACTCTGGTTTGTCCCTAATGGATTAAATTCGTCAAAATTGTTAAAAAGGAAATATTTCAAATGGGTACTGTGGTTTAAAGCATCTTTTTTATGTTTATATGTTATAAGGAATATCTTCACTGCATTTTTAATCAACCTTTCTGTATGTGTTGTGCCTCACGGAGAGCAGTTTGCATCAGCGGTTTCAGTTCTTCCTATACCTGCCCCTTTTTACCTTAGAGATTTTTTTTATCAAATAAATAAAGGCCTCTATTAAAAGGGTTTACTTCAATTTTCCATCAGTATGATGCGGATTGCTTGCAAGTAATTGCAGCCAATATCCCCTAAGTTATAACCTCTTTTCACTTTAAAAAAAAATTGATTATTATAGTAATAACGACATAGCTTTTGTATTGATATTTCACCGCAATAACGATTAATAAAACTAGATAGCATGTTTGCAGCCTGTCAAGCCAACTCATTTTGAGCGTATAAAAAATAACCGTTTCAACCTTAGCCTGTTTTAATTGTTAACAACCCACCCATCCATTCTGCCACCTTTGTGATTAGTGATTAGCTATTAGCTATGGATTACAAATGCATACCAGGGATAGGATGTGATTGACGAACAGAAGTTCCATCCAAACAAACATCACATAAAAGAGAACCACTGATGACCACGTTGGAGAGCTTCTCATCACCGTATCCAGCTTCCCTTCTCAACTCATCATGTGTAAAGAGTTCCTCCATAACATCATGTCTAGCTGCAGTTGCCGGAGCCCCGAGAAAAACCAAGAATATGAATAACAAGATTGTCATGATATTGGTGTGTCCTTGAAAAATGGTCATTATCATTTGCGTTTGGGAATACATAAGAAAAAGCTTAGGAGCAAAGCAAAATATGAGAGACAATGAAAAGCTACCAGCCAACTTTGGAGTGTTTATTTATACTACTAATGCTAAAATGTTAAGCTTGTGCATGAGGTTTTAATTAATAATTGCATATTAAGACCAAGAATATAGTATAAAAATGAAACTTTGTTAAGTTTCTTGTGGTTGTACACCTACTATTACCTTTGACCAGGGCCTTGCACCCAATTTGGATAGGTAATATACCACAAAAGTAATACTGTATCATCTAACTGCATATAAGGGGATGTTGGCTTGTCAAGTTTATGGTGAAGAGTTAACTATTAATTAATGAGAATAATTAACAAGGTTGTGACACTCTTCTTTTTCTTTTATTTTACTCATTGCTTAATAAAACTAAAAATCCATCAATACTGTTTAATATGAAGAGTTTAAGACAATATTACGTAAATGACACTCGCTACGTTCTTTATGTTTAATCTAATCATTATAGAAAACATGAACAGACGTCGTATAGTGATGCATGACACCTCGTATCCGGTATTTCAGTATTTTTAGTCACCGATATGACAGAAAAATGTAAACTTGAACTGAAATAATAGTCAAAATGGTACATGAGCGGTATTTTAGTCTTTTTTGTTATTATTAACATCTACTTTCTCGTCTCAATTTATTAGTCCATGTTGCTATTTTGGGTTGTTCTAAAGTATTTGTCCACTTTGATATTTAACCAACTAAAAGAGACTTTTGTGAGTAGAGATGATATTTGATTGGTAAAATGTATAGTTAGCAAGAATTTATTAAACTGTATGCAATTTAAAAATGGACTAATAAATTGAAACGGAATGATACATGAAAACAATGAGTTGTAGAGGAAGATAACCACAGGAAAGGAAATTTAGGTAGGCAACCAACCAAGTATGTCTTGCAATCCTAAATTAGTCTAAGGGTCAAGCCTACTCTAACCATCCTTATTTATAGTTTACCAAAATGAGTATACATGTTGCTTGAGTTATAAATTTGTATCCACATAAGTCAAGTTTTTTTTTATTTTTTTAACGACACATCAGTCAAGTTATTATGTGATTAAATGATCTTACATGTTCAAAACATATAAATAAAAATGATCTTACAATATTTTAATAAAAAGATGACTCACATCAACATATAGTCAAGGGCATGTTTTAGGCCCAGCCCACATATAATCCCAAAAGGCGCGGTAATCGGTGATATGTTTAGCGTAATGGGCTGGAACTGTGATTGGGGCTGAAGCTAAGGCTAGGGCTTATATCATAAGCCAAAAGATGAAGCTTATATTTTTATAAAATTGTTAGGCGAATTAGTTGGAACTAAAGTTTATTAATGTAAAATCACATAAAAATGCACCAAATTAATTTCACATACATTCTAGCTTTTATATTATAATTCATTATATTTTTAAAGATATTTAAGTAATCTAACTAGCCATAAGCATCTAT
This sequence comes from Chrysanthemum makinoi, assembly GCA_910596185.1. Taxonomy (NCBI): domain Eukaryota; kingdom Viridiplantae; phylum Streptophyta; class Magnoliopsida; order Asterales; family Asteraceae; genus Chrysanthemum; species Chrysanthemum makinoi. The sequence goes on along the minus strand of OU343217.1, from coordinate 143,268,598 downwards.
AAACCTTTTCTATAGGCTTAGGCTTATTGAGGCTTATGACTTATTTTATAAGCGATAAGCCTCCATAAGCATGTGTGACAAACGAGATTTAATTTAAAAACCGACTTATTTTAAAAGCCCAAGACCTTATCGCCCTTCCCAATCTCCCGTCGGGTCAAGTTCTGCCATTCGTTGGACAATCTGAACCTTGACCTCGAACAGGTCTTCGGCGTCGATTCGCGCTAGATATATATCTAGCGGCGAAGGTGTGGGTTGGCCCGACAAAAGTCGGCGCTCGATAGAGAGGACCGAATCCCCTCCTATCACTTGCTCGGGGTGATAGGGGTAGGGAACCCCTTGTGGGGGCTGATTCGATGGACCTGCCTCGTCCCCTCGGGGAGCAACATGAGTCGCAGGCGGCACGCGTCCAGATTCCGGCTGATTCACCGACGTGCCCGTTTCTGCTGACTCGCTGCCCGTTGTTGTTGGCCATTCTTCCAACAACACATCGATCGCGAAGGAAGAATCCCAATTCTCAGAGCCCGATGGGCCGGGAGAAGGGTCCGGAAGAGAAAGACTTCCTTCTTGTCTACCAAAAAAGAAAGAAGTGGGTAGGTTCCAATTTCCTCTAAACGAGAGTCACCCGAAGATGAGGGCGTTCGTTCATACTTCAGTTCAAAGCGCCAACAGGATTGGCTACGACAAACGTAAACCATTTCTTACTTCCAAACAAAGTTTTAACGTTATCTAATCAAATCCCAAATCTACCCGAAGACTTTTTGGTGGAGTTTTTCATTGTCGGCCTGAAACTCATGTTGTACAGCCAAGTGGAAAAACACCGAAGCACACAAATTATCAGCAGCTTTGCTCAGCATCTTCTGCCGATTGTCAGCCTGTTCAGCTGACCTCAGAGGATTCCAGTCACCCGGCACAGCATGTTTATTCTCGGTAGCGATTACAGTCTCTTTCCCAGGGTCAGACTACTCCATAAGATCAGCAGTCTAGCCCAGTTGCTTCCCTTTTAGGCGCTTCCTCTAGTTAAAGAGTGAATTCAGGAGTTCCAGGCAGGCGATAGGGGCTTCGGGGGGATAACATGAATCGTATAAGCCTGAACCCTATTAGTTATGTGCTTCCCCCTTCAAGAGCTAGGCTACTACCCTAATCAAGTTCTTCCTAGCGTATAGTATTGGGCAGATTGAGTCTTTCTCTAATATAGTACCTAATAGTTAGATTAAGCATCTTCTCTTTCTGTCTTCAAGCTTTTGCCTAGGAGCTCGGATTCCAGTCCTATCGTTAGAAGGCAGCATAGTTGGAATTTCTTCCTGCGGCGAATAAAGGAAGAGAAAGGGCTCTCTAATGCCTTATTTGTACGATATGATGCAAGCAAGGAATCCTATTAGAGTGATGCAAGTCGGCCTATAAGATGAAACCGAAGATACTAAGCCTGGAATCAGTCGCTCCCTATGTCAATTTCTCTTTAGCAAGAAGCCCTGTGAAAGCTATCAGATAATGACTTTATAGAGGTCCCTCGCTGACGCCTTCATTTTGATTTTTTTCATCTCTTTATGATATGCTATCTTCCGGCTAGCTCGAAGGGAAGGAAAGAGCGCTATAAGAGAAAGAGTGCCTCGAGAATCTTTTTTATTTTTACTGAAAGCAGAGGAAGCATTCGATGCATCATAAAAAAAAGTGCAGCTGCCAGAGCCCCTTACCAGCGGGGGTCCCGAGATATTCTATGATCAAAGGCTTTGTGGTTGTCACAAACTGGATTCGAACCAGCACCTCTGGGAGCAAAAGACAGGCCCAACGAACTACCATTCATTCTGATCGCGACCTTATTCAATACTTGATAAATTGCATCCATCACTGTCGTTTTTATGTGGTTGAGTAAGACGGCGTAGCTTCCCAGGTTTATTGGGTTTTGGAATAAACGATCTATCTATACATGAAAAGGATAAAACCTCAAGAAAGAATACCTTAATTCCTTATCAATGGAAAGGTCTATCCAGGTGCTTGCTGGCGAGTGTTCCCCCTAGCTCTCCCTTAACAACTAAAAGCCTTACCCTCCGCTAGTTAACTTATGCGCCCTAAGGGGCAGACAGCTTGCTAGTTAGTATGACTTCCTATCATATAAGGCAAGGCTTGGAAGCAAGCTACCTGCGCCTATCGGGGAACCGGCTTGCTTGGTTAGTAGTGCCCCCATTTATTCTGCGCCCATTCGCACACCCATGAATTCTTCAGAGCGGGCCGGCAGGCCGGGCGTACGGGAACCGTCGAAGAAGTGCCTCAACGCGCCGGACCGAACCCACGTATGTGGCAAAATACGGGGATGACTTGTGGCTAGGGGTGAAAGGCCAACCAAGATCGGATATAGCTGGTTTTCCGCAAAATCTATTTCAGTAGAGCGTATGATGTCGATGGCTCGAGGTAGAGCACTCAATGGGCTAGGGTGGCCCCATTTCGCCTTACCAACCCCAAGGAAACTCCGAATACAGGCCTAGATCGTTTTATTTCATATTTCATTTCGCCTATCTCACACTCCCAAAGCATCTTTTTATTTCATATTTCATTTTCCTTCGCGCGTCCATTCCTTTCAAGCGCCCTTAGACTCGTTACGTTGTTCGACTGAACTCGTTGGCTCCGCGCTCTATTCGATCGGAACCAGGTTCGTCGAGAACCTTCTCTCATAGATTCCCTTCACCAAGTCATCGCCAGCAATCCGCTCTTATCCCTTGGTGTCAAAGGGCGAGGCCTTTCGTCAAACATAGCCATCATGTTAATTCAAAAGACTTTTTATGGTCAATAGTACCAACGAGTAGATGGCACTAGCGCGTTGCGGCGAGGCTTATTTGTTGTCGATATATGTGTTTTTAGGAGCAAAATTCTGCTTTTATGATCTTTTTTAAGATTTTAGTTTCAGTGTCTTTTTGGGAAGTTTTTTTTACCGTTGACGTAGAAAAGTGTAACCATTTTTTAATTGGTTTTTTTTCTCTTTTTTTTTTCTTCAGAAGCATATATTAAAATTCAACAATTTATATAAAATCATACATAATTCAAAAGTATTGCAACATTGGCTTCATTTTGTTTGCAGTTTAAATGGCTTTTCAATGCTTTACTCTCTCCGTCCTAAATTTATTGCCCTCTTTTGACTTTTTAAAGTCTTTGTTTATCAACTTTAATCTTTATAATTTTTGTTTGTGTTATACAATACTTGATGAAAATTATATCAATGAAAAATACATTTTAAAACCAATCCATTCATATATTTTACAATAACTATTATATAACAAAAACGAAAATATTTAAAATTAAAGTTGAAAAAATAAGACTTCAAAGTCAAAATAGGACAATTATTTTGGGACGGAGGGAGTATTTTTTTTTATCTGAAAATCAGTAGATATTCGTCAGATATATGATAAATAAAGTTTGTTATTAAAAAAAACCGTAAATAGTTAAAAGTACCGGATAGTTATTGTAAGGGTTTTTTTTTTCTTTTCTTTTTTTTCCTTTTTTGAAAAATATATATTAAACTTCGAACATTTTTATAAAATCGTGTGTACGTCAAAAACATATCAATATTGGATATGTTTTGTTCGTAATTCAAAGATCGTTTCATCTGTATATTTTTTTGTTGGAATCACTCCTAAACTATATTTCAAGTGTTAGTAATCAATATGTAATAGGTTGCTTAATTAGGCTTTTATGTTTGTATTTATGGCAAGGCTTATGTAGAAAGCTCATAAGCCTTGGCCCATGTCCAATAAGGAAGGAAGGGAACATGTAGTGTTGCCCTAGTCCCTTCCCCTATAAATACTCATGTAAACCATCATTTGAAGGTTGGTTGTTCACTTCACAATATATCCTACGGATAACTTTCTTTATTATTCATACGTGTGTGTTGTTTAGTGTTCATCCGATCACTTCTCTATCTATTTCTTACATATGGATGCTTGTGTTACAATATGGTGACCTAACAGTGGTATCAATCGCCATCTAGTTGGGTGAAACATATTAGTTTTTGAAAGTTATTGTTATACGCGTAAGTTTCGGTGTTCTAAACTTTCATACGCTTAAAAGCTTCAAATTTTACACTTAAAAACTCAAGATTTTTGTGGTTTAAGGTTTATTTAGAGTTAAAGTTTAAGTTTTTAGCATCAAGTTTGAAACTTTACGTGTGTAGAATAGTTTTTGAGCTTGGTTTTGATCGTGTACTTCTGTCTACGCGTAAGGTGAAAAAGGGTGTTAGATCATCAAGTTTCAAACTTTTGAGTTATTTTGGTGATATTGAAGCTCTTTCATCATTAAAATCAGGTTTCTAAACACTTTAAGCATAAAAATCAGTTTCCCTAGTTTTACTCGTAAGCTATTTGTCTACGCCTAAGCTTCTGTTACGCGTAAGCTGCTCATCATTTGATCTTCAGTGCTGTTGGTTTACTCAGTGTTTTCTTTCTTGGATAAGCCTGAAAACACTTCGACTTTGGATATCTTTTACACTGGTATAAGTGTAAAGGATTTTTGGGCAAAACCATAGTTTTACGCCTAAGCTAATCTCTTACGCGTAGCATCTCTTTTGCCTAAGCATTTCTTAAGCCTAAGCAAATATTACGCATAAGGATTCTACTACTAAGTCTTTGGTTTACGCCTAAGCTAAGTTTTCCTCAAGTCTACGCGTAAGCCATTGTCTACGCGTAAGTTGGGTATTACGCGTAAGGTGATTTCTACGCCTAAGCTGGTTTCTACGCATAAGGTTACTTCATCAACATTGTTTCATTCGACTACAAAGATCCATCATCAACACAAGTTTCAAGATGTCTCAACCACCATACTCTAGCTACTTTCCTCCTGAGTATCCTCAACAACAACAACAACAACAATTCTATCAACAATATCCTTCACCATTTCCACAACAATTGCAACAATTTCAACACTTTCCTCAAGGAGCAAACCATCTTCCACCACAAATGGTTCCACCAAACCCTCGTCAACAAGTACAACATTACACATACTTTCAAAATCAGTATCCAGCCAAGTATGCTATGAATGTTACAACTCCGAAGGAACCCTCTTGGTTTTGCAAAGATGTGTGAAGCTTTAAGTAGCCAACAATCCATTCATGAAGTTGGATCCCTTGACAGACCTCCAATGCTCACTCCCGGAAACTACGATCAATGGGTGATAAGGTTCTTTAGGTTTTGTGATCTAAAGAAGCCACATGGAAAGTTTTTGAAGAATGTCATCCTTGAAGGTTCTTTTCAGATGCCTACTCTCACTGTACCCGGAGATCCGAATGCTAATCCACCAAGAGATGATGTTACCAACGTTGTCGGTCTTGATCAACTTACTACTGACCAACTTCTACACTTAGAAGCCGATGAACTTGCAATGCAATATATCCTTTTGGGATTACCCAATCCGATACTCCGTAGTGTTGATGCTCAGAAGACTGCTAAAGCAATGTGGGAGCACATTCATCTTCTAATGGAAGGCACATAACTCAATCAAGAGGACATGGAATCAAAAATCTACTTAGCATATGAACACTTCATGATTGAACCAGGGGAGACATTAGAGTCATATCATCATCGGTTCTCAGACATCATAAATGACTTGGAGAAACATAATATCATTATTCCAAGGATTTTAGTCAACACAAAGTTCCTGAGCAGTCTTGGTCCTGATTGGGAAAAGTATGTTATCTTTATCGGTCAAGCGAAGAATCTTCATCAAGCTACATACGGATTGTTGTATGACTATTTGAAGCACCATCAAAAGGAAGTCGACAAAGAAAGAATCATTCGTGGAGTCCCCGCTTCGCCTTCACTTCCGGATAATCAAACACTTGCTTTGTGGGCTCAAGCATGTTATCCTCAATTCCCGACCTTGCCAACAACCTTCACAAATCCTCCACAACCAACTGCTCAGATCACACCATATGATCCCTCACAAGAAAATCAACTTGTTCCATACAACAGCAACAATGATCAAGCACTTTACAGTGAATATAATGAGGATGCAGAAGCTTTCGATGCATTGCAACAAGGGTTTGACATGATTGATATTCTAACAAATCCAACAATCGCATTCGTACCTCATCCAACACAAGGAATCAAGTTGTTGTTAACAACGGAAGAGTTGAAGTTCAGAATCGTGGTAATGTTCGTCAGATGGGTAGTGGTCAAGGATTTAATCCTAATGGCAGGAATAACATGGGTGCTCCACAACAACAAAGGGTTCAAGTGGTTGATCAGAGAATTGCTCAGACTAGGGTTAATGGTCTCCGATGCTATAACTGCAATGAGAAGGGTCATCTGGCTAATGCATGCCCAAAGCCGAGGACAAGAGGCAGCGCTTATCACAAAGAGGCTTTACTCTTGGCTCTCAAGCTAGGATGAAGCTGGTGGAACTCTTACCAACAAGGAATAAAGCTTCATGGCTAATGCAGATTCTGATGATGACATGGAGGACTTGCAGGCTAATGTAGCTGTGATGTTAATGGCAAACATGCAAGAACTCCACATGAGTGACACAGGCCAGTGTATGACACTGACGGCTTGTCTCAGGTACCGGATCAAAATATTCTCATTACTGATCAGATATCTCCGCCAACATCTGCATCCGACGAGGCTCAGAGTGTTCAACATGAATCTTCAACATCTCATTCAGATGATAATCAAATGGATCCCGTAGTTATATTTGACGATCAAGATGACCTTATGGTTAATATTGATAATCAAGTTGACTCCGAGATTATATTTGAGGATCTAAATAATGATCATGTTGAGACTCAAGTTGAACAAAATGAACCTTTGTCTAATCCAGATCTTGAGCTCATGACCAACTTATTTCAGACCACCCAATCTCAATTTGAAAAGTGCAATGAGATCAATAAGAAATTGCAAGATAAAATTGCACTGTTGACTAAGGATAATGAATGCTATAAGTTCCAACTCAACATTTTTCAAACAAAAGAAAAACGTGAAAAAAGTTTTGAAGTCGCATTTGCTAAATCTTACCAAAATGAAAAATCTTTGGAAAAACAGATATGTGATCTAGTTGCATCCAAGAATGCTTTGTTGTCTCAAATTGAACAATTGAAATTTGATCATAAACAACAAGTTAACGCTCTCACTTCGGAAACTCAAAAAGCCAAGTCTGAGTTGTTAACTTCTCAAAAACAGTATTGTGAGTACAAAAAGCATTTGAGGAAACAAATAGATGACTATTTTGAGGAAATTTTCGACTTACAAAACAAAATCAAAGAGTTTAGAAATGTTGTTTACAAACATGGTGAGTCAATCACAACAATTCAAAAGTTTACTTTTAAACCAAATCCAAATGGATATGGACCAAATCTTGCTGATTATAAACCACGTTTCTCACATCGAGCATTCAAACCAAATCCTCAAGTTTACAGTGCAGAACATAGAATTGATGACTCCATTATGAGTGTTGTTGAATATAATCGTATGGAGGAACTAGATGCCGAAGACGAGAGTCGGTTAAAATTGGAAAATGTTGTTTATAACAAACCTTTTAACTATTCAAAAGCCATAACTTTCGTCACACAACAGGATAATTCTAACACACCTTGGGTTATCACACCAACTTCTGAGTCCTCTTCCAATGATGGTCCCCTACCCAATGTTGCACAAATTAATGGCCCTTTACCTTCATTTAGTGAAATAAAGCCATTAGCTGAACAATGTCAAGTTCTCAAATATTTTGCCACTTTTATCTCTGACATCAAACTTTTGGAACATGCAATTGAAGTTAATTCTGAAATCAAAGCTCAACATTTTCAATCGCCATTTGCGCGACAACAAAGGGATATTTTTCAGAAAGGGCTTTTACCACATGTCCGAAATCTTAAAATGTGTGCAATATATTGGGAACGGGATCTTCAGAAGGAGATAGGTAGGAAACTGAAACATCGATTTCAAATACTAAACGTAAAAAAATAATGTTACGAAATCATGTTGATCGACTCTTGGAAAATGTTATATGTGCTGATACCATAAATGTTGTGTTACTTCATTCTGTTGCATATGCATTTGATTATATTGCTGTTGATTCTGTTGATTCTGTTAAAAATGTTGAGAATATCGATAATGTGCAACAAATCAATTCTTTAAAAATTGAAAATGAGCGTTTGTTAAATGAACTTTCAAATGCAAAACGTCGTGTTGGTGTCAAAAGGATTGTCAAAATCGAGAACTTTCTTTGCAAAACAAAATCAACCAGTATGCTTCAAAATCTTTTGATCCAAAAATAGAACATCTGGATGATGAAAAACGTGTCTTTAAATGTCGATTTCAAAATATGAACGAGAAATTGCCAAAGTCAAAAAAGAATATGGTGTCATATTTGATTTGCTCAAAAAGACTCGTGAAAAAGCATCACAAGAACTTGATAATCATCTTGCATACACTAAAGATGTTGTACATGTTAATGCAAACATTCGCTCTGAAAATCAAGATTTGTTGCACACTATTGTTGAGTTGAAAGCTAAGATAAGAAAGAATGAGCATACTAAGATTAGTAACACATATGTTCTTGAACCTGAAAAGTTTAGACTTGACTCTAGAACACCTACTGACAAACCACGAGATTCTAATGTGCTTCCTTCCACTGCAACAGGAATAGTTGCCTCTTTTCCCAACGTTAGCACTTCACAGCTTAAGAGCAAAACAAGGAAGAATAGGAAGTTGCAACGTAAGAGAAGAAAATTAAAGACCTCTGAAGTAGAAGAACACCTTAGGACTTTGAATAAAACTCAAGTTGCACCCACTTTATACATTGCGTTAGACAAATGTAATAGAAAAAGTGATGTGACGAATATTGAACCTATAAGTACTTTGAATGTTATGTTTGAAGCATCTTGTGTTGGTTATCGTAAAAGCATGTTTTCTGGTTGTCATGATAAATGTGTTGCTAATGATATCTTATCTCGTAAGCGGAACACTCGAAAACGGAATACCTCTAGACCCACTAATGCTTCTAAGTCTGTGCTAGGTAAACCGCCCTCTAGTGTTTCTGCAACTGTAAACGATGTTCCCATAGAACCCACTACCCCTCCTAGGAAGAAATTATCACCTAGTGCATTCACTAAGACCAAAGCAATGACTAGTTGGACTTGGCAGAGATGGTTACAAAACATACCAGGTTTTAAATGGATGCCTAAAATCATTAATATGTGTGTAATTGTATCGGAACCCTCTAACTCTTCGGGTTCCACCTCTACTTCTATTCCACATGTATCGTCTGTGTGTAATGCGTGTGATACGATCATCCTCTGGATTGTTGATAGCGGATGTTCCCGGCACATGACAAGCAATCTCAAACTGTTATCAAACTTTGTTTCAAAGTTCATTGGCACTGTCAGGTTCGGGAATGATCACTTAGCATCTATCATGGGCTACGGAGATTACATCAATGGGTATATCGAAATTAGCAGAGTTTATTATGTGGAAGGTCTCGGTCACAATCTCTTTTCAGTCGGTCAATTTTGTGATGGAGATTTGGAAGTTGCTTTTAGGGAGAAAACTTGTTTCATTCATGATCTAAAAGGAAACGATCTTATGTCTGGAACTCGCACATCAAGTCTTTACACAATCTCCATGCAAGACATGATTGCTTCATCTCCCATCTGCCTACTTTCTAAGGCAACATCTACAAAATCTTGGTTGTGGCACCGTCATCTTTCACACTTGAACTTTCAAACCATAACCAATCTTGCACGTTACAAACTTGTTGAAGGTCTCCCAAGATTTTGGTATTCTAAAGATCATCTATACCAGCTTGTGAACAAGGGAAAAGCACTCGTGCTCACTTTCCTTCAAAGGTGGAACACAGCTCCCAACATATGCTTCATCTTCTTCACATGGATTTGTGTGGCCCGATGCATGTGCAGACGATTAATGGCAAACGCTAAATTCTAGTAATTGTTGATGACTACTCAAGATGGACTTGGGTTTACTTTCTTCGAAGTAAAGATCAAGCTCCACAAATGATCATCACCTTCATTTAAAAATTCAAATTCAACTCTAACACCGTCGCCGACAAATCGAATGCACAAAGGACCTGAATTTGTAAATCAAACTCTTCGTGAACACTATGAGAAAGTGGGAATTGAGCATCAAACATCCATTGCACGGACACCATAACAAAATGAAGTTGTTGAAAGATCTAAACCGCACGCTAGTGGAAGCCGCAAGAACAATGTTGATAAATGCAAAACTACCATATTACTTGTGGGCGAAGCCGGTCAACTGCATGCTACACTCGTAACCGCTCTATGATCACCAAACGCCACAAAAAAACACCTTATGAGCTTATCCATAACCATAAATCGAATCTCAAACACTTTCATGTATTTGGTGCTCTCTGTTACCCGAATAATGATCGTGGTGACTTTGGAAAGCTGCTAAAGCGCAACAATGGAGTCTTCGCTTGGATACGGAAAATTCTAAAGGATACCGAATATGGAATCGCCGCAAGGCGATTATGGAAATGATTCATGCAAATTTCGATGAGCTTACGAAATGGCTTCTGAAAGCAAAAAGGAACCCGTCATAACCGCCTAAATTTTCCTCAAACCCCATCATCACCGAACCAAGCCTACAAACCTACTCGTCGCCAAATGGAACAACTATTTGCTCCTCTGTTTAGTGATGATATTGATCAACGTACTCCAGATGTATCAACTGCTCACGCCACCGATAATAATCCAATACCGATACACTCAAACAACAATTGTTGACGGCACCTCCAATTGACTCTACAACAACAAATGTTCGAACAAACCGCATCCAATGACGAACCAAATTTGATGATCTTCTGAACCAAGAAGTACCTACACCTGCAGATTATGATCCAAATGCGTTCTTCAATCCTTTTGCTAATGAAAATGCCACTTCTGATGTTATGGAATCATCTACAAACCATTTGAATCCTCCTAATCTGCACAATGTATATCAACATCAACCCTCCACACATCGTTGGACTAAAAAGACCATCCTCTTGTTAACATTATTGGAAACCCGAATCAACCAGCCAGAATTAGACAACGCCTTCAGACCGACGGTGAACATTGCATTTATGCACTTACCGCCCCGCCAAGTCGAACCCAAAATATTAAAGAATCCATGACATATGACAACCGGATCGAATCCATGCAAGAAGAACTTAATCAGTTTAAACGTCTTGAAGTATGGGAATTGGTTGCAAAACCAACAGGGTCTATGTTATTGGTCTGAAATGGATTTGGAAAAACAAGTTGATGTCAAGGTAACGGTTATCGTAAATAAGTCACGCCTGGTGGCTAAGGGTTATAGACAAGAAGAGGGGATTGACTTCGAGGAATGATTCGCACCGTTGCTAGACTTGAGGTCGTTCGATTTTTTCGCATTCGCGGGCTCACATGAACATCACGATCTTTCGATGGATGTCAAAACCGCTATTCTGAATGGTAAACCAAGGAAACGGTCTATGTAGTCTTACCGTAAGGATTTGTTGATCCGAGTTCCCTAATCACATCTACAAACCGAACAAGGCTCTCTACGATCTCAAACAAGCCCCTATCAAGTGGTATGATAAGTTGTCATCCTTCTCATATCTCATAATTTTGTCAAAGGATCGGTCACCCAACATCGTTTATACAATATCACTGGGAACACATTTTAATCGTTCAAATTTATGTGGATGACATCAATTTTGGGTCAACACATCTAAAGTACTCAAACGCTTTTTCAAAACTTATGAAAAACATTTTGAAATGTCCATGATGGGTGAACTTATGTTCTTTCTAGGACTTCAAGTTCATCAATCACCCAAAGGGTATTTTCCTTACGGCAGTCCAAAGATGCTCTTGAAATTTTAAACAAACATGGAATGCAAAATCGGATACCTATGCCACACCTATGGCACATACCAAGAACCGGATGCCGATTTGCATCGGAATTGGTTGACCCTACCAAATACCGAAGTATTATTGGGTCACTTATGTATCTAATAGCCAGAGACTCCGATATTGTATTTGTTGTATATCTTGTTCTCCCGCTATCGGCCGAGACCAACCAAACTCCACCTCTCTAAGGCTAAAAAGAATCCTCCGATACATCAAAGGAACCATTAATTTGGGGATCCGGTATCCGGGATTCTGTTTTGTTGGATTGGATTTCACATACACATCAAACCATAACACAGTAAGTACATGATAATGGTGAAGTTCTAGAGAGAGAAAGTTAGAGGTTTAGGGAACTTAGTGAGAGAAAGAAAATATTATTATGAGCTCCAACTCTCTACCTTGGGAGGTAGAGAGTATTTATAGTCTTACATAAAACGCCACACAACGGGTCGTGGATCGTGCATACAGTGGGTAAAGACCGTCCTCCTCCACTTGTTACTTAACAAAATACTACTTAACTAAATATAACTATGACTACAAGCATTCTAACGATTACATATACTTGAGGTGACCGACTCTTTAATACCGGAATTTCTAATTCCTAACAATCTCCCCTGGGAGGTCACCTCAAACATATACTAAAATGACATTGAATACAATCAGATATTACATTAACAATTGATCTTACATTTTTGATGTAGTACTTTTGCCCGTTCAAGCTCGAGTCATTGATTCCACTCATTGCATGTTTGGTTAATCCAAGTGGAGGTCTTTATCGATCCACGGATAATAATGTTGAGCCGCCTTGAGATCATCACTAATAGAAAATCTCGATACATCCATTGTGGTGTTGGTATTATGTGATGTTGTGACTTTCGGACCGACATGCTCACATTCTGGATCATGATATTTTCTCATCGAGTAGCGAAGCATTCGTTGATTCATGATATTGGCAGCAGCCAGCAGCGTAAGCATGGAGTTAGAATATCCGAGTCATTGATGCACCAATCATGATATCTTTTGATATGAATGTGTTGTGTGAGCATGCGATTATGGATTGACCGCTTCCATTCTCGATCACCAAACGCCGGGTGTACCTGCATAAGACACTTAGCAATAAAGCGCACGAAAGTGTCTTTGATCACTTTCGATGAATTGAGGTACACGGCCCCCGGTTCCCCGTTGATCAAGATAAGTATCGCTTCGTGATCGTATAATTTCAAGAATTTCCTTGAGTGGTTTCGCAAGTATGCTCTAGCCGTTCTCAAACCGAACGCCTCAAAGAAGACAACACGAGTGAGTGAACCAAATAATTTACGCCCACCAATTGATTGATGAAAAGAGATTTGAAAACAATCGTGTATTGCTCAATAGAAATTGTTTTTGCAATATAACGAAGGTTTTAATGAAAATCAATTATCAATCATAAAACACCTTTTGATTTGAAAAATTAGTACACGGTCGACCTGCTAATGAAAAGAGTTTTAAAGCACAAAGACCGGTTTTTCAAAGGTATCCGCCAATCCATAACCTCGAACCGTGATTGATTCAAAAGATTGAATCGCCCCATTGTTTCGCTTCGCTTGTCACATGGTTGATCTCAGTATAATAGATCTCACATGCCACCTACCAGGAGCTTGTTAGATGTTGGCTCCATAAGGCTTTCCATCTTCACAGTGAATATGTAAACACATCACTCAGATGTTCCGGCAATACCACAAGGATAATGCGTAGGACTCAAGATATAATCTCTTTCCACATTGTGTGAAACAGAGAGTCTTCATTGAAAGTGTCCTAATGAGATTTATTGATGATCTCGTGGCACTAGACTCAATTTGTGCATATTTGGATCCTATATCAGAGACTAGGAGAGGGTCTCCTTCTTCAATATCAACAATCTCTAAGAGAAAATCGATAGATAATGTCGTTCCCTCGCGGAGAATGAAACAAGTCCTTTAAGAGGAACTTGAGTGGTTTGGAAAGTTGAAGTGCAAGGCCACCGGGTCCATGACGCCTTGTCTTCAATACCGATGTTACCATCAAGAGCATATGAATTGAACCCTTCCGCCTCTAAGGTTGAATAAATGGAGGGCTATTTGTTTTCACCCTTTTCTCATTCAATTCTTTTTAATTCTTCAACCCTTCAGTGCTTACCGAGACTTCATAGCAAGAACCTTGTTGGGTTTATTCCAAGACTAGCTCGGCCTCAGTCCGACTCTTCCCATATCTCATTTTTCTCCTTTTATTATCATACCTAAGAACTCTACCCTAACTAGTGGATAGTCCTCCGGTAGATCCCTCCGTTCAGCGGATCATGGGAACACATACCTAACCTTATCGTCCTTATATCACCATACATAATGTAAAGTTGGTCGGTCTTTTTGGTATTGTTCATCCGCCATAGGAACCAATTGAAAACCATTTGAAAATCAATCCAGATACTTATGATATTTTATCAAAGCATTTTGTACCTTAATTGTTTTTGATATTTTTAGAAGAAGAACTCTCCCTCAACATGTGAATCAAGTATTTGAAATAGTTTTCCACACGGAGGCAAGAGAAAGAATTAACTTCTTTGATTACCATTTTAAAAATATCAACATCACTTCCCTAATCGAATCAAGTAGATAAAGCATTTTGGGGAAGGATGAGGTTTTCATGATTTTGCTCCCTCAATATGTGCCTCGAGATTTGAAAAGAGTTTTGCACATACTAGAGGGAACCCGCACCTTGAGATAAGTTATCACGCTTCAAATCATAGGTTTAAGATAGATGCTCCCCCTCAACATGTGCATGGAAAATTTGAAATCGCTTGTCACATGTGGGAAGGAGAGCTTGTACATCCTTATAAAACCATTTACCTAATTATCAGTTTAAATCCAATTTAAATCACACATTCTCCCCGATCACAATTATCAAATCATTTGAGATTTGTGATCTCTTATAGATTTAAATTGATTTTGAAAGCTTTTAAGGAGAATTGTGACTTGATTATGAAAGCGTTTTAACCGATAATGATCGGATTTTAAGACTTTAAACTCCATTGATAAACATGCCTGAATATCTTTTGAAAACAATTGAATGCCAAATAACTTTTAATTTAATTGAAATCATTCTCCCCTCAATCAATGACATAGGTTGTTGATTGAGAGATTGATATTTTGACAAATAAGTCAGATGATTATCAAAAATAGAGACCGAAGTTATTTTTCAAAGCGCTTAGTTTTCAAACAGATAAATGTTTAAAGAATCGAGCATGGAATTTTGAAAACATGATAAAGTATGGCTCGTTCTTTCTTTTGAAAAGCTGGTTATCACCGAAATGACAATAAACCATTGTTTTTCTTTCTCTCAAAAAATAATTTTTGAATTCAACAACATCTAAAGTCCCGTCATTCTTTTGAATGACAAAGACAAAGACCGTAGATATTATCGAACCGAGAAAAACGCATGACAAAATGACAAAATTTTTTGAAGATTTTTCAATTTTTCATTTTTATGGTTTTGAAGGTTTTATAATTTTGTATTTTGATTTTCGAATAGATATATACAAGAGATAGATGAAGATAGACCTTTACTCCTCGCCTTCCTCCCCAAGACGTTTGAGTGTTTCTCGTTGAAGACTTTTCAAGCCAAGACGTGGAAGAATAAACTCAAAACGTTCTCTTGGAAGAGCTTTGGTGAAGATGTCTGCTAACCGATATTCAGATCTCACAAAATAGAGTTCCACCACACCTTTTTCCACTTGTTCCCTGATGAAATGATGTCCAATGTCGATATGCTTTGCTCTTGAGTGTTGAACGTTGTTGCATGAGAGAGCAATAGCACTTTTATTATCAAGTACAGAGGGATTTTGTTGAATTCAAAGCCATAGTCCGATAATTGAGATCTCATCCATAAGACTTGAGCACAACAAGATGACATGGCTATGTATTCATTCTCAGAGAGGAAATAGAAGTACTCATTTGCTTCTTTGAAGACTAGCTCACAAGCTTATCACCCAAAAACCGAAAGCACCTCCTGCACGCATTTCGACGAGTATCTTGACATCCCGCATGATCAAGATCTCGATAGGTCGTTAGTGACATACCGTGTCCTCTCGGTACCAAAGTCCCATATTGATGGTTCCTTGGAGATACCGAAAGACCCGCTTAACCGCTTCAAGATGCTTTTTAGTAGGCTTAGCCTGGTATCTAGCACACATGCAAACAAATAACAAGATGTCCGGTCTACTAGCCGTGGAGGTACATCGTGGATCCAATCATACTACGATATTTTGTTTGGTCAATCATGATCCCTGAGTGGTCCTCATCTAGATTGGGAGTGTCAACAGTGGTCACTTGAATCAAATCCAAATTTCTTTAAGATCTCAGTTGCATATTTAGATTGATATATGAAAATGCCTCCTGACTTTGTAAATTTGTAATCCCAAGAAAATGACATTTGTCCCATCATTGACATTTGAAATTTTGAACTCATTTCATTAGAAAACGATCACATTCCATTGGGTCAGTCGAGGCAAAATAATATCATCAACATAAATTTGAACATGAGTTAAATGTTTGCCTGACTTCCTGGTGAACAATGTTGGATCAACCGCTCCTTTGCTAAATCCGGTTGATAGAAGAAACTTTGACAACGTATCATACCATGCCCTTGGAGCTTGCTTTAAACCATAAAGGGCCTTCTTTAAACGATAAACGTGAGTAGGATGCTCTTGATTTACAAATCCTTCAGTTGGGACGTAGACGACTTCTTTAAGATCTCCGTCAGAATGCCGCCTTTACATCCATTTGATAGACTACCATGTTCTTACTTGCAAAGATTAGCCAAAAGATTCTAATTGCCTCGATTCGAAAGCCAGAGCAAAAGATTCTTCAAAGTCTATACCCTCCTCTTGACGGTATCCTTTAGCAACTAATCGAGCCTTGTTCTTCAACACATCACCATGCTCATCAAGTTTCACTTTGAAGATCCATTTTAGAGTAATAATCATAGCACAACTGAGCAGTACTAATTCCCATACATCAAGTCGATCAAACTCATGAATTTCATCTTGCATAGCATTGAACCAACTATCTTCATTCATGGCAGTTTTAACATCTTTTGGTTCGATCTTAGAGTACGGAGTTGAAGAAGCACCATAAGGCATCGGTTGCAAGTTGTTTCCGTGTGGATACCGGACGAGAGGGATTTCCAATGATGTTGTCTAATGGATGATCGTGAGTCCATTTTCTCAGGTGTTCATGTGGTAGTTGTTGAGGGATCGGTAGCGTGAGTCGATGTCTCCTCAAGAGGATGGTTCTCAAGAAGATTCGTGAGCAGCATGTTTTCAATTCAAGCATCTTCGTGAGTAGCAAAGGGATTAACTTCATCATTGATGCCGTAAACAGTTCCATGATGTACATTTGAAGAATGATGATTTGTTGATGAGACAAGGATCGCAGAAGGCACTTCTTGACTTAAAGATATTGAGACTCAGGATTGACTTCATTCAATGAATATGAGTTCTCGCTTGTAGGGATCAACACCTCATTAGTATTCGGATCATATAGTTCATCAAACATAGGATCAAACAATTTTTAAATCATCTCTTGATGGAGGGTACATATTCTTGAGAAGAGTTTGGAACAAGGGATGAACCAATTGGACTGATTTGAAGTGCTGGGTCCGAATCAATTGTTCAGAGCCGTTTGACCGTCACCATCAAACGTAACGGAATTGTTTCCATGATGTTTCGGTTCTTTTGTTGTAGATTCGTATCCTTTTTGTTTGTGCATACCCTACAAATACTCCAATGTCCGCTTTAGCTCTAAGTTTGCCTAAGTCTTGACCCTCATTAGTTGGATAGCACAATGCTCCAAACACACGAAGGAGAGAGAGATTAGGTTTTTCTCATGGACAAGTTCATATGGTGTCTTTCCATGAACAAGGTGAATCGGGAACGATTTTGTGTGTAGCATGCAGTGGCAATAGCTCCCCGAGAAACATTGAACTTTTGAGTAAATCAAAGATTGTTCTAGGCTTTACAAGAGTTCGATGCCTTCAACTACACCGCTCGCTTGAGGAGTTCGTGGAACACTTCTTTGATGGCTGATTCCAATGCTTTCATAAAATTCACTAATTTGTTTGTTAACAAACCTCGCCCATTGTCCGGATAATTCTCGACTTTTGTTAAGTCGAACTCAAGTACTGCGATGAGTTTGATGATGATATCGAGTTTCATCCTTTGTCCTTAAGAACTTGACCGTGTGAATCTAGAGTAATCATCAACTATAACTAACACATATTTCTTCCCAAAGATATTCTGCACTCTCATTGGTCCACATAAATCCATATGAATCATATGAAGAACTTCTGCGACAGAGTTAGTAGGTTTGGGTTTATGGGCATACTTCTTGCTTTTTCCCAATTGACATGCTGATCAAAGATGATCCTTTTCATACTTTAGTCGAGGTAAACCTACAACTAAGTCCTTTCTCGAGAGATTGATGGTGCCGGTTCAAGTGATTGAGACGACGATGCCATAACCATGACTTTGGTTTTGAAGCCTTTGACAACAAGCAAATTGGAGAAGACTTCATCATATCTTCTATAGAGATGGTGTAAAGATTTGAACCACGAGTTCCTCTTAAAGTTCCTTACCATCAAGTTCTCTAACAAAACAAGTATGTTTTCTGAAGGCTACTAGATCGAGTCACGAATTGACCGACAGAGAACAGATTATGACCAAGACCTTCCACATAGTATACTCTAGAGATAACACTATCACCAACAACATAATCACCATAACCCATAATTGCACCGAAATGATCATTACCTAATCTAATCGTCTCCATGAATTTGCTCACGGTTCATGAGCCGCACCTACCATATGCTTGGAATGTACCGTACCACGTAACGATTTGATGATCCAAAGTTGAACACGCATAAGAATGGATAACTCGATAATTGGGATCCCCATGCAAGAATGGGTTCCACTTTGTTTAAAATAGAATTGAACACCCACATCAAAATAGAAACATCCATATCGAAGTAGAAGCAATGGAATCATTGGAATAGATGCAATGTCGTGTCCAGATTTGACCTATTCAAAGTATGTTCACTTCTTAAGGGAATAGTTCTACCAATAGGCATCCATTTTCTAGTGGGCATAATCTTAGTAGCTGAGAGCAAACCGATTATTCTTATGGCCAAAAGGTATCCAATAATAACCTATCTTTATAAAAGTTCTTCTGGTTTCCAATCGCTTTCTAACAATCTTCGCTTTTGCCTTTTTGCCTTATTTGCACCATTATTAGCATTAACAATTTTAATCGGGCATTTGATAATTAGACAAAGCATTCACACCACATTCATGATTAGCAAAGAATTCAAGCGCACATCATTACAAGGTAAAATAGTATCGTAATTAATTAATTACAAGACGTTAAGGCTAATACTAGAATCAACACGATTCCTTTTATTCAACTCAAGCTTAAAGTTCCTAGATTGGTCTTCTACTCTCTTCCAATGCACATTCTTGCAAGTCCTATCATTCCTTGTATTGTCTTGAGACTTTGACCTCGCCGCTTTAAAGTCACCGATTACTCAGAGAGGAATGGAAACATTAGTTGGTTGATCTAGTTTTTGCATTCCCCAACTTGATGTGCAAGGATCAAGTACTAGAAGGCACATTAGTGTGTATTCTTTAAGACTGCGGATTTGAGCTTTTTGCGTGCACACCGACGTTCACTCTTAGTACTAACATATCCGAATCAACTACTTGAAGGCACATTAGTGTTTCCTCTTAAGATCAAGCATAGAACGGATTTCCCGCTTGGAACTAGGCATAGAACAAGGCATCACAGCCTTTGCCTTTTGCAACCTAAGGTTAAGGATTTGGCCTCGAGGCAAGCAAACCTAATTTCACTATCAAGAGGTTTGTTAATGAAATCCTCTTGACAATCTCACCTGGACATTCTAGACTATCCTTAAAGTGAGCACAATATTCATGAAAAGCATGTTCATTATTCCTAAGATGAGGAGGAATATATTTAATCGCCACAAGTTGTATTTGCAATCGGGTGATTTTGAGACAACATTCTTATTGAAAACAAGTGGCGCTTCCCATTTCCCACTTCCATTCTCAATTTCCTTTGTAAAGACGCGTTATTTTTCGTTGTTTTGGTCACGGGTGACTTTTATTGAATCATATAACTCTTTAAAATGTCGCTTAACTTTTTCATTTTCTTCTAGAAAACTCTTGTTTTCCTTTGTAAGGCATCAACTAAGTTTTGAAGATGAAAAGTTTGAGAATTCTCAGAATCTAAAGGAGGAGGCATTTGGGAGCCCTGCCATATTGTTCGCTTGACCCTTTAATTGAGAGATTTGGGCTTTCAACTTTCTGATCGTGTTGCAATCGAGCTTGAATCGCTCATCACGCTTGTTAATTTGAAAATCGTGATCAAACTCGAGCATCCGAGGATGTCTTGATATTTGAAGTTTTGACATTTTCTTTAAGATGTTGATATTTTAGTTGTAAATTAAAATGCTCAACTTCCACTTTAGAAAAATGTTTAACCAAATTGTCGTGATCATCCAGTTCAATTTTCTCGTTTAGTTCAGAATTAGTTTTTCAAGCTCAATGACACGATCATGGGAGACTTTCAGTGCAACCGATAATTCATGAAATTTGGAAGCTTTAATGGAACAATTTAGCAAAGTGAAAAACACATCTTGAGTAATACATTCAAATCGTTCTCATTTAGTGTATGCAAGTTCTTCCTCTCAATCTCATTATATTTTAGTGCTCGCTCATAGTCACTAACTTCAACTATCATTGCATCAAATTCCTTTTCCATTCCTTAATATCAGTTTCTATCCCCTTTTAAGACTCTCAAAGTGATCTTTTAGAAGTTTAAAGAAAGGCATGACCTCATTTAAATAACATTCTTTCATTTGCTCAAAACCTCTTTCCTTCCTCGTAATACCAAGTGGTGTGATCCTTTTCTTGCAAGTTTTCTCAAAATCAACAAATAGTTGAAGTATAACATATTGGCTAATTAAGGTCTTGCTTTTAGTGGCAATTGTTCTAGGAACAAGATGCATTGGTGAATTAGGAGGATACACACGCTTCTAGGCATTTTCCAAAGAGGAGGGTTTGTTTCAACAATATTTTCAACTTTCCGCTTATCTAAATCCATTTTCCAGAAAACTTGTTCGGGAGTCAACAATGTCCGAGGTTTAAACATGTTCAAGGAAATCCAGTTTTCCTTCTTGTAATCATGGGGTGTGATCTTTATTTTCCTCTCTCTACATTTAGGATCATCTAATTTTTTGTTCATCCTTTCCCTAGTGACTTCATCTGATTTCTTATCTTCCTCACTGCACTCAACGCAACTAGGTTTCTGTCTAGGTTTAAGGATTTCATTGCC
Source organism: Chrysanthemum makinoi (assembly GCA_910596185.1). Taxonomy (NCBI): domain Eukaryota; kingdom Viridiplantae; phylum Streptophyta; class Magnoliopsida; order Asterales; family Asteraceae; genus Chrysanthemum; species Chrysanthemum makinoi. The sequence continues at coordinate 143,247,298 of OU343217.1, read as the reverse complement.
ATCATAAAGAACCTTATGAGCATTTCTAGCCCTTTTAATGACCTCTGGATTTGGTTCCTCAACAAGGGGAATGCTATGCTTATCGCTAAGGACCCTATGCTTAGTGATCATGTGAGCAAATGAATGGTGTTCCTTTGTATGTACAACTTGTTTTCAAGTTTGTTTTTCAAAGTTTTCAGATTAGAAAAATCTTTCAAGAGTTTTGATTCCTTTGCATTAAATTCTTGCTTAAGCATTTTCACATTTTCTTGAAGTTCTTGTTTTGCTTAGCGCTTTTAGAAAGTTTTTCTTGCAAGGAATTTAACTCTTGTTTTAATACTTCTTCTCTAAAATTACATTTTCTAATAATTGTACGCGACTTGGTCATCCATTTCCTCGCCACGAGTGGTCAACTCAAACTTAGCACGTTGTTCATAAATAGCAACTTGTTCTTTATAGGCATTTAATTCGTGAATATTACGTAATCATCAGCACAAAAAGGTATTCATCAAAAATATAGTCATTGTTGATCGCGCAGAGATGCATCACTTGGTACAACTTCACTTTCACTTTGTTTCACATATTGATCATATGGGACAACATTGATATTACCCATATTTTCACTATTTGATACAAAAGTTTCAGTTGATAGTACTTTGTCATGTATCTTATGCACATCAAGATCATCGTGATAGTTTTAGTACCTCCGAGATGAGTGTGTGTCTTTGGATGGGCCACCCTGTGTTGAAGAGGAGACCTTGGGAGAAACCATTGGAGAAATGCTAGCCATAAAGATTGTGCGTAGGTCCATCATCCACATCGAATCGTATGCATCACAATCACGACTTGAAAGGCATTCGATGATTGTGACCTATCTCCGAATAGGTCGCCATCCACATCCAGATCATAGGTCTTGGCATTGCCCCTCGAAGAAACAACAATTCCTCTTCATCCAAAGTAGCACCATTATCCCGAGCTTGCACAAGCAAAGATCTTATCTCCGGTAATCAGATTCCGTGGACGCTTTGAGATGTGCGCCTTGCAATGTGTCCCTCACCACCACAATTATAACATTTGATCAGCTTAGCTTGACCTTGATTACCATTCCTTCCTCGATTCTGATTAACAACATAACTTCTACCGACTCCACCTCTTCCCCGATCATATCGTTTCCCCGAATCGTTGCACCACCGATCCTCCCATCTTTAACAAAGAGCTTGATTGTGTTAGATGTCGTCTCGAGGTTGTTATTGGTTTGTGGGAGAAATTCATGTTTTGACCGACGTAAGAGCTAGTTGATTAATGAAATACCCACGCGGTGATCAAAGATCGCCTTGTTTGAACATAGGATCATGAATTAGTTTGTGATTACCATTTCCCATGGGTATGACTTGTGAGGCTTTGGTTGTGATTCCGATGTTTGAATAGAAGGCGGTTGAGTCATTAGACGAGCTTGTTCTCCCCGGGTTGGTTTTGAACCGATTAAGAACCAATTTTTCAAACATAGCATGTCTCTCATTCTCAAGGAGGAAGGCATAGAGTTGCTCATAGTTTGTATTCTTCAATCCTTAGTGAGCTTCACAGAAGTGACAAACTTGTGCCATTCGGGATTCATGTTGTTCACAAATTTTGAGTTCAATTGAATGTTAGGCATAGTCATTCCGATGTTCCTCATGTCATTCACCAACTTATGAAATCTCACATAGTACTCATAGACACTCTCATCCGGTTTCATCTTGAAGTGTTCAAATTGCTCATAGAGTTGTGACTGCCTTCCATAGTTAATTCGAACCCGAGAGAAGCATCTTGACATTATCCCATAACGCCTTTGCTTCGTGTTGTGATTGATCCCTTGACCGCCATAGTTAAACCTTGAAGAACAATGTTAGAAGCCCCGATATCAGCATCGAATCTCTTTTTCTCCTTATCATCAAGCTCATCATACATCTTTGGTCTGTCCATTCCGTAAATCAAAGTTCCATCTTCAGCAGTATCAAGTACATCTCTAGTCGTCTCAACTCGATACGGTCCTTCATCAATGGATTTGAGAATGTTGACACAATTTTCCTTTCCAAGGCATCAATCGATTCGTTGAGCCCAAGAATCGTAGTCAGTTCTGTCAAGCATGGGTGGACGAGTATCCGAACCAGCTGCTTGAACATCCTCGGTAACAGTGGAGATGATAGTAGGAACGTTGGTAGACATGTTAACAGATTATACGGGATTTTATAACTCTATGATTAAACCGTGAAATAGATTCTTTCACGAGTTTCACTAAATCAAGAGAAAAACGTAAACAATCACCCAAGTCGCTAGAAGATAATGCACCAAGTCGCTAACACCTAATTCGCTACACCCCAAGTCGCTAAAGTTCCAAGTCGCTAGACAAATGCAAGTCGCTAAGTAGTAACTCGCTAACCCTCAAGTCGCTAGCAAAATTTTGGCAGCAATTCGCCACTCAAGTCGCTAAAACTTCAAGTCGCTAAAGAGCAACTCGCGCTGAGACCAAGTCGCTACCACCAAGTCGCTACCGTAGTGGAGAGTCCACTACTTGTACTGTTAATCGCTAGGTCTAAGTCGCTAGCTCCAAAACTGTAACTCGCTACAAAATTGTGAAGCAAGTCGCTACGAAGAAAGAGATCCGTATATCAAGTCGCTAGCAAGAAAAACCACATAAACATCACTTTTCAATCCAAAAAACAACCCAACCAAGATGATTCAAGCTTACCAAATGAAAACCTAAACACTTGTGATGATTCTAAACATAAAAGTACTAACAAAATCCAAGCTTTAACACAAGAAATCAACCAAATGATGCACAAACCACTAAACTTTTTCAAACTCAAAAACCACCTAAAAACCACTAGAAATCCAAAGATGTGCAAGATATGATCTAACCATGGCTCTTGATACCAATTGTTGGATATTGGATTTCACATACACATCAAACCATAACACAAAGTGGCGTATAATGGTGAGTTCTATAGAGAGAAAGTTAGAGGTTTAGGGAACTTAGTGAGAGAAAGAAAAACTATTATTATGAGCTCCAACTCTCTACCTTGGGAGGTAGAGAGTATTTATATTCTTACATAAATCGCCACACAACGGGCTGTGGATCAGGCATACAGTGGGTAAAGACCCGTCCGTCCTCCACGGTGTTACTTAACAAAATACTACGTAACTAAATATAACTATGACTACGAGCATTCTAACGATTACATATACTTGAGGTGACCGACTCTTTAATACCGGGAATTTCTAATTCCTAACAGGTTTTGATCTAATAGATTTTTTAGACGTTGATCACGCAGGTTGCTTAGATTCTCGGAAAAGTACTTCAGGTGCTCTATAATTTCTTGGTGATAAACTGGTGTCATGGCAATCGCGAAGCGATTGTACATCGTTGTCCGCAACCGAAGCAGAATACGTAGCCATGTCGGCATGTTGTGCTCAAGTCATTTGGATGAGAACACAACTCAAAGACTATGGTTACGTATTTGACAGAATCTTGACGTAATGCGACAATCGAAGTGCTATTGCGATCTCGTGCAACTCCGTCCAACATTTGAAGATACCATTTCATAAAAGAGCATGTGGAAAAGGGTACTGTTGAATTATATTTTGTGGGTACTGAACACCAATTGGCGGACCTTCTCACCAAAGCCTTAGCTCCTGCTAGGTTTACTGAGTTGATTCACCGGATTGGTATGCGGTGTTTGACTCCAGAAGAACTGGACGAACTTTTGACACATTCTTAAAACCAGTCGAACACCAAAACCTCTTTTGTAAATTTGTATCAAAAACAAAATAGAAAAATATAAAAATTTCATAAAATACAAAAATATTCTTCTATCTAAATTCCTTCAACATTGCAAGTACAAATCTTCTGTCAACACTTTACTCTTTCAAACAATTCAATATTTTCACGGTCAAGTGTTGAGGGGGAGAATGTAAATATTTTCTGTTTCATAAAACCTTGTACTTTCATGTTACCTAATATTGGTTGTTTCATTGATAATGGTGGGTACGTTTCTAGTCTCTTAACACTCCTCGGACTCAAATTTGTAAAATTTCTCTATTTTTAAAGTCGAGGGGGAGTGTCGTCATGTTTCTTTCCAAACTTTCACTTCAAGCTTAACCAAAATGGAAGTTATGGGCTGTAGATGAAAATGGTTGAGGTGGAGGGACTATTATTGTCAAAGTTTGAAACTATTTTTCAACAAAAACACCTCACTTAAAAATTTTTCTCATTTATTACTAGCGTTTAAGTATATAACCACCATCATCCACGCTCACAAATCAATCTTCAAATCTGTGTTATAAACTTTAAATTTGTAAGTGTTTAAAGCTTCTATGAGTAATTTCAAACATTGGTTTTTAATTGTATACAAATCCAACGGTTTGATCTTTCTCTTGGCGTGATTTAAGCTTTTACGCTTACGCGTATAATCTTGAAATCATGTTGGGTTGTTTGCTGTGAAATGGGTGTGTTAAAATGTTTCAAATATCAATCCTAAAGCTATTTCCAACATATAATTCAACCCAGAAACAATTATGATTCACTTTTCAAAATTAGGGTTTATGCGTGAGATTTGGGTGTTTTCTATTGTGTGTATTTTAGGACAATTAGAGGCTTGAAAGATGGTTGTTACATGCTTAATTAACCAAAGAAACTCTTGAATCTAACCCCAGAAAGTACAAAATGGTGTAATTTGAATTTAGGGTTTAAGTATTCGTAACTTTGGGTATTTTTGATTCATGAGGTTTTAGATGTCAAAACTTACTTCATTCATCTCATATGGCTCCTAAAACATCCCAAAAAAACTTTTGGTTGAGTTTGAATTGTTAGATTGTTTAGGCGTAGGATTTGAATTGTTAGGGTTTATCCTTACGCTTAACCTAAGTCTACGCGTAAATAAATTTTAACTCAATATGCCATGTGTTATTGAAAGAGGTTAAATAAAATTGTTAATGGAGATGTTATGATTGAATTATTTCAGGTTTCTACGCGTACAAGTTCAGAATCAAGGTTAAAATTGGATTCTACGCTTAAGGAATACCTTAATCGTAGATGTTACACGTAAGAGAAATCTTACGCATAAGGGTCTACAAAGGGACTACGCGTATCCTGTGAAGGATATGCGTAAACTTGGATTCTTACGCATAAGGCTTGCTCTTACGAGTAAACCTTACGCGTAAGCTCCCAACCTACGCTTACGCGTAAGCCTTATGCCAAGAGCCTTTTCCTACGCGCAAGATTTCTTACGCGTAAGAAGGACTCCTACGCATAAGCTTAGTTCTACGCGTATGGTTACTATGTTTACGCATAAGCTTACAATATTACGCTTAAGCCATAATTTTTAACCTTTCTTATGAAATGTTATGCGTACAAATTTGTAATAAGTTATTCATAACGTCACAAGACCAAAATGTCACTAATAAGCAAACTTGGTTAAAATGTTGTGTGAATGAGTGAATCTTTGGACTTAAAATTCAAAATTAACATACTCACGTAATTTATCACTACTACTTTGGACTATTGGACAACATGTGACTTTGAACTCGTAACATTCATTAACATAACATATTCAATAAATTGGACAATAAAATCAACTTTCGACTAACATAATGTCTTTCGATATGTTGGTACTTTTGTCTCAATATCTTTCAGATCACGATATGGATATCACCACGGAAAACGTTAATGCACCAAATGAGCTCACAATGGAAGATATCTTCCCAACTGACTACAGCATGAAGATTGGAAAGAACAACCTCAAGGTCTACTTTGAGAACTTCACCTGCTCAGAGTCTTCATGCCGAATTGTTGTGGATATTCTTAAGTCTCATCCCTACAACATGCTTACGAACTCTGCAACTGTGCCGGAGATCTACATTCACCAATTTTAGCATACAATGAAAAAGGTGGATGGTCAAGATGCTGTCACGATGACTCTAAATGATAAGGAAGTCACCGTCACTGTTGCAGATCTGCGAGCAATTCTTCTTCTACCTGCTATTGAACCTGATAACTATGTGGCAACTCCAAGTGAAGAGGCTACCATTCAATTCATGATTGACATTGGGCATGATGAAGCTACCGGGATCATTACCAGACATTCCTCTGTTGATCTAAAGAATATTCCTCAACCATGGAGAACACTGTATATCATGATCGCCAAATCTGTGTCTGGGAGAGACGTCGGTCATGAGCATCCAAAACTTATGCATCTGCAAACCTTTTGGGGCATGGTCAACAAGCAGCACATCGACTTTGCTAGTCTGATATAGGAAGACATGATGTCCCATCTCAAGAAGCCCGGGACTAAAGTTCCTTTTATCATATACACCAAGTTGTTGATCCAAAATATTCTCGGGAAACATCGGGACCTTCCCTTGAGACTAAATGACCTCAACCAACACTCTGCGTTGTATGAGCCCACATTAAACACTGTCAGATTTAAAGACTTATCAACAAAGAAACAAGGTGCAGTGCTATTTAACTGCCTTCTCACTGATGATATCAAAAGTCTTCAATAGTATCGTCGATACCAAGAAGCTGTGAGCAAAGGCAAAGTTGGGTTTGTAGATGAAAAGACTTCTACTACTCCTACAAGGAAGACACGACGATCAGGCAGTGCTGGTAGTGTAGAAAGCACTGGGAGTGCCCTTAAGTATCCTAAGAGGAATCCTCCCCGCAAAAGAAAGTCCCATCTAAGGGTGCCATCCCTAACCCTAAACGGCACTCAAACTTGAGGACAAGGACATCGATTCTGAAGATACTGAGTCTGAAGAAGTGGTTTATCACTCTGAATCTGTTACAGATGATACTACCTCAACAAGGTTAGAAGATAAACCACTTAGTCCCAAATTAGAAATGGAAAGACTCCAGTTGCAGAGACAGAAGAAGAAAGCTCTGATGATGAACCAAAGGATGAAGAAAGAGAGTACCACAAGACTCTTAAAGATCTGAGGATTCAACATACTGCTAAAGAGTTTAACCTTCAACAAACCAGAGGCCCTGGAGGTTCCAGTGGTGGTGCACTAACCATACCAGTTCGTGATGCGGTTAATCAACCCGATAAGTGAACTGATGCCACTGCTAAGGAATCTACAGAGCAGCGGAAGCTAAATTATGAAGTTCCATTCACCTTTGAAGAAGAAGAGGAACAAGAAAAGGATGAAAAGATCACTGATGAAGACATAGAGGAAGCAGCTAGGGAGAGAGCTGAAGAAGAGGCTAGGATAAAGGCCGAAGAAGAGGTAAAAGCTCAAAAAGAAGCTGATGATTATCTTCAAGATAATCCAGAACACAACCCGGAACAAAATTCTGAGCCACCTAAACATCCAGAGCCTTCTCATGACTCATCTTCATCAGATTCATCGTCTCACTCATCACCACCACCATCCAAAGATGCTACCACCAGATCCACATCCAAATCAATCAAGAAACCGACCGACACTTGGGCATCATGTGCCAAGACCAAGATTGTCAAAGCTGTCAAGCAAGCAAGGAAACGCAACGTAGTTAACAAGAAATTGAATCAGCTTGCCAACAGAGTTAATTTACTTCAAAATGTGATTAACGAGTTCTCAGAAGAAAGAAACCAGATTTAGCAATTCCTTAACCATGATATTCAGGGTGAGATGGACAAGACGATTAGGGACTACACTCATAAGTTCCTTCTTGACATCGTCCCTGGAGTCACAAGAGAGATGTTTGCCAGACAACTCTATCCACATCTCATGTCACTGGTCAAGCATACACTGTCAAATACCCCTGCGATCATGGAAATCAAACCAATTTCGTCTCGTGTTGTCACTGATGCTGAATTGATCTCCAAGCTGGTTATGCAAATGTCTGAACGATCTTCAACTTTCACTTCTGACGAAGCAAAACTTTTTGAGGAATTACTGGAATATCAATTCAAGACATCTTGTAAAGAGTTGGCTGGTCATGTTAAGCGACCAAGAGATGATGACGATGCTGACAAGGATTCCGAACCTAAATGTCCAAAGAAAACAAGCGAATCCTCCTCCATGCCTCCACCACCCCAGAAGACCACCACCACCTCACGATCTGCTCAACGTCCTCCTGCATCAGATAAACCTCGGGACTCTGAGTCCTCACCACCAAAGGAGAAAACTGGTGACTATTTCCAATACACCAGCGGTGATGATGAAGAGATTCTTGAGCCCCAACCACAGCCCTCACCTAAAACATCAACTGAGCAACAATCAGGACCATCATCCACACCTAAGAAGAAGAAGAGATCAAGCTATGTCATTTCTTGGTTACATGAAGATGACACTGCAGAATATGACTGGTTCAGCAAGCTCATTGATGCTACTCCGCGATTACCGAAAGGCCAAGAACCGGTAGATGGTCGTACTATAGAGCAGGTTAAGCTTATCCAGGATGAATTTCGGGTCAAAAATATGATGAAGGGCGAATTACGCCGGATCAAAAATGATGCTTTCCAATTGTTAAAGGACAGATCCGACAGTGTTGTTGAAGTTGAATATCACCTCGACAACATTGCACGAGCTATGTCTAACAACATTGACTGGCTCAATCCTGAATCGAACATTGACTTCACAAGTCCGGATAAGGCTCCATATTACACGGACTGGACCAAATCACTACCAACCATTGGTCGAACAGATCAACCTAGAATCCCTTACCAATACTTCTTCAACAACGGCCTGGAATTTCTACAACATGGTAGCAAAGTCAGCACGAAGTATGCTACGTCACTCACTTTTAACATCCCAGCTGCGACAATGTTGCCATCGAAGAAGAAGCCACAAGAATGTTTGTTGAAAATGTGGTGACTTATGATCTTGATGCACAATATGGCATTCATCATTGGCCTGAACGAAGAAGAATTTACTATCGCAGCCGCCAAGTTCAGAAATCAAACAAAGAAGTGTTTAGTGACAAACGGATCGTTGCTATCATGAATGTCGATCTGGCTACTAAATGGGATTATTCATTCCTGAAGAAAATCACCGTCAAACGCCAAGACGAACAAGAATATGACTTTACTGAAGCTGATTTTCCTAGGTTGTCGCTGAACGACATCAAAAACATGTACCTTGCTAAGGTACAAGGTCGGATGAGACAATTTTCCACACATATTCAGCTCCATTACATCACTTCCTTGTTAATATTCATTCAAAGCAAAGTGATCCAAGAACGTGTTGAAGATCTTCAACTTACTGTGGAATCATATCAGAAACAAGTCAACCTCACTAAACCATTACTACACTTTCCTGACATAAACCAACTTTCTCAGTACACCATTGTCAAGAAACCAAAATTTGGAGTTGTTTACCGCAATGAACTTCACCACAATTGTTTAATGGCGTACAACGAGGTTCACAAGTTTTGCGATCACACGTCGAAGTCGGTTTGTGATGGGTTAGCATATCGGTTGAAAGACATAATGCAAGGTATTGGGTCAAAGAAGCGTTGGAATTCTAAGGAAAGGAGGGATGCTAGGAAGATAATCACAAGGATTGATGAAAGGCTATTTCACCAGGATCAGATGCGGAGTCTAGAGAGCTTTGTCGGTGGAAGAGAGAGTTTCCCTCTTACGGGCTATCAACGTCAAGAGAAAACTCCCGGTCTTATTGACGAATTGCTTGGTACTCCTTAAACTCTTTCATTGATGGATACTTTTGGATATTATGATCTGTATTATTGACAATGGCTTGTGCACACATAACAATGTACAACCCGTACTTGTAATGAAAGGACCCTGTGGTACGCTTCAGTGCCACCATCCTATAAAAGGAGCGAAAGCTTCTTACTTTTGAGTAAAACTTATCAAAACTTTCATTTTTAAAGTTTTGCTCAAAAGAACAAGTACTTCCCCTTATGTTTTCAAAGCCTCAAAAGTTAATATTACTTGTTGAGGGGGAGTACTTGCTATAATCATTGTTCACAAATTTTTCTTCGTGGAAATCTTCCCACAAAACTCAGAATGGTCATATTTGATATCAAAATTTCATCAAAAATAACATGTATATGCCATTTTTGAGAGGGAGAAAAATTGTGTGATACAAATATGTTTGTGATTGAATCCTCGTGCTAAGACTTAACCCATGAATTGACGAGATCTGAACTGTCATGCTTCGGAAAGATTTGTCTTCCAAGACTTATCCGAGTAGATTGTACCTATTCGAGAAACTCTTGATAGACATAAACTTTGACGGGTTTGACAACCTTTCGAGGTTGTCCACACCTTCAAGGTAGTTATTGGAGCTAGTTGTCACCTAAAAGATGACAATGTAACTCTTTAACTATGCAACGTAACCGTGTCTCGCGGGGAATTGTCTATCTTGAGTCGATCAATTCAAAAGTGCGCACTCTTTTCTCACCGTGCAGATTTCTGTCTAAACACTTAAGCACGTGTTGAGGGGGAGTATTTCTGCATAAGATAAAAATCTCACAGTGGTACAAAATGTTTTACTCATAAACACTTTGAGAGACTTTCAAGAAAATAGTTTTATGGCAACATAGGTTAGTCATAGTGTTATAAGGTGACTAAGGTTAGGAATAACCATCCTATGATCCGCCAGAACCAGAGGGATCTACCCAAGGACACCACCAATAGTTAGAATTTAGAAGTCCTTATATATGATTATAAAAAGAAGAAAATGAGAATCAGAGAAAGAAGGAGTTGAAGAATTAAAAATAATTTAGAAGTCCTTATGTATGATTATAAAAAGGAGAAAATGAGAATCGGAGAAAGAAAGAGTTGAAGAATTAAAAAGAAAAGGGTGAAAAGAAATAGCCCTCCAAATTATTCAACTTAGGGCAGACACCGGGTTCAATACATATGCTACTGGCTGTCACTAGATGACACCGGTATTAAATATCAAAGTCGTCATGGACCCAGCGACGCATGCACTAAACCTTCTTAGCCACTCAAGTTTCTCTCAACAGAAGCTTGTTTCATTCTCACAGGGAACCCTACGTAAACTATCGGCTTTCTCTTAGAGATTGCTAGTATTGAAGAAGGAGACCCTCTCCCTAGTCTCCGCTTAGGAAAACCAAAGCGCACTATTGAGTCTAGAGCCACGAGATTCATCAAAAGATCTCTTAGGAACACTTGACATTTCATCACTTGTAGTTCAACATTAAGGATGCAAGTGATACTATTCTAGAGTCCTACACAGATCTTAGCAATCTGTCGAGAACATTTATGAGGGGTTCACAACTGTGATCCTCAGTGATTGAATGGAAACTCCTGTCAGGGTCAACATCAAATAGCCCTGACAGCAGGTCACTTCGGTAACTCCTGGTGGGTTACGCTTAGTGTTGTCTCAAACGGTCTACAGTCGTGGGGTGATACTTCGGTGTACCTCAACACTCACTGAACGTAGGTGTACTTCGGTACATCGTGTTATCCTACTTGAGGGACTCCAGTTCAGGAATAGCCTTTGCTAGAATTAGAGATGTGTTTTCACACTATGCTGTTAACACGCTCGAAGTTCGAACTTGTAAGTGCTGGAAATCCCACTAAGGAGATTCCTTCAAGAATCGAGTCCTGAAGATGTGGGTCATTACTTGAACTTGTTCAATGTAATGCCAACTGTCCCTTATGGGATTCGGACGGTTGATTCACCCGACCAAGGTGAATGAATCAAGACATTCATCTGAAGAACAATCGTAGTGGTCAATTCTCTAAGAAACAACCGCAGCGATCGATTTGTGTTTATCACTAACCAATTCTTATGTTTTCTTCTTATGGATGCTCCTGGGAGATGATCGTGCAGATTCTCCACATGCTCATACCGACAACAACATAAATTGAAGTTCTCTCGAAAGGCAACACAAAAGTCAGAATGATTCTTCGTCAAACCCAAAGAATCTACAAAGTTCAAAAACTAAAGAGAACTACATCAACAATGAAATCCAACGTCAAAGAGCGTGTGAGCATGTTGGAGAAAGACATTGAGACACCTGAGCAACGAAGCGGACCTGATGCAAATTACAAAAACATAACATCACTATATCCACACCAAAACAAAGAACAAAGACAAATGAAGACGTCAAAGCTGAAAACTTCAAAGAAAAACAAGATCCTCACTCTGGGGAGATTGTTAGAATCAAGACACTTCTTCTCACAAGAAAGAAGAATGTCAGAAGACGTCAAAGCAACTATTGCATCTGCACCATCAACTATTCAAGAATACTTAAGTCATTAATTACCAACACTTAGGGGGAGATTGTTGGAATCACTCCTAAACTATATTTCAAGTGTTAGTAATCAATATGTAATAGGTTGCTTAATTAGGCTTTTATGTTTTTATTTAAGGCAAGGCTTATGTAGAAAGCCCATAAGCCTTGGCCCATGTCCAATAAGAAAGAAAGGGAACATGTAGTGTTGCCCTAGTCCCTTCCCCTATAAATAATCATGTAAACCTTCATTTGAAGGTTGGTTGTTCACTTCACAATATATCCTACCCATAACTTTCTTTATTATTCATACGTGTGTGTTGTTTAGTGTTCATCCGATCACTTCTCTATCTATTTCTTACATATTGATGCTTGTGTTACAATATGGTGACCTAACATTTTTATTGAAAAAATTGATAGACATTTGATACATAAAGTTCGTTATTTAAAAAAGTCATTAATAGTAGAAAGTGTAGCTCTTTGCATATTTTTGGGGTTATTTTGTAAACTTTCCTTTTACTAAAGGGCAAATCACTTCAAAATGTATTTAACTTGCCATTTTTTATGATTGTATGTATCTATCTTTTTTTTTCACATTGTATCACTAAGCTTCCATCGTTAGTCCTTTCTGTGTACCCGTTATCAAAAAACCCTGCATCGTTAGTCCTTTATATTAACGACCGTTAATAAATAACTTAAAATTTGGTTATCTTACGCTAAACTTGCATCGTTGATCCTTTATACTAACGATCTTTAAATAATAACTTCAAATTTGATTTTCTTACGTTTCCGTTGGCTTTTTTCACGTTTTCCGTCCATTTTACACTTTTTTTAGTTCGTTTTAACACGCGTCTCGCTCTGTTTTACACGTTTTCATCCGTTTTTACACGTTTTCGTCCATTTTTGCACGTTTTCTTCTGTTTTTACACTTTCGTCCGTTTTAACATGTTTTCGTCCGTTTTAACACTTTTTTTCATGTTTTCATCCGTTTCTACACGTTGTCATCCGTTGTTACACATTTTCGTCCGTTTTTTCACGTTTTCATCCGTTTTTACACTTTTTCACTCGTTTTAGAATGTTTCATCTGTATTTACACGTTTTCGTCCGTTTTAACACCTTTTTGATCGTATTTGCACGCTTTCGTCTGTTTTTACACGTTTTCATCCGTTTAACACGTTTTTTCACGTTTTCATCCGTTTTAACACGTTTTTATATGTGTTTATACGTTTCGTCGTTCATTTTCACACGTTCGTTCTTACACGCTTTCCATTGACGTTTTCATCCGTTTTACACGCTTGTCAAAGATTTCCACGCCTTCGTTTTTACACGTTTTCGTCCGGTTTAACACGTTTTCATTCGTTTTAACACATTTTTTCACGTTTGCATCCGTGTTTACAGGTTTTTATCCGTGTTTACACGTTTTCGTCTGTTTTTACCCGTTTTCATTCGTTTTAACACGTTTTCGTCTGTTCTTACATGTTTTCATCACCTTTAACACGTTTTCGTCTGTTTTTTCACGATTTCGTCCGTTTTTACATGTTTTCATCCGTTTTTACACGTTTTTGTCCGTATTTGCACGTTTTTGTCCATTTTTACACGTTTTCATCCCGTTTATCACGTGAAAAAATGGACGAAAATGTGTTAAAACGGACGAAAACGTGTAAATACAGACGAAAACGTGCAAAAACAAATGAAAACCTGTAAAAACGGATGAAAACGTGAAAAAATGGACGAAAAATTGTTAAAACGGACGAAAACGTGTTAAAAGCAGACGGCGTCACGCGGCGCGTGTAAATACGTAAGAAAAACGCGTGCAAAACGAAATGAAACGATGTAAAAACTTATGAAAACGTGAAAAAATGGACAAAAATGTTTAAAAACGGATGAAAACGTGTAGAAACAGATGGAAACGTGAAAAGGTGAACGAAAACGTGTTTAAAAGGACGAAAACGTGTTAAAACGGACAAAATCGATGTAAATACGTAATTTAAAACGTAAAAAACGGATGAAAACGAAAAACTGTAATAAAAACGTGAAAAAACGCGGTTAAAATGGACGTAAAGTGTAAACAGACAAAACGCAAAACGGACGAAAACGTGTTAAAACGGATGAAAACGTGAAAAAACGTGTTAAACGGATGAAAACGTGTAAATACGAACGAAAACGTGCAAATACGATCAAAAAGGTGTTAAAATGGACGAAACGTAAATCAGATGAAACGTGTGCAAAATTTAGTGAAAAAGTGTAAAACGGATGAAAACGTGAAAAAACGGATGAAAATGTGTAAAAACAGATGACAACGTGTAGAAACGGATGAAAACGTGAAAAAAGTGTTAAAATGGACGAAAACATGTTAAAACGGTCGAAAGTGTAAAAACAGAAGAAAACGTGCAAAAACGGACGAAAACGTGTAAAAACGGATGAAAACTTGTAAAAACAGACGAAGACGTGTTAAAACGAACGAAAAAGTGTAAAAACGGACGAAAACGTGAAAAAAGCGGACGGAAACGTAAGAAAATCAAATTTGAAGTTATTATTTAAAGATCGTTAGTATAAAGGACCAACGATGCAAGTTTAGCGTAAGATAACCAAATTTTAAGTTATTTATTAACGGTCGTTAGTATAAAGGACTAACGATGCAGGGTTTTTTGATAACGGGTACACAGAAAGGACTAACGATGGAAGTTTAGTGATACAATGTGAAAAACAAAAGATAGATACATACAATCATAAAAAATGGCAAGTTAAATAAATTTTGAAGTGATTTGCCCTTTACTAAACAAGGCGACCTAAAAGTATTATTGTTAAGATTGGTTGTTTTTAGTTATACCAATATTATTGGGCCGAAAAGTGTAAAATTAAATGGGACCAAATCTATAGTACACAATCATTTTGGGTTAGGCTAATTTAAAGCATCACATGAAACGTCGCATGAAACGTCTTGTCGACGTTTCATGTGCGCTTTAGTATATATAGATAATTGTTGGAAAGTTTTTTTAAGGTTTGGCAAATAGTCCTTGATAAACGAATTAGGTTTTCTCTTTTCAAGTTTAACCAAGGAAAACTAATTTTTTGACTCAAATTTACGCAATTTAACTGGAACATCCCGATGACCATTTTCAACCTTTCCATAACCACTCCCAAATGTGCACATAACAATGCTCGAAATTTTAACCTCTTTTGGCGTGCAAGGATATGGACTCTTGATATTTCACATTTGATGGAACTTTTAAAAACTAAAAACTTATGTTGTGTTTAAATTACGAATATTTTGGACTCTTGTTTTGGTTCAAAATTTTTGGAACCTTGTTTTGTTAAACTCTGATAATATCAAATGTGAAACTTGTTTGAAAACATAGTTATTTATTTTTGATGTTTTCTTTGACTTGTAATATGTGACTAATAAATAACATCCCATATTAGATTTCGCTGCGTACCGAAAAGGAGGTCAGGTGCCTTACGTGTATGCCATTTGGTGGTGGTTTAGCTAATAGCCGTTGGTGTCATCTTAAATTGTGTTACTTCTTACAACGGATGAGTTCCATGTTCAATCACTAAAAAGATTAGATATGAAGATGATTAAAGAAAAATAATTCTTTACAACCAACATCATGACAATAGTTATGTAAAGTACCTCTTAATTATATTTCACAAAAAGGTGTAGATTGGCGGGAACACCATGATTTCGGGTGCCTTTTGGCACCAGCCATTGTCCACCCCATAAGGAATAGCATCGCAGAACCTCCACAAAAGACCAACTGGAGTGAGCACGAGCCAAGACTCGGACCCCTGAGCTCTTATTCCACAAAGTCTCTCCATTGTGCCCATAGGTTTTGCGGAGGTGGGTACCTATATGAAGCAAATGTTAAGGATGGGACTTGAACTTGGGTCAATTGACTCAAGCACAAGTGCTTGAACCATTGAACTAATGCTCCATTGGTACCTCTTAATTATATATTTCTTCGTCTCAAAATGTTGTCCACTAGTTTAAGAAAAATCACTTGACAATTAACTAATTATTTCATGGAGTATTGTTCATAATAATTGTAGTAAGACTGTAAGGGGTTGTTTGGTTCGGTGGAATCCGATGTAAGTTATTGTAATTGTAATCTGAATTACATTACAATCCTGTTTGGTTGGCAGGATGAATGGAATTGTAATTCAGATAACATTACATTGGGTGTTTGGTTTGCAAGTAAATGTAATTGGATTACAACCAATTACGTCTAGTGATGTAATTCAGATTACATATCAAACTTGATGGAATGTATTGAATTACGTTGTAATCCAGATTTTTACTAGTTAAATGTCAGTATTATCTTTTATCTAAATATATAATTAATTTTGTAATAATTATTTTATATTAAATTTATGAATTTTATTTATTATTATATTTAAAAATGTATTATTATAATAATAATAATTCTTATTATATTTATTATTATTATTATTATTATTATTATTATTATTATTATTATTATTATTATTATTATTATTATTATTTATTAAATAACATTATTTTATTATTATTATTATTATTATTATTATTAAATCATAACTATTATTATAAATATTATTATTATTATTATTATTATTATTATTATTATTATTAATATTATTATTATTATTATTATTATTATTATTATTATTATTATTATTATTTATTATATTATTATTTATTATTTATTATTATTATTTTATAAAACATCATTTCATTAGAAAATCATAAGATTACATTATTATTATTAATGTTTTCTGAATTAAATTAAGTTGCAAGTCAACCAACATAATGACAGATTTCATCAATTACAATTATAACATATTTTAATTCTTTCAATTACAATTCATTCAAATTACAATTCTTTTCAAATACAGTATTACAATTCATTCAAAAATATTCTGCGAACCAAACGCATAAAAGTAATATATTTTGAGTACTTAACTTTGAGACAAACTTAAAAGAAAGAGTGACAATAAAAATAGACAAAAGAAGTATCTTTGAGACAAACTTAGCAAAACATTTTTTAGATACTCCGTAGGAGGAATTTTCAAATGCTTACTCTTATTTTGGTGCTTACTAAAGGATAAATCCCTACCATCCATCTAGTTTGATCTAATGGTGAGGATAAACTTAAGATTTAATATGGTAACCTAAGTCCATGTTTTTTTTTCTCCTTTTTCTTTGTCTTTTTGTCTTCTTAATTATTAATTTTTTTTTTTTTTTTTTTTTTTTTTGAATTCACTTTTTTTTATTTGAAATTCATTTTATTTGAAATTATTATTTTTATTATTATTTTTTTGTTCACGTTTTTTATTATTCTTTTTAATTTTAAATTCAATTTTTTTTTATTCTAAGTTTTTTTTTCGCTTCATACGTTTTCAATGATTCATACATTTTCGCCCCGTTTTATATCCGTGTTCATATGTTTCGTCTATTTTTTACGTTTTTTAATTTCAGACGCTTGGCCTGCTTTCATCTTGCGTTTACATCCGTTTTTACGGCTTTGTCGTTTTGTCGACGCGTTTCGCATCGCTATCGTCTCTGCTTTCAAACGCTTTTGTCCGTTTCAATCATACTGTCCGTTTTTACGTTTTCGTCCATTTTTAGACATTTTCTTCTGTTTCGGACGTTTTCGTCCGTTTTTATACGTTTTCGTCCGTTTTCATACGTTTTCGTCTGTTTTCTTACGTTTTCGCCTATTTACATCCGTTTTCATACATTTTCATCTGTTTTCTTACGGTTTCGTCTGTTTTCTTACGTTTTTATTATTCGTTTCACGTTTTCATCCGTCTTCTTTCATTTTCGTCCATTTTCATACGTTTTCATCACGTGTTTTTACGCATTCATATGTTTTCGGCTGTTCTCTTACGTTTTCACCGTTTTCTTCGTTTTCGCCATTTTCATCCATTTTCATATCGCGTTTTGTCCTGTTTTTAGCTTTTCATGTATTTTCGTCCGTTTTAGGCGTTTCGTCTGTATTTTTACGTTTTCATGTATTTTCGTCCATTTTTATTCGTTTTCAGACGTTTTCATACATTGTCATCCGTTTTTTTACATTTTCGTTTTGTCCATTATTAGACGTTTTCGTATGTTTTTAGACGTTTTCGCCCGTTTTTATACGTTTTCGTCCGTTTTCATACGTTTTCATCCGTTTTTATACATTTTTGTCCGTTTTCAGACGTTTTTGTCCGTTTTCATTTTGATATTTGTAAGTGACATTTATTTATCTCTTGTGATATAACATTGTAAGGAAGATGAAAAGTATTACATTCGTCATCATGTATGTGTTATCAGCCAGATACTCAACTAAGAATGTGATTGTTGTGTTTTTGAAAATATTTAGGAAGATTTTTGTGTTTTATGATATTATGAAATAATAGAAAAGTTGTTCAATCAAAAACAAGAGATGTTATGATACTTTTGTTAGACTTGTGGTTGATTTTTCTGTTTAATGGATACATTGTGCATGTTTCAATTGGTTTTATAGCGGATTTGAAAATATCTATGGTTGAATCAACAAACTAAATAAGCTATGGTTGAAGATGGCACACATCCTTATAAAAAAACTGAGAAGCTCAAACACCTGTGATATCACAGGTGATATCACCTCACTTGTGATATCACACGTGATAATACCGGTGATATCACCGTGATATCATGTGTGATATTACCGATGATAGCATGTGTGATATCATAGTTTATATCGCTTGTGATATCACCTGTGATATCATGTGATATCACTTGATATCATGTGTGATATCACGGTGTGTTTGAGTCTACGGTTTGTCTATAAAGATGTGTGCTTTCTTCAACCATACTTCAGTAGTTTGCTGATTCAACCATATATTTTAAATCCCGCATTATAAAACCTATCAAACATGCACAATGTATCCATTAAATAGAAAAATCCACCACAAGTCTAACAAAAATATTATAACATCTCTTGTTTCGCTAAACATTAAACCTTTTCTAATATTTCATATTATCATAAAACACAAAAATCTTCCTAAATATTTTCTAAAACACAAATAAGAAAAATGAAAGAATAATCACAAGATAATATAATAAGTGATGTTTATTATCATTTCTCTCATATATATTTGGTAAAATACAAAATTCTTATCACATTTGGTATGAATTTAATATTTCACATTCTTAGTTGAGTATCACAACTAATAACTTATACATGATGAAGAGTATAATACTCTTCATCTTTCTTACAGTGTTATATCACAAGAGATAAATAAGTGTCACTTAAAAATATTAAAATGAATAAAAAGGAAGCAAACTATGAAAATAAAGACTTGACATATTCTCAAAATTAACAAGTGTTGCATTAAATTAACATTTTTTTTGAATAAAATAAGAATTCACCTAAAATGACTTTAACCCTTTTATTTATACTAAGAGTGTAATATTACAAATGATAGATGACATTGGTTGCATTAAAAAAATATGCGCTTGTCAATTGCGATGAAAGGCACAAAATCTATCTTGTAACTAAAAATTATAAAAATATTAGAAAATACATAGGTGATAATATATAAAAATATATAGAGCAATGAAATATCTTCCGAGTGATATATTAAAGGTTTAAAAACATACTTGTTTGTTTATGAAATATCACAAGTGATATTAGACATTAACTTTTTTCTTAATAAAATATCACAATTGATATAAGACATATAATATAATAAAGTTTAATAATAAGCATAAAATAGGAAAATAGACCGAAAACGTATAAAACAAAACTGCAAAAAAGGATGAAACATATGAAAACGGAGAAAAAGCGTATAAAACGAATGAAAAGCGCTACGCATGAAAAGGAAAAATGGTCTCAAACGGACGAAAACATATAAAACGCATGAAAATGGACGCAAACGTATAAAACCGACTAAAACGTTTTGAAAACGTAATTTAAAGCGTCTAAAAATGGACGAAAACGTGAAAAAATCGAAAAAAGTGTATATATAAACCATGAAAACCGCTGAAAACGTTAGGTCGTGCATAATACATAGCGTAAGAAACAAAAACGTATAAAACGGATCGAAAAACGTAGGAAACACAAAAGGGTATGAAAACCGGAAAAACGTAAGAAAACGGACAAAAACGTATGAAAACGTAAGTAAACGAACGAAAACATAGGAAAACGAACAAAAACGTAAGAAACAACGGTAACGTAAGAAAACGTATAATAAAAACGTACGGACACGAAAACGTATGAAAACGAACACGAAAACATAGAAGAAAACGAAATTTAAAACGGAAAAAACGTAAGAAAAACAACGGAAAACGTAAGAAAACATATAAAAACGTGAAAACGGAATAAAACGTTTTTTTCAAATGTATAATACGAAAAACGTCGTAGCGGAACAGCTTGACAGAATTATGAAAACACGAATAAAACGGACGAAGAAAACGTATGAAAACGGATGGCGGAGCGAGACGAAAAAGTAAAAGCGGACGGGAGAAAAAACATAAAAACGGGACAAACGTAAGAAAATGTAATGAAAACGAATAAGAGTAACAAGGCCTGACACTTGAAAACGGATTGAAAAACGTGAAGAAAAACACGTATAAACGGGGACGAAAAAGTAAGAAACAGACAAAAATGTAAGAAAAAGGGCGTGTAGAAGGGCGAAAATGTAAGCGTATGAAAACAGACGAAAACGTATAAAAAGCGGAAAAAACGGACAAAAACGTAAGAAAACGTATGAAAATTACCAAAAAGAAAAAAAATAGAAGTAAAAAAAGGAAAAAAAGCGTGAAATTGAAAAAAAAATGATTAAAAAAAGCAAAAAATAATGATAAAAAAAAGATAAAAAACGAAAACGTGGACTTAGGTTTAGACATATTAAATCTAGGTTAATTATCAGATGAAATAGATGGAAGGTGGGGATTTATCCCTTAGTATGCAAGGATTTTTGAGTATTTAAAATAAAGTGCCTCCACTCCGTAGATAGTAATTTTGTTTATTTGGCTTATATTTACGTTGTGCATCTCATCATTCTCTAATTTCTACTGGTGCATTTTCATAACCATTTGGTCAAAGTTTGACAAAGGTATTTCAAAGAAACAAATGTTCTAATATTTAAAACTTACATACAATATGTTATCAACAAATAGCTAGAACCCTAAGAGGAAGGGGTGTCGTAGCATGCCGTTGTATCAAATCATCGTCATTTCAGCATTTTACATTTTACATTCACACACAAAAAACACTCCTCCTTCGTCTCACATGTCGTTTGCGTGCCATTTCTCACTTATTTGGGCCCTACCACCTTTTTTTGTTTTTCTTTTACAAATAAACTACATTTTCATTATAAAATTAAAAATGCAAATTACAATACGAGAAATAAACAAAGTAAGAAAAGGAAACAAATTACGAAAATATAAAAATATATCAAAAATTAATTACCTAGTTTTCTTCTTCTTGTTTTTGTACAAAGAAATCAAAATGATCAGGAAGTTCATCATGCGTGTCAATATAAGTTTCAATTCCTTTTACTATTTTTTAAAATAGTTTCATGCTCATACGATAGAGCCGTCTAAAAAGTACTCTGGATATTTTGGAGGATTTGCAAAATAGTCGTCCCACAAACGTTCCTCAGCAACTTCACGTTCCCAGTATATCCCAACACGGCTTGAAGTTTGGCCTTGCGTTTCCAACTACTGCTAATACTAATATGCTTGCGTCATAAAGAAAATATAAGTTTCATCGTCGATGTCAAAGAAGCTAAAATATTCTTCGTCGGAATTCATATTTGGGTTAGAAAATTTGTGTTGTGGTAGAGAGAAAATTAAGTAATTGTGTGTGTAGTTTTAGTTTAGATAATGTATATTTTTAGAGTTTTTTAGCTTTTTTTTTTATAAACAAAAAAAATAAAATAAAATAAAAAAGCTTTAAACACAAAACTAGCCGTTGCACTCAAAATCAACACACAAACGATCACAAATTTGAAAGAATCCCACAATGGCGCTGCGCGAGTATACTCACGCACGCAATGGCGCCGTAGGTCTATGGTGTGGTGGTAGGTTAATGGCGGCGCCATTGTGGCTGCCACGTATGAATGGCGCAGCTGCATGAACATGCCCCTTTCTCTAAAACCTTAACTTATTAGAAAGATTGGACCTGGAGGACTTTTCCATAACCTGTTGTTAATAAAACCGCGCTTGCATTATAGTAAGAACGGTCTTTTGTGCATCTCTACTCACATTTCTCACAAAGAATTATTATACCGTATCATGTTAGGTGCCAAATACAAAGAAGATGTGGAATAATGAGATGTTAAGAAGAGTTAAGATCGTTAGTGTTGAAGTAGAGGTTGCTTTGTTTCTTGGAGAAACTTGTGATTGTAGGCACAGCAGAGAAGCCACTATACTTTTCTTCTCTCTTTGCTATGCATATTTTCGCCATATACTTGAGAAGATCATGCTTTTTCACAAATTCTTGAGCTGCATATTCCTCGAACGCCATCCACTACACATTAAATTGTCAGAATTATTTAACAAGAAATGGCAGCAACATATGTATCCTTATTAGCCATTTTCTATACCTGGGCTGCCTCTATTTCTCTTTCTTGCTTCTGGATGTTGAAGGACACGGGTTTCAACATGCACATGAAGAATAAATCCGACTTTTCAAAGAATGACTTATGACTTTGTCTGCATAATGAGAATAGGACACCATTGATATTTTTATTGATTGATTTATAAATGAGCATAGCCAAATTCATTGACAGTCGGATAGTTGGATATATACTTCCATATCATATGCAGAGTACATGAATATGATCATTGTTGAAATTTTGTTTTGCAATGAATTGTTTTCCATGTTCAAAGAAACAACCAAGAGAGTCTAATCATTTCCAAATATGTTGCATGCCACTTTACCTGAATGCCAAAATTTCCACGAATTTGGTGTCAATCTGAAGGATAAAAAAGATCCAATTAGTTCACCAGAATTATTTCTAAGTTCAAACGTGACTTTCTAATTGCGAAAAAAAAAATGAATTTTGACTTTTGAGGTCAACGCTCATATTTTTTAAATTAAAACTTAATAGGATGTTGACAGGATTTTGAAACTTACTCCTGTCTCTTCTTTCACCTCCCTAACCGCCGCATCACAAATATCTTCACCCTGTTAAGATTTCAAAACATTTTATGTCCCAACTCTCGAAGGTGAGATACTTTTGGACATGTATGAGTAAATTTACCAAATGAGCATACCTCATCAACAACTCCAGTAGGAAACTTCCATACCCCGGATCCTTGGAATTTTCCACTCTTCTCTTGCACCACCAAAACCTAAAGACACAAATTCACATAATTTACTATATCAAAGTATTTCCGCAGTTTCACACAATCCACATCATAAGCCAATAAAAAAAAGACAACATTGACACAGGCCACAACTACATATGCAGCGTACCTCTCCCTTTTCATTCATGACAAAAGCACCAATACCCACTCGATGACTTGCATTCGCTGGCAATGTATTTGTTGTTTCAGGAATCCAACGCACCAGCATCAAGTGTTTTGGTTCCGCATGATGATATGAGAAACCTTCCTATGACCAACATAAAAGAATTTGAGATAAATTCAGCTTACATAAGTAAGAAAGTATAATCCACAAAAAGTTGCTATGAAAAAATTTCATCTAAAATGTAACCTCCAACTTACTTTAACCACAGGCTCGATGAGACTTACAAGCTCGATTGGGAGTTTGATCCAAATACCCCTTTTACCCTGCACAAATGTCGACCTTGTGTTCAATGCATATGTAATTCAATAAATATTACTGCAACAAAATAAATTCATAGAATACCAACAAAAAGAAGCTCGGAGGGTCGTGTATAACTGCATAATTAGCCAACAAAAAGATTTACGATCCGTAATCATCCGTTATCCAAACAACAATATTCACAAATGTAATTATGACCACAGAGGAATATTTTTGGTACTCACAAGTGATAACATGGTGTCCATGTCAAATCTACTTGTTATTTGTAGTATTGTTTTTAGTTTGTATTTTGTTTTATTGGCATGTGCATTAGTTTTGCCCGCTTAGACATGGCATTAGTTAAGACACAAGTTTCTGACAAGAGTCAAGATGTGTGTTATAGTGCCGAATTATGGATCTGGTTATGGGTCTTTGTAGGGTAAAATCAAATGATCTGCCTTTTTGGTTTGATTTATTCATGAACTTTGAGAGCTCATTAGAGAGAACCAATCTCTTAAAAACAGATTTCTGGAAAAGCCAACTCGTCTGTCCCTTTTCTTATTATTACATATATACTCCGTATAAGATAACTACAAGTACAACTGCTTAGTAAACTCGCTAGGCGCCGCCTAGGCGGATTGAACTTTTCTATATAAAAAATTTAAAAATTATATGTATTTGGTATAAAATATGCATAAACATATATTTCTAATAATTTTATTATTTATATATCTTTTGTATATGTTGCAAAATATACACTATATGTGATTTTGATTAAGTTTTTGGTCTTTTATTAAAGCCCACATAGACATAGTTATTTATTGGGCTTGTATAAGCTTTTTAATGGGCTATAAAAAATATATATAATATTATTAGGGTTACATTAGGGTTATATGGTATTTATAACACAGCCACCTTTCTTTTCTTTTCCCCCTTTCTTCTCTATGCTAAAAAAAACATCCTTTGGCTCAAATTAAAACAAAATCAAAAAAATCAAAACCCCGAATGTGTTCCAATCGGTGCAAAGAGGCGTGAATTTGAAGAAAAAAAACTAGATTTGGAGTTTGACCGTCGTTGACCGGTATTGACCGTCGTTGACCGGCATTGACCGGCGTTGACCGACCCGCTGCCTAGGCCGATTTGGCCCGCCTAGGCGGTTTGTTGACCGCCTTTTGACCAAAACGCCTAATTCGGCCGATTTGCTCAAAATCGGGGCGGTGGGTGACCGACTAGCGCCTAGGCGCCGCCTAGGCGGCCGCCTAGGCCGCTTTTTACAACAGTTACAACTTCAAGGCCTGCAGTAATTAACTACCTAAATTACATAACTGCTTAATAGTAGAACATAATAGGAAATTATCAATAAAAACATAGAAATACACGTTGGACTGCTAAGTTACTTTATTGCAGCAGCTAGCCTTATAGTGATATAACAATGCACATATTTTCTCATATGGCTGATAGTTATTAGGTTCTCAGTTATGCAGTTGGGTTGTTTTAATTAACTTCAGTATAAAATAGTCACAGTTAGTATTAAACGATTTGACTATCGCAATGAATACCATATGCAAATATATAACCAGACAAGGGTCTATTCAATATGCTGCACTAATGCAGCATTTTTAGGTACCAAGTTCTCAATATTGCTCACACATTCATCAAAGGAACCACATAAGCTCATTTCACACAACAAATAGTAACCTATTTACTGTAATTCTGAAATCATAATTAGGATAAGAAACAAGGGCCAACCAATACATTAACATATAAAAAAATAACAGGTAACAAGAAATGAAGCTGGGAATGACCTGTTGTTTCCAATGTAGCATTGACGCTTTAAGTAGAGAAGTAAATATAACTGGATCCATGGGTTCTTTGGACATTTCCACAATAACACCTCCATGTTCATCCTCTGTGCCACTTAAAACATTATCAACTTGTTGTAATTGTTTATCCGGCAATACAGGCGACGGAGATGAAGAACTCGCCGAAGACATGGACCGTACATTCAAACTGATCCTAAATGTATTCTTAAATTTGCCTGAATTACAAATAAAACAAAAAATCTCCCAAAATGAAATAGTCCAAAGTTATATGAGCAAAGATAGGAGTCATGAGGTGTCTGATATTGAATATTGAAAGAAAGTATCCGACTATTTCGTGTTGAAGTTGGCAAGTAGTAAATAATCAGTTAGTTTCTAGTGTTTGGGTCACTAATTCACTTACTCATAATTATCCATAGGATTCAAATAATCAATTTAGCGGTAGCTACGATAAAACTGATGGTCTTAAATCGTTAAATAGTTTAACACTTTTGTAGTTCTTAGAATTGCGTACTTAAACTGCTTTTGATTTTCGAAAAATTCAGATAAGCAGTTTCCTTTCTTTTTCTCATTTAAGGCAATACACACAACTATTTTACACAAGATAAGCATTTTGGAATAAGCAGCCAAATTCATACATTGTCTTATGCAACCAGTTTCACCTTATTAAGATTCTTGAATATACCTTATCTAGAAATCCAAACTCTACCAACATAAAAAAGAACCTAAATTAAGGTCCCATAATCAAACCAAACGACTAAAGATTCAATTTTTACAACTGGGTTCATTAAATAACACAAATTAATAACAACCCACATAAACAAAACATCGAATTTCCAACAGCTGATAGCAAAGAAGTATTTAACTGACCTTCAATGGGTAGCAAATTTGGCCTAAGACGTAAGAAGGAACGATTAGTAGTTATGAAACATAGAAATGAAGAAGGTTTAGGAACAAATCTGATTAACATTCTATTTTTGGAAATATTTCTTTTAACTTTTGTATTAGTGTTTGTTACATTTAGAAAGAAATGAAGAAGGAGAAGAGAGTGTTTTTTACTTGTGGGGTTGGAAAATAGGAGATGTGGTCAAGAATGGTGAAAGGGGATGATAACGAAAATTGAAGGTGTATGGAACAAACGGGATATGTACTTTCTTTTCGGACTTTGTTGGTTATACGCTATGTGGGCTAAGCGTCTAAATTACTGTAGTTGTTTAAAACTTTAAATAACAAGAATTTCAAACCACATGTTAGTGGCGAATCATTTGTATTATTATATACTAGCAGGGTACCCGCACGTTGTAGTGATGGATACTTTGTAATCAAAACTTTTGTGTGTTTGTAGATTGTCTTCGTGTTGTCTATTTTTTTTTAACCCAATTCTAGTTTCTTATACCCGGCTCAAGTGCAAGTCGAATAACAATTAACCTAGTCCTTAATATGTGCTAATCTAAAAGATACTAACCCTATAACTAAGAACCTAATTTCACTCTCACTAAACAAATGCCACACTCACAGCCACCAAATAACAAATCCGTCCCTTGTGTTCTTGATATAATCGAACATCAACAAAGAAAATCTAAGATTTCTCTTGTTAATGTGTAAACCCGATTCATAGGCGCATACAAGGTCTAAGGTGTTTTCTCTTTTTGTGTTTCTTTCTTTGTGTTTTCTTTCTTTGTGATGATCTGAATACAAAAAACGTTCATATAGCTTCAAGAACTTTATAACAAACGTTCTTTTGAACGAAATAAGGAAATGATGTAACATATTTGTTAGGCTCTTTCCTTTTAATTTTTGGACATATGATAGAAGTTAAAACTTCTTACAGGTCTATGATGTGATATGTGTTTAAATTTTCAAAGATTTGTTATGAACACCAATAATTTTAAATCTTGTTTTATTTTCCTTTTATGTTTCGATATTGATTTGTTGTGAAAATGGGTTTGATATATTGTTGACTGTAGTTGGAGTTGGATAAAAGGAGGCTAGAGAATAAAAGGAGGCTGGAGAATTTGTACATAATTGTGTTTATGATGTATTTAGTGTAAAAAAATTGTGTTTGTGATGATTGTACCTGTAGCTTCATATCTTGTGTTAATTATATGTATTCAATTAAAATCTCGGTACATTAACATGGAGTAGAGGTAAGTTTTGGATTGTATTTATACCTTGTGCTTAGGTAGTTGTAACAATTGGTGATGGAGTGTTTTAAATCTTAGTTAATTTTTAAATTGCATTTTTAGTAGAAAAGTAATTTTAGATCATTTTTAGGACCTAGTTTAGAATTATTTGCATTTAATTCGCGTTTCATTTAGACGTAATTTGCATTTTAGATTTAATTTGCGTAATTAGTTGTTATTCTTGCTTTCCCATAGATTTAGTTCCCTTTTATGCTTCCCATTTCCCCGTAGTTTAGATAAAATCAAAATCAAAATCCAAAACATCGAACATTTTAATAACGAACCTTAATCGACGTTGTCCATTCACACCTCGTTGGGACACGACCCGGATTTCCTAATCCGGTATCACATATCACTCACGGGATTTGATTGATTAACCTTTTTTCCTAAGAGGTTTTCAATTCAATTCTTGTGTTTATTTTTTATATTGATATTATATATTTTCTCCATACACACCACCCTTGACCTACGATGCCAAAATTTGGTATATGTTGTATGTGTAGGGAGAAAATATACGATATCAATACCAAAAATAAACACAAGGAATGATTTAAGAACCTCTTAGGAAAAGGTTAGTGAATCAAATCCCGTGAATGATAAGTGATACCGGATTAGGAAATCCGGGTCGTGTCCCAACTAGGTGTGAATGGACAACGTCGATTAAGGTTTGTTATTATAATGCTCGATGTTTTGGATTTTGATTTTGATTTTATCTAAACTACTGGAAATGGGAAGCATAAAATGGAACTAATTCTACGGGAAATCAAGAGTTATAACTAATTACGCAAATTAAAACTAATATACGATTTAAACGAAACGCGAATTAAATGCAATTAATTCTAAACTAAGTCCTAAAAATGATCTAAAATTACTTTTTAACTAAAAATGTAATTTAAAAGTTAACTAAAATTTAAAACTAATTTTTAGGATTTTTTTTCTTGAATTTATTTGAATTAAAAACTAATTTCTAATTTCTAATTTAAATCTAATTAACTAAAAATTATGAAAACAAGTGGGAAAATTATGAAACTATTTTTTAAAAATCTAAAATAACTAAAAAGACTTTTAAAAATTGGATTTGTATTTTTATGAACTATAATCTAATTTCTATGATTTAAAAACTATTTAAAACTAATTTAATTGCTAAAAATTACTATTTGAACTAGGAAAATTATGGAAAAATATTTTTTTGATTTTTATATTTTTATTAATCTAGGAAAATTGAAAACTTATTTTTTTGAACCTTTTCTGATTTATTTGTATTAAACACTAATTAAAAAGTATTAAAATCTAATTTTAAATGAGAAAAATAGCAAACAGTTATGAAAAATTATGAAAATTTTAGGGAAATTCTAAAATTTTATTAGTAAACAAGTAAAAATGAGAAAAGTGATGCTAGTATGCTGGAATTATGAGATGCTATGAAACTGCTTAATTATAAGCTATCTAAAATAAGCAAAAGGCTACTACAGTGTACGAAAAGCTACCAGAACATGAATTATACTATAAATACTCAAAATCAACCTAAAACAACTACTCTATACCACATAATAGCAATCTACAATGATTTGGTATGATTTAAACTCAAGTGCCAAACAGGCCTAACCCTTCTACTTTAAGCTAATGCACAGGCTTACTTAATAAGCTAAAGTGAAAACCAGAACTTGTATTCTCAAGTTAACCAACCAAAGATCTTATAAACCAAACTTGAGCCAAAAACAAGCTATGATGAACCTAGAATTGATTCTGCAATAGGCCTGTGCACACTCAGTGAATGCTGAGAGTGTGCACAGGGCAATTTTGGCTTAAAAGACAAGCTGATTTGAGTGAAAAATAAATTTCTAAAAATTAAGCTAAAATTGTATTTAGAAACTCAACCAACTGAAATTTAAAATCCCAAAATCTCAACTATTTTAGACTAGAAATGAGTTCATTAAAAATCCACAAAGTTCAGGTCATAAACTAGTTGAACAACTTTTTGACAGGTTTAAGAACTTTGACTAAAACGAGATTTGAATCAACTTTATTGAATGAAAATGATATTATGTGATGAAATAACACTGATGCAAGCTAAGTTATTAGATTCTACACCTATATGCTAAATTTTACCAACTGATTCAAACAGATAATGAAATTGAGGCTGATAACATGCAATTTTGACTATCACTGATCTAATGTGCAATTAAATGGCTGAATTGACTCTAATTATCCTAAATGTACTTTAAACAACTAAGCCTAACTACTCCACAATCCTCTAACTCAGATTTGGTACTAGATCCAAACACTACTTCTAGAGACTGGTACGCAATTTCTCTAATCAAACACACTTCCAAACCTAATCTAACCTCAAATCAGATTTATTAACCTCAAATGTACCTCAACAAAGAAATAGTGAAAACAAGTAAACACAAATATGGAATGATCTCTACTGATGCAAAACAGATCTATGCAAAAACTAGAAATCAAGACAGAAATGAATTTAGATGAAAGCAACTATTAAACTACTGAGATTAAGCTGAACTATACTAGTTATGATACTAATTAAGCTAATCTAACAATTAATAATAACTATAACAGATTTATAAAGATGATTGGTACTTACAAATGTCCAGGCACAATGGCTTGCTTATCAGATAACAATAACCGCTATCTAACTCTGAATTCAACCCAAATCAACTCATATTAACCCAAATTCACCATTACATCAGCAATTCATATCCATTCCAATCAGTTTTGACTTTTGTTGACTAAGTAAAATTGAGAGTAGTTTCCGAGTAAGAGCTTAAAAAACCTCTTAATAAGCTATTAAGAAGCTTATAAGAGTATGAAATAACAATTATAACTTCTGAAATCAAACTAAGAACAGATTCACTATATTTTTTTATTTTTTTAAGGATTTTATTTATTTTTTTATGATTTTTGTTAGAATGAAATTAATAACTAAAACTGAACTTGAATAAGCTGAAATGATGATTAAAAGAACTAATAAGCTATTTTAAGATCTAAAAACAGAAATTAAATGAGAATTTAGAAATTAACTAAAATTGATTTTATTACTTAAAAACAGATTACAAGAAGGAATTTGA
Organism: Chrysanthemum makinoi; assembly: GCA_910596185.1. Lineage (NCBI taxonomy): Eukaryota > Viridiplantae > Streptophyta > Magnoliopsida > Asterales > Asteraceae > Chrysanthemum > Chrysanthemum makinoi. The sequence continues at coordinate 143,216,317 of OU343217.1, read as the reverse complement.
AATACAAATACTGAAAGTAAACTTTTAAACAGAAATTAACTATTCTATTCAACTCAGAACTACTTGATTACAAATGTGAAAATGGGAGGCTATTTATAGCGAAGCCTTGAGCTAAGAAGAGTTTAGAATCCAAGCAAGTTTGATTTCTCTTGGCTGTTTACATCCCTTGGATCAAGCTTACACGTCCATCAATCAATTAGAGCCTTAGGATCACAATAGCCACGTATCTCCAGCCAATCAGAAGCAAGGGATTGAAAGGAATGACACACGGATTGCCACGCTGGCATTCCGTGTGTCAGGCTTGTCAGGGAATGTACGGAATTGCCCTCCAATTGCACTGATTGTGGTTAATTGATGTAGGGGTATTCTAGGGTTCTTGTGGGATTCTGGGTAAATGGATTTGGGGGAAAAATAAAAGGCGCGTAACTTTTTATTATTTTTTACTTTGTTTGACTTGTTTGACCGTGGGGTAAAGGGTTCATTTGAGCTTGTGAAAGGGGTCAAAATCATGAAAGGTTCAAAGCAGAATTATTAGTTGACCGGTGGAAATGGGAGTTGACTTGGGCTATTTTATATGGGATTGGGCTTGGATGGGCTTATGGACCATGGGTGTAATAAGTTGGATTGGAGAAGGACTTAAGATGTGATCCGTATAAGACAAAGGTATTGGGTTCAGTAAATACCCAAACCCCTTAATCTAGGATTTGAATAGAAAATAGCCCAAGTGTTTAGTCCGTTAAACACTAATCAAGTCACTGAGTGCATAGCCTCTCAGTGAGTCATCTTCGGGATACTCAGTACGAGGCATAGAAGAAGTCTCTCTCATGTAAGGCGGAACTTAAAGGGTGAAGACTGAGTCAAGAAGAAGATGATGGATTCAGTGATTGATGACAATAACTCCACTTTGAATCCCTAAGACTCCTCTCCACTACTTACGAAGACAAACTGAAGTAGAAGACTGAAGGATAAATAGACTGAGAAGAAAAGCGTGACAAGGCGGGAGAAGTTTGAATCAGATAAGAAGAAGTCCTTATCAACATAAGTCAACTTTCCCTGAATCACTAACTTACAAGCTCGTGTCATCAGGTTATGGAAAACCTTGTCTTTTACTTAGAATAGTCTTTGTAAACAGAGACAAAATACATCAGTATTTTGTCTTCTTTATGATGTCAGATTTGTCACTTAGGAAAGAGTTAAAACTCATACATGTATAAATAGCATAAGAGATGGAGTGAAAAGTTTAAGATTGTGAATTGTAAAACACACACCCACAAGCCATCTTTTCACTCCTCCAAATACGACTTAGTTCCTGAGATAGCTCAGTGAGCTCTAAGAGTTGTGCTCAGACTTAGCCTAAGCTTAGAGAGGAGTCACCCAACTTTGTCATTTCAATCCCTAGTACTATTCCGCAAGTACTTGGGTAACGTATTCTTTGTTGATTTATTTCTAATAAGAATATGATGTTGAAAATTTACTCTGTGTGTTTTACTTATGTTAATTTCAGTCATAGTTCACTATTAACTTTTTTTATACATTTAAAAGCTGTTTTAACGATAGTGAACGGGGAACAACAAGTGGTATCAGAGCCAGGTTAATTATAAAACTCGTTTTTAGGCCGCTCTAAAAGTTTTTAAATTAGGATCCTAAATGGCTGAAATTGATGTACCCCAACTAGTCGATAAAAAGGGTGGAGCTTATTCAGTTGTTGCCCCTAGACTTGAAGTTGGCAAATTCAACAAATGGAAAAATCGAATGCTTTGCTATTTGATTGGGATGGAACCTTATTATATCAAGTGTATAAATGAAGGTCCATTTGTCCCAAAGACTATTGAAGGGTTGCCCAAACCTGAAGCTCAGTGGACCCAGGATGAAAGGAGAGTGGTCAACCAGGGCCAAAGACTCAAAAGTATCATAATATCTTGTGTTCACTGCGATATTATGGAGTCTGTTATAAGCTGTAATACAGCCAAGCAAACACTGGATGACCTAGTTCATAGTCATGAAGGACCATCTGATACCAAGGAAAACAGGATAATGAACCTGAAACTTGAGTATAACACCTTCAGGGCTAAGGACTCAGAAACTCTCTATCAAACTTACACCAGGTACAAAACTCTTTTAAATGAACTGTCAAATGATGGTGTTAAGTTGTCCAAACATGAAATCAATGTTGGTTTTGTTAGGTCACCATATTATCACATCAATATGTATTTCTAGAGAGAGAAAGTTTTAGTGAGAGAAAATGGAAGGAACTAATGAAGTATTAATGAAAATGATAATTTCAATTAGAACCAACAACCCTCTCCCTTCTAGGGAGGGGGTATTTATAATGTTTACATAAGTAGGGATGTTTCCCCTTGGTTCTAGAAGAACCTTCTATCACAGCTCATGGGCTTACTACATGAGCTGTGAAACTAATTACAAACATTTATAAACCATAATTATTAACGACCTATTACAAATGAAATGACCTACACTTGATAATAAAACATGTTCCTAACAATCTCCCCCTAAGGGTTGGTCATCATTTGTTGTCTTGTTTAGGTCGTTTGACGTCTTGAACTTCTTTGGCATTCATAGCCTGTGACGTCTTTGATTCTTTGCATCTTTGTTCTTTGTTCTTGTTATTGTGATCAGTTGTGAAGTCTGCCTATCATCAGCATCTTTGTTGTTAGTGATGAAAGTCATTACCAGCATGCTCATACTTCTGGTGAAGTTTGTGATTCATATATTTGAAGCTCTCATTCTTTAACTTTGATCTTTATCTCATAACTTTGCAGATTCTTTGACTTTGATGTAGAATCTTTCTGAAATTTTCTTTGACTTTTGAGAGAACTTCAATTAGTGTTGATGTTGGTATGAGCATGAGAAGAGTCTGCACGATCTTTTCCACCCGTGAGCATCCATAAGAAGAAAACATAAAACATGGGTTAGAAATAATCCAGCGCTTACAAGTTTGAACTTCGAGAGTGTTAACAACATAGTGTGAAAACACATCTCTAACTCTCACAAAGGCTGTTCCGACTGGAGTCTCACAAGTGAGATAACGCGATTTACCGAAATACACCTACAATTCAGATGAGTCGCTGGGGTACACCGAAGCATCACCCCACGACTATAGACCGTTTGAGACACACTAAGCGTAACCCACAAGGAGTTACCGAAGTGACCTGCTTTCAAGGCTGTTTGATGTTGACCCTGGCAGGAATTTCCATTCAATCACTGAGGATCACAATTGTGAATCCCCTCATAAATGTTCTGGAAGATTGCTAAGATCTTCGAAGGACTCTGGACTATGTCACTTGTGTCCTTATTGTTTGAAAAATCAAGTGATGAGATATTATGTGTTCCTAAGAGATCTTTTGATAAATCTCATGGCTCTAGACTCGATTAGTGCGCTTTGATTTTCCTAAGCGGAGACTAGGGAGAGGGTCTCCTTCTTCAATACCAACAATCTCTAAGAGAGAGTCGATAGATTACATAGGGTTCCATGTGAGAATGAAACAAGCTCTTTTGAGAGAACTTGAGTGGCTTAGAAGGTTTAGTGCATTGCGTCACTGGGTCCATGACGACTTTGTCTTCAATACCGGTGTCATCTTGTGACAACCAGTAGTATATGAATTGAACCCGATTATGCGCCTAAGTTGAATAATTTGGAGGGCTATTTCTTTTCACCCTTTTCTTTAACTTTTCTTTTAATTCTTCAACTCCTTCTTTCTCCGATTCTCATTTTCTCCTTTTTCAATCATACCTAAGGACTTCTAAATACTAACTATTTGTGGTGTCCTTTGGTATATCCCTCCGGCTCTGGCGGATCATAGGACGTTATTCTAAACTTAGTCACCTTTTAACTCCATGACTATCCTACGTTGCCACAAAACCTTTTCTTGAAAATCTCTCAAGATGTTTATGATGAAAAAACATGTTTTGTAACACCTTGAGAGTTTTGCATTTTTCAGAAATACTCCCCCTCCACATGTGCTTATGAGTTTTGACTGAAATCTGCACAGTGAGGGTTGAGCTCGCACTTTTGAATTGATCAACTCCTGATAGACAATTCCCTGCGAGACACGGTTACGTTGTATAGTTAAAGAGTTCCATGATCAGCTTTTAGGTGACAACTAGCTCTAAAAACTACCTTGAAGATGTAAACACTCCTTGAAAAGGAGGTTAGATCCGTCAAAGTTCATGTCAATCAAAAGTGTCTCGGATTGGTACATTCTACTAAGATAAGTCTTGAAAGACAAATCTTTTCGATTACTGACATTCAAAGATCGTCAATTCATTGGTGATATCTGAGTCGAGCACGTTATGAGATTTCATAACTTCCTGATTCAACAATTTTAATCACATTTCTCCCCCTCAAAAATAGCATATGAATGTTGTTTTTGAAAACATGTTGATTAAAATATGCTTTTTGATGTGTTTGAAATTCCTTTGGGAAGAAGCGGATTTCAAGAACATTTGATTTTGAACAAAGATTTTGTGTCAAACAGTTAAGAAGCTTTCGCTCCTTTAATTAGGATTGAGGCACTGATACGTACCACAGGGTCCTTTAGGTGGTCAGATTTTGTTTTCGTTGAACAAAGTACTCCCCTCAAATATGGAAGCATATTCGAGAGATAGCCTTCTTGAGTCGAATTTGAAACAGTTTATTACAGGTTGTAAAAACATATTATCAGATTTGTTGTACTTGTGAAAAAAAAATTCGAGCTCAAGGTTTAACTGAAAAACATAATCAATTAAGAGAAACATACGAATGAAAGTAAAGAGTTAGAGTTATTACAGACAGATGTTTAAATGTTTCAGTAATGTTCCAAAAAACTATCTAACTGCAGTTACTTCATTGGTCGACGAAACGTCAAGATATTCGGAACCCTTGCTCTTCCTCCAACATAGCCTTCAAGTCGTCGCATTTGAACTCGGAACTTGAGTCGTGAATCAATTTTCTTGACAAACTTTTCAGCTTGCTTAACATCGCTTCTTTTCCATATCATGTTCCGCAACCAGCGTTGTTTTCGCCGCTTTCAGATCTTCAAGAATGTTGACAAGCTCAACCTTTACCGGTGTCAGCGTATCATCACGAACTTGTGAATTTCTTCGTATCCCATGAATTTGACAATGTTGTTCCTGATGAAGTGTAATCCAAATGGTGTTGTGGTGAATGAATACGGTTTATGGTCATAAATGCTGGGTGGTTGGAGATCAGGTTTGGTAAGATTCAGCGTTTCGATAACTTTCAACACCAAGATGAAGATCTTCAACTCTTGACTTAATGACAAGGCTGCGGATAAAAATGAGGATTGAGTTGAAGATATCATATTGTAAGCTTCCAGGAAGATGCTCAAGTTTTCCTTGAACTTTGAGAAGATACATATCTTCAATATCGTTGAGATTGAGAAACACTGTAGTCAGCCGTTGAAAGTGTACTCGTTGTCGTCAGCTCTGCGAACCTTGATGTTAGTTAAAAACTTGTACCCGTATTTATCCATAATCTCTGCACTTTTAATGGACAAGATCCGGTGGTTATAACACACTTTGTGTTTAGAGGTGAATGTGAGCCGCCATTTGTAAAACCATTTACGTATATTAGGCCAGTGGAAGATGCCAAGTTCTGCCTCATCATTATAAGTAACAACCGCGAACTAAACAAGTCGGCAACTTCTTCCTCCATTCCCTCTTGAGTGTAAACCGCAGCATGAAACTTAGACAATGATGTTGCATACCGTTTCTATGGATCTGTGTTGCCATACATCAGATATTCTAAATCATGATTAAAGAAATAAGGTGTGGGTACCTTGAGATTGTGAGTATGACCCATGAGTGGTAAAGGTTGAGAATAGTCATGAAACTTGAACGTTTTGGGAGCACTGGAGGGCAGCGAAACATCCCAATTAATGTTCTCAAACATTGCTCGTGCAACTTCCTCAAGATTGTATTCAAATTGAAGCCTTGAAGTGGTGGAATTCTTAAATTGTGTAAACCACCTTTCGTGAATAGTGGCAATGTGAGACAATTGAAGTTCTCGCACCTTCATGATCTTTTCAAATTCTTTGTGAAACCCACAATGGAAGCTTCATTAGGAAGATCATCTTACGGATGAGCATCAACCATATCTTCAAACCAGTCAAATTGAGTCATGGAAGAGTCAATCCATTCTGGGGCATCATCTTGTTGCATGTTGAATGGTGGCTGGGATATGACTTGAGAGACAGTCTGTTGTGGAGGTTGATTGGAAGATTGTGGTTGAATTTCATCTTCAGGTGAAATATCATGAGAAGTGGTTTGAAAACCTGAAGATGATGGTGCAGTGAATTTGGAACGTTTGTGTGGCGTGGACGTGACTCATCATCTTTATCATCGGGTCTGCGTTTACGGCGGGATATCTTTGCGATCGATGCAGATGCACTTTTCTTATCAGCTCTCTTAATGGATTTGAGTAGAGCGTCTCGAAGTTCCACTTCTTCATCATCATCAATTATCTTCTCCAGAAGTTGACTTTTGAGATCAACGACATGCAACTTTGAAGGTTTTGTTTCAAGGGTTATTGGGTGTGTTTGAAGATGAGTGGCTACAACACCTTGAAGCTTGTTTTTAACATATGTGTAATGCGATGGTAGAACTTCATTAATGCAACTCTTGACCTCTGTAGGAAGAACACATTTAAGGATTTCCTCAATCTGCCTCTGGTAATGGAAACTTCTGAATCTGTTGATGTTGTTCTTGAAGTTGCTTTTGTTGTGTGTCGAACTTGGGTTTGAAGAGAAGTGGAATTGCGAATGTCTTGAAATTTATCTTTCTCGGTTGCTTGAGATGTTTGTCGAGAAGGGAGCCTGATCTTAAAGGTGGTTTTGGAAGGAACATTCGTCTTTGACTGTTGATCGAGGATCTTTGGAGGTGGTTTTGTTAGTGGTTGTTGGTTATGAGCGTCACCTTCCAAATGTGGTTTATCAGCGAAAACATCATCAAAATCATCATTCTCAGATTCATCATTGTTGACAGATTCTTCATTATCAGAACGAATGAATTGATCAGATGAATCTTTGGATGAAGAGTGTCTTGAAATTGAGTTATCCGATTCGGAAGATTCTGATTCATTCATAGGTTGTTGAAGTTGTTCAGAAATCACCTTAGAACCGATCCTTCACCACCTTCTGCAACCTTTCAAGATCAGCTTGGTGATGACGTTTGGTGATAGCCAATGTTTTCTTCAAGATTGCTCGTTCTTCTTTGTGAGTGCGAGGAGATTAAAGTAATTGAGTTTGACGACTAATAGTTTTACTACTCTGTCTGGCAGCTAGTATCTTGTTTCACTGGATAAGTCTTTGAGTGTCTGCTGGGTTATCAACTTTGTCGTGATGACTAACTTGTTCTTCTAGCGGCAACAACTTCATCAATCAGCAAGGTTTGCTTGTGTTTTGCAGTGGATCTCCTTCCTCTACCTTTAGGTTTGTCATAAATAATTCCAACTGTTCTGCTTTTCTGCTTGATCATAGTCCTGTAGCGGTAGTCGCTTGATGCCATCATTAAAGAGACGGTCAGGAATTCTTAAGCCTTTGTTTGTTGTGCTAGTGCTTTGAACTTTAACAATTTTAAGCACATGATCCATGTGAGTAGTATGATACTGATCACCACTTGCTATTCGTTTGTCGATGCTTGGATCTACTTGCATGAAGTATTCAATAAGAAGCTTGGTGTAACGAGCAAATGGAATTTTATACCCTTTCTTATTGGTAAACTGTCGTGGTTGATAGATCATATCATTCCAGATTAACTGTGCATAATCAAGGTGTTGTGTATTAATGATACCCCAAAAGATTTGAAGTAGTTCCAATCGAGGGTGTTCATGGCGGTAGCTTTTCGTAACACAATGACTGAGTATGGTATACAATGATAACCATGGTTGGGGAATGAATTTCTGGTTTACATCAGAACTGGTTGAGCGGCTGAAGACTCATCATAACCCATTTTTTGAAGAGATAATGCAATTTGTGAAAACGATGGAGATGGTATGAACGAAGTGTTAGTCTTTGTTTCTTCAAGAGGAAGATGAAGAACATGACGAAGAATGCTAACATCAAATTCGAATGGAGTTCCGTCAATCTGGACTGTCATGATGTTGGAATCGTTACTTATCTTGAGTGAATGCTAGAATTGATGTAAGTAGATCTCAGGGACACTTGCAGATAAAGTCAGAATATGCCTACAGAAGTGCTTCTTAAGAATTTCCACTATAATCTGACACGTGGGATGGCATAGAAGTTGAAATCAATACGAGAGTTTGAAAGCGCAATATTGCGTTCATCTTCAATGGGATACATGTCTTTTCTTGTGAGAGATCCTTGAGACATGTTTAGACCCGAAACAAATCATTTACCAAGATATCCAAGAATTTGTAATGACATGTTAGAGGAATAACTCATATGATCCTAACATACAAATAATGCAAACTCACAAAAGCATTTAGATGTGTAATTCTCGATCACAAACGAAGTCATACAGCATAGGTACAATAGATACTCACAATGAAATTCAAACTCTCAACATGTTAAAGTATTATCAACCTTGCAAATAATGTCAGAAACTCGCAATGCCTCTATACTCGCAAAAGATGCATAAACTCACAAATAATGTAAGGCGGTAGAAACTCGCCATTATTCAACACACAACAAGAAACTTCAAGCGTATGTAGTCATTGTACAAACTCACAAACATGCATAAGTTAAACTGAATAGTTAGAAACTTGCAAACAACAAGAAGAAATTCGCAATACACACAAACTCGCCAAAATTTATGTAAAAGTGACAAACTCGCCAATTAAATCTCAAACATGAAAAGATTCAATAAACCTAATAGCAAACTCGCCAAGTTTCTTGTGTGGTAATCAAACTCGCCAACACCTTAACAAATTCGCCAAAATCTAACCTTTATAGAAACTCGCAAAGTTCATGTTTAAAAAACAAACTCGCCAAATTCTAAACCTAAGAAAAAACTCGCAAAGTTCATGTTATAAGGCAAACTCGCCAAATTCTAATCCTTAGAGAAACTCGCAAAGTTCATGTTATAAGGCAAACTCGCCAAATTCTAACCTTAGAGAAACTCACAAAGTTCATGTGTATACGGCAAACTCGCCAAGTTATGAATCTAAGAGAAAACTCGCCAAACACTAACTCTAGTAAAAGAAATTCGCAAAAATTCATTAGCCATGGCAAACTCGCAAAAATTCAGAAAACACATGAAAAACTCGCCAAAATTCATGATTTCATATCAAACTCACAAATACTCGCCAAAATTCAAGATTTCATATCAAACTCACAAATACTCGCCAAAATTCAAGTCACAAAACTCGCCAGAATTCAATAACCATGGCAATCTCACCAATATTCAAACACATCAAGAACCCTAAGCATAAAACACACAGATTTGCTAGATTCCTAAAGTAATATTTGAAAATATTAAACCAAAACACTTCCAGCAATTGCTAATATACGGTCGAAGACTAGACAAGATAATGCCAGTCGGATCATAACCTATGATCGATTGTGTCCTATATACGATAATAGGAACCCCAATTAAAACATACTTAACACAACAATTAGTTTTAGATACTTACAATCGACTTGGAATTAGAAAAAACAAAAAAAACTTGATATGGATCGAACAAGATTGCAGCAGCAGTTTTGTTTGTGATTTGGAGAATAATAGATTTTGAAAGAATGAAGAAAATAAGGTTTATAAAGGAAGAATAATGAAAAAATGACTCTTTAGTCCTAGAGTATGAGAAAAAACGTTTTTTTTTTTTTTTTTTTTTTTATGAAAGATGAAAAAGAAAATCTTTTGGGTTTTGATAGATTTTATATTTTGTATTTTGATTTTGAAATATGTATTTACAAAGAAATGTTTTTGATGTTTGACTTTTTAAGAACGTTTGATTAAATTTTCCAGATCTTGGAGTCAAACAGCATACCAATTTGATGGACAAGCTCGAGTAAACCTTGCGCGGTGGCAATGCTTTGGTGAACAGATCCGCCAATTGATATTGAGTACCCACAAAGTATAATTCAATTGTACCCTTTTCAATATGCTCTTTGATAAAATGATATCGGAGAGCAATATGCTTGACTTGGAATCTTTGAACGTGTTGCAGGAGATTGCAATGGCACTCTTGGAGTCACGATACATGGAATCTTGTCGAATACAAAACCGTAGTCCATCAGTTGTGATCTCATCAAATTATCGAGCACGCATCTTGCTGACATGGCAGCGTATTCTGCTTCTGTTGATGACATAGATGTACAGTCTTGTTTCTTTGGCTGCCAAGACACAAGTTTATCTCCAAGAAACGAACACCACCGGATGTACTTTTGCGTGTATCTAAACACCCTGCGTGATCAGCATCTGAAAAAGCAATTAGTGCAAAACCAGAATCCTTCGGATACCAGATTCCCAAGTGAATGGTTTCCTTTACGTAGCGAAGGATTCTTTTAGCCTCATTGAGGTGTCTTTCAGTTGGTCTTGATGATAACGGAGCAAAGATATACAGCAATACAATGCGGTCTGCTGGCTGTTAGATACATGAGAGACCCAATAATACTTCGGTATTTTGTAGGGTCAATAAGTTTCCCATGGAAATCAGCATCCAGCTTTGGTGAGGTGGCAGACATAGGTGTGTTATAAGTATCACAACTGGTCATTCCATGTTTCTTCAAGATTTCAAGAGCATATTTGGACTGATTTAGAAATATGCCACGGGGAGATTGATGAACCTGGAGTCCTAAGAAAAACTTTAGTTCACCCATCATGGACATTTCAAAATTTTGTTTCATTAATTTTGCAAAAGCGTTTGAATACTTTTTATGTGTTGAACCAAAAATGATATCATCAACATAAATTTGAACCATCAAAATATCCTCCCGTGGCGTTGAATGAAAAATGTTGGATCAACGGTTCCTTTGGTAAATAGCGATTAGCGAGAAGAAATTTTGACAGTTTGTCATACCAGGCCCGTGGGGCTTGTTTAAGGCCATAAAGAGCCTTTTTGAGCTTGTACACATAGTTAGGATGTTCTGAATCAACGAACCCGTCTGGTTGACCCATATAAACTTCTTCACGGAGTTGACCATTCAGAAACGCCGTTTTCACATCCATCTGATAAACTGTGATATTCTTGTGTGCAACATATGCCAGAAATATCCGTATAGCTTCAAGCCGAGCTACTGGTGCAAACGATTCTTCATAATCGATTCCTTCTTCTTGAGAATACCCTTTAGCCACAAGACGAGATTTGTTGCGTTTAACATTGCCTTCAGCATCCAGTTTGTTTTTCCAGATCCACTTGAGTCCAATGACATAAATCCCATCTGGTCTTGGAACAAGTTCCCAGACTTCGAGACATTTGAACTGATTCAACTCTTCTTGCATTGATTCAATCCAATTGTCATATGTCATAGCTTCTTTGATGTTTCGTGGTTCATCTTGACAAACAGTGAGTGCATAAACACAAGTTTCAGCATCAGTATGAAGTCGTTGTCTCGTCATAACTGGGTTAGAAGGATCGCCAATCACATTCACTAAGGGATGATCTTTGTCCATTATGTGTCGAAGGGTGATGACTGAATGTTACATGCATATTAGACGGTTCCAAATTGCGTGAAGACGACTTCGCCAATGTCGGAATGGTTGGGCCGGAGCAAATGGATTGAAGAAAGCATTTCCGTCATAATCTGCGTGTGCGGATACTTCTTGATTTTGTGATTCATCAGCTGTGTAGGTGTTGGATGCAATGTGTTCTTACGTTGACTGAGAATCATTCATTGGTGCATCACGGTGCAACGGTTGTAGTTGTTGGAGCAGGTGTATGGGTATTAGATTATGATCGGGGTGTGCGGTGGAAACATTCGATACATGGAGCACTACTTTCGGAATCTCATCAAACAGAGGAGAAAACAAGGTTTCCAATTGTTGACGTGTGAATTCCATGAGTGGAACAGCTGATAAAGAAGGAAAGTTTAGACGGCTGGATCACGGGTCCTAAGCGGTTTTGCTCAGAAGCCATATCTGTAAGCTCATCAAAGTTGACATGAACGGTTTCCATCATTTGTCGAGTTCGACGATTCCAAATTTTAAATCCTTTTGAATTTTCACAGTAACCAATGAACACTCCAATGTCAGCTTTCGGCTGAAGTTTACCAATATCATCACAATCATTTTTTGGATAGCAGGTGCACCGAAAACATGAAAATATCGATATCTGGTTTTGCGGTTGTGAACATTCTCATATGGAGTTTTATTATGGCGTGTATGAATGATGGAACGGTTTTGAGTAAAGCATGCAGTTGAGACAACTTTAGCCCACAAGAAATCCGGTAATTGTGAGAAAATCAACATCGTTCGAGCAGCCTCCACTAACGTTCGGTTTCGTCTTTCAACAACACCATTTTGTTCAAGAGTACGAGCAATTGAGGTCTGATGTGTGATTCCAACTTTCTCAAAATAAGTACGAAGTGTTTGATTTTTGAATTCAGTTCCATTGTCTGTTCTTATAATGCGGACCGTGTTTTTGAGTTGAACCTGAATCTTTGTGAGAAAGGTGATAATCATTGTTGGAGCTTGATCTTTAGTGCGGAGAAAATAGACCCAAGTCCATCGTGAATAATCATCAACAATCACCAGAATGTATCGTTTTCCATTCACACTTTGTACACGCATGGGGCCACATAAATCCATATGAAGCAAATTAAGAACATGTTGAGAACTTGGTTCTGGTTTTGAAGGAAAGTTAGATCTCTTGCTCTTGCCTTGTTCACAAGCCGAACATAAATGATCTTTGGTGTATCGGAACCTTGGAAGATCATCAACTAACTTATGCGGCGAGTTCAGTCATGGTTTTGAAGTTTAAATGAGAAAGCCTTTTGTGCCATAACCATGATTTTGTCGAAGTTGCTTTTGAGAGAAGACAAATCGCTGAAGATGCAATCATATCAGACATAGGAATCGTATAAAGATTTGTGCTCCGATTGCTGGTGAGTAAATCATGTCCTTCAAGTCACGTACATAACATGTTTTGGAGGCATAACTTCAAATCATCATCGAGAATTGTCCAAGCGAGAAAAGATTGTGTCCAAGACCTTCAACATAATAAACCCGTGATCTCGATTTTCCATTAACATAATCTCCATATCCCATTATTGCAGCAAAATGATCGTTCCCGAATCGGCAGTACCGATGAACTTTGAAACAAAGTTTATTAACAGCTTTAGATTGCCTGTCATATGCCGGGTACATCCGCTATCAACAATACACAGAATGAGTTGAATCACCGCAACACACGAAGACAACGAGGGTGGTATGATAGAAGCAGTGGAACCCAAAGAGTTAGTGGGTTCCATTATGTTAGTGTTACACATATTTGCACATTTAAGAATCCACTTAAAACTTGAGGTACGCTGCAACAATTGTTGCCATAACCAATTATGTTTCGCTTTGGTCTTAGTGAAGTCACTAGGTGAGTACACTTTCTTAGGAGATGTTTTTGCAGCAATGGGTGTGTCTACAGATTTCTCAAAAACTACATTGTGCACCTTCCCTAAATTCGATTTTGCAACTATTAGGGACCTAGAGGGAGGGCCAATTATAGATTTCTTAGAACGGGCTAACAGAGAGTTTGCAACACATTTATCATGATTACCGGACATCATACTTTTACGACAAAACACGGAGGCATTAACGTTTGAAACGTTTACAGACTTATCATTCGTTACACTGACATTAGAATTATAAGTTGCCAAATTTGAATCTAAAGCAGATGCAACATGATTTTTATTCGATTTCCTAAGATGAACTTCTACTTCTGATGTCAGACGAGTGCTCTTCCTATGTTGCGAGATCCTAGTATTTTCTTGGTGTCTCTTATGCTCGGATCTTCTAACATTAGTAGACGCAACTATTCCTGTAGAAGTGGAAGAAAGCAAATTAGTTCCCTGAGGTTTATCAATTATATACATGCCAGGAGCAATAACTTTTGTGTTACTAGACTCGCTAGATGCTTGTTTAGCTAGCTTTTCTTTAAGCTCAATGATGATGTGTTTTTGATCTTGAATTATGGAATTTAATCCTCCTTGTTCTCCCAACATTTGTCGAGTGTATTCAACATGGTGATCAAGTTCTTTTGACGCTTCAGAACGAACAGATTTAAGGGAATCAAAAATCGTTTTATATTCCTGTTTGACTTGTGCAATCTCTTGTTCATATTTGAAAATTTGACATTTCAACGATGCATTTTCATCATCAAGAAATTCGACTTTTGAAATTCGGAGATCCAAAGACACCTTTTCCATATGATTTTGCAAAGAAAGTTCAGATTCAATTGTCTTAGACTGACACCATTGAAGTCTTCGTTTAAGTGCAGAAATCTCCATTGAAAGTGTAGATTTGACATCATCATTTTGTGAAAACATTTTTCCATTTTCCTCTTTTAATTTCTCAATTTCATGCCTTAACTTCTGATTGTCCATTTCCACGTTTGAACCATATTGAGATTCTTAGCGGTTAACACAGTATCATTCACAGAAGCAAATTCACAATATATAACCACAGAAGCAATATTTAGCAGAAAGAGCATCTTCTAACAATTGATCAAAGGCATTTTGAAGATCTTGGTTTTTGCATTGTTCTTGTGAAACAGAGTTTTCAAGTGTGTTAAAAGCGTCAATCATTGAAGTCACCTCTTGTTGAAGTTCCCTTTCCCAGTGTGTTGCACACAGACGCAAATGTGCGACATGAGGTGAGATTTGGGTTTGAAACATTTGTATTTGCTCTCTTGCATAAGCAGATTGAAAATTTGATGCTTTTAACTCAGAATTTTTTTCAATTGCCGTTTCTAAAAATGAAATATCTTCCATAAACGTTTGAAAGTATCGTAATACTAAACAAGATTTAGGTGTTTTTGGCAATGAGTTGCTTTTGCAAGAGGACGGTGAAGGACCATTTATTTGTGCAACACTGTGAACGGGGCCTTCTACACAAGATGCCTCAGATTTTTTTCGAGAAAGATTATACGATGGTGTTGAAATGACATTCAGTTTGTAAGAAGCATTTTCTCTTGTGTAATCATATGGTAAAATTCCATTTTTGTCGCATGTTTAGCGACTTCGATCATCTTGTGCCCATTGTTCCTCACAATCAAATACAACAAGTTGCATGCTTGGATCTAAAAGACATTGAGCACTATACAATTTGGGCATTTCCTTGAGAGCTGTGTGAAGAAAACGTGGGTGATTATACCCAAGAGCAAAGCGTTTTGAGTCATCAGGACTCGGAAGTAAAGTTGACATTTCAATCTGTTTACTTGAGTGGCCAATCTTATATACAACAGTGCCAAAATATTTTAACCGTCTTTCCAATTGAAGAATTTCCTCGATTTGATCATCAATGCGTTTCTTAGATTTCTTCTTGAATTGAGAAAAATTTGACCGACTTTTTGAAAAATCTTGTTTAGTATTTGAAAGTTCCGTTTGAAGATTTTCAATGTTTTCTGAAGTTCAGACTTTTCTTGTTCAATTTTAGAAATCTTTTCGTTATTTGACGCAAACAATTTCATGCATTTGATGTTGAAGATTTTGTTCGTTAACGTAAGATTTTTGAAAGGCCACTTCAAAACTTGTTTCTCGGGTGGTTGTTGTTTCAAAATCATTTATCCGTTTTCGACAACTCTCAAGTTCAGCAGTCAAGGAGGTAATCTCAGCCTAAGGTTATGGTTTATCTCATTACATTTTTTGTTTGAGCTTGAAATGGCAGAAGTAATGAAGTCAGATATTCCGAATCTGGACCATGAATTGCTTCACTCTGTTCAATATGCTCATTATTTTCATCATCACTTAAGTCATCAAATGTAACCACGGGGTTAATTTGATCAACTTCATTATGATTAAGTGATGATTCATGTTGAACAATTCTTTACTCATCAGTCGATGCAGAATCTTGAACACAATTGCATTTATGAGGCATATATCGATTAATGTCGGTACACAGTTGTGTGACAACCCGTACTTTCAGGTCATTTCTTGACACGATTCATGTCTCATTATTTCAACATTTTTAGTAAACTTGGTTTACTTGTTTCAAATTCGCGTAACCTTGGAGGTTTAGCGGCGAATTCATGATCATGACATCACGTACATTTCATATGGACTACGATTAGTCTACATTTCATGGACATCATGTGCATCTCATTAATTCATTCATTCGACATCATTTCACCTTCAACAGCGTAATTTATATGTTTAATAATTTTTATCCATTGAGTTTTTTTACAACATTTAATCCGTTTACTTTCAAAATGATCAGGTAGTTTTAAACTTACATTTAGTTCATAAAAACTATATTTTTAGTTTTCCTAGTGTTTCAAATTTAATTGGTACTTCAATCATTAAAGTTTAATTATTACGTCGTTTTTCTTAAAAATTGTACGATAATTATTTTATCACTCAATTTTCACAAGGAAAGTATTTTTACAATTTTTATCATCTCAATACAATCTATTTTGATTTACTAAAAAAAAACTTACTTGTACCAAAATTTTTCCAATTTCCTTTACTTGTACAAATTACTTACATTTTACTTATTTTTTTCTACAAATTAAACACAAGATACATGCAAGTACAAGATTTAAAAAAAAAAAAAATAAATATCTTGAGACATAGTCCCCAAAAATACGCCCATGGGGAGGGGGGGTGCAATTAATAGTGTATGGTTTTTCTTGATTTGTTTGAAATACACTCAATCATATAAGTCTTCTACTACTACAATTATTCTTTCATTTTTTTTTCACATACAACTCATTTCTCAAAAGTGTTAAGATAAAAAAAATTTTCTCTCCTCTTTCTTTGGCTTCATAGAACCGGCCACTCTACAAGCTCACAAGGGATCAAAGTTTTTGCAAAATCAAGTGTTATTTCAACCTAGATTATATCCTTTATATGGTTTTGAAATAAAAACCAAGGATATTTAAGTTAATCCTTGTTACTAGCACCTCTTCATTTTCACTAGTAAGCATATTCTTATCATTTTCATGTTTCCTCTTTCATTTCATATGTTTCTTTTCATTTTTGGAGATATTATGCATGTTATGTGATTTATACCATTTTCTTATGATTTTTGAGTTATATATATACCTAAGGTCATCCTATAATTATTCCCATGGTATTCTTTGGTCTTGATGGTGATTAGGAACCCATGACACCCTAAGAAGGTGTATGGTAGGATTAGATTAGTTTTGGAGTTGATTTGAAGGGATTAGAATAGGTTTTGTCCGAGAAAAACTATTTTCGATAAGTATATTTTGAGTTCTGTCCTTGTTTTGCTTTTCTGGAAAATCCGACAGTAGGCACGACTTTTTGGCCTTGATTTTTAGAAAATATACTTTAAAACGAATCCGTGGCCGCTTGAACGGAATAAAGCGGACTTATAACGAAGAAGTTATGGATTTTACAAGTTTGACGACGAAATATATTATTTTCTGGATTTTCAGCAAACTGTTTTTAGTTTGTCGGGTCAAAAAGCGAGCCTTAAGCTTCACAAATTATTTCGACTTGTCAAAAATATATTGGTTTACTTCAATACAAAGCTAAGGACATATAAAGCGTAAGCGGATTTGAAGCGACAAAGATATGCACTTTTTCATAAACTTGCGTAACTAATTTTCTGCCGCTATTAGCCAAAACCACGTCTTTAACCCTTATTATCTTTATGTTTGAGACCTTTTGGACGAAAACTCCTGAACTGAAACTTTTAGATATCGATACAAACTTTCCAAAACAGTCGAGTTCGTTCTCTAACGATCGGCGTACACTGTTTTACGACTAGTTTTCAAAGCCATTTTGGTAATTTCATGATTTTTCCGGCGACATTGTTTTGCGACGAAAAGTGGTAATTTCTCTAAAAATCATTATAAAACCATTATAGGATGACATTTTGACGTAAAAACATGTAAAGTCATTTTTGATTGGTCAAGGCGTCAAAAGAGTATTTTTCGACGACGAGTAATATTTTCAAAAGGTCGTAAATGGTATAAATAACATATCAAGTGCATGCATAACATTACATTGCAACTCATGACATATCATATCATTGATAATAGGTCCCGGTTAACGCATCACATTAAACCTCGGTGTACTCACTTTTGCCATTATTCCAGTTTATCCAAGTGAGTTTCATAGCCCCTACTTTTACTTGTTTTCATAACTGTTTTGGGGGAGATACATGCTCAATTATTTTCATTTACTTTCATAAGTAATCTAATTTTTTAAGGATTACCGTGAGTTTTCATAGCCCCACTTTTAATTGTTTTATACTACTTTTGGGGGAGATACATGCTCAAACTGTTTTCATTTACTTTCACAAGTAGTTTAACTTATATGAACTCTTGTGAGTTCATAGCCCCACTTTTACTCTTTTAACTGTTTTACAAACCCTTAGGGGAGATACATGCTACATTTTTAATCGAACACAACTGCTTTGAACTATATGCTATATCCGATGTTTTATTGTCCCTAAGTATTTGCCATGTTCGAAGTCCCTACATCATGAACCATTAGTCACTTGCGGGTGAGTGCGAGTATAGTGAATAGGCCTATTGGAATTAACACTCCCGCTCCTATTGACCCATTTAGGGAAATCGCGCACTATATTGAATCATTGAGGTAAATTGGCAAATTACCTATTAGAAGCGATAAACGATGATTACCAATTTTTATTGGTGCGATGTTTACGCTTTGGTGTCATGAACTTAGTGAAATAAATACGATGTTGTTTTTAGCGATGAGTGTGAAACCATTTAACTCACACTACGATGATTGTGTTCAAACGAATTACATAAACTTTATACATATTCCGGCAGTGGGTTGTGAACACACAGGTTGCAAGTTTTGTATGGGCGGGACTTGGGCAGAGTGGATTTACAATGCCTTTATTTTTGCATAAGCGATTTTGATACATTGAGCCATGCACTATTTGGTGAATTCATTTGACATCATGCACTTGATCATAAACTCTACATATTCCGGCAGTGGGTTGTGCACACACAGGTTGCAAGTTTTGTATGGGCGGGACTTGGAACTGAGTGGATTTACAATGCCTTTGCTACATAAACGATTTTGAAAGTCTTTACATTTCAACGATTTACGATGCCTTTGCTACATAGCGATTTGAAAGACTTTACATTTCAACTCAAACTCTATGAACTCACTCAACCTTTGTGTTGACACTTTTTAGCATGTTTTATCTCCGGTATCTAAGGCATTCACTTCATGGCATGCATTTGGACACATCATGGAGTCGTGGTGACGACGCGTCTTACATGGGATTTTTATACTTTAAAAACATCGTTTGACTGTACTAAACTTATTTTCCGCACAAGTTGATTTTCATTTGGGACCTACTTTGTAAACTCTGATTATTTTATTAAATCAAACGATGTGTTTTCCAAACGACACTTTAGGTCGTTCAATATAACTTTGATTGTGGTGCTATGACAGTCAATCCCGGGAATTCCATTCATTTGCAAAACAGTAAATTGGGGGTGTGACAGTTGGCATGAGCTTGATTATAGAGAACTAGGTTGCATCATTGACCCTAGACTATAACTACATTATCATAGCATCTCATCATTTCATCATAAGTGAATGTTCACTTTGCATGCGATTTATACGTACATTTTTTTTCGAGTTATTCACTTTCATTTCACATCGATCGTCACATGGATGCCCTTAAATACCCATCCCATTATCTTTCCCCATACTCTAACGTGGAGAATTCCTTGTCATTCCCTATCACAGTTTTATATCAGCTGATTCATCATCGATAACGACGAATGCCGAGATAAACCCTTAAGTAGGGCAAAGTCACTCTTACTCCTTTGTTTCACCACTAACATGTCGAGTTACACTTTATTCACACACTAAGTCTCTAAACCATCATACATTGAAGCACTTACAACACCTCATAACCCATCTTTTCGAAACCCGTCGATCATTTTTGAAACATAACCTCAAACTTATCATCTCTTATCACATTTCTTTGGAATGTTTATTATTAACATCCCGGTTTTGCTACGTCTCCACACTTCCTCTTGTTTTGAAGAAGATATGGCACCGAAGAAAGCTACAGTTGAAATGACTCAAGCAGCAATTCAAAAGTTGGTGAATGATAGCATTGCTAATGCTTTAAGAGTTGAGCGGGAAGCTTGATGTAATTCTGCTTTGAAGCGGTAGGCAAGCATTCAGCTGCACTACTGCAGGAAATGCCGAGGAGGATCGGGAGTTAAGAAATGTTCGTACAAGGACTTCAAAAGTGGTGAGCCCACGAAGTTTAGAGGTACCGAGGGAGCTACGGCAATGGTTGATGGTTCGAAAAATTAGAGTCGATGTTTTGCTTTGCAAATCGAAAGGGATAGTAAGGTTAAATTTGCTACGAGCACATTACTCGATGGAGCATTATCGTGGTGGAATTCTTATGCTCAACCGATTGGAATAGAGAATGCTTTCAAGCTTACTTGGGAGCAATTCAAGGGTTTGGTGACTAAGAAGTTTTGTCCTCGTGCTGAAATCAAAAGTTGGAGCGGAGTTCTACGAACTAGTAACGATTAGATGCGATATTGACACATACATTCGGAGATTTCGAGGAATTGGCGTTATGCCCGTCGATGGTACGGATAGAGAAGTTGCTAGAGGATTTTATCGGGGGACTTCCCGAAGTTATTCAAGGAAATGTGACTTCGTTTGATCCACAAACAATGGAGGAAGCTATTAGAGTGACTCAGAAGTTGATGGCACAAGTGGTGAAGAGGGGCAAGTACACCAACATCAAGCGGAAACAACAACAACCCCAACAATGCGTACCAACTACAGCGATGATAACCAAATCAACAACAACAAAAGGAAATGGGAAAACGACCCAGGAGATGGTAATAACAAAAACCAAAACCGCAACACCAACCGCCATCAACAACAAAATAGAAGGCAAGAAGCGGGAATGGTTTATGTCGCTGCACCAATGAGAGGTAGAGGTATCTTTGGAACACACCCACTATGTATCGATGTAATTTTCATCACTTTCGGGTCCTTGCACCTGCCAAGTGCCACAAATGCAAAACACGGGACATTTAGCAGGGATTGTAAAGGTAAAGCCGCTGTCGCATGCTTCGGATGTGGGGAACAAGGACACTATCGGAACCAATGTCCCCAAAACCAAGGTCAACCAGTTGAAGGTGCTCATGGGAATGTATATATGTTAGAAGGAGGAGGAGGAGATCGTCAAGGTATCAACAGCGGAAGGCTGAAGAAGTTAGGAAACTAACAGTCTTAATTCTCCTTATGTACTAGGTCGTATTAAGTTTATGTTTTCCATCGTATCCGAATCTTTATAACCTAAGATGTACTACTTTTGCTAAGCTACTCGTTGTAAAATATTCTCATCTATTGTACTTTATTTTCTTTCCGATCTGTTATCATTTACGAGGATTTCAATTCTTTTACTTTAACTATCATTTTAACGACACTTCTCCATGTCTTCTCTCCTCGATGTTCATCACAATTTTAACATCAGTTGACTCAACACCAAACATCATATGAGTCGATTAGTCCAAGCGTTGCATAGTTACTCCTAAATTATACATAGCCCGATCACCTATGTCTAATTCAGGAAGAATCATGCAATGAAGGGAGTAGTAGGCTTATATGTGCAAGCAATTCCATAATCGAGCCAAATTTTCAAAAGATTTTCATCAAACCACTTGTTTCCAATTTGATCCGCGTGAGCAGGTTCTTGTTTGATGAGTTGCAAAGATCGAGCTAGAAACAAGTTGTTACCTAAACCGATTTAGGCTAATCTCATGACAGTTCTTGTTTGATGAGTTGTGAGATTAAGTAAAAAAAATCGGTTACCACAAAGTCTTTTGAGGGTTTTGCTCGGGAATGGGAAAGTTTGCTACCTCAAACCCTAAACCCGTTAGACCTAACAACGATTGAATTCAGGGACTGAATTCCTTTTTGGATGGGGCGAATGTCACACCCCCAATTTACCTGTTTTGCAGCGGAATGGAATTCTTGGGGATTGACTGTCATAGCATCACAATCACAGTTATATTGAACGACCTAAAGTGTCGTTTGGAAAACACATCGTTTGATTTAATAAAATAATCAGAGTTTACAAAGTAGGTCCCAAATGAAAATCAACTTGTGCGGAAAATAAGTTTAGTACAGTCAAACGATGTTTTTAAAGAATAAAAATCCCATGTAGGACGCGTCGTCACCGACTCCATGATGTGTCCAAATGCATGCCATGAAGTGAATGCCTTAGATACCTGAGATAAAACATGCTAAAAAGTGTCAACACAAAGGTTGAGTGAGTTCATAGAGTTTGAGTTGAAATGTAAAGTCTTTCGAAATCGTTTATGTAGCAAAGGCATTATAAATCGTTGAAATGTAAAGACTTTCAAAATCGTTTATGTAGCAAAGGCATTATAAATCCACTCAGTTCCAAGTCCCGCCCATACAAAACTTGCAACCTGTGTGTTCACAACCCACTGCCGGAATATGTAGAGTTTATGATCAAGTGCATGATGTCAAATGAATTCACCAAATAGTGCATGGCTCAATGTATCAAAATCGTTTATGCAGCAAAGGCATTATAAATCCACTCAGTTCAAGTCCGCCATACAAAACTTGCAACCTGTGTGTTCACAACCCCTTGCGGAATATGTATAAAGTTTATGTAATTCGTTTGAACACAATCATCGTAGTGTGAGTTAAATGGTTTCACACTCATCGTTAAAAACAACATCGTATTTATTTCACTAAGTTCATGACACCAAAGCGTAAACATAGCACCAATAAAAATTGGTAATCATCGTTTCATCGCCGCCCTAATAGGTAATTTGCCAATTTACCGTAATGATTCAAATATAGTGTTTCGATTTCCCTAAATGGGTCAATAAGGCGGGAGTGTTAATTCAATAGGCCTATTCACTATACTGCGCGCTCACCCGCATAAGTGACTAATGGTTCATGATGTAGGGACTTCGAACATGGCAAATACTTAGTGACAATAAAACATCGGATATAGCATATAGTTCAAAGCAGTTGTGTTCGATTAAAAATGTAGCATGTATCTCCCCCAAGGGTTTGTAAAACAGTTAAAAGAGTAAAAGTGGGGCTATGAACTCACAGTAGTTCATATAAGTTAAAGTACTTGTGAAAGTAAATGAAAACAGTTTGAGCATGTATCTCCCCCAAAAGTAATATAAAAACAATTAAAAGTGGGGCTATGAAAACTCACGGTAATCCTTAAAAAATTAGATTACTTATGAAAGTAAATGAAAATAATTGAGCATGTATCTCCCCCAAAACAGTTATGAAAACAAGTAAAAGTAGGGGCTATGAAACTCACTTGGATAAACTGGAATAATGGCAAAAGTGAGTACACCGAGGTTTAATGTGATGCGTTAACCGGGACCTATTATCAATGATATGATATGTCATGAGTTGCAATGTAATGTTATGCATGCACTTGATATGTTATTTATACCATTTACGACCTTTTGAAAATATTACTCGTCGTCGAAAAATACTCTTTTGACGTCTTGACCAATCAAAAATGAGTTTACATGTTTTTACGTCAAAATGTCATCCTATAATGGTTTTATAATGATTTTTAGAGAAATTACCACTTTTCGTCGCAAAACAATGTCGTCGGAAAAATCATGAAATTACCAAAAATGGCTGTGGAAAACTAGTCGTAAATGTAAACAATGTCGTCGATCGTTAGAGAACGAACTCGACTGTTTTGGAAAGTTTGTATCGATATCTAAAAGTTTCAGTTCAGGAGTTTTCGTCCAAAAGGTCTCGAACATAAAGATAATAAGGGTTAAAGATGGTGGTTTTTGGCTAATAGCGTGCAGAAAATTAGTTACGGCAAGTTTATGAAAAAGTGCATATCTTTGTCGTTTCAAATCCGTTTTCTACGTTTTATATGTCCTTAGCTTCGTATTGAAGTAAACCAATATATTTTTGACAAGTCGAAATAATTTGTGAAGCTTAAGGCTCGTTTTTGACCCGTACAAACTAAAAACAGTTTGCTGAAAATCCAGAAAATAATATATTTCGTCGTCAAACTTGTAAAATCCATAACTTCTTCGTTATAAGTCCGTTTTATTCCGTTCAAGCGGCCACGGATTCGTTTTAAAGTATATTTTCTAAAAATCAAGGCCAAAAGTCGTGCCTACTGTCGGATTTTCCAGAAAAGCAAAACAAGGACAGAACTCAAAATATAGTTATCGAAAATAGTTTTCTCGGACAAAACCTATTCTAATCCCTTCAAATCAACTCCAAAACTAATCTAATCCTACCATACACCTTCTTAGGGTGTCATGGGTTCCTAATCACCATCAAGACCAAAGAATACCATGGGAATAATTATAGGATGACCTTAGGTATATATATATAACTCAAAATCATAAGAAAATGGTATAAATCACATAACATGCATAATATCTCCAAAAATGAAAAGAAACATATGAAATGAAAGAGGAAACATGAAAATGATAAGAATATGCTTACTAGTGAAAATGAAGAGGTGCTAGTAACAAGGATTAACTTAAATATCCTTGGTTTTTATTTCAAAACCATATAAAGGATATAATCTAGGTTGAAATAACACTTGATTTTGCAAAAACTTTGATCCCTTGTGAGCTTGTAGAGTGGCCGGTTCTATGAAGCCAAAGAAAGAGGAGAGAAATTTTTTTTTATCTTAACACTTTTGAGAAATGAGTTGTATGTGAAAAAAAATGAAAGAATAATTGTAGTAGTAGAAGACTTATATGATTGAGTGTATTTCAAACAAATCAAGAAAAACCATACACTATTAATTGCACCCCCTCCCCATGGGCGTATTTTTGGGGACTATGTCTCAAGATATTTATTTATTTATTTATTTTTTTTTTTATCTTGTACTTGCATGTATCTTGTGTTTAATTTGTAGAAAAAAAATAAGTAAAATGTAAGTAATTTGTACAAGTAAAGGAAATTGGAAAAATTTTGGTACAAGTAAGTTTTTTTTTTAGTAAATCAAAATAGATTGTATTGAGATGATAAAAATTGTAAAATACTTTCCTTGTGAAATTTGAGTGATAAAATAATTATCGTATAATTTTTAAGAAAAAGCGGCGTAATAATTAAACTTTAATGATTGAAGTACCAATTAAATTTGAAACACTAGGAAAACTAAAAATATAGTTTTTATGAACTAAATGTAAGTTTAAAAACTACCTCGGGATCATTTTTGAAAGTAGCGGTTAAATGTTAAAATAAAACTCACGCGATAAAAATTATTAAACATATAAATTACGCGTTGAAGGTGAAATGAAATGTCGTGAATGAATTAATGAGATGCACATGATGTCACTGAAATGTAGACTAATAAGTAGTCCATATGAAATGTACGTGATGTCATGATCATGAATTCGCCGCTAAACCTCCAAGGTTACGCGAATTTGAAACAAGTAAACCAAGTTTACTAAAAATGTTGAAATAATGAGACATGAATCGTGTCAAGAAATGACCTGAAAGTACGGGTTGTCACAGATTGACCGTCTGTGTCATAGACTGGTCCATTCTCTGTTTGACTGATGTGATGTTCTTGCATATTTGCCATCAAAACAACTGCAGCATTTGCTTCCAAATCTTCATATTCCTCATCTGAGAGAGTATCGCCATAAAACCTTCTTTGAGTTTCCATGTTCTCCTCAGCTTCATCCTTGTATGCCATCAGCATGACTTGCGTATAGTAATCTCCTCCTCTTGTTAGTGGTTAGGACAAGCATTAGCAAGATGTCCTTTCTTTTTGCAATTATAGCAGCGAATAGTAGATCCTAAAGCCGGTGAATTCCTTGTTTCCACAACTTGAACATTTCTCTTGAAAGTATTACCCGATCCCCTGCGATGTTTGACCATTCCCGAATTACGGAATACCCACTTGTAATCATACGACGACCACTAGTTCGTTCGAACCTCAACTTTGCCACCTTGTATAACAGCGTGACTTTTGGGATTTGATGATGAGCGAGGCGATTGTTTAAGCGAGTAGAGAACTTGGAGAAGGCTTTAGCAATAAAGGCCATTCCATGATTTAATGCTTCAAAGACATCAACTTGATCATCATTGATTTGGCAGAGTATGCGGTGTTAAGTCTCCTTGGTGTGAGTTGATGAGAAGGTGTAGGTGGAGCATAACTAAAGTGGCGTTGTTGTTCGAAAGCATGATTTGACTTTGGGTAAGGAGTTGGATAACCATGTGCCATGAGAGCAATTTGATCAGCAATTGGTGGTGTAGGGAAACCATGTGTGCCACGAGCTTCTTTATCTTTGATAACTTCATATTGATGATGTTTCAGATAATCATACAATAATCCATGCTTGACTTCATGAAGATCCTTGACTTGTCGAACAAACGTAACATACTTATGCCAATCCGGTCCTAATGAGTTCAGAAACTTGGTGTTAATAGCAATTGTTAGAAGATCAATCTTATGTCGATGCAAATCATTGACCACATTTGTGAAGCGATGATAATATGATTCAAGTGATTCCCCAGGCTCAATGGTAAACACATCAAAGTTGTGATATAGCTTTGACTCCATGTCGATCTTGTTGATTCAGTGCCTTCCATTAAAAGATGAATTTGTTCCCACATAGCTTTTGCAGTTGTTTGTGCATCAATACTTTTGTAAATCGGATTAGGAATTCCAAGAAGTATTTGTTGCATAGCAAGCTCATCGGCTTCAATATGAAGTAGTTGTTCGGTGTTTAAGCGACTAAGTGGAACAATTGTGATAGTATCGGGTCTCGGTGGAACAGCTGTAGGATCTCCTGGAACAGTTTCAGTTGGCATTTGAAACGATCCTTCTAATATCACCTTCTTTAGATACTAACCATGAGGTTTCTTGAGTTCCATATACCTTAGAAATCGACTTGACCATTGCACATAATTACCTGGTGTAAGCATTGGAGGACGAGTATCCGAACCGGCTTCATGAATCGATTCTTTGACTTGTAACAACTTCGCACATTTGAGAAAACCAAGTTTGTTGTTGAGGGATTTGTGGAACCATTGACGTTCGTTGTGGACCTTGTTGAGGATGGTGTGGAGTATATTGTTGATTAAATTGTTGTTGATAAATTGCTTGTTGTTGATTCCATTGTTGATCTTTGTGGGTGAGTTGTTGTTGTTGTTGTTGATTATAAGTGTAAGGAAAGTAGTTAGAGGATGGTGGTTGAGACATATTTATTGATTGATGTTGATCGTTAAGGATAATTAAGGTTGATGTTGTTTAGACTTAGGTAGATGAGTAGAAGAAAAACAAACTTGCAGAAATCCAAACTTGCTAACAAGAAACTCGCAGACAAGAAACTTGCATAAAGAAACTCACAGAACTGCAAACTTCGTAGGAAGAAACTTCGTCAAACTGCAAACTTCAGAAATGTAAGCAGAAACTCGCCAAAAATGCAAACTCGCAGAATCTTGCAGGACAGAAACTCGCCAAAGCGCAAAACTCGCAGAAATTGACCGAAACTCGCAAAAGCGCAAACTTCGAAATTCAGACAGAAACTTCGCCAAAGCTGCAAACTTCGCAGAAAATTCGAGCTTCAAGCCAAAAAAATGCAAACTCAGAAATTCAAGCGGAAACTCGCCAAAACTGCAAACTCGCGAAATTCAAGCACAAACTCGCCAAGCTGCAAGGAGAAACTTCGCGAAAACTCATGAGAAACTCGCCAAACTTCATGGCTAACTGTAAAACTCGCCAAAACTCATGAGAAACTCGCGAGAACTTCGTATTCGGATCCAAAAAGTCATAATTTCAATCTAAAACACGTTTTTAAGTACGGATTTCTATTAAATCTAATCAATATTAACCTAAATTATCCCTTGGCTCTTGATACCACTTGTTAGGTCACCATATTATCACATCAATATGTATTTCTAAAGAGAGAAAGTTTTAGTGAGAGAAAGTGGAAGGAACTAATGAAGTATTAATGAAAATGATAATTGCAATTAGAACCAACAACCCTCTCCCTTCTAGGGAGGGGGTATTTATATTGTTTACATAAGTAGGGATGTTTCCCCTTGGTTCTAGAAGAACCTTCTATCATAGCTCATGGACTTACTACATGAGCTGTGAAACTAATTACAAACATTTATAAACCATAATTATTAACGACCTATTACAAATGAAATGACCTACACTTGATAATAAAACATGTTCCTAACAGGTTTTGTCAACAGTCTCCCTGAGAAGTGGTTGAATTTCTCTCAGGGACTCAGGAATGCTAATCATATCTAAAATCTTGAGCTTCACTGAGATTTATGGGAAATTTGTCTATGAGGAAAACCTCATCAACAGGCGATACCCTGACTTAAAGAAGTCTCAGGAAGTCAAGAAGTCCCGACCACCACTTGAGCACCCATATCCTTGCTTTCTTCTCTAACAATGTGGTTCAAGATTTTTAAGAAAATTCAGATGATGAGCTTGATGAGAGATCAAGTGAGGAGTACCTAAACGACCTGAACACTGAATTTTAGGAAAGGGCACTCCTTGCTAACTCTCGCAGGTTTATAAAAAGAAACAAAGGTTTTCTAGTGCTAAAGCAAATGAGGACACTGAATGCTTTAAGTGTCACAAAAGAGGTCATTTTGCAAAGTGTTTTCTAAAACAATTTCGG
Organism: Chrysanthemum makinoi; assembly: GCA_910596185.1. Classification (NCBI taxonomy): domain Eukaryota; kingdom Viridiplantae; phylum Streptophyta; class Magnoliopsida; order Asterales; family Asteraceae; genus Chrysanthemum; species Chrysanthemum makinoi. The sequence continues at coordinate 143,187,549 of OU343217.1, read as the reverse complement.
AACCCTCTTATAAACCATCAGGTTCAAATCAGTCCTCAGGCTTTAGCAAATTTCAACAAAAAATGTATCAGTCTCATCAAAATTTTCAAAATAAATTTGATAATAACAAAACCATTGATTATGAAGCCAAGTATAAGAAATCTAAAGCTAAGCTTGCATTTCTTGAGGCGATCCCTCAGAGACAACAACAAATGTTAAAAGCTGTGCGAGGCAGAACAAAGGCCTCGTTGCTGAAACCTGGTGGGATGAAGAGCGGTCTCATCTGATGATGAAATGGTACATGTCAGTGCACTGATGGCTCTCTCAGAAGAGGACAAGCTAGCTGTTGGAAAGAATCATCCTAGGAACGGGGAATGGGTCAACATCACAATGAAGAAGGTAAACATTTTACTATCTATGGATGATGACTGGATTGGCATCTTATATGAATTATCTAAATGTAGACCTTAAGTTTGTAGAAGAGCAAAGACCGAATCTTTTTTCTAAGTACAACAAGTTAAGTTTTGAATTGAATAAGTGTAGGGATGAATTGCTTATTTTAAAACAAGCCAAGCTTGAATTTTGTCACTTTGCAAATTCAAAACACTGAACTCATTAAAAGAAATCAGAATCTTCAAGATGAACTTAAAAAGGCAAATGATATTCTTATAGTTGGTGCTAAGAATCCCCGGTCTTTGATGCTGGGGAGCCCATAGCAAGAAGAGAGTCATAGGTGAAGATCATCTCCCTGACTCTCTCAACAAAGACCAATCTCCCAAGCCATTTATGTAATGGTGGCATGATTACAAATATGTTGACTAGTCCTAATTCGGTGATTGGATTGAGCGGGTTAATCCGAGTAAGCTTCCAAATTTCGATTATGGAAGGATTCTAGAGCCTGAAAGTCAAGCTCTAAAGAGCATGCTTGGACTCCCTGATGTGCCCAGTAATACTGAACACATCTGTGAGTCTGAAGCAGAATCTCAAGCACCGCTTCCACCACTGAAACCTCTTCAGGGTGCTGCTCCAAGCTCTGAGCTTACTCCACTGCAATTCAATCCTCATTCACCAAAAGAAAGGTCTGGACTTGGTAGAACCATCCTGAAAAGACCAACAAAACAAACTCAACAAGAGTCTACTCCTACTGAGACTTCAACATCCTCTGTCCCCACTGAAGCTGACCAAATTCAGCAACTGACTGAACTTGTGAGGAAGCTTACTGAAAAAATGGAATCCATTGAAAAGGTCCCTGAACCAATCAAGGAGACTAAGTCAGCTTCCTCCTACAAACAAAAGTGTGAGCTGTGTCATTACACCGGCCATACCACTGACAACTGCTATAGAATCCTTTTTTGCATGATCTGCAAAAGGATGATCAGAGACTAGCAGACCATCTACAATATGTCAGTCAGGAAAACTATACCAAAGTTGGTCATCAGTATGCTTCATCCTCCAAAGCTGCTCCCAAGGATAGAGCAAAACCTTTTCCTCTGTGCCCTCACTGTGGGTTTAATGATCATCATCTGGATGATTGTCTCATGAACACATGCTGTGATATTTGCGGTAATCCAGCTCATGAGACATCCCAACATGATAGTGTCATTCATGCAAGGAGAAATTCCAAACAACCCAGAGTCACTGAGTCATCCTCAGCCTCTAAATGCAAAACATGCGGTAGCACTGTGCACACAACCACTGACCATGAGTCGATTGCAAATTTCAGAGAGACCTTGAGACCCAATCCCACTAGTAAGTGGGTCACTAAGAAGAAACTAATTGAGTTTACTACTTGTGAAGAGACATGCCAGGGAGCCTATTTGCCATCTAGCAGTGGATAATCAAGCATGGTGGTGTGAAGGAATATCTGCACAAGTATGTAAAGGAACCGAGGGCCCAGGTGGTATTTGGTGATAACTCATCATGTCCCTAAAGGTTATGGTTTGTAGTAAACTGCAATGGAAGGAATAGTTTTCTGGGACTAGAATAGCTATGTCAATGGTCTCAAATACAATCTCATCGAGTGTCGAGTCAACTATGTGATGCTAAATACATTGTACAATTCAATGATAAACAAGGTACCATTTTCAATGCCAACAAGGAAGTTGTGTTGATAGCTCCTAGGAGGGATGATGTTTATGTGCTAGACATGTCAACACTCTCCCAAGATGGAACGTGTCTCTTTGCTAAAGCCAATGAAACTATCAATTGGCTCATGGCATAAGACTCTCACACCTAAACTTCAAAAACCTCAACAACGGCAAAAACAAAACAAGGTCCTTAGCTTACCATTACTTGGTTTTGCAAAAGACAAACCATGCTACTGCCTGTGAAAAGGGTAAACACCCGAGCATCCTTCAAAACAAACAAAATTTCTCCATCAAAAGGCTGCCTTCACCTCCGCACATGGATCTCTTTGGACACTGTACGGTCCCAGATCAATCCGCATGAGAAGTATACACTTGTCATTGTTGATGAGTTCTCAAGATACACTTGGGTATACTTTCTTTCAAAAAGAGTCAGGCGGTGATACAATAATGTCATTCATCGGGGAAAATTGAAAGGGAATGACATTACGGTTAAACAAATGAACTGACAATGATGCTGAGTTCAGAAATCAAGATCTTGAGAGTTTACGTGATGAAAAAGGATTTCTCATCTCCATACACCCCTGAACAAAGCGGGGTTCTTTGAAAGGAAACCAGAACTCTCATTGGTACGCTAGAACTATGTTAAATGGCTCAAACCTCTACGGGTGCGGTCAAAGCACTGCTACACTCAAAGCAGGTCAATCATTGTCCAAAAGACATAATAAAACCCCATATGAGATCTTCAAGGTAGACTTCACGACATTAGCTATTTTCATGTGTTTGGATGTCCCGTGTTCATTCATAACCACAAGGATCATCTAGGCAAGTTTGATGCAAAAGGTGATGATGGATACTTCTTAGGCTACTCGCGATCTCCAAAGCCTTCAGGGTTTTTAACACAAGGAGACAACAAGTTGAGGAAACCTTTCATATTACCTTTGATGAAAGTCAGAAGCATCGGGTTCACCAACACCTCGGTGGAGGTAATAGGAATTGATAACTCATCAAGATATCCTCCTGATGAGTACAACTACGAATCCATTCCTCATATCAGTACGATCTTGACATCTCATATATGTCTTACCTCACAACCTACCCCAACCAACCATCGGTGAGTTCATTGATAATCGGTCGATCCTGCTGGGATAGGAACACTGATTCAAATGATCGAGGAACACAGTAACTCATGTTCCTCACCATGAACAAGACATCTCTTGGCGTTACAAATGATTACGTGGCTCTTGCACGAACTCACATCTGAACTCCGGTGACATCTTCAGCTCAGATCCCAGACCCGCAAGTAAGTTGGACAAGATCTCCGGGGACATTGAGCTTGTAAACATCATTGGTGAACCCGCGGGGCATGCTCACTAGAAGCATGGCGCTAATCTAGCGGCAGACCAATGAATGTCTATATCTTGATTA